>CM065734.1:36597375-36604875 GCA_033310375.1 Conus canariensis | reverse complement strand
CAGGATGTGACCATGAACACAACGGTTTCAACAGGTATGACCACGAACAGGACAGTGATTCAAGGGTGTGAAAACGAAAATAATGTACACCAAAGACTCCTTGGTACATAACGCGATTCCATTGAAGTACTGGTCACAAAATCTACTGCAAGACGCCAAGGTGTATGGCTCTGTTCCATTCTGTTCACAGGGTAAATGACTCTGTTCAATTCTGTTGTCGGGGCTCATAACTCTGTTCCATTCTGTTGACAGGGTACACAACTCTGTTCCATTCTGTTGACGCGGCCCAGAACTCTGTTCCATTCTGTTGACAGGGTACATAACTCTTTCATTTTGTTGACAGGGTACATAACTCTTTCATTTTGTTAACAAAGCACATCACGCTGTTCCGTTCTGTTGACAAGGCACATAATGCTGTTCCGTTCTGTTGACAAGGCACACAACGCTGTTCCGTTCTGTTGACAAGGTACATAACGCTGTTCCGCTCTGTTGACAAGGTACATAACGCTGTTCCGTTCTGTTGACAAGGTACATAACGCTATTCCATTCCGTTAACAAGGTACATAACTCTGCTCCATTCTGATGACAAGGTACATAACTCTGTTCCATTCTGTTGACAAGGTACATAACTCTGTTCCATTCTGTTGACAAGGTACATAACTGTTTCATTCTGATGACACTGACGATGTCTGTTTTCTTTCAGGAGGGTAATGTCGGCACGAGCCAACACACTTCTTCACGCAGTGTGGAGGTAACTGGTTTGTCGTTTTCCTCACCGTTGAACACTCAGGACAACGACATTGAAGAACGAACACTCACTCCTCTTGTCAAATTCGGCGCAAGATTTGCTCCCTCTCTCTCTCTCACAAATTCAAAGCTCATCTTGCGCCGAATTTGACAAGATAAGTGATTGCGCGTTCTTCATTTTTGTTGTCCTGAGTGTCGTTTATCTTTCCTGAAAAAGACTTAAAAGGTCGAAAGGCGTATTGTTTTGTCCTGTAATTTGTTTAACCATGTTATCTGGCGGGGTTAGTTTAAGTACCTTTTATTTTTTTTAAATTTCCGCCTGCAGTCACCTCACTTAGCAACCAAGATATGACAGATTTTAACTTTCATTACTTTTCCAGGTGTCATCACTTTTCCTCCCATAACGTGTGCACGTTTTTATCGAAATCACCCATTGTCTTCATGTAATATCAAAATACAATAAACACACGTGAAGCTAGAAAGGCGCTCGGAAGATAGCTGACCTCCGCCAGTCTGGGACAGATCCTGGATCCGCCCTTTGACCCGAAGTCACTTTGCAGATCCGCGGCAAATTGCAAATGGTGTATCCTTGGACCACACACCATCTTTGCAATAAGTTTTTTTTTTAATGAAAATCTGTTCAGTAATTTTGCGTAGTCTTATTGACAAATACACAAATTGAACAGGCGTGTGAGAAAATATACCTTGTTTGACGGAGATGAAAAAATAGAATCCAAATCACCTCATATTTCATCATCGTCACGTCCAGGACAATGAAAATCCACACACACACACACACACACACACACACACCACACACACACATACACGCGCGCGCGCGCGGGCGCACTCACTCACACACACACACACACACACACCACACACACACACTACTTTCGTTAACGTGTTATCACCGCTTGTCATCTCATCGTCATTTCCTTTTCAACAACAGCTGATGGTCATCCTGGTTCCGTTGGCCGTGATACTGTTGGTGGTGCTAGTGGTGGTGGGGGTCATCGTGTGCTATCGTCGCTCTCAGGCCAGTGGCTTCCTGGATTTCGTCCGGAACATCAGGAAGGTGAGTGGATCGCTTCTATCCCTGGTGACAGAATAAGGGAGGGGCAGACGGGGTTGGGGGTGGGGGGGGGGGAGGAGGGGACCACTTGTTGTTTGTCTTCTTCTTTGACTTCTTGTCATTCTTGTGTCGATTTTCGTCTTCCTCATCTTCACTTACAGATACAAATTTGACGGTAAACCTCACCCTTCTTCCTTTTGGCCCTAACTCTCGTATTCACCTGCTCACTTAGCTTTCCTAGAGTCATTTATATTGTCATTCATATCAAGATATTATTTGTTTATCGGGTTTTCCAATGTCATTTGGACCAATAAAATAGTCGTTTATCTGTCAGAGTTCACACTGACAACTGGACAAGTGCACAGCTCGTCCGTCTCTGAGGGTTTATCTTGTCATTTGAACCGACATGCAGTCTGTTTGTTAGGGTATATATGACATGTGCAACAGTGCACAGTTCGTTTGTTTATTATGGTTTATATTTGTCATTTGGACCTGTGCACACTTCATTTATCTGTTAGGATTTGTATATCATTTGCACCAGCGCACACATCTTTTGTTTGTCACGTTTTAAAACTGTCATTTGGAGCAGTGAACAGTTCGTGTGTCTGTCGGAGTTTACACTGGCATTTAAACCTGTACATTTTCGTTTGTGAAAGTTTCTGTTTGTATTACACCACCGGTACACTGTTCATTAGTCTGTCAAGGTCTACTATGTTATTTGAAATGTCTTTGGAAGAGCAAACTTTCATGTTGTCCTCCGGATGCTTTGCCATTCACACCAGTGCATTGTATACTTGTCAGGCTTTACATCATCATTCACACCAGTACACTGTACGTTTGTCAGGGTTTACATTGTCATTTACACTAGCACACTGTACGTTTGTCAGGGTTTCCATCGTCACTCACACCAGTACACTGTACGTTTGTCAAGATTTACATTGTCATTCACACCAGTACACTGTACGTTTGTTAGAATTTTACATCGACATTTACAGCAGTACATTGTACGTTTTGTCAGGATATACATTGTCATTCATACCTTGAATTGTACGTTTGTCAGGATTCACATTGTCACTTATACCAGTACCTTGTACTTTTGTCAAAATACACATTGTCATTTAAACCTTACATTGTACGTTTGTCAAAATACACATTGTCATTTATACCTTACATTTTACGTTTGTTAGAATTTACATTCTCATTTACAATAGTACATTGTACGTTTGCCAGGATACACATTGTTATTTACACCAGTACATTGCACGCTTGGCAGGATTCACATTGTGATTTATACCAGTACATTGTACGTTTGTCAGGATTCACATTGTCATTTTAACATGTAGACTGTACATTTGTCAGGATTCACATTGTCCTTTATACCAGTGCACTGTACGCTTGTCAGGATTCACATTGTAATTTACACCAGTACAGTGTATATTAATCAGGGTCTACATTGCGATTTACACCCGTAAATTATTCGTTTGCCTGGCACAGCATTGTCATTTGGACTAGTACAGTATCAAGTTTGTGTTGTGTCTCCCAGGGCTCTGACGCCAGCATGTCGTTCGCCCGGCTCAAAGCTCAGGAGTCGGAGGAGGACTCGCAGAGTCCCTTCAGCCAGCCTGACAACGTCAACTTCGACAACCCGCTATACAACGACCCCGAGGCTCTGTAGACTGGGCTGTCCACTACAGCAGCATCCTGACCACCAGAACGTCACAGTCATTCCTCTTCTTTGGCTTTAGGAGAGAGTTCAGCCCCGTCAGTCAAACTCTTAACAGTGAAGATTTCCTCAGTTTCTAAACACTTGGTTGATTTTCTGGGTTATTAGTAATCTCTTTGTATGTGTTACGTTTAGCCCGCAAATTGAGATTCCCATTTTGAAGGATTTTGAGAGGTCGTAAGGGAGAGGTGTCACAGTATGCTGGCAGAACCAGCATGCTCGGGTTTTGGTTTGTTTGTTTGTATGTCTTTGTTATATAGACGCATTGGTTTTTTGACAAGGATCGCGAGTTTATCTACACTACTGCGTAGCATCATCATACTCCTGTTCATGTGTGTATGTCTGTCTGTACGGCTATATGCGGTGTGGAGGTGTATGAACGCATGACTGAAGCTGCTGATCGTCGTTGCACAATGGATTTTCAGAAATCAGACTTCGGCACATATCCTGGGAGGACGAGATTCGGCGGGAGATGTGAAAAGGGTGGCAACTGGGGTGGGTGAGGGTGAGGTGTGTGTGTGTGGTGGTGGTGGTGGTGGTGGTGGTGGTATTAAGGATTGCAGGAAGAGCGGTGGTGGTCAGATGGAAGACGCCTTTCTTAGAAACAGAGGAGATTCCAAGTCCATGGTTTGAGCCCAGCATTCCTCAGGCAGTTTTCTAGTCGCCCCCCTCCCCCCACCCCACCCTCTTCTTCTTTACTCTTCCCCCACGCTTCCCTCTCTCCCCCACCGTGCTCCCCTCTCACCGTTAGACAAAAAGTGATGGTCGGGTTGAGGTGCGGAGAGGGGAAGGGGGAGTTGGGGGGGGGGAAGGGGGGGGAGCTTTTCTTCATTTCTCCCTAGACCGTAGAAAAAGATAATAAACCTGCATCACCGGGCAATGTGCTCTTTTTGCACGTCATAGAAACCAGTCCCCCCTGAAGCAGAAGCTTCCACACAAAACCCCATGTTCATAAATGGACAAAAGCACCACGCAGAGAGACAGATATAAAGGGACAAAAGCACCACGCAGAGAGTCAGATATAAAGGGACAAAAGAACCACGCAGAGTGACAGAGATAAAGAGACAAAAACACCACGCAGAGAGACAGATATAAAGGGACAAAAACACAACTCAGCGAGACAGATATAAAGGGACAAAAACACCACGCAGAGAGACAGATATACACGGGTGGCGCTGGACTATGGCGACACACGCGATCCAGGTACCGCTGGGCTACCCAAGTATCATGCCTATATTCTAGGGTAGGTCACTGAGAATCTCTGCCCTCAGAGACATGCCTGTCTTCTCTGCATAACTTTGTCACATCAACTTTCTTGTTTGCTTTCTACCTAGACTGTGTCGCTGTCGTGTAGTTCTGCTATGGGATCCCACAACGTCCGTTGCCAAAGACGGTTCCTTTGTTGCTACCGGCGCCTTTAGCTGCCCTAAATGTTCGAAATAGTGGTCAAAGATTAAAAAAAAAAAAAACAACTCCCATCCCCGTCTCCCACCCCCAACAAAAATCGTGGGGGTACATGGATATAAAAGCAAACTGAAAATGTTCTTTAAACATTCTGTAATGATGAAAGGCTTCCTTCTGATTTACTTGAGCAAACCACGGAGATATGTACTCACGCTGCATCCGTTTCTTCACTTGTGATTTAAAGTGATTGACTAATAGTGGTACATACTTCGGCAGTTCTCCTAGAAGCAGCTGAATGCTAGATCTTTAGTAGATTTTCAATACACTAAAAGAAAGGAGATTTACAGGAACCTGATTTATGGAGAAAATATTGAAATTTATAGAATGTACAAGATAATTCATTCTTGCCTCCATTGTGAGTTAGTTTCTGAGGAAAAAATGCAGTGAACAGCATTTGGCTTCACTGACAATGGTCCCAATGCACCTAACACCATGTATGTGGGAGCTGAAGTGTTGATTCTTAGTACTGTTTTTATTAAATAACTGTTAAAGTTTAGCAACCAAGTTACACAGCTGTGGACACCAGACTTCAGAATCAGAACAGCTGTTTTGTCCAAAAGATCCAACAGTAAATCAACAGGTAACAGTAATGTTCTTATTTTTCTCAGTGGAGTGTTTTGGGTTTGTTTTTTTTAGACGTTCCATCACACAAATGTATCTGAGATAATTAAAAAAATTCCGTTATAATTAGATTTCATGGCAAGGTACTAAAAATCGTGTGTGAGATCTGTCTTTTTACCATTATACACAAATACATGCTGCTCACGAACTGTACCCCTGAAAACTATTATACCATTTATGTTGCGAACAATTATTTTTAAACCTCACTTCTGCCAATAATCAAAGATCAGTAAATCAAATGGTGATTTAGAGCATGTGCTGGTTCAGGAAAAAAGAACAATGTCGTTTGCGTCAATAAAGAGAAAGTTCATAAAGTACATTATTTTATATCATATTTGAGTTTTCCAAATGCTTAAAGCTGGCGTTCTTCCACCTAAAACTGCGTTTTAAATCAATTAAATTGATTGAAAAAAGTAAAAGAGACAAAGTACTTCCCAGTCTCTCTACAAAAACACAACTAAAACGTCCGGACTGTTTAGAGTTCCATTAAACACAAGATTTAGGCCTTGAGCAAATGTCTTGAATAACACATAGAACTTTCCCTTTAATACCAGAATCAAGTTTTTTCTTTGAAAAAAGGCGATTCGCAAAACCGAAAGCTCTTTCGTTGTCAATGAAAACGGTATACAATTTCTTTCGGTGAACAGTCAAGAATTGCTTCAAGAATTGCTAGAAGAATCAACATGTGATCAGTGACACTGTGTCCTCTACTGAAAACCAGACCGTTCATTTGCTATGATGTCTTCCTGCATGAAAACCTTGTTGAGCCGATTCTTCAAAATAGGAAACCCAGACGGCTTAACCAAGAAATACCACCCTAATTAGTGGGATCGCTTTTAGCTTATACGTAGGCTTTGTAAAACCTATGGTCCAATCATCAGGGCGTTAGAACAGGATTACAAGCAGTGATAAGCACATGAAATAAGTTAGAAGCAGTTTCAATCAGTCCATTCGTAATGCAGTCTAAACCACATGACTTAAGATTTTTAAACCGCTTTATAGAAAACAACAAAGCGTATCAGGAAAGGTTGTCTCCTATCCCTGAGACTGCTGGTATTAATTCATCGTGATGTCTGCGTTGCGTGTGCCCTGTATTTATCCCTCCCCGCACCTCCACCCTCTTCCCCACCCCCTTACCCCCGCCCCTCGCTTCTCTCGCCCTCTCTTTCCCTCAGTGTTCTGACAGACGATGTCATTTCTGTGTAGCTTGTCATTATTAATAAAAAATGGAAATGTAATGAGAAATTTCCAGTTTACCTATACGTATCCCATCAACGAATTAGCGCTGCTGCTCTCTTCTGTTATTTTTCTTTAAATTAAACAATAAGCGCGTGCAAAGACGGTGTGTTTCACGTGGTGCCAGCGAGTATATATTGACTCTTACTGTAAAATGTACACTGCACTTACTCAACAACCTTCAAACTGCTGGCGTAGCCATTTTGAATCCTCCCCTCTCTCTCTCTCTCTCTCTCTCTCTCTCTCTCTCTCTCTCAGCCCTATTTTGTTTTCTTTATTTAATAATGAACTGACACAATAAATCATACAACGTGGAAGGCACGGTGCAAATTCCAAAATTTACGTTTTAGAGATTTTTATTCTCCTTTTAGCTGATGACGTGGTCTTGTTTATCAGAAACAGTGATCGGATTACAAACTCAGTTAAATATTTTATAAGGAGTTGCTGCTTCATTACAGTAAAAAGTCAACATGACCAAAAAGCATTATAACTGTATATAGGAAGGGTGGATATTTTGCGGCGAGAGAAAAGTGGATACACAATAGATCTATAATGCCTGTTGTTAATGTAAATAAATATCTTGGTGTCTACTTCTCCACACATTTGAGTTTTGCCTTTGCTTGTAAGGACTTAG
>CM065734.1:36589875-36592375 GCA_033310375.1 Conus canariensis | reverse complement strand
ACACACACACACACACACACACACACACACACACACAACACACACACACACACACCACACGTCACCCACACACACACACACACACACACACACACACACACACACACACACACACACACACGTCACACACACACACACACACACACACACACACACACGGGGGGGGGGGGGGGGGGGGGGGGGGGCTCCATTCATGAACCGACTGCTCATCGATTAAAGCCTGACAGAGCCTTACCAAAAACCTTCCTCAGTCTAGTAGATGAAGGTACCGCCCATCTCCCCGCCCACCCCCTCCCCATCCCCATCCCCCCAGCTCTCCCTCGCCCATCTCTCCCACCCCCATCCAACCCACCCCACCCCTTCCATTCACACCTCGCCGCCGATGAGGACGACGGCACCGCTGCTGCCGTACGTGTGACCGGTGTGACCGCCCCCTCCCCTCCCCTCCCCTCCCCACCCCCACCCCCACCCCGCGCCCTGGTGCCAGCAAACTCCTGGCCTAGCCTCACCTGGCTCTGCCCGCAGGGACCGTCATGAAAGATGAATGCCGTGGGTCGATGATGTGACCCGTTGGACCTTCATTGACAGCCAGGAGGCACCCCCACCCCCCGCACCCCCATCCCCCACATCCCCACACCCATCCCGCACCTATCCTCCCCCCCCACCCTCCGAACTCCTACAACACTACACCTCCACCTCCACCCACCCGCTTGCTTCTCCTCACCTCACCTGGCAGGTCGATGGAAGAACCTGCCTCTACTTCCTTCTTTCCTTCCTCCCCCCCCCCCTCCATCCTCACCTTTACCACCCCCACTCACCCCCCTTCCATTCACACCTGCGGTCCCGTCAGCGTCGTTGTGAAGATCGATCAGGATCTCTTTTGGAAGGAAGAGAGGAGGTGGGGGTGGGGTGGGGTGGGGTGGGGTTGAAGAGGATGGGGGTAGGTGAGGGATGGAAGGGAGGCAAAGGTGTGAGGGAGGTGGGGGTGAAGGCTTGGTGGGGTGTGATGTGCAAGGGGATGAGTGTGGTGTGTGTGTGTGTGTGTGTGTGTGTGTGTGTGTGTGTGTGTGTGTGTGTGGTGTGTGTGAGTCTGTACGTGTGCGTGAGTGTGTGTGTGTGTGTGTGTGTGTGTGTGTGTGTGTGTGTGTGTGTGTGTGTGTGTATGTATGTATGTATGTGTGTGTATGTGTGTGCGTGCGTGTGCGTTTGTGTGTGTGTTTGTATTTGTTTGTGTATGTGTGTGTGTGCTTGTGTGCTTGTGTTTGTGTTTGGTTAGACAGACAGACAGACAGACTGTCGTGGAGTGGATTAACTAAATATAACTTACTTTCAAGTAAGGATATGGGCGTGTGTTCTGACCCACTCTCACGCATAGATACCTGGGATCATCTCTGTCATGGACTCATGCGGCACAAGAGATTCACTCAGAGAACAACTGAAGTCAGTAATGTTGTCCAGATACTACATAAAAAGAAAGATAAATGATTTACCTGAGGGCTTTTGTCTCTTCAAACAAATATCTGGAAGAGAATGAGAGACAGATAATGAGCCAAAAGGGGCCCAGTATATCTGCTAACACAACGCAAAATATTGTAGGTACAGCATTGCAAATACTACCTGTAGTTGTAACCGTCGTCAGCATTCAACCACTGCACCTTTGGGCAGCTTCACGCACACTGTCAGTTTTCAGCGCCTGTCTCGTTACAGACCAGTTCACAATCACTCACACACTGACATGAAACCTGCATTCAGTGACTGGCATCTTTCTAACAAAATCAACTTCAAACTCTTCTGCTTGTTCAAATCACTTAAACGTTAAATGTTGCCCCGCCTAGCCCAACCTACTGTTAACGAAATTAACGTGTGTGACATTTACAATCTTTGATACAAAACTGGAATTCTCCCCTTTTCTCTCTGATCATCTCTAACAATACATTATTTACATAAAGCCCTTTGCCTTCAGATATGACACAGACAGAGACAGACACAGGACAGAGACAGGGGCAGAGAGACTGAGAAAGATTTTTTTGAAGTTAGTTGATCTGCTTTTTGTACCTCTGTCTACCCATGGAGAAACCTACACATATAGTTTAGATAAAGGCTTGAAGCTGGTATGTATGGGGGGAGGGGGGTGGGTGGGTGCGAAATTAGCATGCTTTGTTTTCAGACGTATATTACAAGTACCGTCAAACGCTAAGATAAAAACAGAAATATACTCTGGAGTAGTGGACTGAGGAAATCCTACAAGAATAAACAACAAACGACTGATCTTGTCACAACACTCTACACTGTTGCTCATGACCATGAAAAGATAACTGTGGAGTCATCTGGCTGCATCAAACATCCATCATGGTACCCGCACTACCACCATCTGCGTTCATGAGAGAGTGGGGACAGGATGGCACAGATTTTGACAATAAAAAGCCGCTCAGACAGATGGGAGAAGAATGGATACCAATGCTCCTTACGGAGTGCCGGTTAAGAGTTTGAGACAGGCCGG
>CM065734.1:36572375-36574875 GCA_033310375.1 Conus canariensis | reverse complement strand
ATGGAAGAGGTGGTGGAGGGGGGGGGGGGGACGAACGCTTGGGGAGTGGGGGCAAGTCGTGGGGGTGGGGGGAGGGGGGAGGAGAGGTGGGGGGGGGGGGGGGCAGAAAACGCATGGGGAGTGGGGACAAGTCGAGAATCAAAACGTGGAGTGGAACTAGGGTGAAAGTGGTTAACATGTGACGTGTTTGATTGTATACAGATTCAGAGATATGATGGGAGAGCTGCTATAATCTGATGCAGTAGGTGCTCTTTCCCTCCCTCCTTCCCTCTCTCCCTCCCCCCCCCTCTCTCTCTCTCTTATATGTTATAGATAGATCAACACACACACACACACACACACACACACACACACACACACACACACACACACATATATATATATATATATATGTGTGTGTGTGTGTGTGTGTGTGTGTGTGTGTGTGTGGGTGGGTGAGTGGGTGGGTGGGTGCGTGCGTGCGTGCGTGCGTGCGTGCGTGCGTGCGTGCGCGTGCGCGTGCGTGCGTGTATACATAACTCTGTTTCTTCAATTATGCCTTTTGAACTCTGAATAATTCTATCAATTTACACATTTTCTTGATTTTCTTTTCCTACTCGCCTCTTGCTTCCACCTCATTCACTCCTTTCATTGTCCGTCCTGGCTGTAAAGCCACTCTTGACAGGTATTTTTGGGAGCGGGACTTTTCCGATCTACCAGATTAACATAAATTCTATGCAGTGCTGGTAGTGGCTCACCTTCTTCATGTGAAAATGCACGGAAAGACGATCAACGTGAAAGAAGAGCCATCGACCAAGATATCCAATTATACATCAGGAGACTATAAGTACAGACAGAAAATCTTTAATGTAGACACTGAACAACATAGGGTCAAGAACGTAGCCCCAGGGAATGCTTCTTTTGATTCCTTCCGGATAAAAATAAACCGCTCACCAGCAGACAGTATCTTCTTTCAATTGTTAATAATCCAAGACTTTAACATCATGTGAACACAAGAATCGTTTTTGTAAAAGAATTATCCCGTAATCAACAAGATCAAACGCTTTCTGGAGGTCTAAATTCCTCCATTGGTTGAGAGAGAGAGAGAGAGAGAGAGAGAGGAGAGGAGAGAGAGAGAGTGACAGACAGACAGACAGGACAGAAGAGAGTGAGAGAGAGACTGACATACATACAGACAAACAGAGAGAGAGAGAGAGAGGAGGAGAGAGAGAGAGAGAGAGACAGACAGACAGACAGACAGACAGAGAGTGAGAGAGAGATTGACATACATACAGACAAACAGAGAGAGAGAGACAGACAGACAAACAGAGAGAGAGAGAGAGAGAGGAGGAGAGAGAGAGAGAGAGAGAGAGAGAGAGAGAGAGAGAGGGAGAGAGAGAGAACGAGGGAGATCTAAGCTGGGAAAAAAAGGAAGACATGAAAGGAATGAGGAGGAAGCAAGCACGGAATTTGACAAGGAAAAAAAATCGCGATGACCCCGATGTTGACTAATCCTTTGTGTGCATTGACCACTTTGGACTCAAAATAGCCCAGGACACACACACACACACACACACACACACACACACACACACACACACACACGCACGCACGCACGCGCACCACACACACACACACACACACACACACACACACACACACACGCACGCACGCACGCACGCACGCACGCACGCACGCACTCACGCACGCACGCACGCACACACAGACACGCATACAGGTGGGCGCGAATCGAGAGTTACTTGTTCCTTTTTCGTTCTTTTTATAAATAATCAGAGAATTTGAAGGAACTGCAATTTTGGGGGTTTTCACTGTATTTTTTTTTTCTCAGTTATTTGGTGGTGATGGACGGCGATGATATGGTTAATGTGTAAATGGATTTTTATTCCTCTTGGGCAGCACAGACGAAAACATTTTGAAGAAAAACATAGGAACAGACTTCACTGTCTTCTTTGTGTTTTCATACGTCATTGTTGAACTTAGGTCGATGTTGTTTAACAATTGGCTGCTTGCCTTGCATCTAATCCAATCAGGCAAAGCACATCTTATCAATGCAGAAGCAATGACCCGCTTTAGAATGAGCTAAGAGAGGTCATTAATTCTTTTTATCAGAAACGAAGAAGCAACAAAGTGACTGACAGATTCACTCACTCCTCACGTCCAAGCACACAAACGAATGAGCTTTCAAGATAAATAAATAACGAAGTAAATAACTAAGTAACTGAGAAATGACAAGCAGACGCACTCATGCATTTTCTTCAACCACTCACCCATTCACGAAGAAAACGAACGATCCAGGAAACTCATTACTTTACGAACGAGCTACTCAATCTACTCACGCCCTATCTCATAGGTTATTCAGAACTCAAAACTCCAATCGACAGCAAAGGAAGGAAAACAAGGGACCGTAAGCACAGAGAAAAGAATGAGACAGGAAGGAAAGAAAGAAGGATAAAGTAAAGGAAGGAACAACAGAAGGAAGGAAGGAAAAAAAAACAAATAA
>CM065734.1:36561404-36566404 GCA_033310375.1 Conus canariensis | reverse complement strand
GCGTGCATGTGTGTGTGTTGGGGTGTGTGTGTGTGTGTGTGTGTGTGTGTGTGTGTGGCGTGTCCAAGCATGCACGCATTTATTGGTAAGTATGTGGTGGCGTGTGCTAGGGGAAAAATTAACATACGTAGAAAGATGGAAAGGAACAAATTTCTGGGGAAGAAAGAAGCATACCAACAGACATGTAAAGGAAAACAAAAACAGAGACATCGACAAAACAAAAACAGCGACATCAAGAAAACAAACAAACAACAATGCAAACCGAGACGAGAATAACTTTAGAAGATTGACAACAAAGATCGACAACAATCAAAAGAGAGAGAGAGAGAGAGAGAGAGAGAGAGAGAGAGAGAGAGAGAGAGAGAGAGAGAGAGAGAGAGCAGGCAGACTGACAGACAGACAGACAGACAGACAGACATGAGAGAGAAAGTATAACAGACTGATAGAGTCAGACAGAAGACAAAGTGGTGAATTTCACATAGTGGGGCCATTTCTATCCAATACACCATGTTTACACTTGTGTCTCTTGGTTGACTGGTTGCTTGCTTGCATGGTTGGTTGGTTGGTTGGTTGGTTGGTCGGTCGATGCTTCTATTATCACCAAGATCATGGAAAAAGTACCGGACCAATTGGAAGCCGAAGTTGGTGAAAGATGGATGTATTGCAAGAGGCAATTCTAATAAATTGTGATACGGATCTGTGGTGAGGATCTGTGGTGTAGATCTGTGGTGATGATCTGTGGTGCGGATTTGTGGTACGATCTGTGGTCGGATCTGTGGTGGGATCTGTGGTGCGGATCTGTGGTGTGGATCTGTGGTGCGGATCTGTGGTGAGGATCTGTGGTGCGGATCTGTGGTGAGGATCTGTGGTGGGATCTGTGGTGGATGTGGTGAGGATCTGTGGTGATCTGTGGTAAGGATCGGTGGTAAGGATCTGTGGTGTAGACTGTGGTGAGGATCTGTGGTGAGGATCTGTGATGTAGATCTGTGGTGAGGATCTGTGGTGCGGATCTGTGGTGCGGATCTGTGGTGTGGATCTCTGGTGAGGATCTATGGTGCGGATCTACAGTGCGTATTGTGGTGCGGATCTGTGGTGCGCATCTGTGGTGAGGATCTGTGGTGCGGATCTGTGGTGTGGATCTGTGGTGCGGATCTGTGGTGCGGATCTGTGGTGTGGATCTGTGGTGTGGATCTGTGGTGAGGATCCACAGTGCGTATTGGTGGTGCGGATCTGTGGTGTGGATCTATGGTGCGGATCTGAGGTGTAGATCTATGGTGCGGATCTATGGTGCGGATCTGAGGTGGAGGATCTATGGTGCGGATCTGTGGTGCGGATCTGAGGTGCAGATCTGTGGTGCGGATCTGTGGTGTGAATCTGTGGTGCGGATCTGTGGTGTGGATCTATGGTGTGGATCTGAGGTGCGGATCTGTGGTGCAGATGGGTAGTGTGGATCTGTAGTGCTGGATCTGGATCTGGTGAAACAGCGGACCCGGGATTCCCTCAGTACAAATGTTCCACGACTTGCACTAAACAGGCACTGTAAAACTACTATTCCCAACTGAGAACTCTTGAGCAAAATTAATTCTTATGGAATATTAACGTTTTCTGGTGATAGAAACGTGGGCTACATCGGGTGTGTGTGAGTGTGTGTGTGTGTGTGTGTGTGTGTGGTGTGTGTGTGTGTGTGTGTGTGTGTGTGTGTGTGTGTGTGTGTGTGTGTGTGTGTGTGTGTGTGTGTGTGTGCCTGTGTGTCTGTGTGTGTTCTATTATATTAGAGGAAAAGTTACACGCGAAGTACCCACCTATTGCCGCCCCAGGCCGATGTTCGTTCTGTTTAAAGTACAGACTAGCTCGGATTCGTTCCACCTCGACTGAGGTCCGCAGTGTCCCGAATGAGCCCGCCTTTCTCCTTCCTTCACCTTTCCTCATCTGCCTCAGGCACCTCTGCACCGCTGCGTGGACAGCAGAAGGTTTTCAAGTTTTCAGTAACCAGTCCCACCCAGCGAGTGGTTCGAACCCATGACCGTCGGCTCTGCAAGTAGATGTTCTAACCATGTGACTACAAGACCAGGTTTAAGAAAAAGAGAGAAAAGAAAGAAACGAAGGAAGAAAGAAGAGAAAGGAATTAAGAAAGAAAGAACGAAAGACAGAAAGAAGGAAGGAAAGAAAGAATAAGACAAAGATGATAAGCTGGGAGAAAGTATAAAAGAAAGAAAGAAAGAAAGGAAAGAAAGAAAGAAGAAGAATTGATACGAAAAATAGGAGAAGCTGAGAGAAAATATCAACAACAACAACAACAATAAAAAAACAACGAGAGAAAGAAAGGAAGGAAGGAAGAAAGAAAGAATCAACAACAAAAAGAGGAGATGCTGGGAAAAAGTGAAAAAAGAAGGAAAGAAAGAAAGAATTGATAAGAAAAATAGGAGAAGCTGAGAGAAAGTATATAAAAAAAAGAAAGAAAGAAAGAAAGGAAGAAAAAAAAGAGAGAAAGAATTAACTACAAAAAGGGGAGATGTTGGGAAAAAGTGAAAAAGAAGGAAGGAAAGAAAGAATTAAATTAATCAGAAAAAGAGAAGCTGAGAGAAAGTATAAACTATGCAGTGTCTGATGTCACCTTCCGTGCGTTCAGAATCCCCTTCACATTCGATCAGCTCATTGCGGTTTTGAAGATACAGAGGTAAGAAAGGAAATCCTTTCCAATCATGTATCTCCTGTTGCCCCCCCCCTCCCCCCCCACACACACGTCCACTCCCCACCCCTCCCCCCCACCCCTTCTTCCATTCCCGCCGCCCCCGCCCCTGCGCAACCATAAATAGTAAAGCCCTCTGATTGGTGCACGCTATGTGTGCAGTTCATGCTGTTTTCAGTGATCTGTACAGGGTTATCCTGCTAGCTCAGCGGTAGAGCGCCCAGGTCGTATACGTAAACCGTGTCATTTCCCCTGCCTATCATCACGTGATGTCATTCTGGTGGTATCAGTGTCGTAGTGGTTGATGAATCTCCATTCCCCTACACTCTTTAGTTGGTTGGTTACCCAGTCTGGCAAAGAAAAAAGAAGAAGAAAAAAAAAAAAAAAAAAACACCTTTTCGTAGCGGATATGGACGTAAAACCTGAATACAATGACCAAACAATACAAAGACAGAAAGACAGAAAGAAACGAACAAACAAACAATCAAATAAACAAACCAGCCAAAACTACCAACTCATAAACTGAACAGACAACCACTGACAGCCGATGTAATGACTGTGCCACTGCACCAGGTCCCGCCCCCCCCCTCCCTGCCCCCACCTCCAACCCGCACATCCTTCATATTCATTCTTCCACGTTGTCTTTGATCCTCTCGTTCAATCATCTCTTATAGCACGGGTAAACAGTTAGACTCCCATACAGAAGTGCACTGGAGAGCAGAAGGGGTGGGGGTGGGGAGTCAGAGAGAGAGAGGAGAGGAGAGAGAGAGAGAGAGAGAGAGAGAGGAGAGAGAGAGAGAGAGAGATGATATGACCGACTAGCTAACTGACATACGCATTTTCAAGAATCAAAACTGAAGATTTAAGGCCCAGGCTTAGTCCGACAATTTATCATTGCCATAAACACATTATTCCACATTGTAAATGTAAACCTACTACGATAGCTAGTCTTTTCATTAATGCAATGACAATTTATCATTGTCATAACACATTAATCAACATTGTAAATGTAAACCTACTACTGAGAGCTAGTCTTTTCATTAATGCAATGACAATTCATCATTGCCATAAACACATTATTCCACATTGTAAACGTAAACCTACCACTGATAGCCAGTCTTTTCATTAATGCAATGACAATTTATCATTGCCATAAACACATTATTCAATATTGTAAATTAAACCTGTTACTGATAGCTAGTCTTTTCAGTAATGCAATGACAATTTATCATTGCCATAAACACATTATTCCACATTGTAAATGTAAACCTGATACTGATAGCTAGTCTTTTCATAATGCAATGACAATTTATCATTGCCATAACACATTATTCCACATGTAAATGTAAACCTGTACTGATAGCTAGTCTTTCATAATGCAATGACAATTTATCATTCCATGAAACATTATTCCACATGTAAATGTAAACCTGCTACTGATAGCTAGTCTTATCATTAATGCAATGACAATTTATCATTGCCATGAACACATTATTCCACACTGTAAATGTAAACCCGCTACTGATAGCTATCTTTTCATTAATGCAATGACAATTTATCATTGCCATGAACACATTATTCCACACTGTAAATGTAAACCCGCTACTGATAGCTAGTCTTTTCATTAATGCAATGACAATTTATCATTGCCATGAACACATTATTCCACATGTAAATGTAAACCTGATACTGATAGCTACTCTTTTCATTAATGCAATGACAATTTATCATTGCCATGAACACATTATTCCACACTGTAAATGTAAACCCGCTACTGATAGCTAGTCTTTTCATTAATGCAATGACAATTTATCATTGCCATGAACACATTATTCCACACTGTAAATGTAAACCCGCTACTGATAGCTAGTCTTTTCATTAATGCAATGACAATTTATCATTGCCATGAACACATTATTCCACACTGTAAATGTAAACCCGCTACTGATAGCTAGTCTTTTCATTAATGCAATGAAATTTATCATTGCCATGAACACATTATTCCACACTGTAAATGTAAACCCGCTACTGATAGCTAGTCTTTTCATTAATGCAATGACAATTTATCATTGCCATGAACACATTATTCCACACTGTAAATGTAAACCCGCTACTGATAGCTAGTCTTTTCATTAATGCAATGACAATTTATCATTGCCATGAACACATTATTCCACACTGTAAATGTAAACCCGCTACTGATAGCTAGTCTTTTCATTAATGCAATGAAATTTATCATTGCCATGAACACATTATTCCACACTGTAAATGTAAACCCGCTACTGATAGCTAGTCTTTTCATTAATGCAAT
>CM065734.1:36551404-36553904 GCA_033310375.1 Conus canariensis | reverse complement strand
AATTCGAGTAAACATATTCACAACCTCTAATAATGGGAACATTTCTCTTGCGATTTTTTTAACAGATGTCAGACACAGCTATTCTTTTTATTGCCATTAACATCGAGTTTCAATTGAAGTGTGTCTAGCGCTGTCCGCACGACATACCTTGAATAGGAAAGCAAAACTGTATCATCCAACAAAGTGAAGTAACTTAGATTTAGGACGGGAACCACAATCAAGGACTTTGCAGTAATATATATGGGTGTTCATTTGAGATATATCAGTCACTACTCAAGACCATTCGAAAGGAAAACAAATAAAACGTTAAATGATGTTCACCTTGTCTAATTTGTAATGTTACGATATAAACGTTTAACTGCATAAAGATTTTTCCTAAGGACTCTTTCTGTAAGTGTAAACCGTAGTCCTCTCCAAATAGAAATTGAGGGTACCTGGTTTTCCTATCATTTACAAAATTCAAGTATAATTTTTTTGTTGCATTTTGAATACATTCATTTTAAATTCAACATCTACATGATCCAGTGTGAGATGGGAATGACGAACATGTCCCTAGTTTTGGAACAAGTTCTAGAAGTTTCTAGCGTTCTATTTCATATACTCGTGAAAAGTTTTCCAAGCAGAATCATGCCACTATGATTATCACATTCTGACCTAAATCCTTTATCTTCACTATGCTGCAAAGTCAAACTGGATGTATATGGATACCACATCTGTCTAAAAGTGTTTTGAAAATCTTACAGTACACATTGTGTAATAAACGCAATGTCTCTTTTTCATGACCTTTGACACTGTTTGTATGCTGATAAGTTTTCTTTTTTTATCAATGTAACTGATAACAAGAGATGTTGATAAACAATGCACAAAGTGCACAGCTTTCAGCTCGTGGACATCCAACCCATTCTGTCTGACCAAATCTTTGTCATTCCTTGGTTGTGTACAGCTGTATTTGTTTGTCCCTCCCTGCGTGATACCCTCTGGACATGCACGTACTGTAATATATTTGTTTGATGCCCTCTGGACATACACACACTGTAACATGTTTGTTTTCTGTTCGATACCCTCTGGACATGCACACACGGTAACATGTTTGTTTTCTGTTTGATACCCTCTGGACATGCACACACGGTAACATGTTTGTTTTCTGTTTGATACCCTCTGGACATGCACACACTGTTACATGTTTGTTTTCTGTTTGATACCCTCTGGACATGCACACACTGTAACATGTTTGTTTTCTGTTTGATACCCTCTGGACATGCACACACGGTAACATGTTTGTTTTCTGTTTGATACCCTCTGGACATGTACACACTGTAACATGTTTGTTTTCTGCTTGATACCCTCTGGACATGCACACACGGCAACATGTTTGTTTTCTGCTTGACACCCTCTGGACATACACACACTGTAACATGTTTGTTTTCTGTTTGATACCCTCTGGACATGCACACACGGTAACATGTTTGTTTTCTGTTTGATACCCTCTGGACATGCACACACGGTAACATGTTTGTTTTCTGCTTGACACCCTCTGGACATGCACACACTGTTACATGTTCGTTTTCTGTTCGATACCTTCTGGACATACACACACTGTTACATGTTTGTTTTCTGTTTGATACCCTCTGGACATGCACACACGGTAACATGTTTGTTTTCTGCTTGACACCCTCTGGACATGCACACACTGTTACATGTTTGTTTTCTGTTCGATACCTTCTGGACATATACACACTGTTACATGTTTGGTTGATATCCTCTGGACATGCACACACTGTAATAGGTTTGGTTGATACCCTCTGGACATGCACACACTGTAATAGGTTTGTTTGATACCCTCTGGACATGCACACACTGTAATAGGTTTGTTTGATACCCTCTGGACATGCACACACTGTAATAGGTTTGTTTGATACCCTCTGGACATGCACACACTGTAATAGGTTTGTTTGATACCCTCTGGACATGCACACACTGTAATAGGTTTGATTAATGCCCTCTGGACATGCACACACTGTAATAGGTTTGTTTGATACCCTCTGGACATGCACACACTGTAATAGGTTTGTTTGATACCCTCTGGACATGTACACACTGTAATAGGTTTGTTTGATACCCTCTGGACATGCACACACTGTAATAGGTTTGTTTAATGCCCTCTGGACATGTACACACTGTAATAGGTTTGTTTGATACCCTCTGGACATGCACACACTGTAATAGGTTTATTTGACCCTCTGGACATGCACACACTGTAATAGGTTTGTTTAATGCCCTCTGGACATGTACACACTGTAATAGGTTTGTTTGATACCCTCTGGACATGCACACACTGTAAATAGGTTTGTTTTATACCCTCTGGACATGCACACACTGGGATAGGTTTGTTTAATGCCCTCTGGACATGCACACACTGTAATAGGTTTGTTTGATACCCTCTGGACATGCACACACTGTAATAGGTTTGTTTGATACCCTCTGGACATGCACACACTGT
>CM065734.1:36543904-36548904 GCA_033310375.1 Conus canariensis | reverse complement strand
ATGTTCCCTTTTGTTCCACAAACATGGGCCAATAATCCACAGATGAAACACAGAAGATATGCTCGCTGATGCAGTGAAAGATGGCCGTCACTAAACACAGTATCATTTAGGCGGAGAGAATGTCACACACTGTCACTTCCGACGCGCACACCTTGACCTTCACATTTGAATACGGACATGGCCTACATTTCACTGCTTTCACTGAACCACAAAAAAAAGTCTAATGCGGGCTCTCCACTGACTTCATTCTACTGTATTTTGGATGATACTCCAATAGAACAAAGTCGTATGTAAATCACCTAATACACACTCTTGGTTCTGCATTCAATAAATCAACGCATACCAGCTAATAACGGCAGAGTTTTCAAAACGGCTGTTTACTTTTTTGTCGCCATCTTGTCCGTTTAATAGCCCCTAGCTAAATTTATCACCCAGTCGTATAAAATTAGATAGTCTAAAATCCAGGTTAAAGATACAATTTTAATGCGTCTATTGTCCATGGTTAGTTTTGGCTGATTCCTGACGGAGGGTGAGTGACAATTGTATGATCCTTTCACCTCAACAATGTTTTAGTTTTATACTGAGAACAGTTATCACGTCCAATTGTTTACTTCTGCTTTTTTCTTACGGTAAACGAATATTTGCGTATGAATGTTTATTTGATGAATCATGTTTATTTGATGGATCAGAATCATTGAGCTCGCCAGTTTCTTCATAATTTGTATGAGACAATATACTGACCCCATGACATAAGAGAGACAGACAGACAGACAGACAGACAGAACAGACAGACAGAGAGAGACAGAGACAGAGACAGAGACAGAAAGACAGAGAGAGGAGCTCACACACACAGTGATAGAGAGAAAGGAGCTCACACACACACACACACACACACACACACACACACACACACCACACAGAAGGGGGGGTGGGAAGAGAGAGAGAGAGAGAGAGAGAGAGAGAGAGAGAGAGAGAGAGAGAGAGAGAGAGAATCCTACATTTAAGAGGTTCCAAAACAGGGTCACTGACTTCGCTCAGCCTATATACAAAGGGGCTGTGTCTGAATGACTTTTTTCTACATTGACACCTCCCTAAACACGGCTGCTGTGCCGATATCTTCTAAAACGTGACGTGGCGCGGATGACACCCTGTGATTGAGAAAAGCGCCATCTGTGCTGTGGTCAATGCAAGTCCACAGTTTATAGCCCCGTCTACCATTACCCGTCAGCCTTGTGTCTTGAAGCGGACTTAGCCAGTTTCCGTCCAGATTGATCCGTTTCGCATGTTACAATGAGGTTGTGAGTCGTGGGGAAAGCGAGAGCTATTTGCATATCAACGAGGATGCTCAATCCCCCCCCCCCCCCATCCCCACCCCTCACTTTTCAGTGTGAAAACGGTATTGTGGAACATGCAGATTGAAGAGGATACTGTGGCTAACAATTTGCAACGTTGCGTTTCTGGTTGTACGATCGTGACGAACGAGTTGATCTGTGTGTGTGTGTGTGGTGTGTGTGTGTGTGTGTGTGTGTGTGCGTGTGTGCGTGCGTGCGTGTGCGTGCGTGCGTGCGTGCGTGTGTGTGTGTGTGTGTGTGTGTGTGTGTGTGTGTGTGTGTGTGTTCACATCTGTCTGGATCACTCTCTGAAAGCAACTAAAATATCACATACTGGTACTCCCTTGAAGTCGGAGTGTGGCTGCCCACGTGGCAGGGTAACCAAAAACGGTCACACACGTAATTTTCTCATCCCCAGCTGATACATTTTTACCACAGTGTTCAAGTGCTTCGGCTGTTCTGATGATCCCTGGAGGCTTTTAGCCAGGGTATGACAATAACAACAACATACTAGTACTTTCTGAAATCAAACGTTTGCAAGCCGTTATCTGAAACAGATAACTAAAAATATGTTTTGGAAATTATTTAAAGAAGCTTTAAAAGCTTTTTGCACACTTACGTTCTTCCGACTTTTATGAGTATGTCATTAGAGGAATACGTAATGTGCAGCACATATTCGAATACGTTCTACTGCTAAACAATAATCTGGCCATCTTAATCAGCCCTCTAAACGTTATAGGGGTAAAACGTAATCTGCTACTAAGAATGAACATACAATACTTAAAACGCAACACACAGACCCACCCACGCACCCCCCCCCCTCCCCCCCCCCCCACACACAGTGCCTACGTCCGTGTGTGTGTGTGTGGGTGGGGGTAGGTTGTTTTCTTTCCCTTCCTTTTTTTCTGTCTAAAAAACGTTTCACAAATACGTTTGTGTATGATCAATGTATACAAACATACAAAGGATAATGCAAAAGAAAGAGATTAGTAACCACAAAGCAGCTAAAATAAACATTAGCCGACAAAACAAAGCCCAAAAAAAAGCAAAGCGTTTTGTTTGTTTTTTTCTGACCCGAAGGTGATTATTTACCACAGTTTTTAAAATAGCTGACGCCATAATCTCCTCTCTATCTCCCTCTCCCGCCCTCCCTAGCCCCTACGTTCTCTCATACGCATAGTCGCTACTTAAGAGGGAGAGGGTGGGGGAAGGGAAGATGTGGGGGGAAAAAAGAAAAAGAGAAGAAAAAGCATCTCACCTTTAAGACAAAACAAAGCAAGGTCACTGACTTCGCTCAGCTTATATACAAAGCAGCTGTGTATGAGTGACTTTTTTCTACATTGACTTCTCCCCAAACACGGCTGCTGTGCCGATAACTTCCAAAACTGGACGTGGCGCGGATGACACCCTGTGATTGAGAAAAGCGCCATGTGTGCTGTGGTCAATGCAGGTCCACAGTTTATTGCCCCGTCTACCATTACCCGTCAGCCTTGTGTCTTGAAGCGGACTTCGACAGTTCCCGTCCAGAGTGATCCGTTTCGCATGTTACAATGAGTTTGTGAGTCGTGGGGAAAGCGAGAGCTTTTTGCATAGCAACTAGGATGCTCAATTCCTCCCCCTCCCCCGTCCGTTTTCAGTGTGAAAACGGTATTGTGGAACATGCAGATTGAAGAGGATACTGTGGCTAACAATTTGCAACGTTGCGTTTCTGGTTGTACGATCGTGACGAACGAGTCCGTGTGTGTGTGAGTGTGCGTGCGTGTGTGTGTGTGTGTGTGTGTGTGTGTGTGTGTGTGTGTGTGTGTGTGTGTGTGTGTGTGTTGTGTGCGTGTGCGTGCGTGCATGCGTGCGTTCGTGTTTGCGTGCGTGCGCGCGCGCGTGTGTTTGTATGTGTGTGTGTGTGCGTGCGTGCTTGCGTGTCTGTGTGCGTGTGTGCGTGCGCGCGCGCGAACTTGCATGTACGTGTGCGTGTGTATGTGTGTATGGATGCATGAGTATGTCTGCGTGCGCGCGTGCGTGTTTGTGTCCGTGTTTGTGTTCGCGCGCGCGTTTTAAAACTTTATCTTAACAAATATATATATATATATATATATATATATATATATATATATATTCGTAAAGGCCATAGCCCCTTAGAAGGGGGATGTACATAGAACAACGTGACACGATACATTTCTAGTAGATGATGTAAACAACTTTAAGCTAGCATAGAGTTTCGCCGTTTAAATCCTCTATACAAATAAACAGCAAACTGCTTCAGTACTTTATCATTTGTCGATGCCATTAACAAGATTAATTTAAACAAGGATGGATGTCTAAGTATTTAGGAGGGATATACTGCTGTCTCAGATCTCTTAATTCTGGACATGAAAGAACAAAAGTGAACTTCATTTTCCTGTGATTCATGACACAATTGGGAAAGAATCATACGATCACTTACAACTCCATAGCGTTGAGAATGTGCATAAATATCTGAAATACCCAATCTAAACTTTGTCACAGCAGCATGTCTCAAATGTTTTTTTTAATAGCCATTGACAAATAGGTAGGAATGCAATGCATAGGATTTAACAGACGGTAAATAGAAAACCTAGGGCTGTCTTCAACATGGGAGTTCCGCCTCTGCCAACTACAATCAATCAATCTTTGCCGAAGCACACGAATAAAACCATTTACGTCACCAACACCCTGGTTTTCCCACACAAAACCAAATCCGAATTCATACAATTTTAGTCTTAAATTAGAGGTCCAGTTTTTCTTTCCCCTGTTACCTAACTCTAAAAGCATAGTGTAGGCTTTGTATGGCAATCTGTGTTGTTCCATTTGTGTTATTCTTAGCCAGTAACGAATACACTTTACCACTGAAATTAAATGTATAGGGTATCTATTGGTCTCTCCATATACCAGATCGTTCGGTGTTTTCAATGAAACACCAATAAATTTCTTTAGAGCATACAAGTGAATTTTCTCAATATGCATAGCGGCAGAATTAAAACCCCATATTTTAGCACCATATTGTAGCATCAGTTGAATCTGAGCGTCAAATAATTTCAAAAATAAAAGTTAAAGATTCATTATTTAACATCGTTCATTTCTTCAGTATACAAAATAACGCATATTTAGCTCTACTTGCAAGATCTTTACAAGCGAAAGTAAAGCTTAAGCGTGTAGAAAAATATATGCCAAGGTATTTGTAAGCATTCACAACGGCCATATCAGTTCCATTATAAATCCACCTTTCTCTGGCTGAAAGATATCCACCCTTTCTGAACACAATAGTATTACTTTTACTCATGTTTATGTTTAATCGAAGTGAAGCGGATGCTCTTTTTAGGCTGTTCAACTGGGTTTGTAAACCAACTATCGTTTCAGACATCAATGCAACATCGTCAGCTAAATGAAGAATGAAAACCTCCGAAAAATCATTTATGAATTTTGCACCATGTCGTCTAGAATTAGTCACCTCTTTCGTTAATTCATTAATGAATAAAGAAAACAAAATGGGACTACAAACATCCCCTTGCTTAACTCTAGTTGTACAGGTTATATAATCGGTCAGAGAACCACCGCTTCTTGCTCTAGCTTTTACAGAGTCGTACATGCTCATGACACATTGATATAGCTTGCTTCTTATCCCATTTTCAAACAAAATACGCCATAATATACTCC
>CM065734.1:36528904-36533904 GCA_033310375.1 Conus canariensis | reverse complement strand
TTCAGCAACACAACACAGACAGACTACAGGAGAAAACACGATGTTCCTTTTTACCTCTTAGGTCTTCTTCAGGTAAAACAAACAACATTCAGGACAATAAAGATAAAGAACGAGCAACCATTTATCTTCTCATATTCGGCACCGAGATGAGAAGATAAATGGTTGCTCGTTCTTCGTTTCCATTGTCCTGAATGTTGTTTGTTTTAGCTGAAGAAGACCTAAGAGGTAAAAAAAAAATATCGTGTTTTGTCCTGTCATCTGCTTGTCTGTATTGTCTGGCGGAACCAATATTTTTTCTTAAAAAAAAAAGATATTGTAGTCAATAGCTTTTTAAACAGGTCATTGTTAAGGGCGGAAAGGGGGCGACACATTGCTTTCTGTGGACTTGGTGGACACCTGACAGGCCAGCTTCCTGTGTGTTAAGTTGATGGCTAAATCCTGAATGGGAATACTTGATCTGTCGTTGCCTGCTGTGAACTTTTTGCTGCTAATTAAGCCAAACCAGGATGTGTTGCAGCATGTCTCCACCTTGAGTACACATGAAAAGATGATGACGTCGACAGTGACGACGACGACGACGACGGTGATGATGAAAATGATGATGATGATGATAAAATCTAGTTTTTAAAAAAAAAAAAAAAAAAAAAGTGACAGCGTGTGATAGATTCACGTCTGCTGCATCGCACGTGTGACAAAGAAAGACACATAAAAAGGAAAGAAAACAACAACAACAACAACAACAAACAACGTGGTAGCATTTGATAACTTCACATCTGCTATATCCCATGTGTTACGTTCCGTGGCTTGGGGGCCTGCCAAAGAAGACAGGCTGCGTGAAACGACCTTCACAAATGCCGCAGGCTTAGATATAAATAACCGCAACGCAACGAGCGATCTATTATACCTATTTTTACAGCACAATCATGAGCTCCCCGCCATCACCACCCCCACCCCCCAGAAAGACAACAACAACAACAACAACAAAATTTAAAAAGCCTAACCGGACTCAACATCTGCTAGGAATAGGACACCTTAATCATATCCATGACATTTTGTGTTCGGCCCCATCTAAAGCGGCGACGTATGAGTTGTGGCACGTAACAGCTCGCACTCCCACGCATGTTGACCGATCAGCTGCTGCTTCGTCTTCTTGGCCCAGAAGAACCTGACACCGCCCCTCGCTCACCAACAGCTAACTGTCTCCATCCTATCCCATCCCACCCACGCACGGGACCCCCCATCCAAATGTCAGCCCGTCATCAAACACCATCTGCACACTGTCCAAGTCTGTCGACGCTCACCCAATCCAGGCAATTAGCGTCTCTCCCCCCCCCCCTCCCCCTAGCAATCAAGTCATCATCCTCTCCTGTCGCCACACGCTCACTCCCAACGTGCAAGCACAGGAAACCGGAGACAAGGCGCGGACATGCGCAGAGAAGTTTGGGGTTACATTCCATGGGAGGGGGGGGGGGGGGGGAGGTTGTTGATGGAGATAGTGGGACGCAGTAGGCGTTCGGTGGTGAGGGGTGGGATGGGAATAGGGATAGGGGAGGAGGGGATTTGCGGCAGTGTTCCTTGGAAGTCCTGTTGGTACCCACACAGGCCTGAAATAGTCCGATCGAAGACCACCTGGATGACCTGATCCTTCTGGAAATAGCATGGGAACCTGGAAGGCGTGACTGTGGACTGGTCACTTCCTCACGGAAGTGTCAGCCGTGTTCCACCCCTCTTATCTCTCCATTGTCTGCCATGTTCCACGCCTCTTATCTCTCCATTGTCTGCCATGTTCGACCCCTCTTATCTCTCCATTGTCTGCCATGTTCCACACCTCATCTCTCCATTGTCTGCCATGTTCACCCCTCATATCTCTCCATTGTCTGCCATGTTCCACACCTCACATCTCTCCATTGTCTGCCATGTTCCACCCCTCTTATCTCTCCATTGTCTGCCATGTTCCACACCTTATCTCTCCATTGTCAGCCGTGTTCCACCCCTCTTATCTCTCCATTGTCTTGCCATGTTCCACGCCTCTTATCTCTCCATTGTCTGCCATGTTCGACCCCTCTTATCTCTCCATTGTCTGCCATGTTCCACACCTCATCTCTCCATTGTCTGCCATGTTCCACCCCTCATATCTCTCCATTGTCTGCCATGTTCCACACCTCACATCTCTCCATTGTCTGCCATGTTCCACCCCTCATATCTCTCCATTGTCTGCCATGTTCCACACCTTATCTCTCCATTGTCAGCCGTGTTCCACCCCTCTTATCTCTCCATTGTCTGCCATGTTCCACGCCTCTTATCTCTCCATTGTCTGCCATGTTCGACCCCTCTTATCTCTCCATTGTCTGCCATGTTCCACACCTCATCTCTCCATTGTCTGCCATGTTCCACCCCTCTTATCTCTCCATTGTCTGCCATGTTCCACACCTCATCTCTCCATTGTCTGCCATGTTCCACCCCTCTTATCTCTCCATTGTCTGCCATGTTCCACCCCTCATCTCTCCATTGTCTGCCATGTTCCACCCTCATATCTCCATTGTCTGCCATGTTCGACCCCTCTTATCTCTCATTGTCTGCCATGTTCCACACCTCATCTCTCCATTGTCTGCCATGTTCCACCCCTCATATCTCCATTGTCTGCCATGTTCCACCCCTCTTATCTCTCCATTGTCTGCCATGTTCCACACCTCATCTCTCCATTGTCTGCCATGTTCCACCCCTCTTATCTCTCCATTGTCTGCCATGTTCCACACCTCATCTCTCCATTGTCTGCCATGTTCCACCCCTCTTATCTTTCCATTGTCTGCCATGTTCCACCCCTCTTATCTCTCCATTGTCTGCCATGTTCCACCCCTCATATATCTCTCCATTGTCTGCCATGTTCCACACCTCATATCTCTCCATTCTAGTGTCTGCCATGTTCCACCCCTCATATCTCTCCATTGTCTGCCATGTTCCACACCTCATCTCTCCATTGTCTGCCATGTTCCACACCTCATATCTCTCCATTGTCTGCCATGTTCCACGCCTCTTATCTCTCCATTGTCTGCCGTGTTTCACCCCTCTTATCTCTCCATTGTCTGCCATGTTCCATCCCTCATATCTCTCCATTTTCTGCCATGTTCCACCCCTCATATCTCTCCATTGTCTGCCATGTTCCACACCTCATCTCTCCATTGTCTGCCATGTTCCACACCATTATCTCCCCATTGTCTGACATGTTCCACGCCTCTTATCTCTCCATTGTCTGCCGTGTTTCACCCCTCTTATCTCTCCATTGTCTGCCATGTTTCACCCCTCTTATCTCTCCATTGTATGCCATGTTCCACGCCTCTTATCTCTCCATTGTCTGCCATGTTTCACCCCTCTTATCTCTCCATTGTCTGCCATGTTCCACCCTCTTATCTCTCCATTTTCTGCCATGTTCCACACCTCTTATTCTCATTGTCTGCCATGTTCCACCCCTCTTATCTCTCCATTGTCTGCCATGTTCCACACCTCTATCTCTCCATTGTCTGCCATGTTCCACCCTCTTCTCTCCATTGTCTGCCATGTTCCACCCTCTTTCTCTCCATTGTCTGCCATGTTCCACCCTCTATCTCTAATTGTCTGCCATGTTCCACCCTCTTATCTTCCATTGTCTGCCATGTTCCACCCCTCTTATCTCTCCATTGTCTGCCATGTTCCACCCTCTTATCTCTCCATTGTCTGCCATGTTCCACCCTCTTATCTCTCCATTGTCTGCCATGTTCCACATCTCTTATCTCTCCATTGTCTGCCATGTTCACCCTCTTATCTCTCCATTGTCTGCCATGTTCCACACCTCTTATCTCTCCATTGTCTGCCATGTTCCACCCCTTATCTCTCCATTGTCTGCCATGTTCCACCCTCTATCTCTCCATTGTCTGCCATGTTCCACCCTCTATCTCTCCATTGTCTGCCATGTTCCACCCCTCTTATCTCTCCATTGTCTGCCATGTTTCACCCTCTTATCTCTCCATTGTATGCCATGTTCCACGCCTCTTATCTCTCCATTGTCTGCCATGTTTCACCCTCTTATCTCTCCATTGTCTGCCATGTTCCACCCCTCTTATCTCTCCATTGTCTGCATGTTCGACCCTCTTATCTCCATTGTGTGCCACGTTCCACCCCTCTTATCTCTCCATTGTCTGCCATGTTCCACCCCTCTTATCTCTCCATTGTCTGCCATGTTCCACCCTCTTATCTCTCCATTGTCTGCCATGTTCCACCCTCTTATCTCTCCATTGTCTGCCATGTTCCCCCTCTTATCTCTCAATTGTCTGCCATGTTCCACACCTCTTATCTCTCCATTGTCTGCCATGTTCCCCCCTCTTATCTCTCCATTGTCTGCCATGTTCCACGCCTCTTATCTCTCCATTGTCTGCCATGTTCCACCCCTCTTATCTCTCCATTGTCTGCCATGTTCCACCCTCTATCTCTCCATTGTCTGCCATGTTCCAGCCTCTTATCTCTCCATTGTCTGCCGTGTTCCACACCTCTTATCTGTCCATTGTCTGCCATGTTCCACCCTCTTATCTCTCCATTGTCTGCCATGTTCCACGCCTCATCTCCATTTCTGCCATGTTCCACACCTCTTATTTCTCCATTGTCTGCCATGTTCCACCCCTCTTATCTCTCCATTGTCTGCCATGTTCCACACCTCATCTCTCCATTGTCTGCCATGTTCCACACCTCATCTCTCCATTGTCTGCCATGTTCCACCCCTCTTATCTCTCCATTGTCTGCCATGTTCCACACCTCATCTCTACATTGTCTGCCATGTTCCACCCATCTTATCTTTCCATTGTCTGCCATGTTCCACCCCTCTTATCTCTCCATTGTCTGCCATGTTCCACCCCTCTTATCTCTCCATTGTCTGCCATGTTCCACCCTCTTATCTCTCCATTGTCTGCCATGTTCCACATCTCTTATCTCTCCATTGTCTGCCATGTTCCACCCTCTTATCTCTCCATTAG
>CM065734.1:36503904-36513904 GCA_033310375.1 Conus canariensis | reverse complement strand
GAAGAAGACGGCACACACTACGCCTAATGAAAATTTCTGTTGGAAACAGTTGGAAGAAGACGACACACACTACGCCTAATGAAAATTTCTGTTGGAAACAGTTGGAAGAAGACAAGTGTTTACAGAAGTTTTGTTTTGTTTTGTAACTGAGGATGTTTGTCATGGATGTTCCAATCAAAAACCGATTTCTCTCGGTAGACGTATGATACTGTTCTTTGTACGGTATTTATCAGGCGCGGATTATTAGCAGTGTATGGGAGGTGTGTGGGGGTGGGGGGTGGGGGGTGGGGAGGGGAAGATTTTCTTCTTCTGCGTACGCAGGCTGATACCCTTGCGGACACTCCCTATGTAGACAGACAAGTATTAATCCCATCTACCCAACAAAGGGAGTTGAGTTTTGTGTGTATGACCGTTAAGGCAGCCATACTCCGTCTTCGGGGAAGGGGAAGATCAGTTTGTGTATGTCAATTATGCATAATCAAAAATGCATTATGCAAATAAGCATTACGAAGAACTAAGTGCACGCGAACGTTTTTCTGATTATGAGTTGAAGGCCTTTGTTTTTAGGAAAAAAGGGAAGGCGGGGACAGAGTGGGGGAAGGATGGGGGTGGTGATAGAGGGGTGGAAGCTGGGTGACGAAAGGCGTTTTGTCCCAGACAGTTTAGAGATGGGACCAAAACAATTGAAACACCTAGCTGAACGAGGTTGTGCGTGCATAGCTTGCATGGACTGCATGAACATTAATCACTTGCCTGTTGTGGGGAAGTTGTGGGCTGAGTTTTTCATAGTCACTGTTGACATGTCTTTTGCCTTGTGACACTGTTTATATGTTAAGCCTATGGATAGAGGGAAATAGGAGACAACGTATGCTCTCTCGAAAATGATATGTTATTGTGTGGTGTGACTGACGATGATACGCAGTTAAGAAGACAGTCATTCATTTTGTAGAAGTGTATGCTTGTTCCTATAAATTGTCATCAATCATAATTGCAAGTTTACCTGAAATCATTTTGGTTGGCATTTCAAGAAAGGGGATACAAAGGAAATGAATGTGGTGAGGGTAATAACAAGAAAGCCTTGCTTGTCAAATGTTATTGATAAGGGTAACAAAGGGAAACTGTTTTTCTTTTTTTTTCTTTTTTTTTATACTGTTTCTAATAAGGGTAGTAAATCAAAATCTTTTCTTGGTTAGCGTTTGATGTAAAGGTATGGTGTCCACGTCGTTGTGTTTGTCCACACAGGATAATAGGACTAATTTTCATGGCCTGTGGTTGGACTTTGGGGAAGAAGGGGAGGTTTCAAAAGGACAAACAAGTTTGATGGCCATGGACACTGAAAGAGGGAGGATGAACAAAGCATTAAAACACAGTTTAACTGTGCAGGCTTCCAGTGCCAGGGACTGGGCACGTGTTCAGTTGTTGGTGCCAGGAAATGGGCACGGACTGACGTCAGACTTTAGCCAGGTTACGGGCATTGCTACCTTCCAGGGATTTGGGGGGGGGGGGGGGGGGGGGAATCGTGAAAATGGGACTGTCAAGGAACGCCCAAGAACAATGACTTTGAAGAGCTGCCTGGAGTGAAGTGCCAGGAGCAGGGGCTGAAAGGAAATCTTCCCAACTGTGATGATGTTAAATTGTGTTTCCCCTCCTCTGTCCTTTCCCAGGCCATGACAAACAAAAAACTGATTTCTTTATGTGAATGAAAGGGTGTGGCTCAATACGGTTTCAACTGAGTATCCTTTCCCAGTGACTGAACACGTTTGTTTGATTTGGAGCGACAGAGAGTGCAGACAGCAGGCACACATACGAGCATTTATACATGTTCTTTATTCTGTCTATCTGTCACTTTCTTTACAAGCTCGGGGAGCGATATGGAAAAGGAGGCGCTGTTACGTCAATATCACACCCTTCCCTGACAGCATGTGAGAGAACTATGGACTTCTGTCTTGGGAACAGAATCCATTGTTAAACCATTGTTAAGTCTGCTGACTTCTCCTCGGTAAACTCTAAAGTGGAACCTGGCCTAGATGAGTTCACTTATCGTATCTACACACACACACACACACACACACACACACACGCACGCACGCACGCACGCACGCACGCACGCACACACACACACACACACACACACACACACACACACACGAGAGAGAGAGAGAGAGAGAGAGAGAGAGAGAGAGAGAGAGAGAGAGAGAGATGGATGGATAGATAGATATAGATATAAATATGTGTGTATATTTATGTACCTATGCATATATATATATATATTATATATATATATATATGTATGTATATATATATATATATATATATGTGTGTGTGTGTGTGTGTGTGTGTGTGTGTGTGTGTGTGTGTGTGTGTGTGTGTGCATACATACAAACATCTCTACATATCTGTCTATCCATCTGTCTACATAATTCTCTAGATACACAGCTAGATAAACAGATAGATAGACAGACAGGTATAAAGTGTTTGCCACCATTTTCAGTATCAAACTAATGAAAAATTTGACTTAGTAGACCCTAAATAAATGTTAGCGAACCGCCCAGAGAAACGTGGACAAACGAGTCACAAGACAAAACACAACGCGTTTCGACCTCTTAGGTCTTCTTCAATGAGACACAAACGAATAAAATAACGAAAATTCACTTAGCTTCGATCGCTTCAGATCGCTTCAAGCTGCGATCTGAAGCGATCAAAGCTAAGTGAATTTTCGTTATTTTATTCGTTTGTTTCTCACCTGAAGAAGACCTAAGAGGTCGAAACGCGTTGTGTTCTGTCTTGTGACTCGTTTGTCCACGTTTCTCTGGGCGGTTCGCTAACATTTATTTAAGATTTGTTTAGATTTCCGCCTGCAGTCGTCTCACTTTGCAACTAGATCTTAGCAGACCCACACAAATCCTGCAAATGAACGGCTCAGATGGGGATGTAAACCACGACCTCTCAGCGCCCAATCGCCAACGCTAATCACTGCCACACGGTGGCTCTCACTCAGAGATAGTTGATGATTGTTTGACGTTAGTGTAAACGATAGATCAAAGCGTCCACACTGACGGGCATCGTTAGAGCCAAGCCTTAGAGGACTGATTTAGTCTGGAGCCCTAGTTTACATAAGACCTAAGCAGTACCACTGGATTAAAAAAAAAAAACAAACAATCCCCGGTAAGTTTAATCATTGCAGCCAACACATTCACTTCACCACTATCACAGCGCTAAGAAATCCCTTCCGCCTTCCATACCTGTTAGGTCACTTTCCCAACTGCTTTCATCACGTCTTTCTCTCTCTTCTCTCTCCCCCCTCCCTCCTTTAACCCCCCCCCCCCCCTCTGTCAGCCCCATCGTACCCGCGTCACCCCTCCACCCGTTAAAAGTCGTGACTGATGAATAATCTGTTTGCCGCTGGACTACACCTTCTCTCTCTCTCTCTCTCTTCTCTCTCTCTCTCTCTCTCTCTCTCTCTCTCTCCTCTCTCTCTCTCTGCGAACTCGCGCGCGCGTGCGTGTGTTGTTGTTGTTGTTGTGTGTGTGTGTGTGTGTATGTAAATGTTAGTCCGTTTGTGTGTATGTGTGCGTGCGCGCGCGCGTGTGAGTGTTATACGTATGTGTGTTTGTGTACTCGCGAGCAGGCCCATGATTTTAAGCGCGCGCGCACGCGCGCGTGTATGTGAGTGTATGTTTGTGTGTGTGTGTGTGTGTGTGTGTGTGTGTGTGTGTGTGTGTGTGTGTGTGTGTGTGTGTGTGTGTGCGCGCGCGTGCGTTTGCGTGTGCGTGTGCATGAGCGTGTGCGTGCGGGTGTATGTGTGTGTGTATGTGCATGTGTGTGTGATTTTGCGCGCGCTCGCGCACGCACGTGTGTATCTGTGTGCGTGGTAACATGGCGACGAAAGCGCTATGTTGTTTTGATGAGCGTCACGACACTGGTGGGGAATCCCCATTCCTTGCTGAACATCTCCCCTGTTGTCCACCTCAGCACACTTGTCCCTATCTGTCTCCTCCCCACTCAGTTCCTTCACCTGCAAACAACATGACTGATGGATATCGTGTTCACCACAACTTCCTACATTCTCTCTTTTCCTTGTGTGTGTGTGTGTGTGTGTGTGTGTGTGTGTGTGTGTGTGTGTGTGTGTGTGTGTGTGTGTGTGTGTGTGTGTGGCGTTGTGCGTGTGTGTGTAAGTTGTGTGTGTGTGTGTGTGTGTGTGTGTGTGTGTGTGTGTGTGTGTGTGTGTGTGTGTGTGTGTGTGTTTGTGTGTGTGTGTGTGTGTGGTGTGTACGAGAGCGCGCGTGCGCGCGTGTGTTGGGCGTGTATTTGTGTGCAAGTGCATCTTGATACTCGTTCATACGAAAAAAATGTATACAAAAGACACAGATTGAACAAGAAATAGTTATCTGCCTACGAGATAGGCAGTGGGATCCTGTGTGTGCGTGTGCGCGCGTCGTGCGTATGTGTGTGTGTGTGTGTGTGTGTGTGTGTGTGTGTGTGTGTGTGTGTGTGTGTGTGTGTGGTGTGTGTGTGTGTGTGTGTGTGTGTGTGTGTGTGTGTGCGTGTGGTGTGTGTGTGTGTATGTGTGTGTGTGTGTGTGTGTGTGTGTGTGTGTGTGTGTGTGTGTGTGTGTGTGTGTTAATGTGTGTGTGTGTGTGTGTGTGTGTGTGTGTGTGTGTGTGTGTGTCCACGACATTCTATTCATGAGCGTCACGATACCACCGAGGAATCCCCATCCCCCCCCCCCCCCCCCACACACACACCCTTCCTTGTTCCCATTCCGACACATGATGTTCCCTTCCTATCGCGTCCTCACCGTAACGATCACGACTGATCGATCAGCTGTGGGCCACCACTTGCTTTATTCTTTCCACTTCTTCTTCCCTCACTCAATCCACAACTCTGTCCTGTACCTCCAACTCCAAGTCTAACGTCCTTTTCTCTGTCTCTGTCTGTCTGTCTTTCCGTCTGTCTGCACCCCCCATCCCTCACCCGAACCCCCGCCTCTCTCTCTCTCTCTCTCTCTCTCTCTCTCTCTCATTCTCTGACTTTGTCTCTATCTGTCTCTCTCTGTCTCTGTCTTTCTCTCTGTCTCAGTCTCTCTCTGTCTCTCTGTGCCCCTCGGTCCGTTTGTTTGATTGTCCGTCTGTCTGTCTGTCTGTCATTCTCTCTCTCTCTCTCTCCATACTTATACAGAAAGACACATACGAACAACTGTACCCCCCCCCCCACACACACACACACAGGAGAAAGAGGGAGACAGACAGACAAACATAAGCACAGAACAGACAGACAGACAGACAGACAGACAGACAGAGACAGATACACAGAGTGTCCACAGCACTATTCATTATAGGTCTTGATCCACAGGTCTACTGTTAGGCATGTGAGGTCTGGCCAGTGTTCCCTCCTGCTCAGGTGTCCAGTCACTGGGTGGCCCTTGGCCTCCGACCCCAGGGAAATCCCTGACCCCAGGTCTATCAGAAGGGAGAATGGCAGGTAGGACACTGTCCGCTCCTCTTTTGATGTTTCCGTTCACTACTTTTAGCTCTAGTTGTCCTCTCACTCCACGGCCTACCATCCTTCTCACTCCTCACCATCCTCCCTGCTCCCCCTACGCACACCCACCACACGCGCGCACGTGCTCGACACCACCAAACCAAAACACACACACACGCACACGCGCGCACCCAGCAACACACACACACAACACACACACACCACAAACACACCACCACACACACCAACCACGCACACAACACACACGCAAACACACACACACGCACGAAAACACACGCACGCACATACACACCGCGAACGCACGCACATACAACACGCGAACGCACGCACATAAAACACCACACGCACGCACGCACACACTCACAACACATACGTACACACCACTCACACGACGACCACCACACCCACACACCACCACCACTCACACACACACACACACACACACACACACACACACACACACACACACACACAACAAAAACACACACTCACTTACACACATGAAATGAAGACACCAAAAACGTAGATTACCATTCTCTCCCCCTCCCGTCTCCGACCCCCCACCCCACCCCCACCACCACCCTCGCCCCCGCATTAACCCTCTCATTCTCTCGGCTCCCCTTAGATCCCTCCCCCCCCCCATCTTTCCTTCCCCTCTCCACCTCCCTTTCCCCTTTTCCAATTAGAATCCTCCTTCATCACGGGAAACTATCCGCAGGTAGGTAACCAAGAGTTAGACCTGTTCACAGTGACGGGGTGCCCCCCCACCCCCCTCCCCCCACCCCCCTCCACACACACACAAAAAAAACGCGCATTCATCCACCTAGGATGAGCCCTGATACCCCCACCCCACCCCTATCCCACCAACCCTCAACCCTCAGCCCTACCCTCACCCCACCCCACCCCTTCTCTCCTCCCTCCATGTTGACATGACTCCCCCTTTTCCTCTACCCCGGGTGGTCGGGGGAAATTGCGATCGCGATCCCTCGCGTTCCCCATCAAACACACGCCGCGTGGCATGCATGCTGGCGCGTGATCTGGGGGAAGTGAGTGAGTGAATGAGTGAGTGAGGGAGGACGGGTAGGAAGGGCAGAAAGAGGCATCCGCGCCCTCCCCGTGCGTTCAAATTGAAAGAAAAAGAAAGAAAAAAAAAAGATTACGAAGAAAAAAGAAAAAAAAAAAGAAAAGAGATGGAAAAGAGAAGAAAAGAAAAAGAAGACGAAAAAAGATTAAGAAGAATAAAAAAGAGAAAAGAAAAGAAAAGAAAGACAATGAAACAGGAAAAGAAGAAGAAAAAAAGCTCGTGTCAATTATTCTAGTCCAGACGAGGGAAAGTGGAGTCAGCGCGCTGTTGTTTGCTCCACAGAGCGAAGGGTAAACAGGGTAAATTGCGGCCGAGCTGTGTTTCTTGCGATGCGTTTCCTCGGTGGGTGGGTGGAGGAGGGGGAGGGAGAAGGGGGGGAGGGGGGGTGGGTAGGGTGGGGGTGGGGGGGCTGGGTGCGGTGGTGATGGTGGTGGTGGTCCAGGAATGGATTCAGAGTTGGCAGGGGTGGGGTGGGGTGTGGCGGTGGGGGGCTGGGGGCGGTGGTGGTGGTCCAGGACTGGAATGGGGGGGGGGGGGGGTAGGGGGTGAGAGGAGGTGGGAAGGGGTGGGGTGGGGGAGTGGTGACGGACGGAGGAGAACGGTGGCTTTTCCAGAGATGAGGAAGGGAGGAGCGGAGGGGGGGGAGGGGGGGGGGGTGAGTGGGAAGCATCTATCTCTTCTTTGTTGAATGCATACCAGAGTGAAGCTAGTCCACGTGGGGGTCCCTTCAGTGTGGTGAGTCTTTTGCTGTGTCATTCCGCCTCATCCTCCATGCCTTTGAACACGGGGCGAAAGGGAGAAAGGATGGGATGGTGGCGGAGAGGGCAGGTAAACGTAGGGAACGGGTTCTGCACGGGAAAGATAGAGAGATGGACTACTTATACAGTAAACGTAGGGAACGGGTTCTGCACGGGAAAGATAGAGAGATGGACTACTTATACAGTAAACGTAGGGAACGGGTTCTGCACGGGAAAGATAGAGAGATGGACTACTTATACAGTAAACGTAGGGAACGGGTTCTGCACGGGAAAGATAGAGAGATGGACTACTTATACAGTAAACGTAGGGAACGGGTTCTGCACGGGAAAGATAGAGAGATGGACTACTTATACAGTAAACGTAGGGAACGGGTTCTGCACGGGAAAGATAGAGAGATGGACTACTTATACAGTAAACGTAGGGAACGGGTTCTGCACGGGAAAGATAGAGAGATGGATTACTTATACAGTAAACGTAGGGAACGGGTTCTGCACGGGAAAGATAGAGAGATGGACTACTTATACAGTAAACGTAGGGAACGGGTTCTGCACGGGAAAGATAGAGAGATGGATTACTTATACATGGCCATAAGCTCACGATTCGAGAGGCCGACAGTCATTTAGGACTCTCTCTCTCTCTCTCTCTCTCTCTCTCTCTCTCTCCTTTCATATCTCCCTACATCTCTGCCTTACTTTCTCCCAGTGACGTGTTTCTCATATTTCCGTTTCCGGTTTACGTCAACTATGGATTTTTAGCTTGGTGGCAAGAATTTGTGTACCATAGCTCTGATTGTGACTTGGAAACAACAGCCGTCATAAGACCTCTGTGAACGTACAGCAAAAACGAAAAACAAAACAAAACAAAACAAACAAACAAAAATAAACATGAACTGACTTTGCAAAGCGGACTGCAAGGCTGGTACCTTTTTCGTATTGTCGGTTCTCTATCGTTGCCTCTGCCCTTTGTATACCCTGCCCCTCTGTACATCTCATGATGTTTCAACATGGTAACACATGTACATACTAAACTTGTCCATTGTTTGCTGTTTACTCCTACACCCCTCCCCCTTGCCCGCTATGCTACCACCCCAACTCCCCCCTATAATTTCGTTTACAGATTTGCCTTGTACTACTCATTTGGCATTGAATACTACGAGTTTACTGACAATGCTGTGCTATTACATATCGAGATGAAGTGCTACGCCTAAACCCAAAAACCTGAAAAGAAGAAAACGCTCACAGATTTTCCGGCGATTAAATAGAATCAAGACGAGATAGATTTTTTTTTTAACTGTGAACTTATTTCGTCAAAAAATGGTCAAATTTAATCAGAGAAACAGCACAACAACAACAAGAATAACACACACACACAGACACACACACACACACACACACACACACACACACACACACACACACACACACATACACACACACACACAAACACACACCCACACCCAAACCCACATACACACACGCACGCACGCACGCACGCACGCACGCACGCACACACACACACACACACACACACACACACACACACACACACACACACACACACAAAACAGAAGAAATATCGTTAAAGGCATCGCGATTTCGCTACTGTATCGACTAGTTTTGTTGCCGGCTTCATCCCCCCCCCCCCCCCCTCCCCCCCCCCTTTTTTTTTTTTTTTTGTTTGTTTTCTTTAGATCAAGTCAAACCGTGCGAGGACTAGCACTATTTGCCTCTCTGTAGTCCGTGACCATGTTGTGTGCAAAACGATATGCGATCAAAGTGCTACTGCGTCTGATTTGTCGCATCGCATAATTCATGAGTGTTACGCATACGTTTAGAATATACTGCACGTGAAATGTCAAAAAGCGACACTGTGTGTTTGGAGGCGTTGCCAGCTCTACGTTTTTGATGGTCTTTCGTAAGAACTGTCTTAATTTAAGGCGATGTTAGTTTATATTCAGTTGTATGTTTTGTGTTACAAGGTTCTCTTACGTGGACCCTGACAGCTGAACTTGAGAGAAAGATTCAGACGTTAGAGAGGAGATGCCCCCGCAAGATCCTTGGCATCTCATACAAAGACCACATTACCAACTTACAGGTCCAGACCAGAATGAATCAAGTCATTGTACAATACGAAGACCTGTTGTCCACAGTGAAAAGAAGGGTAATGAGATGGCATGGTCATGCATTAAGATCAACAGGACTTGCCAACACCATTCTACCAGGAACAGTGCGAGGAGGCAGAAGGAGAGGAAGACAGAGAAACAGATGGGAGGACATCATCAGTGGATGGCCAGGCCTCACACTCAGCAACTGCCAAAGAGCGTCTGAGAACCGGGAGGAGTGGAGGAAGCTGGCTGCGAAGTCTTCTGTGGCGCCCCAAGATCTTCAAGACTCCGGGACACGTGATAGGTGATGGGCTACAAGGTTCAAAGGTATGCCAGTCTTCAATGAATAGTTACGCGGGATTGGAAATGTATTCTTCAGTTGTCGCTTGGAGGGTGTATAGCCAGCTTGGAACTCTGTGAGTGTGTGTGCGTGCGTGCGTGCGTGCGTGCGTGCGTGCGTGCGTGCGTGTGTGTGTGTGTGTGTGTGTGTGTGTGTGTGTGTGTGTGTGTGTGTGCGTGCGTGACAGGACTTACTGTGGCTGTAAAGCTGA
>CM065734.1:36496404-36498904 GCA_033310375.1 Conus canariensis | reverse complement strand
AGACCAATAAACAAACATTTTCTGTTTTGTATTCCCTGACAGACCAATAAACAAACCATTTTCTGTGTTGTATTCCCTGACAGACCAATAAACAAACCATTTTCTGTGTTGTATTCCCTGACAGACCAATAAACAAACCATTTTCTTTTTGTGTTCCCTGACAGACCAATAAACAAACCATTTTCTGTTTTGTATTCCCTGACAGACCAATAAACAAACCATTTTCTGTTTGTATTCCCTGACAGACCAATAAACAAACCATTTTCTGCTGTTTGTGTTCCCTGACAGACCAATAAACAAACCATTTTCTGTGTTGTATTCCCTGACAGACCAATAAACAAACCATTTTCTGTTTTGTATTCCCTGACAGACCAATAAACAAACATTTTCTGTGTTGTATTCCCTGACAGACCAATAAACAAACCATTTTCTGTTTTGTATTCCCTGACAGACCAATAAACAAACCATTTTCTGTGTTGTATTCCCTGACAGACCAATAAACAAACCATTTTCTGTTTTGTATTCCCTGACAGACCAATAAACAAACCATTTTCTGTTTTGTATTCCCTGACAGACCAATAAACAAACCATGTTCTGTTTTGTATACCCTGACAGACCAATAAAACAAACCATGTTCTGTTTTGTATTCCCTGACAGACCAATAAACAAACCATTTTCTGTTTTGTATTCCCTGACAGACCAATAAACAAACCATTTTCTGTTTTGTTTCCCCTGACAGACCAATAAACAAACCATTTTCTGTTTTGTATTCCCTGACAGACCAATAAACAAACCATGTTCTGTTTTGTTTCCCCTGACAGACCAATAAACAAACCATTTTCTGTTTTGTTTCCCTGACAGACCAATAAACAAACCATGTTCTGTGTTGTATTCCCTGACAGACCAATAAACAAACCATTTTCTGTTTTGTATTCCCTGACAGACCAATAAACAAACCATTTTCTGTGTTGTATTCCCTGACAGACCAATAAACAAACCATTTTCTGTGTTGTATTCCCTGACAGACCAATAAACAAACCATTTTCTGTGTTGTATTCCCTGACAGACCAATAAACAAACCATTTTCTGTTTTGTGTTCCCTGACAGACCAATAAACAAACCATTTTCTGTGTTGTATTCCCTGACAGACCAATAAAAAAACCATGTTCTGTTTTGTATTCCCTGACAGACCAATAAACAAACCATTTTCTGTTTTGTATTCCCTGACAGACCAATAAACAAACGATGTTCTGTTTTGTATACCCTGACAGACCAATAAACAAACCATGTTCTGTTTTGTATTCCCTGACAGACCAATAAACAAACCATTTTCTGTTTTGTATTCCCTGACAGACCAATAAACAAACCATTTTCTGTTTTGTTTCCCCTGACAGACCAATAAACAAACCATGTTCTGTTTTGTATTCCCTGACAGACCAATAAACAAACCATGTTCTGTTTTGTATTCCCTGACAGACCAATAAATAAACCATTTTTTGTTTTGTATTCCCTGACAGACCAATAAATAAACCATTTTCTGTTTTGTGTTCCCTGACAGACCAATAAACAAACCATGTTCTGTTTTGTGTTCCCTGACAGACCAATAAACAAACCATTTTCTGTTTTGTATTCCCTGACAGACCAATAAATAAACCATGTTCTGTTTTGTATTCCCTGACAGACCAATAAACAAACCATGTTCTGTTTTGTATTCCCTGACAGACCAATAAATAAACCATGTTCTGTTTTGTATTCCCTGACAGACCAGTAAACAAACCATTTTCTGTTTTGTATTCCCTGACAGACCAATAAACAAACCATTTTCTGTTTTGTGTTCCGTGACAGACCAATAAACAAACCATGTTCTGTTTTGTGTTCCCTGACAGACCAATAAACAAACCATGTTCTGTTTTGTGTTCCCTGACAGACCAATAAACAAACCATTTTCTTTCATGCCAATCAAACGGAGGTCACCTGTATTGGTTACTGTTCGTCCGTGTGTACGTGTCTGTTGGACTCTATACCAGGTGGAAAGAGCTGTGCAAGGTTTGAATAGATGTGAATTTGTGTTTGTTCATTTCTTCAGTTGTCGTTGCTGTGTCGATGTGTCAGGAACAGGGTGGAATATGTGGGCAAGCTTAGAATATCTTTGTGTGTGTGGGGGGGGGGGGAGGGAGGGCATGTGTTTTTGTCTGTTCTGTATGCTCTGTGTTGTCATTTCTGCTAGGCCATCCGGTGTCACAAGGAGCATTCATTTGGAGTTATGGACGTCTGTTTATTTCCATCATTCGTTTGGAGTTATGGACTTCTGTTTATTTTCATCATTCGTTTGGAGTTATGGACGTCTATTTACTTCCATTATAGGAGCAACAATCGGAAGTGAAGACAATCTACTTAGTGGGTGTGAGGGTGTAACAAAAACGTTCTGTATACTAGCCGTCCCATCCCTCGCATCCCTCGTCTCCAATGCCCCATCCCTCCTAATTTCTCCCTGTTTCCT
>CM065734.1:36488904-36491404 GCA_033310375.1 Conus canariensis | reverse complement strand
TTTTGTTATATCTCCTCAATGTGTTTCCTAGCTCCTTTCCTTTGATATCATACGATATCCATTTTGGATCCAAAAAGCATACATAAGCATTCAAGAAAACACATCAAGGTCTGTACAACCCCATTGGGTTAAACACCTCGCGACGTTTGGTTTACAGCAACAGCAATAATAAATTTTGTAGCCTTTGGGCCTTCTAAAAGCACCTTCCCCGCCTTCATACTCTCATACATACGTGCAAGAGAGAGAGAGAGAGAGAGAGAGAGAGAGAGAGAGAGAGAGAGAGAGAGAGAGAGAGAGAGAGAGAGAGAGAGAGAGAGAGAGAAGCGTACTGTTAATTGTGCTGACAGAAGCAGACTATTTGGTGCTTGCATTTTCCATTTTTCCCTAGCCAGCAGCAACAACAACAATAGACAAGACTGTGCACATCAAAACGGATACTGACTGATGTCACAAAGAACATGCCAACGAACAAATGCAGCTGAGCACCGTTTGGCTGGCATGAACGGAAATTTTTAGTTCATTTCTTACACTGCCGGGTGCGGACCCATAGCAGATCAAGGGTGGTGGTCAAGCTTGGAATTTTCTTTTGGGGAAACATTTTCTTGTTTGTACTTTTCGAGCTAATACGCATGCGTGGTGGTAGAGCGGGTAAGAGATCTGTGCTTTAATCTCTACATACGAGGACAATCTACTCTGTTTATTATTTCCATTTGGAGAGCTCTCTCTCTCTCTCTCTCTCTCTCTCTCTCTCTCTCTCTCTCTCTCTCTCTCTCTCTCTCTCTCTCTCTCTCTCTCTTTGTGCGTACGTGCATGCCTGTGTGTGTGTGTGTGTGTGTGTGTGTGTGTGTGTGTGTGTGTGTGTGTGTGTGGTGTGTGTGTGTGTGTGTGTGTGTGTGCGTGTGTGTGTGTGTGTGTGTGTGTGTGTGTGTGTGTGTGTGTGTGTGTGTGTGTGTGTGTGTGTAAGCACGCTCGCGCGCAAAACAAATTTGGTAACTCAGAAAAACAAATCACTGCTCATTTTCCCCAACCCATATTACTTTAAATCCAACACAACTGCTTGCAAGAAGCAACTGCTGGCGGACAGACCGACTGACAGATAAAAAGACGAACACACAGGCAAACGGATACGTAACAAATAAACACATTCCTATCATCAGCATTTCCCCATTGGAATAGAAAACAAGCAACAGCGATAGCAACACCGACAGGAACACACAAACTCCAATCTCAGTCAGTCCTCCTTGACATCGGAGTACAAGAATCCACACGAACCAAACCGATGCTCGTGCAGCACGTAGAGTGGTGTCGTCACTGTCCTGCGAACTGTCGGTCCCGGGGGCCGGGGCCGCTGTACAGCCGACTGGGCGGCGCAGAGGGAAGGGTTGGGTCAGTGCGAAACGTCAGTCGTATCGATGGCGGAAAGATGAATGCTTCCTTAATGGTATTTGGCCGAATGATGGCCTGCGCCCCTCTTCAGGGGGAGTAATCGTAGAAGACGTAGACAGACGAAGACGGATAGACTTTTTATTCTTCCTGGGAGCTGACATTACTTTTGCAGAGGAAGCTTTTCTTCTTCTTCTTCTTCTTCTTCTTCTTCTTCTTCTTCTTCTTTCTTTCTTTCTTTCTTTCTTTCTTTCGTTCTTCTTTTTCTTCTCTTCTTCTTCTTCTTCTTCTCTATTTTCGTCTATTTTGTTCCAGACTAATCTTCCATGCCCTGCATTACCCCAACAACGTTCTTTCTGGTTTCCATATACACATCCACACCCACACGTGTCCCGCTGCAGCTTCAGTACCAGCAATCAACAGGAAGCAATCAACATCAGGTCGTCCTGGCACAACCCACTCAAGGAAACACTGCACTGCTGCTGAGTCATCCCGGTCGTGTTCAGTAATGTCCCTTCACATCCAACATGTCCTGGGCATCGCTGTGCTACTGATGACACATAGACACGGGAGCCAGCATTGGTGAACGTCCTCTTTCGGCAAGCGCCATCACATCCATACGACGGCAGTCCTCATAAACTTGCTGACCTCTTAGACCTTGACGACCTCTTAGACCTGGACGCTTATCTGACCACGGGCATGGATGAGTTTGTCTCAGACCGCAAGACTATATTTTTACGTTTCTTTTCCGTGTCTCCTAGCGTCTCAGCCAGGCCCGATAGATGCAAACACCTGCAGTGCTTGTCAAAAAATGTCATCACTTCTCACAGAGATGTACCCAGTAAGAGGATGAAGCCTGAACGCGGTAGTTCCAGACTTTCTGAGCCCGAGGTACTTTCAGCTAGTCCTCGTGGGATCCGGACGGCGCCAGAAAACCTCAGAAATTGAGGGCTCTGATGGGACATTAAGTTACATCCTACCACCCCGCTACCCGAGACACTATCCAAAGCACCGCAGAATGTAATATTATTCTTACTTCTCTTTTCCCCCTTGTAACGAAGGCTATTTTTCCCCCTGAAGCAAGCATAAATCTTACATCAATACAAGATTTAGACGA
>CM065734.1:36471404-36476404 GCA_033310375.1 Conus canariensis | reverse complement strand
AGACTTCCATGGTGTGTGATAAATGTGGTTACGTGTTGGAGAAAGAAAAATAGGAAAAAAGAGGAGGATGGGGCCCCACCTTTAAATAACAAAGGAAAACAAAATGTTAAAGGAATATGTTCTAATGTGGAAAAATAGGACGTTGGATGGAAAAACACACACACACACACACCACACACACACACACACACACACACACACACACACACACACACACACCACACACACGCACGCACGCACGCACGCACGCACCTACGTACGCATTCAAGCACACACACACACACACACACACACACACACACACACACACACACACACACACACGTACGTACGCATTCAAGCACGCACACACACGCACACACACACACACACACACACACACACACACACACACACACACACACACACACAACACACGCACGCACGCACGCACGCACACACACACACACACACACGCACGCACGCACACACACACACACACACACACACACACACACACACACACACACACACACACACACACACACCTCCACTCTCGCATACCTGTCCTTTGTGTCCTCTAATTATTTTTCACCTGATGGGTCGTTTTATTATTTTCCATCCATCATGTCCCCCTAATTCCTGATTATTCTCTCTTTGACATGTCTACTAATCATTTCCAGCCTCACATGCCTTTTAATCATTCATCACCTCCCAGGTCACCCAAACATTCTCCATCTGACGTGTCCCTCATCGTTCCCCTACTTACATATCCCCTGATTATTCCCCATCTGACATATCCCTCATTGTTCCCCAACTCATATGCCGCCTGATTAATCCCCATCTGACGTGTCCGTCAATGTTCCCTAACTCACATGCCTCCCAATTATTCCCCATCTAGCATGTCCCTCATTGTTCCCCAACTCACATGTCCCCTTACTATTCCCCATCTGATATGTCCCCCATTGTTCCCCAACCGACACCCCCCTGATTATTCCCCATCTGACGTGTCCGTCAATGTGCCCTAACTCACATGCCTCCCAATTATTCCCCATCTGACATGTCCCTGATTGTCCCCCAACTTACATGTCCCCTGATTATTCCCCGTCTGACATGTCCCTCATTGTTTCTCGGCTTACATGCATCCTAATTATTCCCCATCAGACATGTCCCTCATTGTTCCCTAACTCACATGCCTCCCAATTATTCCCCATCTGATATGTCCTTAATCCTCCCCCATCTCAGATGTCTACTGATTGTTTCCCCACCTTACATGTCCCCTTGGCATTCCCTAGCTCGCATGTCCCCTAATTGTTTCCCATCTGACACTAATTGTTTCCCCATCTGACAGATGTCATGGTTATTCCTTCACCTCACATAATGATCTGTAGCTAGTCTCCCAAATAACATGTTTCATCATCGTTCCTCACCTTGCATCTTTTCCAGTCACTCCTCACCTCACATGTTTCCTAGCTAGCTCACACTTCATGATTCTGTCAACTAGTGATGTCCATCTCGCATGTTTCCCAGCTAGCTCACACTTCATGATTCTGTCAACTAGTGATGTCCATCTCGCATGTTTCCTATTCATTCTGTACCTCACGTCCCTACACAACTATTCCTCGCCTCTGTTATGTTCTTCACTGTCCCCGCCTGACAGGTCTCACATTATTCCCCACCGCACATGATTGTCACCTTTGTCTTACCCATTTTACACGACTGTCTTCAAAGTGCGTCCTACCTCATAAATTATTTCCTTCCATTATTTTACTCTGTCTGTCTCCTTTCCCTTCTCCGTCCACCCCTCTCTCTCTCCCTGGCTGTCTGTCTGTCTGTCTGTTTCTCTGTCTGTCTGTTTGTCGGTGTGTCTGTGTCTGTTTCTGTATGTCTGTGTGTCTGTGTCTGTGTGTCTGTCTGTCTGTCTGTCTCTCTCTTACTCTATGTGTGTGTGTGTGTGTGTGTGTGTGTGTGTGTGTGTGTGTGTGTGTGTGTGTGTGTGTGTGTGAGAGAGAGAGAGAGAGAGAGTGTGTGTGTGTCTGTGTCTGTGTGTCTGTGTGTTTGTCGGTGTGTCTGTGTCTGTTTCTGTCTGTCTGTGTGTCTGTGTCTGTTTCTGTCTGTCTGTGTGTCTGTGTCTGTGTGTCTGTCTGTCTGTCTGTCTCTCGCTTACTCTATGTGTGTGTGTGTGTGTGTGTGTGTGTGTGTGTGTGTGTGTGTGTGTGTGTGTGTGTGTGAGTGTGTGTGTGTGTGTGTGTGTGTGTGTGAGAGAGAGAGAGAGAGAGAGAGAGAGAGAGAGAGAGAGAGACTGTGTGTCTGTGTCTGTGTGTCTGTGTGTCTGTGTGTCTGTGTGTGTCTGTGTGTCTGTGTGTGCGCGAGCGCGTGCGCCTTTTCCACAGTATGGGTACTATTGTGAATCTATGTTGACGTGCTGATGCTACCAGTCTCTTCAGCCGCTGGTGCCAAGATTCCAGAACGCTTGCTTTGTCTGAATGCCATCAGTGACATAAACAGGAATTTGAAACGATGCCACGTGACGGAGAACGTCTTTGCATTCATACGATCTGTCTAACTCTGGAAACACACACACACACACACACACACACACACACACACACACACACACACACACACACACACACACACACACACACAACCCACGCAGGGCATACGGGAGTCGAACGTGTTGCTCAACAGCTAAAGACAGCACCAGTATCTCACTGAAGGAAAGGTGTGCAGTTTTGTTGTTGTTTTTTTTTGCTGAGAAGGTAGCCTCACGCACGCACGTACGCGCGCAGCAGGCGCGTGCGCGCACGCACACACACACACACACACACACACACACACACACACACACACACCACACACACACGCACGCACGCACACACACATACACACACGCACGCACGCACGCACGCACACTCACACGCAAACACACACACACTTACATATATACATACATATACACATATATAGATACATATATATGTATGGATAGATAGATAGACAGACAGACAGACAGACCGATAGACAGACAGACAGATAGATAGATAGATAGATAGATAGATAGATAGATATAGATAGACAAAGGGAAAGACTGACAGATAGATTATAGATAGACACACGGACAGGTAGATAGATAGATAGATAGATAGATAGATAGATAGATAGATAGATAGATAGATAGATAGATAGATAGATAGATAGAAAGAAATGGTGGTGCAAAATTCAGAGGCCACCATCCCCGTGATAACATACCACTCTACCAGATAGGGAAGGGAGGGGGGGGGGGGGGCGGGGGCACCTCCTCACAGAGTGCTCTGTATGCTTAACAACAATTCCTCTGAAGGGGAGATGAGCAGGACCAGCAAAGGACTGGTGTTTCGCTCAATGAAGAGCTCATCAGTTAAATTAACGCACTGTTCTTCATCTCCCAGCCTCATCCGCCAGGTCCAAATTGACGTTTGTTCCAAGCAAACTTCTGCTACATCTGGATGGATTGTATTCCAGGTCATCATAGGCAGCTTTCCTGCCATGTTTCTATACATGTTGAGCCAAAGTTCTATGTCATCAAACAGATATTTCCACCCGTATGTCCCTTTATACCAGTGTTTCATGTCACCCTTCCTCTGCGTCTGAATTCACAGGCATTACAGGTCATTAAAAGCAGCATTCTCTTGTGTCTGAATATGAATATTCATGTGTTTAAGGTCATTGAAACCGTCCTTCTCGTGTGTCTGGCGTCATGCGTGTTTCAGATCATCGGAAGCCTCCTTCGCTCATGTCTGGATACCAGTGTCTTTTCAGATCATCAGAACCTGTTTTTCCTTATGTCTGGATTCTTTTGTGTTTCAGGTCGTGTTTGCACATCCTTTTGGGGGCAATTGAAACATGCTAAGATATTTTCTGCTTGAAGTTAACAATTACACGATGACCCAATGAAGAAGAAGAAGAAGAAGAAGAAGAAGAAGAAGAAGAAGAAGAAGAAGAAGAAGAAGAAGAAGAAGAAGAAATGTGTGGAAAAGAAAGCAAAGAATAGGGGCGGGTAACGTGGTGTGTGTGTGTGTGTGTGTGTGTGTGTGTGCGTGCGTGCGTGCGTGCGTGCGTGCGTGCGTGCGTGCGTGCGTGTGTGTGTGGTGTGTGTGTGTGTTGCGTGCATTGTGCGTGCGTGCGTGCGTGGTTGTGTGTGTGTGTGTGTGTGTGTGTGTGTGTGTGTGTGTGTGCGTGTGAGTGTGTGTGTGTATGTGTGTGAGAGAGACAGACAGACAGACGGTAGACAGACAGACGAACACAAAAGAAAAGAGAAAAAAACAAAACTACCGGAGACAGAAAGAGGGAAAAAAAGTTCCTAAGAAACGGGGCGTCAACTTGGGAGGAGAGGGCATCAGGAGAAGGCCACAGGCTTGAAAAATGAGCACGTGTCCGCCCCCCCCCCCCCCACACACACACACATCCCCCCCCCCCCCCCCCCCAGAGCTGGCAACCTATCCATTTGAGGCGACTGCTAACATCCATTTTATGACTGTTGGCGTATTGTTCTCGGCCTTTTGATGGCGGCCAGAGAGAGATTCCATTCCGACGGCTGTTAACAAGGCCCGTAACTCCGCTTCACACGTTCGCGCGCCTTCCCAGCAGCCCTGTGCCACCATGGCTGACCCCTGGCCCCTGTTGATTAAAGAGCTGGCGGGCCGTCAGGGTTTAACGGATGGAGGGAGCGAGGGGTCGGGACAAGGTGACAACATGGAGGATTCTCTGCTGTGTCAAGATGGGCGAGCGTCACATACAGCGAGATGCAGCTTCTTCCCAGTGTCTGTCTGCCTTAGTAGTACAGATACTAGATCTAGCCTGTTCGTGTCGGCTGCCATGGCAACATGGATGTAGCCTGTTACACTGGCTGCCATAGTAACGCTGATGGTACTTTGTATATCTAGTAGCCACCATAGTAACATAGATTCAGACTATTTGTATTGGCTGTCAATTGACAAAGATGCGGTATACACATACAAGCCGTCATAGTACCATAGGTG
>CM065734.1:36453904-36463904 GCA_033310375.1 Conus canariensis | reverse complement strand
AGGCTGCCTATTTATTCCTCAATTCGGACGTTGATTGGGTGTTTCCGCCCGAGCGGTCCGCACAGAACCAGAGAAAACTCCAACCCGAATAACAAGATGGCACACAGACACATCCGGTGCCAAGCGGGATTGTCGGTCAAAGAAACAGTTCTTACCGTCGCACGCAACGGTCACGTCACTTCCTGTGTTTGCCTCCATTTATGGCCGAGGAGTTCAGCGACTGTGTGTTGGCGGTCAGATCAGGGTGCAGCGATGGCCCGGCGGTTAAGCAGCCACTTCACATTCACATCTTGTGAGGTCGAATCCCTCTAGTGCCCTGCATAAAAAATTAACAGTCACAGTCCGTCTTACATCGCTCGCTGCAAGTATGGTGCATCACCGGGCGCTGAGGGAGAGGGCGGCAGCTTTCTTGAAGGACGTCGAGGTGACGGACCGACGTCGGGCGGCTCTGATTTCCTTCCTCGCCGCTATGGTCATGACAGGTCTAGCCCCCGTGTCGCGAAGGACGGGTCATGGACAAGCGGGGTGGGTCGGAGATGGAGCGCTGGCTGACTGCGATATCCGAGGCCTGGAATAGACATAGTTTGTTGATGGGCAGGGCTGGAGCATTCCGGCTCTGGGAGGGTCAAGTTGAAAAACTGCCCCCTCTATTGTAAATTTTTCGGCCAGAGGATAGGTACTCCTCGCAGCGCTCCAACGACTCCCGACCTGCTCCCTCCTTGAGTCGTCCCCCTCGAGGCAAAAAACCACAACGACCCGAGTGTGAAGGCGGCCGCCTAAACTGCCCTGGAGACAGGCTTGAGAGGGGGGTGGGGGTGGGGGGTAGGGGGGACCAAGGCAACGACCACCGCCATTCACTGTCAGCGGACCACAAACCTCACAGGTTGGACACCAGTTCAAACAGGACCGAGCGCCAGAACTAGACAGTCATCCAGAAGAAAGAAAGAAGACGTGGATTTTAGTCCAAAAAGTCAACGCTAAAGCTTGGACTATGTTTGTCTGGAAATGCTCTCTGTTGTTCTGCTAATGACCTGACATCTTGCTGATTTACTTCTCTGCGACTGCTGTCGTTCAATACAGTAAGGCTATGTGTTCTCGAAGACCTCTGGCAGACAGGACGTAAACCTCATCCAGAACCCCAGTCTGTCTTAACATGATTTGTTCTAGTAGCGCCAGTGTCGTATCTGATAGGTTTAATTTCCTCCCTCCCCTACCCCTCACCCACCCATCCACTCCTCGACTCGACCATCCACCCCGTCCCCTTTCCCCCATAGCTACCTACTTACCCAACCCCCATCCTCCCCATTCCTGATTCTCCTGGGAGAGCTGTCGCCGTCTGTCACATCCGCCTTCATGGGCATTGACGGCCAAATGGATGGAGCCGAACTATTGCTCTAAAAGAGAAGAATAACAGGATTTGTTTTGTTTCTCATCTTGGACTGGTGACTATGTGGACTGAAGGTCCGAGTTAGAACTGCCAACCTCTGTGGTCTTCAGATTTTTCCCTGTGTAATATTTAGAAGCATTGAACAGTCAAAACCACCAACACTCAATAAGCATATTGCAAATTTTCGATCTATTTCTAAAACCTTTATCAAGCATTAAGAAAACCGTAGGCCTATTCAATTAATAAGAAATAACATTTTAAAATATTGAATAGTCAAAACCACCAACACTATTAAGCATAGCGCAAATTTTCGATCTATTTCTAAAACCTTTATCACGCATTAAGAAAACTATAGGCCTACTCAGTTAATAAGAAATAACATTTAAAAGTATTGAATGGTCAAAACCACCAACACTCGTTAAGCATAGCGCAAATTTTCGATCTATTTCTAAAACCTTTATCAAGCATTAAGAAAACCATAGGCCTACTCAGTTAATAAGAAATAACATTTAAAAATATTGAATGTTCAAAACCACGAACACTCGTTAAGCATAGCGCAAATTTTCGATCTATTTCTAAAACCTTTATCAAGCATTAAGAAAACCATAGGCCTACTCAGTTAATAAGAAATAACATTTAAAAATATTGAATGTTCAAAACCACGAACACTCGTTAAGCATAGCGCAAATTTTCGATCTATTTCTAAAACCTTTATCAAGCATTAAGAAAACCATAGGCCTACTCAGTTAATAAGAAATAACATTTAAAAATATTGAATGTTCAAAACCACGAACACTCGTTAAGCATAGCGCAAATTTTCGATCTATTTCTAAAACCTTTATCAAGCATTAAGAAAACCATAGGCCTACTCAGTTAATAAGAAATAATGAGCTTCTTCCGTCCATTCCTCTCTCCCTATTTTTTTTTCAGTCAATCGTCATTTTCGCATCTATTCAGCGTCTGCCGTTAACCAATACAATGAGGGCTGCTCCGTACACTGCAAGAGCAAAGCAAATGACTTCACAGCTCAGATCCTTTGTCGTCTGTTAGTTATGTCCCTTGAGACATTTTCCTTCTGTCGGAGTTATTTTGTTCCAGAACCCAGATCCTCAAGTAAGCCTATGAGGAAAACCAAACACGCTGCTGAACCGACGAGCCTTGACCTTCGAGCTATGATACATGACAAGTGTAGAAAAGGGAACATCTTTGGATGAAAGCTGCCTGAGCTTTGGACAGTGGTGATGAGGAGAAAGAGGCAGCCGGAGCCGCAGTCCACGGATCATACCAACATCTCCAGTCTCACCATGCACCCCGATGATCATACACACATCTCCAGTCTCACCATGTACCCCGATGATCATACACACATCTCCAGTCTGACCATGTACCCCGATGATCATACACACATCTCCAGTCTCACCATGTTCCCCGATGATCATACACACATCTCCAGTCTCACCATGCACCCCGATGATCATAAACACATCTCCAGTCTCACCAGGCACTCCGATGATCATACACACATCTCCAGTCTCACCATGCACCCCGATGATCATACACACATCTCCAGTCTGACCATTGTCCCCGATGATCATACACACATCTCCAGTCTCACCATGCACCCCGATGATCATACACACATCTCCAGTCTCACCATGCACCCCGATGATCATACACACATCTCCAGTCTCACCATGCACCCCGATGATCATACACACATCTCCAGTCTCACCATGCACCCGATGATCATATACACATCTCCAGTCTCACCATGCACCCCGATGATCATACCAACATCTCCAGTCTCACCATGCACCCCGATGATCATACACACATCTCCAGTCTCACCATGCACCCGATGATCATGAACACATCTCCAGTCTCACCATGCACCCCGATGATCATACACACATCTCCAGTCTCACCATGCACCCCGATGATCATACACACATCTCCAGTCTCACCATGCACCCCGATGATCATGAACACATCTCCAGTCTCACCATGCACCCCGATGATCATGAACACATCTCCAGTCTCACCATGCACCCCGATGATCATACACACATCTCCAGTCTCACCATGCACCCCGATGATCATACACACATCTCCAGTCTCACCATGCACCCCGATGATCATACACACATCTCCAGTCTCACCATGCACCCCGATGATCATACACACATCTCCAGTCTCACCATGCACCCCGATGATCATACACACATCTCCAGTCTCACCATGCACCCCGATGATCATACACACATCTCCAGTCTCACCATGCACCCCGATGATCATACACACATCTCCAGTCTCACCATGCACCCCGATGATCATACACACATCTCCAGTCTCACCATGCACCCCGATGATCATACACACATCTCCAGTCTCACCATGTTCCCCGATGATCATACACACATCTCCAGTTTCACCAGGCACTCCGATGATCATAAACACATCTCCAGTCTCACCATGGACCCCGATGATCATACACACATCTCCAGTCTGACCATGTACCTCGATGATCATACCAACAACTCCAGTCTCACCATGCACCCCGATGATCATACACACATCTCCAGTCTCACCATGCACCCCGATGATCATACACACATCTCCAGTCTCACCATGTACCCCGATGATCATACACACATCTCCAGTCTCACCATGTACCCCGATGATCATGAACACATCTCCAGTCTCACCAGGTACCCCGATGCACTTGCTAGTGGCGACCGTTGTGGTCGCTCAGCAACCGTCACTAACAACGATCAAAACAAGTCTTCGGACGTGAAGGGAGATTCAACAGCCACTGCTAGAGATATGGTAGACACGTTGATGTACGCGACGTGTCCATGTTAACGCACGCGACGTGTCCACGCTAATGTATGGGATGTGCCCACGTTGATGTACGCGATGTGTCCACTTTAACGTACGCGACGTGTCCACATTAATGTACGGGACGTATCCACGTTAATGTACGCGACGTGTCCATGTTAATGTACCGGACGTGTCCACGTTAATGTACGCGACGTGCCCATGTTAATGTACGGGACGTGTCCATGTTAATGTACGGGACGTGTCCACGTTAACTTGGGCTACGTGTCTACAATGATGTACGCGATGTGTCCACGTTAATGCACGTGTTGTGTCCACATTGATGTAAGCGATGTGTCCACATTGATGTAAGCAATGTGTCCATTGAAATATCTCTTGATAACCACTTGTAACGTTTGACGACGGTTTGGTTTTAACCCGATGTTTCTTTGAGGAGAAAATTTCAACCTTGGACCTACATGGGATAGGAGATTCATTACGACTGACTGCTTTTCCCGATTTTCTCTCTCCTCCCACTCACTCTCTCTCTCTCTCTCTCTCTCTCTCTCTCTCTCTCTCTCTCTCTCTCTCTGTGTGTGTGTGTGTGTGTGTGTGTGTGTGTGTGTGTGTGTGTGTGTGTGTGTGTGTGTGTGTGTGTGTGCGAGGAGGATGATGCTTCGAGAAAATACCACCTGTGTAAGCGGAGAGGGCGCTGATTAGACTTCATTACACCGCTTCTCGTGGCCCTTCCTGTCTGCAGCATTTCCGGTCGTTACGTGAACACAGAGAGCTGTGACGTGCATGTTGTTGCAGGTTTGTGTAATCCCCGCGGATGTCTGCGGAGTGGATAATCAGATCACCACTGTACCCACCTGATGTTGGTGCTTGCACACCTCTCTCTCTGTCTCTCTGTCTCTGCCTCTGTCTGTCTGTCTGTCTGTCTGTCTGTCTGTCTGTCTGTCTCTCTCTCTCTCTCTCTCTCTCTCTCTCTTTCTCTGTTTGTCTGCTTGCCTGCCTGTCTGTCTGCCTCTCTTCTTCTCCTTCTTCTTCTTCTTCTTCTTCTTCTTCTTCTGTCTGTCTGTCTGTCTGTCTCTGTCTCTGTCTCTGTCTCTCTCTCTCTCTCTCTCTCTCTCTCTCTCTCTCTCTCTCTCCATGTATGAGTGGGTACGATCAAATTTTATTTGGCTTTTTGATATTACACCCACGGCTGAAGGAAACAGATGAAAAAAAAATTGGTTTTCAAAAATATACACATGATTTTATATTGGAGACAGATATGACCTCAATGCAGAAAATGAAAACGCCAGGACAGCACAATTATTGCGTAAGCTAAGCAGTTTTACAAATATACAGGTCGACATAATTGTAAAATTGCTTAGAGTGCGCAGTTGTTGTCTTCGTAAGAAAATGGTAAATGCGTACACGAGAGAGAGAGAGAGAGAGAGAGAGAGAGGAGAGAGAGAGAGAGAGAGAGAGAGAGAGGGGGGGGGTAAGTTCGTGGGAATGCATTTTAATGTTTGTAGAACTCGGTTCGTCGTTTTTCTATGTAGCTAATACTCAATGTAATGTACTCAAAAAAAAAAAAAAAAAAAAAAAAAAAAAAAAAGCCGAAAGACCAAAATATTGGTTGAAAATAAATGCACTTGTGTGTGGTGTGTGTGTGTGTGTGTGTGTGTGTGTGTGTGTGTGTGTGTGTGTGTGTGTGTGTGTGTGTGTGTGTGTGTGTGTGTGTGTGTGTGTGTGTGTGTGTTTGTGTGTGTGTGTGTGTGTGTGTGTGTGTGTTGTGAACATCTAAGTATCTATCTATCTATGTGTTCAACAGAGATATAAGGTTTAACATAAACGAACGTTTGCAATAGCAATACGTCATCAGGTATAATTGTAGACGATGTGCACATTAAAACAAGGGAGCAGTCTGGTGTAGAAACAAACAATGGAACAAAATGCTTACCAACAGGTTTATCACAGCATTGAATATCTCGCCAGAAAACGCTGTCTGTCCACAAGATACTCAACGCTCGGGAAAGGCAATCGCGGTATAAAAAAAAACGTCTTTTTTTCTTATTTATCTTTCTTTCTTTCTTCTTCTTATGTTCAAATGCAGTCTGGTCTTTGAACAGATCATAGTCCGCTGATTCCAAATCAACTCTAAGACAGGTGAAGAAACATCATGCACGATTTGTAATGACAGTGATGTATTTTCAAATCATGGTTGATTAATCCACCCTGTCATAGAACGATAAAAAGAATTATTTTGAGCTCTACCACATAAACACTTTGATGAGGAAGGGAAAAAAACTCACTTCGGCGATCAAGGTAATCAGGGCCTGGTCAAAGAAATTTTCAGTTCAGGTTGTTCATAGACTAGATTCAAAGTGGGATGAGCGCGAGCGGAAATTAAAACAGGAGCCAAGACAGTGTCACTGTACCGCCAAACGGAAGAATGAACAAGTCACAAAACTATCTTAACGCGTTTCGACCTACTTGGTCTTCTTCAGGCAAGACAAATAACATACAAGACGATGAAAACGAAGCACGAAGAGATGACTGGGTGCAAAAGACTACGGAATGGAGCAGAGGCAAAAAGGGAGACAACACATGTCAAGATGATAACAATTATGATAATGATAACGAACTTAACCCCCCCCCCCCCCCCCCGCCCTCCTCCTCCTCCTACTGCAGCTACTGACGATTTTATATGAATGATGATGGTATGATTACATAATGTTAATAATGCAAAAAATGATAGCAGTAGTACCACATAACTATACCACTATCATTATCATTGTCATTATCATTGTCATATGTATCATATTCTGATTATTGTCATTGTTGTTGTTGTTGTTGTTGTTGTTGTTGTTATTATTATTATTATTATTATTATTGTCTCCCCTTCAGCCTCAACTCTATACCGTAGCCGTTTTGCACCCACTTCGAAGAGATAAGTGACTTTCTGTTCGTCTTTCGTTTCCATTGCCTTCAACATCACCTTTATCTAGCCCGAAGAAGACCAAACAGACCGAAAAGCGTTGTGTTTGTTTTGTGCTTTGTTTACTCTTTCGTTTAACGGCACATTAATTCTGTCGTTGCTCTTGTTTATAACCTAGTCTACCAGGAAGACCACATCGGTGATGAGAGAACGTCACAGACTTTTTTTGAATGACATGTAAGTTGGTTATGGTCTCTCAGTATCGGAGAAATGCTTTCTGTTGTGCCTTGGCTAAGATCAGATGGTTACAGTAATTCAATAATAGAGACATATTCTCTGTCTCTGTCTGTCTGTCTGTGTCCCTCTCCTCTCTCTGTTTATCTGTCTTCTGTCTGTATGTATGTCTGCCTCTCTCTCTCTCTCTCTCTCTCTCTCTCTCTCTCTCTTCTCTCTCTCTCTCTGAAAACGTTTTCCTTTGAAAACTGTTTTATGAATCTCTCTCTCTCTCTCTCTCTCTCTCTCTCTCTCCTCTCTCTCTCTCTCTCTCTCTCTCTCTCTCTCCTCTTCAAGTGATATCCGGATACAATGTCGACATTGCTAGATATTACAGACGGAGTATTTATAGCACTTTTCTTGTACAGACATGCAATGACGTAAAGGCTGTTTTTGTTTGTTGTATGACTTGCTTGCAGATTATTCGAAAGCTGATACTATGCATGTGATTCTGCTTTTCTATGGAGAATTTGTTCTTATGATTTTACAATGGATAAGCTCCAGTTACTCTCTCTCTCTCTCTCTCTCTCTCTCTTCTCTCTCTTCTCTCTCTCTCTCTCTCTCTCTCTCTCTCTTCATACTATTTTTTTTCTTTTGTCCGTGATGATTGTGCATTTTGTAAGTGTTCATACTCTGTATTATTTTTTTTCTTTTGAGGGCATAGTGTAAAGAAGCTTTCAACTTATCTATTTAGCCTGATTAAAAGATCCGCATTCGTATTCTCTCTAATTGCCGTAATTTCTAACTTCGAATACGTTAGACATACTCATTATTTGTCACATGCACGAAGCATGCAAAACCAAACAAATATGTAAGGTATCTATGTTATAAAATTTCCTATGTTATAATATAATATAATATAATAAATAATATAATATAATATAATATAATATAATATAATATAATATAATATAATATAATATAATATAATATAATATAATATAATATATAAATGGCAAATTCTGTGTGTGTGGTGTGTGTGTGTGTGTGTGTGTGTGTGTGTGTGTGTGTGTGTGTGTTGTGTGGTGGGGTGGTGTCTGTGTCATGTCTGTGTACGCTATAGACTCAAAAACGGCTCAACCGATTGTAATGAAATTTGGCAGGTACGTCTGTTGTGACCCGAGGATGGTTCTGGGCTAATCTCTAAAAAAATAAAACCGTTAAAAACCGTTAAAAACTGTTATAACGGTTTCAAAGACATCTTTATCCTCTGCTTTTCTTCAAATAGCCGTTGTGACATTACACAGGTACAGGACTACTTCTCTAAAATTAGAACCGTTTTTTGGCAGTTAAAAACGTTATTTATAACAGTTAAAAACCGTTAAAAACACCAAACCCTATAAAAGAAACTGTTTAAAACCCGATCTTCTTGAAATTTAGCAGGCACGTCTGTTGTGAACCGAGGATGGTTTTGGGCTAATCTCTCAAAAAATAAAACCATTAAAAACCGTTAAAAAAACTGTTATAACGGTTTCAAAGATATATTTTTCCTCTGCTTTTCTTCAAATGGCCGTTGTGACATTGCACAGGTACAGGGCTACTTCTCGAAAATTAGAACCGTTATTTGGCAGTTAAGAAACGTTATTTGTAACAGCTAAAAACCGTTAAAAACAGCAAACCATATAAAAACTGTTTAAAACCCGATCTTCTGAGGTTGGCGGCCACGAGAGTCATCGGATCGCCACCAAACTTGACATAAGCCTACAGGAACATCCAGCGGGTAACATTGGGTCATTAGATAGTCATTATGACCATTAAATTTGACCGTTAAAAAACCGTTATTTTCAAAATTTAGGCTGTTCTTGATGAAATTCGGTATACATGTGCAGTTTTAAATGCCGAAAAATGATATACAACTTTTACGAACCAAAATTCAAAATTGACCGTTAAAAACCGTTATTTTATGAATTTAGAGTATTCTTGAAGAAATTCGATATACATGTGCAGTTTTGAACACTAAACAATGATATTCAATTTTCAAGATCCGAAACTTAACATTGACCGTTAAAAACCGTTATTTTCTGAATTTCTAAATTTTCACCGTTCTTGATAACATTCCGTATGCACGTACAGTTTTAAGCGCTGAACAATGTTATGCAAATTTTATAAACCAAAACTTAACATTGACCGTTAAAAACCGTTATTTTCTAAATTTACACCGCTATTGATAAAATTCGGTATGCGTATGTCCAGTAACGGTAAGTAATTTTGCAACATGGATGGGACAGGGTAGGGGGATGAAAAGGGAGGAATGAGAGGGGCCAGAAAAATGATTGTACAGTGCAAAGCCTGATACACTATTTTTACATTAGACACAGACCTGCTGAAATAAACTACTTCTGCACAAAGTCTATTCCTACAAAATTAAGGGCAATCAGAAGAATGGGAATGGGAACAGTGAGTGCAGGCGGAAAATCGAGCGAGAAAAGCATCTCGACGTGCTAGGGAAGATCCAGAGGAAAGGGGCCAGAGGCAGGCGGAAAACAATAGAATGTATAAGAAGAGAGAGAGAGAGAGAGAGAGAGGAGAGAGAGAGAGAGAGAGAGAGAGAGAGAGAGAGAGAGAGGAGAGAATGTGTATTTGTGTGGGGGGAG
>CM065734.1:36438904-36441404 GCA_033310375.1 Conus canariensis | reverse complement strand
GTTTACAACAATTTCACTGTTCGGTGCATTCATAACTTATTTAGATTACAACGAATATTTTACTCAGGAAAGGATCTGAAATGATGTGTAATTAGTTACTAGATAAGAAGCAAAACAGAGGTTGGTGAGAGGGATGGGGGAGAGCTTTGGGAGGGGGGGAATGCATACTAGATAATCCTAACCGTTGATATGAATGTGGGTTTTGTTGGAGTATTCTTAAAGCTGTAGAGTAGCGCATTTTCAAAATTTATTCGCACTTTTTAGACATACATTCAAACGATCATAATTTGAAGAAATCATATAAACACGCTCAAAAGCAAAACAGATTCAATATTCATAAAACACGTGGGAGTCTAATTATTATTTTTTTTAAACCTTGCGTGACTCCACGTTAAGGTTGCATTGTTAGAATCAAATCGCCTACTTGACTGAACCATGCCTTAATGACCTTAATGAGAACGAACAGCACCGGAAGTGACCCGAATTTCCGAAGGTAGAATGTCTGATTTCCCACAACACATTGCGTGAATGGAAACTGACGATCGTCACTCCACCAAAATAGCTGCTTGTTTGTTTCCGTTGCTGTGATGTCGACAACATGCGTCCTTTGAGGAAAACAAAAGCTGGCATTTCTACGCTAAAGGTGACCGGTGCAGAATTTCTTTTGATTTCTATCTGACACTCAGTCGTCTCAAAGAGAGAGGAGAGAGAGAGAGAGAGAGAGAGAGAGAGAGAGAGAGAGAGAGAGAGAGAGAGACGCACACACGCGCACACACGCGCGCGCGCACACACACACACACACACACACACACACACACACACACACACGCACGCACTCACGCACGTATGCACGCACGCACGCTCGCGCGTGCACAACACACACACACACACACACACACACACACACACACACACACACACACACACACACACGCACGCAACACACACACACACACGGAGAGAGAGAGAGAGAGAGAGAGAGAGAGAGAGAGAGAGAGTAGGTGGGGATGGGGGATAGAGACAGACAGAGACAGTCATACAAACGGACAGACACAAAGATAAAATGGAGATGAATTCCTATGCGGTCGGATAGGGATAGGTACTTTCCCACCTCTTTTCGGAACAATTCGGTCCTTATAATGCTGCTCAGCTTCTTGTGTGTTGAGCTGATTCTCGCGGCGATACTCCCTCCAGATGCTGACCAAAGGCTTCTCTATTAGGAAAGCAATCACCCACGTTGACATGTCGGGGGCTTGCCAACACAAAGAATGAAAGATACGTGAGAAAGTAGGAATGAATGAATGAATGAAAGAGAGAACAGAGGAACCCAACAATGAGGAACCACATGGTAGTTTTCTGGAGTCGAAAATGGAAAAATGGCCTCTGGTCTTTTCATCATCATCATCATCATCATCATCATCATCATCATCATCTCATCTCTCTCTCTCTCATCTACTCTCTCTCTCTCTCTCTCTCTCTCTCTCTCTCTCTCTCTCTCTCTCTCTCTCTCTCTCTCTCTCTCTCTTGTGTTTTGTGGTATAGACAATTAAAGCCATTATCGCTGTGCTCACATGGACAAAAAAATATCGGTATCTTGCATGGCATATTACACCTAAATGATGGGTGTATTATAGTTAACATGTAAAACAACACGCAACGAAAACAAACTCTCTTGAACTGGCTACATTTATCGCAAAGATAAAAACTAAAGACATCGAGTCATCAAATGGCCGAAAACAAAAACAACAGTGTCATATTTCACAATTTTTTGTCATTAGCGTACAAATTACCCAGATTGATTTATAGTAATATTATTTACTGTTCATATATGACGAGATGTAGAATGCTAATAAGTTTGTTTGTTTGTTTGTTTGACTGTTCCATCTTCCGTGCCAGCTCAGTGGCACCGCACCCACGCCGCTCATTCCGACCCCTGGCCACAGCCACAGCCATAACCCAGCCCGGTCCGCCGTAGCTCAGGCACCGGCAATCCACAGGGAGCAGTCAATGTCAAGTCGTCAAGAGGAAACCCACCGGAGGAGACACTGCACTGCTGCCGAGTCACTTCGGTGGTGTTCAGTGGTTCCTGTTTTCATCCAGCATACGCAGGACACCACCTTCTTAAAGGGAATGCCAGACGCCCAAAATACAGCCCGGTCTAGTTTCATAAGTGTAAGGGATGTCGTGGATTTAATAACGTGTCATAAATCTAGTGTATGTAATTTCTAAATAATGCTTGTTGTTGCTTTGTTGTTGTTGTTGTTGTTGTTGTTGTTGTGTGTGGTTGTAGTTGTTGTTTCTTTCTCCCTTTTCTTTTTAGGACATGATGTTTGTTCCACTCGGTGTCAGCCCAAAATATCTGGTGAGTTTTGCTATGCTGAAATAAGAAAACTAACCTCTGTCGGTCTGTCTGTCTGCCTGTCTGCCTGTCTGTCTATCTGTCTGTCTGCCTTTCTCTCTCTCTCTCTCTCTCTCTCCTCTCTCCTCTCTCCTCTCTCTC
>CM065734.1:36418904-36436404 GCA_033310375.1 Conus canariensis | reverse complement strand
ATAACAGTGCATAGTCAGAGGTATAAAAAAGGTAACAGGTCTTTGCTGTGCCCTATGTGTGGATCCGGTGTAGAGGATGAAGTCCACTTTGCTCTGTGTTGCCCAGCACTAAATGATTTGAGAGCAAAATACATCCCTGCCAAGTATTATAGCAGACCATCATTATTTAGTTTAGTCTTACTTTTGTCGTCGAGAAATGAAGCTACTATGAATAATTTTTCTATATTCTGTATAAGTCGTTTTAACGGCGGAGCACTATAATATGATAGAAATGATGTATTGTAACTTCATGTTATATACCAGGCATATGTTTTATACTGAGTATGTACACGAAAGTGCGTGAAAAGCTCTCATTTAGTTTTGAATATTTTCCTTCAAATGGGGCTTTGGCCTTATCTGATAAAATTGTTATTGTTATCGTTATCGTTTTCGTGATCTTCATCGTTATGTTATCTCTCTTGCTCTTCTGCTTCTCTTCTCTGCTCTCTCCTCTCTCATCCTTAACTCTCTCTTCTCTCCTTTCTTGAACTCAGAAAGCATCAACCAAACATCTACGCATATTCATCTTTACTCTCCAAGCCCTCCTCGGCTGCTTTGCTGCTGCAGGTGGACTGGCCATTCAGACCGTGTAGAAATGTGGGGCGTTGCTGTGGCTTTGCTGTTGTTGCAGGTGGGATGGCCATTCATGCAGTGTAGAAATGTGGGGCGTTGCTGTTGCTTTGCTGTTGTTGCAGGTGGGATGGCCATTCAGCCGTGTAGAAATGTGGGGCGTTGATGTTGCTTTGCTGTTGTTGCAGGTGGGATGGCCATTCAGCCGTGTAGAAATGTGGGCGTTGCTGTGGCTTTGCTGTTGTTGCAGGTGGGATGGCCATTCAGCCGTGTAGAAATGTGGGGCGTTGCTGTGGCTTTGCTGTTGTTGCAGGTGGGATGGCCATTCAGCCGTGTAGAAATGTGGGGCGTTGCTGTGGCTTTGCTGTTGTTGCAGGTGGGGTGGCCATTATGCAGTGTAGAAATGTGGGCGTTGATGTGCTTGCTGTTGTTGCAGGTGGGATGGCCATTCAGCCGTGTAGAAATGTGGGGCGTTGCTGTGGCTTTGCTGTTGTTGCAGGTGGGATGGCCATTATGCAGTGTAGAAATGTGGGGCGTTGCTGTTGCTTTGCTGTTGTTGCAGGTGGGATGGCCATTATGCAGTGTAGAAATGTGGGGCGTTGCTGTTGCTTTGCCGTTGCAGGTGGGGTGGCCATTCAGTGGTGTAGAGATGTGGGGCGTTGCTGTTGCTTTGCCGTTGCAGGTGGGGTGGCCATTCAGTGGTGTAGAGATGTGGGGCGTTGCTGTTGCTTTGCCGTTGCAGGTGGGCTGGCCATTCAGTGGTGTAGAGATGTGGGGGCGTTGCTGTTGCTTCTGCTGGTGCTGCTTCAGCTGCTGCTTCCCACCTGTTATTCTGTCTCCGTCTTCCCAATCAAATCACCAGACTTCCTTGCAAAACAACTCAGGACGTGGCAAGGTGCTATAAATTCACGGCGTGTTAATCTGGCCTGTCTTGTTTACCAGGGAGTTGTTTGTTAGAGGTGACTTATGTATATCTGCCTCTAACTTGGTAGAGAGAAAAACAAAATGTCTACAGCTCAAGCTACGACTGCAGTATAATTCTCTCTCTCTCTCTCTCTCTCTCTCTCTCTCTCTCTCTCTCTCTCTCTCTCTCTCTCTCTCTCTCCCCTCCTCCTTCTCCTTCTCCTTTTTCTCCTTCTCCTCCTCCTTTTACTCCTTCTTTTACTCCTTCTTTTTCACGATACACAATATTTTACCTGTCCTGATAGAATACAAGGAAAATTTGTTTTTGGTGCCATCATCAAAATTCACATATTACAACAAATAATAAACAAGTATATCATTAAAAATATTCCACTTTCCACTGTGCTTCGGTCATTCCTTGTCATTCCTTGTTCTTCTTCTACTTCTTCTTCTTTACTCTGTCTGTCTGTCTGTCTGTCTGTCTGTCTGTCTCCCTCTCTCTCTCTCTCTCTGTGTTAAAAGTCAATGGTCAAGAATGAGGGGCATGGCTGCTCTCTCTCTCTCTCTCTCTCTCTCTCTCTCTCTCTCTCTCTCTCTCTCTCTCTCTCCTCCTCCTCCTCCTCCTCCTCCTCCTCCTCCTCCTTCTCCTCCTCCTCCCCCTGCTTCTCCTTCTCCTCCTCCTCCTCTTCCTTCTGCTTCTCCTTCTCCTCCTCCTCCTCCTCCACCTCTTCCTCCTCCTCCTCCTCCTCTTCTTCTTCTTCTCTCTCTCTCTCTCGCTCTCTATTAAAAGTCAATGGTCAAGATGAAGAGGAGCATGGCTGCTGCTCCTGTTGCTGCTGCTATTTTGCACCTGTTGTTTGTTGGCGTAATGATTGTACCACAGGGGGAACATGATTGTCAGCTGGATTTTGATGCAGCCTTGAGCTTTCAGTGCTTGTCTCATTTTCCATCTTTTTATTTCCCTTTTTAACTCACTTGTTTGCAAAGAAAACAAACAAACAAACAAAACACGAGATCAGTAATCAGCACACTTCCTTTCTAGACAACGCAAAACGCTGCAATGCGATATAAATGAATCGCGTGTTGGTTTGCTCTGTATTGAGGTCGTGTGGTAGGGTGTAGTTTGTTAAAGGCGGGTTCATTTTAACTGCTTCTAACTCGTTAGAGAGAAAAAAAATGTGTCAGGGCCAACATTTACCCCCACGAACTTTTCTGCGTGAGGTACAGCAAAGATGCTTTCTTTAAGGCATCATACCATAGTCCATGCGAGTTTCAGGAAGTTGCCACCTCAAGCAGAAGAATTCGTTCAAAAGTCAGTGTTGCTGCATTCTCTCTCTCTCTCTCTCTCTCTCTCTCTCCTCTCTCTCTCTCTCTCTCTCTCTCTCTCTCTCTGTGCCTGGCGTTTGTGTGTGTGTGGGGTGTGTGTGTGTGTGTGTGTGTGTGTGTGTGTGTGTGTGTGCGCGCGCGCGCGCGTGCGTATGTGTGTGTGTGTGTGTGTGCGCACGTGCACAAATGTGTGTGTGTGTGTGTGTGTGTGTGTGTGTGTGTGTGTGTTGTGGTGTGTTTGTGTGTATGTTGTGCCTCTCTCTCTCTCTCTCTCTCTCTCTCTCTCTGTCTCTCTCTCTCTCTGTCTGTCTCTCTCTCTGTCTCTGTCTCTCTCTGTCTCTCTCTGTCTCTCTGTCTCTGTCTCTGTCTCTCTCTCTCTCTCTCTCTCTCTCTCTCTCTCATTTATCTCCAATGCCCTTCGCAGTCTTTCTCAAAGCTCGGAAGGACAACAACAACATCACTCATAATCATTTCACTTCCCAACCATCACTGGTTCCTATGCTGACACAGATGGGATGGTTATTCAGCCAGCCAAAAAACGAGGGGCGTTGCTGTTGCTGTAACCGCTGCTATTGCTGCTTCTGCTGCTGCTGCTCCTGTTTCACACCTGCTGTTGGCTGGAGCGGTTGGTTATTGAACCACCATAGGAACGTGATTATCGTCTGGGATGTGTATGCCGCCAAGAGGTTTTAACGCTCATCTCCGCTCATGTCTGTCCTTATCTCGCCCCTTCTCAACAAAGCTACTACATTTCCTTCCTGCAGAATTGATGGCGTTGGGATGTGGTATACATTGACCGGGTGTTCATTTGGCCTGCTCTTACAGGCGTGGTCACGTCACCTGCTTTTACCTTTATAGGGACAAAAATAAATGTTTTTTTGTTGTTGTCAATGGAACTCTGTCTGTCTGTCTGTCTGTCTGTCTGTCTCTCTGTCTGTGTTTCTCTGTCTTCTTATGTCTCTTTCTCTTTCTCACTGTCTGTCGTTCGCTGTCTCTCTGTCCGTCTGCCCCCCCCCCCCCCCCCCCCCCGTCTCAGTCTGTCTGTCTGTCTCTCTTTTCTCCACTTTGCTACATCCCCATTCCTCTCACAGCTCAGAAAGAAAACAACAACAACAACAACAACAACAACAACAACAACAACACTCATAATCATTTGACATTTCCCAACCGTGAATGGGTTGCTTTGCTGATGTATGTGGAACGGCCATTCTGCCAGGCAAAAAATGAGAGGCATTGATGCTGTTGCTGCTGATGCTTCATGCCTGTTTTTTCTTTTTTTTTTCTTTTTTTTTGTTTTTTTGTTTTGTTTGTTTTTGTTTTTGCTGGAGCAATTATTGAACCTCAAGGGAAACACGATTGTCGGCAGCGATTTTCTTTTGCAGCCTTAAGCTTCTAAGATTTATTTCTATTTCCCTTTTTTTTCTTCATTTTTAACCCCTTTGCTGTTAAAATAACTATACTCCCTTTCCAGACAATGAAGTTGAAATTTGATGTAAATCGGCCGCCTGGTAATTTGGCCCCTTTCCATATTGTTGAACAGGGTGTTGTTTGCTGAGGCTGCATTCACTTGACGTGCCTCGAACTCGTTAGAGGGAAAAATAATTGCTTTCCACATATCAATCTGTTCTCTCTCTCTCTCTCTCTCCTCTCTCTCTCTCTCTCTCTCTCCTCTTGCTTCTCTCTCTCACGTCTCCTTTTCTCCTCTCTCTCTCTCCCCTTCTCTCGTCTTCGCTTATGTCTTTTTCTCCTTTCCCACTGTCTACCGTTCGCTGCCTCTCTGTCTGCCCCCCTGTCTGTCTGTCTGTCTGTCTGTCTGTGCCCCACCTGTGTGTGTGTGTGTGTGTGTGTGTGTGTGTGTGGTTGTGTGTGTGTGTTGTGTGTGGTGTGTGTGTGTTGTGTGTGCGTGTGCACAATTCATTACCCATAACAGTGTGTTGCAAACTGATCAAAATCCTGGACTTAAGGATTTTTTTCCCGAAAACTCCGCCATTTCGTATTCCCAGCTTGCTTCTCATAGATTCCATCATATCTGTACTGTAAAAAATATTGTTAAATAACACAGACCTTCTAAAAAGTTGTTCATGGAATAAAAACAAACATTTCACTTGGGGTTTTCGCATAGAATGATTAGAAAGAAATCCAAAGTCGTTATAGAACATTCTAGTTTTGCTTTAAAATCGTAAGTGTCTAAATGGCATGTGTGTGTGTGTGTGTGTGTGTGTGTGTGTGTGTGTGTGTGTGTGTGTGTGTGTGTTGTGTGTGTGTGTGTGTGTGTGTGGTGTGTGTGTGTGCGCGCGCGCGCGCGCGCGTGCAATTTGCATTTTTTCTGTAAATTGTAATGTTCTATAAAATGCACCTGAAAAGTCCATAAACCCGGTCTGTGAGTGCGTGGACTATGCTGTGTGTTTCTCTGTCTGTCGGTCTGCCCCTCCCCCGCCCCCCGCCCTCGCCTCTCTCTCTCTCTCTCTCTCTCTCTCTCTCTCTCTCTCTCTCTCTCTCTCTCTCTCTGTGTTTCTCTCCTCCTCCTCTTCCTCCTCCTCCTTCTCCCCCAGCTTTTTTTTTATTTTTTAACCCTTTCCCGTCTCTGTCCAAGCTCAGATGGACAACATCACTCACAATCTTGCACTTCCCCAACTGCTACTGACTTGCTTTGCTGATGCAAGTGGGACGGCCATTCATCTGGCCAAATTGAGGGGCGTTGATGTTTGTGTTGCTGCTGCTGCTGTTGCTGCTGCTTCTTCACACCTGGTGTTTGCTGGAGCAATTATTGAACCACAGGAGGTACATGATTGTCGGCTGGATGTTTATGCAGCCTTGAGCGTCTAACGCGTCTTTCCGGTTCCCTGTTTGTTTGTGTTCGTCATCCCTCCTCCACTCTGCTTCCTCCTCCTCTCCAATCAAATTAGTACATTTCCTTCCAGAACAACTCGTGACGTTGATAAGTGGTGTGACTGCGTGTTTACATGGCCTGTTTCGAGGTAGTTTGTTAGGGTGTGTTTTTTTTCTTAACGATGTGTTCATTTTATCTGCTTCTAACCTGCTAGAATTCTAGTTGATGCTGCTGCTGTACTGTCTGTGTACCTGTCTGTCAGTTTGTCTCTCTGTCTGTACAGTCAAAGTCGCTCCTATACTGTCTGTCTGTCTGTCTGTCTGTCTGTCTGTCTGTCTGTCTGTCTGTCTGCCTGTCTGTCCGTCTGCCTACCTGCCTGTCTGTCTGTCTGCCTGTCTGTCTGTCTGTCTGTCTCTCTCTCTCTCTCTCTCTCTCTCTCTCTCTCTCTCTCTCTCTCTCTCTCAGCCCTTATGCAGACTCCATAGTTGATTGGACTATAGACATCATGACTGGACTTCTGTCTGTCTGTCTGTCTGTCTGTCTGTCTCTGTCTCTGTCTGTCTCTGTCTCTCTCTGTCTCTCTCTGTCTCTCTCTCTCTCTCTGTGCGCCAATCACAATCGCGAAGTTTAGAAAAGCATTGACAAGATTACGATTAGGAATAAACGAACTGCATGGCAATAAAAAATATATAGATAATCAAGCTATAACAACATGCCCCTTCTGCCCAACAGTAGAAACAGAAATGCACTTCTTAATGTGGTGTCCCAATTACAGGCAATTGCGAACAAAATACATTTTCAAACATTTTAGTAATAAAAACGCAATCACACTGGAAAGTCTGCTACAAAACGATAATACGGATATCATAAGAGATATTGCAATGTACATCTTCTATGCCTTAAAAACCAGAGAAATCCACATGTAATAGTAATACCGACGATATAGGAAAAATAGAAATTCTAAACAGAAAACAAAATATTTTACAATCAACGTTTCAATCAATGTTTTTGTTGTTGTCATGTTGTATGTTGCGTACTCCTGTGGACGGGCCGAGGGCCCCACAATAAATGTCGCGGCGTGAAAGCGCGCGTCAAGCGTCAAGCGTCAAGCGTCAAGCGTCTCTCTCTCTGTGCGCGCGCGCGCGCGCGCGCGTGTGTGTGTGTGTGTGTGTGTGTTATTTTTTTTGTAGGAGCTGTTCAATATTTAGTTCTTACTCCTTCCCGAGCGGAGTCTGTCATGGGCATGTATATTTGCAGCTGCTTCGGGCACACTGAAGGTCCAGAGAATACCTCCCATTTGCTCCTGATTTAGCGACAGTAAGGGTCCACAGAATCACAGACGTTTGCAGCTACTCCAGTGACGCGTAGGTTCTGTAGAACACCTCCTATTTCCAGGTACTTCAAGGACACTGAGGGACTACGGAATAACTCCTATTTCCAGGTACTTCAAGGACACTGAGGGACTACGGAATAACTCCTATTTCCAGGTACTTCAAGGACACTGAGGGTCTACGGAATAACTCCTGTTTCCAGGTACTTCAAGGACACTCAGGTTTCTTAGAATGTTCAGTTTTACAGCTGCTTCACTGGCGCAAAGGGATAACAGAATAACTAGCATTTACAGCTGCTTCACTGGCGCAAACGGGTCACAGAATAACTAACATTTACAGCTGCTTCAGCAATGTTAGCGACGCTAAAGACCCACAGAATCGCACATATTTGCAGCTTGTTCACGACATTAAGGATCCACAGAATCACTCATATTTGCTGCTTGTTGACGACATTAAAGGTCTACAGAATCATTCATATTTGTAGCTTGTTGACGATGCTAGAGACCCACAGAATCACTCATATTTGCAGCTTGTTGACGACGTTAAAGGTCTACAGACTCACTCATATTTGCTGCTTGTTGACTACGCTGAAGGTCCACAAAATCACTCATATTAGTTGCTTGTTGACGACATTAAAGGTCCACAGAATCACTCATATTTGCAGATTGTTGACGACATTAAAGGTCTACAGAATCACTCATATTTGCAGCTTGTTGACGACGCTGAAGATCCACATAATCACTCACATTTGCAGCTTGTTGACGACGCTAAACAGTCCATAGAATCACTCATATTTGCGGCTTGTTAACGATGCTCAAGATCCACAGAATCACTCATATTTGCGGCTTGTTAACGATGCTAAAGGTCCGTAGAATCACTCATATTTGCTGCTCGTTGACGACGCTGAAGGTCCACAGAATCACTCATATTTGCTGCTCGTTGACGACGCTGAAGGTCCACAGAATCACTCATATTTGCATGCTGCTTCAGGGGCACCGAGGGTCTACATAGCAACTGATATCAGGAACTACTCAAGTGACGTTGAGGAGTCACAGACTCGTGTATTTCTGTAATTCAACGACGCGTCCATGCACACAGCAGACGTATTCTTGAACTATGAATCTCCTTAACGGCTGTTTGTTGTGAGAGGTTTCTTTGAAACCTCGAATCATTGTGACCTTTCTTTGCTGTTCCCGTAAACAGTTTGCTGCTGCATTGAGTTTCCAGTGTATACTGTGTTGCATTAGTGTGGTGCGTGTTTCCGTCTCGTTTTAAAACTTGAGCGAAGCAACGATATGAGGAGGGTCCAAAGACTCAGATTCAGACTTTACAAAGGAAAGGAAATGCATATGAAAGACAAATAATCGATTAACGTCATATCAGAAACTTCGACTTTGTCTTTTCCCCGTTATTGAAGTAGCGTGCAAATCGTATCATAATTTCACAATAACCTTCGGACATAATGACCAAATCAAATTATGATGAAGAGAGAGAGAGAGAGAGAGAGAGAGAGAGAGAGAGAGAGAGAGAGAGAGAGAGAGAGAGAGAGAGAGAGAGAGAGAGAGAGACACCACAAACATAGTTAACATTTCTCGCAAAATGTCTCCCACCTGGATTCACAATCTGGGACGCAGAAAATCACACACACACACACACACACACACACACACACACACACACACACACACACACACACACACACACACACACACACACACACCCCTCCCCTTCTCTCCGCTTTGAAAATGCCTCAGGTCTCAACCAGGTGAGATCCATGTGTCTACACAATCTGGAGCCTGGATGACTTGAAGCTGCTGGAACGAGCTAGTTCCTTCAATCACACTCTGCTACCAACTGAGGCACAATGTACGTCTTACTCTTCCGCTGTCTCGGCAGAATCCCACCGGGCCCCATCCCCTTGTACATGGAATATCCACAGGGTACGGCTTTGTTTTAGCTGGTGGACAGGTAAGAAAGATTATAGACAAGTTGGTACATCAAAAAGATCTGAGTTGCCAGTACGAATGTCGAATCTATATTTTGCTGATGCCATCCAGCTGGTTTTTCTCCTGATATACCAGCTATTGCTGGAGATTCCATCATTTCAGCACACACGATCTTTCTCACTCATTTATATTTCATAACAATGTGGAGCATACTTAACTTTTGTTTCTGGCAGTTTGTAAGTACAAGGAACAGTATCTATGCCTTACTTACAAGAGGCTGACTTGTAGCGAGTTTGCTGATGGCAGTTTTCGTGGCCGTTGATTTTTCTTGCTTGAAACTGGACAAAATGGCGATGTCATGTGTGCACATGACTCGTCATATCCTCATGCCAGCAAGTTTGACAAAGTCACCAGTTCGTAAAAACACCGGTGTGCGTTTTCTTCCACAAAGTGGTCTTGATTTATTGTCTTCGCTCAAACTCTAGCCACGTGTTTGATTTTCTTCGCTTGTGTGGCAACAAACCAAAAATCCCCCTTCTCCATGTTCCCATGTGCGTGGCGCCTCCGCATTTCTTAAACCGAAAGACAACATGCAAAGAAGCTGAAAGTGGAAATACCGAGCTAGGTGATCTGATGACATCGTTGTACCACTACACGCTAACAGTGTCGGTATTCCGTAGTGTTCGAACTCGTGAACCGACTTTTTCCGCAGTTTCCCGATAAAACAGTGCTTGCTTTACATACAACGATCTCTCCCAGGCGAGATTCAGGCATCATAGCTGTGATGGATAGGCTATGACAGGTGATTCATTTCAGGGTGCATGGTTAACTTCGCTTTTCAGGGAAATCACAGGTAATGAGGCAGTGGTGCTTGCCACATGAGGACCGGACGAACAGCAACAGCTGAAGCTGTTTGAATAAAGACAGCTGCGAACTAGCAACAAGGCGGACGGAAGTGATCGCTCCAGCTAACAATCACTCCCCATCTTGGCGCGTCTTTAGAAACTCCTTGGCGTTGTTGTGACCCAGAAAAACGCCGTGCCTTGTTTTCAATGTTCATTCTGACGCGTGCTCGCTGAAATACTGGCGAAAACTGGTTGAAACTGTTTGTCCCTTGATTTAAAACTGTTTGTCCCTTGATTTAAGGAAAACTGGTTGAAACTGTTTGTCCCTTGATTTCAGGAAATCGAGAGTTCATGGCTTTCGATTCAGGGCAAGCTGCGGACTGTATGATGCAACTGGGACAATACCAGTACGAATGTCTGGAAGAGCTCGCTCGCGTATTCTTAAAAATACATTTGGGGGAAGGGGGGGGGGGGGGGTCGGAAGGGGCGGAGGGGATAGCAGGCACTGCTTAGGGTTGGGTTGTAATTATGAAATAGGCAAAGCAGCTGACCCTGTGTATATATCCGCTGTGCCAGGGCAAGCAATTAGTGGAACGAAGTCTGAGCTCATGCGGAGCGGCGCTTGCCCAAGGAAGTACACATGGAGGCACAACTAAATGCTCAACACATTGCACATGTAACCAGTACTACCAGAGGACACAACTGCCCGCCGAGGCACCATCGCCAAAGCGGCAACAGTTAGCCAATCAGGATCTGGAACACTTCAGACATCCAGAAGATGAAAGCAGAACTTTCTGGATGGTGTGGAAGACTGCGAGGACGTATTTGAATTTCTGGAACAGACTGCGAGGGCGTATGTGAATTTCTGGAACAGACTGCGAGGGCGTATGTGAATTTCTGGAACAGACTGCGAGGGCGTATGTGAATTTCTGGAACAGACTGCGAGGGCGTATGTGAATTTCTGGAACAGACTGCGAGGGCGTATTTGAATTTCTGGAACAGAAAACAACAAGTTTTTTTGGAAACGGTGGCTTTACACCGGATACAGTACTCAAGTTAATCAAAAAAGATGATTGAAAACACGACTCCTCAAGATATTTGTCAGTAGATGACTCTGCAGACATCCATCTGGGGAGTATTGGTTTGCGCTGGTTTATGTCGTTATTTGTGATTTTTTGCACAAGACATGACTGCCGAAAATTCATCTGTATTATATGGTTAATAGTGTGTTTTAAAGAAGCACTATGTTGCACCGTGCTGGCGTGCTTGCTTGTATTTTGGCTTGTTTTCAGAAATGCCTGGTCTGTCTTGATCTTAAATTGTAATGAAATTAATTTAGGATTGATAAGTATTGTTCAGTGTGTGTGGTTTATTCTTGTGTAGGTTACGATTACAGAAAGTTGACTGGTTTACTTTATTTCTTTTTGAGCATTTAAACTTGGGAGGAATAAAGGAGACGCAGACACAAACGTATCACATGCTCATGCACCAAAACCCACATACATGCCGTAAACATTCGTCCATAATGTATACAGATACAAAGAAAGTGCACACACACACACACACACACACACACACACACACCACACACACACACACCACACACACACACACACACACACACACACACACACACACACACAACACACACACACACACACGAATTGCCACACAGACAGAAAAATGTGTTTGGACAGGGTGTTTGTTTCGTTTCAGTTTTTATACTTTTAGCTTATTAGTTTGTTTGTGTTCTTCTGATGAGTGAGAAAAATCAGGAGGATGGATACCCCTCCAAAAAGAAAACCAAAGAAAAGAGATAACAAAATGCCCCCCTCCACACACACACACACACACACACACACACACACACACACACACACACACACACACACACACACACACACACACACACACACACACACACACACACACACACACACACACACACACACACACACACACACACGTAGATACTCAAAGCAATCGTTTGATTTCGTTTCGGAAATGAGCAAATTGAGGCTCACATTCCTTTTTGTATAATACTGTGAGAATAACTTGATAGGCTTGTCATTAAAACTTCACTGTCATCTTAGAAGAGTTTTATTTCCGATGTCTCGACTGTTTACCGAAATCCTGGATGAAATATCAGCTGGCTAACTCTTTTTGAGTATCTGAATGTTATGCTCCCCCCCCCCCTCCCCGTCCTTTCTGTCGTTATATTGTGTTGTTCTTTTCTTTAACTTTTAACTTTATGTATTTCAGGAGACTTACAAAAGCTCAGTGACGCACGTGCGTGAAATGTCTTGATGTTGAACATTTAGATCGCTCGTGAAACGATGTGTATGACCAGAGATGAATGTTCGTCCGTCGAGTCGACGAGGACCCCTTTAGCCATCTTGTGGTTGAGTTTGAGACGATTTGTGGGTACAAAGCTGGCTGATCAAGCCGATGCGTGCACGGAATGTGCGGTAACAGCTTGGACAGGGAATATGGGAGACGGCCTCTTTGATAGCTGGTATGGGCTTTCCTTGCCTGTCTCTTTTGTTGCGCTGCAGCTGTCCTTTCTTCACACAAATTGTCGCCTTTGTGGATAAAGCAGCGCCATCTAGCTCGATTCATAGCAGTTTGTTCTCATGTGTCAGGGTTGATGTTAAACTTTACATGGATGTCTTGAGAGTGTCTTTGAAACGTTTCGTCTGATCTCCATAGGAACGTACTTCTTGTTGCAGCTCACCGCAGATGACCGTCTCTTGGGTAGCTGGTGGTCTGGATTGCGAGCTACATGACCTGCCCATCGAAGCTGAGAGAGCATCAGGACGGTGCGGATGCTCTGCAGGCCTGCTTTTTCGAATACCTCTGTGTCAGGGATTTCGTCTTGTCATGTGATGTTCAGCAATCTTCTGAAGAAGGTTATGTGGAAGTGAGTCAGCTCCTTGGTATGCCGTTGGTACGCTGCTCACGTTTCACATGCGTAGAGGAGTATGGGGAGAACAACTGTTCTGTACACCTTGCGCTTAGTCTCTAGACTGATGCCTCTTCTATTTCAAACATTGTTTTGTTGTCTGCCAAACGTTGCACTTGCTTTGTTTGGTTCTGACAGTCACTACATCGTCGATGGTGACGTTCTGGCACGGTGAGCTGCCAAGGTAGGTGAATTTACTTCCCATGGCGAGTCTCTCGTCACTGACTGTGATGTTAGGCTCAGCGTCGGGGCGGCCTGGTGAGGGTTTATGCAGAACTTCCGTCTTATTTGTATTTCTGGTAAGGTCAAAGTTTGTGCAGGCTAAGGACAACTTGTTGATGCTACATTGAATGCCAGTTTCTGAGCCAGCACTGAGGGCGCAGTCATCAGCAAACAGACAGTTCCTCATGATGTCTGCCGTAACTAGCGTTTGCCTGGAGCCTCTTTATGTTGAACAGCTTTTTATCAGTTCTGAATCTGATGTCGATGCCTATGTCTCCTTCTCTGAATGTGTCAGTCAGCTTTGAAGAGAACATGATGCTGAACAGAGTGGGTGCCAAAACACAGCCTTGCTTTACGCCATGTGTGACAAGAAATGGGTAGAAATGGGTAGATACCTCTCCATTGTCCTGGATTATGTCCTACATACCTCCATTGAATTACAACACCACAAAGATGAACATCGATGGACATCCGTAGTTGGCCATGATCCTCGACAGGCCCTTTCTACTGACAGAATCGAAGTCCAGGGTCAGGTCGCTGTAGTTGAAGAACAGGTCTCCATTTTGTTCCTGACATTTTTCTTGGAGCTGTCTTGCAGCAAAGACCATACCAGTGGCTCTTCTGTCTTTGCTGAAGCCGCACTGCCTCACTGGCAAAATGTCTTGCCCAACGTGTGTTTAGAAGTGATTCAGCAGAATCCTGGCAAGAATCTTACTTATTTTCTTCTCCTATCTTACTTACAGTAAAAAGGAGGGATATGCATCGGTGGCTGTCACAGGCCTGGATGTTCCCTTTGCACTTGTACAAATGGATAATGGATGCATCTTTGAACTCCTGGAATATCGTCTTCTGTTGCATACACACACACACACACACACACACACACACACACACACACACACACACACACACACACACACACACACCACACAACACACCGCACATACACACGCACACACACACACACACACACACACACACACGCGCGCGCGCGCGCGCGCGCGCGCGCGCACCACACACATACACACACACACGCTCGCGCGCGCGCACTCACATGCACACACACACACACACACACACACAAACCCGTGCGCGCGCACGCACCCACATACATTTCGTGTTCTTTCATATCCTCTTGTCCTCTTCCCGTACTCTCTCTTCTCTCTCTCTCTCTCTCTCTCTCTCTCTCTCTCTCTCTCTCTCTCTCTCTCTCTCTCTCTCTCTCTCTCTTGTAGTTTGCAGTTTCGATTTCGCCGTTAAATAGATAAGGACCCCTTCATAAGAGGCCAAGGCCTATAAATGAATAAATCATATAAATCTAAATCTTTCTTCCCTCATCCCCCATCACCTCTCTCATCCTCCCCTCTCTCCCTCTATCTCTATCTGTCTGTCTCTCTGTCTGCCTGTCTCTCTCTGTCTGCCTGTCTCTCTGTCTCTGTCTCTGTCTCTGTCTCTGTCTCTCTCTCTCTCTCTCTCTCTCTCTCTCTCTCTCTCTCTCTCTCTCTTAGAATAGTTCTAATGAAGTTATAAAAATTAATTGATGTATGAAGGATCAGCAGGCATCACAACACAGACCTAATAATGCATGTATCTGATGACAAAATATCAACGTTGCGTGTTACTTTCCAACCCAAAACGCAGTGGTCCCCCAGATACATCCATCGTTCACTACTTACATCCCAATGAAAACTATTCTTGCGATGAAAAAACGAGAAACGAAAATGGAATGCCAGATTGTATACACAGATTGATCTAGCTTTTCGTGTTTTTTGCTTTCTTTCTTTTCTTTGTTTTCCTTGTTCGGTCCTTTGGGGTTTTTTCCGTCTTTCTGTCTTTTTTTTTTTCAGCGATCATATAATTTCTAGACATTGGGTTTAACCACAACTAAAAACAAAATTAAAAACTTGTCACAGGGACAACGTCTGGCCATGCCCGAGTCGGAAACAGAATCTGTGCGTGATTAGCTTCCTAAAAATAGTCGTCCTGCTTCCCAAATCGGCATATCTTATTTGCCGAGGGATTGACATGGATTCTAAATTGGGGGGGGGGGGGGGGACCGGTGGGGTGGCTGTCATTTGTTATTACAACAGCACTGATAAGCAGCATGCAGTTTGGCGGTGGGGGGCACGAACGAGCCTCCTGCTGAGATCGAGTTTGATGACTGGGGATTGGGTGGTGAGGGATAGGGTGCATGGGTGGGAGTAGGAGGAGGAAGTGTGTGTGTGTGTGTGTGTGTGTGTGTGTGTGTGTGTGTGTGTGTGTGTGTGTGTGTGTGTGTGTGTGAGAGATGAGAGGTGAGAGAGAGAGATGAGAGAGAGAGAGAGAGAGAGAGAGAGAGAGAGAGAGAGAGAGATTATCTGGTATGTTTCCAGCCACCAGCCCATCCCTCTCACTATCTTTCCCGTCCATACTTCCCACAACGCCATTTATCACTGGCTGGCGTCGTGGTCCTGATCACCACAAGGGAGGTGAATGGGAACCTGAACACAGTTCATGAAATGTCATTACACCCACACTAGTCCTTCTAGTTTTCCCGCAGTCAGCGAAACTTCAGACTGATTTTCCGGTTGCATGATTGGAGATGTGTGTGTGTGTGTGTGTGTGTGTGTGTGTGTGTGTGTGTGTGTGTGTGTGTGTGTGTGTGTGTATGTGTGTGTGTGCTGTGTGTGTGTGTGTGTTGTGTGTGTGTGTGTGTGTGTGTGCCTGTGTGTGTGTGTGTGTGTGTGTGTGTGCCTGTGTTGTGTGTGTGTGTGTGTGTGTGTGTGTGTGTGTGTGTGTGTGTGTGTGTGTAAGAGAGCGTAGGGAAGTTACGTGTTATGTTGTATAAGTGACGGGGGCAGGAGGGGCGTAACAGTAGGGGAGTAAGGGTGTCAAGGTGAGCGGAGAGGTTAAAAACGAGCGGGCGGGGGCGGAAGGGGGGGGAGGGAGGGAGAGGAGGCCAAAGAAATCTGAGAGCTTATTCTGGCGCAAAAGCATGGAATTTGTGTAACTGTCTGGAAACAAACAAACAAACAAAAAATGTCATCAGATAAGTGTTAATATGGTAACATAAAACTCAGAAATCTCTTGGGAACTGTGAGTGGGCTTTTTATCTACAAAGAGTCTTGAAAATAATCCCAATTCAAAAATTGTCATTTCATTTCAGTAATTTTTGTTTTGCTCGAGAAAAGCGTCCACAGCATCTGTGTCTCTTTGTTAAAAGAAAATAATGGGAACGAAGGACACGTGGTGGGGGGGGGGGGGGGGATGAACTCACTCATTAAAATGAAAGAGTTTCAGAAAATCGTTTCTGGCTAACAACTGTCAGATGCATAGCGCCCTTCTTAAACGGCTCAGCACCAAATCTAACCTGTCCCTTCCTCCCCTTCAGTTCTTCTTTATGTCCTTCACCTCTGTGGGGAGTCACTGGGGCACTACATCGAATAAAAATTCATTAGCCCCACCCACCCCCACCCCCACCTCCACCCCAACCCTGTCGATCGTCGAAAAAGGCTTGGGTTTCTGTAAGCGTTTTCACCGTTTATACTGCAGTGTTGTCAGTCCATCGTTTTTTTTGTTTTTTTTTTTTGTCGTTTTTTTTTTTCTGTCTATCCTTCAACCTCTCCTCCTCCTTCAACAGTTCCCTGGAGGCCTGTTTCAGCACGACAACTGAATTGTGTTGTTTGACCCTACCAACGTGGTTTGATTTCCTTAATTGAGGTCGGTAGATCCTCACACAGTCCGATGTGATGTTTGGTGCAAGTATTGCTGAACGATTCCAAGCGTCCATAGAAGTAAAATTCGCCTGACTACTACTGCTGGAAGGAGACCTCCAGTCCCTCACAAACAACGTCAAGCAAGTGACCACTGAAACCGCAACAGAGGGCCTTCCCTCTCCTGCTCACAACTGGCAAGATAGACCAGCTGTTATGGTTACATTTGTTTTTCTAGTTGAGTAGGTCTAGCTCCATTATTCTTCGTATGAATCATAGTCTCATCCTCCGGTGTGGACTGATATAATACATTCTCGCAGACCCTTTTACAAAGCAGTCGTTGGAAGACCCACTGTCAGCGAAATGTTATCAGTAAAAGTACACATAGTTGCTGATAAGTACTGTTGGCCCATTCACCTGAAAGGGAAACTCAGTATTTGGGGCCTGTACCGCACTATCATTTTTTCGTACACCTTGGAAAATAAATGTGTACAGGTAAAGAAATCGAACCTGAATTCTTTTGATATGTTATATTATATTACATAAACCCTAAGCTGGAAACTTATGCCGACGTTCCGAACTCGCCAGCAAACGACTCCTCTCGTAGAATCGACCTAAAAGCGTTTTGGCCTCTGATAAGATACCCATTCCTGGGTCACTGAGCCGTGATCAGCTGTTCATCCAACTCATACACGGACCTTTTCCGTCAATCTGAGCTGACCTCTCTTGGTTGGAAATGTTATATTTTGATACATCTGTTCAGTTTATGACTTAGTGGTGGAGTGAGAGCAAACATGGCTGGCCGTGAAATCAAGAGCCCCAAGACTGCAAACT
>CM065734.1:36401404-36413904 GCA_033310375.1 Conus canariensis | reverse complement strand
TTTAACTGGAACCATTTCAGTTTTATTTCTTTAATTTTCTCAATCCTTTCTAGCATCTCTATCAAGTCAGTAAGTATATAAAGATGTTGTTCCCACTAATGCACTAATGCCCAAATTCACTAATATTAAAAACATAATTCGCTTCCATCATAATATCGTAATAAATACGTGTTCCTTTAGTAACACTACACATTCTTAAGTGCCAAAGCTCTGTCATTACCAACGTTGATATCTACTTTTAATCTTCTATTCTTTGTGTAGTTTTTAATCGATCGTACGCGACTTATATAAATAGAAAATTGTACTGAAATATCGGCTTCTCTGACAGTTCGTGGCGGCTTTCAAAATTGTCATTGAATAAACGTTTAACTAAAAATATATTGTTCTGCATCAATTTCCTGTAAAAGAATGGCTTTTCTTCCATTTCAAACCTTTTTTCACAAAAATAGGTTCATTTTGCTAGATATGCACTATTGTCTAAGTCTAAATATTCACAGAACATTTGATATGGTGGTAAAACCTCATTTCCAATGATTTTACGACACTGTTTTCAACAAACCTGTCAGGCCCATATGCATCATGAATATGAATTTCGTGGCATAAGGAATGTAATATTGTTTTCCACTTACGGTTTTGCACGTATGTGTTCCTTATTCTGGAAATTTTCAAGGAACTGATATAATCATATTTTATATTCGGGTATACTTACCTCCCCCCCCCCCCCCCTCCACCCCCCATTTGTACATTTTTGTTTTGAACATTTTCTTTTAATGTTATCATGTTTCTTGTTCCAAACAAATTTGGAACATGTATTTTGCAATGAAGCAATCTGGGAATTAGAAGGATCGTGTAGAAGGATCTTTGAGTACACCAATTCCATTAGCACTAATAGTTAGAGCACTGCTGTTCTACCTAATGGCATTATTACTCTTTTTGAGCATAGCTTGAACAAATTTTGAGCTTCTGTGAATGTATCTATCACATTAATTTCTGTCATATCTGATAAACTATCCGTAAACCACTATACTAGAATTCTAAATTTGAGGGGTTCCTTTCCCTTTTGTAACACGGTAGATACGTTTTCGTGGATTTATTCTCCATACCTAGCCAAACATTACGCAACAAGTTAAAAACCCGAGAACATTTGGCGAATGCGGATATTTTGCGTGGCTTAATTCATGTGATGAGAGTGCAAAACAGTAAAACTACTGTAAGTGAAGAGTGCTGCAAAACAGTAAAACTACTGTAAGTGAAGAGTGCTGCAAAACAGTAAAACTACTGTAAGTGAAGAGTACTCCGAACACAATCTGTGATAAAGTGAAGAACTCAGGAAAGGCCTTCATTTCGCGTGACGGTACAAATGTGTTGCACCTGCATCGAATGTGGTAACAGTCACCAGAGCCCTGAAAGCAATGGCAGAAGCGGCAGAGAGGTGTTCAAGCTGGATCTGGTCAAGGAGGAACAAAAGTGAACTTCATAAGGCTTAATTTCCCTACAAATATCAGGTGTCCCCGTGGCTCAGTGGTTAAAGCGCGAGTCATTAAGTGGAAAATGAGCATGTCCAGAGGGTCATGGGTTCGAATCCCAGCCATGGCTCGTCCCAAGATGGGAAAAAAAAGGGGCAGCAGAGGGACATCCGGAGTCATGAACCGGGTGTGGCCCAACCCCCCTAGAGTGTCAGGAGATAAGGGCCGAAACACTTGCTTGAAGGGGGCTTCTCTTCTGAGGACTCTCTGCTGCCACGCTCTCCACGAGTTTCTTTCTACTGATGCATGGGTAAACCATTGACTTCCGGGAATAGGCCGGAGGACGTCCGGGAAAGACCGGAGGACACTGGAAAAGACCAGAACCAGGGGCTCTGTGGGCCGGCTCCCCACTTTGCCTTAAACATGTGGCTACTAAGAATAAAAGGAAAAGATGCTCCCAGGATTCACCGAAAGGGGGAGAGAATGATGAATCCATCGGTGCTCAACCAGTCATGACTGCAAATCCCAAACGGACTATGAACATGGACCAAATGGAATATCCATGTGTCTGTGGAAAGCGTTTCGCTACCACCCGTGGCATGAAGATCCACAGAACAAAGATGGGATGTGTGAAGACTCATCTGAATGAGCAGCAGCGCACTGCATCAGCAGATAAGACGTCGGAAGACCAAGGCCAGGATTTAAACCACAGTGCCAAGGACATCCACGCTGTTGGTTCGGATGAGGAATTTGCACAGGCCCTCGATGCCAGGCGCCTGAAACTCAACCTGCCACGAGCAAACGAAACTGAAGATTGGGAGAAACTGGATGCAAAAATCGTCCAAAGACTCGATGCACTGATAGGGAAAAGCACCCTGGAACACAAACTAGCCACATATGGGGACATTGTGTATGCCACATGTAGAGACGCCTATGGAGCAAAACTACCCAAAGAGAAAACACCTCCAAAGAAATCCAGACGCCAAGAAAAGATGGACAAGATCAGGGTCCAAAAGAAAAACCTCAAGATGCAAATGAAGACCGCACTGCCAGCTAAACAAGGCTTGGAAAAACTGTGGAAAGACCTGAAAGAAAAACACAGCGCCCTCAGCAAAGCGGAATCTGCGAGGAAGAGGAAGAGCAAAAAGAAGAAGACACAAGAGCGCTTCTTCAGAGACCCCTTCCAGTTTGCCAGAACACTGTTTGAGCAGCCAAAATCTGGGACCCTAAGTGTGGACAAAGGAGTTCTTGAGCAGCATCTGAAGAAAACATACTCTGACCCACAGAGCAAAGCACCACTCGACATTCAAGGTCTGGTGTGGCCAACCAACCCTGAGGAACAGTTCAATGGCAAGCCTCCAACGTTGGCGGAAATCAAGAAGGTGGTCGACAAAGCCAGAGCCAAATCATCACCAGGGCCAAACGGAATACCTTACCAGCTTTACAAGAAATGTCCCAAGGTGCTGGAGTGGCTCCACAGGCTGCTGCGATCGGCTTGGAGAAACCAGAAGATCAGCGGCCAGTGGATGACGGCAGATGGTGTGTACATCCCCAAAGAGCAAAACTCAAGTGACATCAGCCAGTTCAGGCCAATATCACTACTGAACGTCGAAGGAAAAATCTTCTTCTCTGTCATGGCAGCAAGGCTGACCAAGTACCTGATGGAAAACAAGTACTTGGATGTGTCAGTCCAGAAAGGTGGCATCCCAGGCGTGGCTGGCTGTGTAGAACACGCCACAATGATCTGGGACGCAATCCAAAAAGCAAAAACAGAAAAGAGAGACCTGGACGTAGTGTGGCTTGATCTGGCAAACGCATATGGATCTGTGCCCCATGAGATGATACAGTTGGCTCTTGAGATGTACCATGTGCCAAAGAACATCCGCGACATGCTCAAGAAGTACTTCAATGGCTTCTCAATGCGGTTCTCTACCAAGGAGTACACAACTGAATGGATCAACTTGGAAGTGGGTATTGCAATGGGCTGTGCAATTTCCCCAATACTGTTCGTGCTGGCAATGGAACTCATCTTGAAAGCAGCAACAAACAACGCGAGACAAACAGACCTTGGCGATGGATACAAGATGCCTCCTCTCAAGGCCTTCATGGATGACACTACAGTGATTTCATCCAGAGAAGACGAGACACGTCATGTGCTGGAGAGGCTGGACGACATAGTTGCCTCATCCAGAATGAAGTTCAAGCCAAAGAAATCACGGAGTCTCTCACTGAGGAAAGGAAAAGTGGCCGGATCTGTGGTCTTCAGTGTTGCCAACCAGGCCATTCCAACAGTCACAGAAGAACCAGTCAAGAGCCTTGGAAGATGGTATGATGATACGCTGAAAGACACACAAAGAGCAAAAAAACCAAGCAGATGGCGGAGGAAGGCTTGGAGACCATTGACCAGTGTGGGCTCCCTGGCAAGTACAAGGTCTGGTGTCTGCAGTTCATGCTGATACCAAAGCTCCTGTGGCCTCTGATGATATACGACATCTGCACCAGCATAGTGGAGGCAATGGAAGCCAAAATCAACAAGTTCACAAGGAAATGGCTTGGTGTCCCACCCTGTCTGACTGACATAGCGCTGTACTGTCGCCAAGCAAAGCTGAAACTACCACTGAAATCCATCCTGGAGGAATACAAAGCAGGGAAGATCAGACTTCAAAGCATGCTGGAGGACTCAGGAGACAAGGTGGTAGAAGCAATCAAGCCCCAGCTGAAGACAGGCAGAAAATGGAAAGTTCAAGAGGCGATGGATTCTGCAAAAGAAAGTCTCAAGATCAGAGAAATGACAGGACACACACAGACCAACAGACAAGGACTGGGGGTGACCAAAACTGAATGGTGGTCAAAGGCCAAAGGAAAAAGCCAAAAGAGACATGATGATTCAGGAGATGAGAAAAGAAGAAGACCAAAAAAGACTCCAAAAAGCAGTCCAGCAGAGCCAGCAAGGGCAATGGACAACGTGGGAGAATGCACTCCAAAGAAGTCTCACTTGGAATGACATTTGGCGCATGGCCCCTCTCAGGATCAGCTTCATTCTCAGATCTGCATATGACCTTCTGCCCTCAAATGCAAACCTGGTGAAGTGGGGGAAAACAGACGATCCTGCATGCCCCCTCTGCCATGAAAAACAAACAGTGGAGCATGTCCTAAGCTCATGTAAAGTAGCCCTGGCTCAAGGAAGGTACACATGGAGGCACAACCAAGTGCTCAAAGAGATTGTACAAGTAGTCTGGGCTAGTACCAACACCACAAAAGGGAAAATCAGGACTCCAAAAGCACCCGCAACATTCTTCACGGCAGGAGGCAGCAAATCATGGCCAAGAACAACAGTGCCACTCGAAACATGCAGGCAGAGTCTGCTGGACGGGGCAGATGACTGGGAGTGCACTGCAGACCTCCCAGAATGGAAGAGTCACCCAGAGATCATCAGCAAGAGTGGCATGAGACCAGACATAGTAGTCCACTCTAAGTCAACCAAGCAGCTGATCATGATCGAGCTCACGGTGCCATATGAGAACAGAATGGAGGCAGCTCAAATCTACAAGACTGAAAAGTATGCTGATCTGGCAAACAGCCTGAGGAGAGAAGGCTATCAGGTCAAAGTCCTCACTGCAGAAATTGGAGCTAGAGGGTTTGTAGGAACGTCTGCATACAGCCTCATGAAACAGCTCTCAGTTGCAGGGAGGGAAAAAACCAGAGCCCTGAAAGCAATGGCAGAAGCGGCAGAGAGGTGTTCAAGCTGGATCTGGTCAAGGAGGAACAAAAATGAACTTCATAAGGCTTAATTTCCCTACAAATATCAGGTGTCCCCGTGGCTCAGTGGTTAAAGCGCGAGTCATTAAGTGGAAAATGAGCATGTCCAGAGGGTCATGGGTTCGAATCCCAGCCATGGCTCGTCCCAAGATGGGAAAAAAAGGGGCAGCAGAGGGACATCCGGAGTCATGAACCGGGTGTGGCCCAACCCTAGAGTGTCAGGAGATAAGGGCCGAAACACTTGCTTGAAGGGGGCTTCTCTTCTGAGGACTCTCTGCTGCCACGCTCTCCACGAGTTTCTTTCTACACGGAAAACAGATGAGTATTCTTCATATACGACTTCGGGAGGAAAAAAGCAACGTAAACATTCGTTGATTTCACATATGTTGTCTGTATATAGCCTAGTGGTTAACGCAGCCTCATATGACCAGCAAACAGCGTGTAGTCAAGAGCACATCGCGTTTCTTTGACAGGGTAGGAGTAATGCCTGCTTGTGCTAATTACTATCGTGCAAAAAAGGGGTTTCATGACAAAAAGTCGTACACAGAGTAAAAACCTTTATATACTTGCCCCTAAGGCAACTTTTATATATATTTTTTTATCCCCAGTCACTGGCCCACATAGGCTTTGTGCTTTTGCCTTTCAACGTTTCGGTTTTGAGACAAACGTAAGTCTACCACCTTAAATAGAATTTCAATCTTCACTTCAGTGAATGCAGTTCTTTGCTTTTTGTTTGTTTGTATGTTTCAGATATATTTCATGTGTGCATTAGGATCTAATCGATTTTTGAAGAGTTTTCTTGGTTGCTCCTTTGGAGGAGTTTTAAATCAGCAGGTGACCAGGAACTAGTAGACAGTCCGATATATCTCTTCACAGAGCGAAACAGTTGGCACTAGCTGGTCCTGCTGACGTTGGAGGAATAGTAAAGCTCCCAGAGCTCTCACTGGAGAAGGCTTAGTTTGTTGTGTCCCCTTTCTCTTCAGTTCAAGTCTGTAAAGTTATACATTTTACATTTACATTTTACCTTGCACATTTTAACTCAGACAGATTTTGATGTTTGTTCCACTCTCTATCTTGATATTAAGGCATCTGGGCCAGGGTTTTGTGATGTATCCATCTGTCTGTCTGTCTGTCTGTCTATCTATCTATCTCTTTGTCTGTCTGTTCGTCTCTCTCTCTCTCTCTCTCTCTCTCTCTCTTCTCTCTCTCTCTCTGTGTGAGTGTGTGTGTGTGTGTGTGTGTGTGTGTGTGTGTGTGTGTGTGTGTGTGTGTGTGTGTGTGTGTGTGTGTGTGTGTGACGCTGCTTGCAAAAAAAAAAATTCATAGATTAGACGCCAAACACAGTGTCATGAGTCGGCCGAATGTTCTCGAGCATTTAGGCAAATTAAGGGGAGTTTTGCTGTTGTTGAGAGCAAGTTCCTTGGGTTCTTCAAGTGTGCGAACTCAGGCATCACCAGAGGGGAATACCCCGAGTCGTATACTGAAGGAGGGACAATTACTGGGAAGTGTTTCGCATGTCTAGGGGGGTAGTAACAAGAACATGCCGACATGCTGACCTGGGTAGACGAGAGTGTCCACTTTGAGCACAGGCTATTCACTGGGTTCTCCAGTGGGCCTGAAGGGAAGGCGATCGTGTCAGGTGACCGTCACGGGTAGGCGACCGTCAGCCTGCAGGCAGAGTACACTGACCATTCAGTTGTTCTTGTTCTGAGGAATGAATGGAAGGCTTCGGCCTATTGAGTGGTTTGCACCTTGTTGTCTATAGAGGTAGTAACTACTTGAAGCATCAGTCCTGGCTGGTAGAGAAGTCCAGGCTGTTAGTACAATGGGTAGCTTCGGGGAATCGAACATGAGTTGAATAGGAGGTCAGGCATTAAGCACTTGGTACCCAAGTCTTTGTTGGTGCTAGCAGCTGTTGTGCGTATGTGTAGGTGACTAATGATTCCATTGGCGGAATAAAAATAACTTGGGGATCTATTGGTACAAATCGTGTGATGGGTGTGTGCCAGTGATTCCATTGGTTGAACCAGCTAAATTCGGGTTCTCTCTTTCTTTGAGAACGAATATAAGGAGCTTGGAAAACCAGGAAGTGGGATTCACTTAAGGGAAAGTGAACTCGCCCGTCTTGCTGAGGGCTCAAGAAAATACAGCGTGAAGCAGAGGTTTGTTGTCGCCTCGTTGTCTCCTGGGTGGGGACGTAAGACAGTGGAGGTTGCTGTCGCCTCGTTGTCTCCTGTGTGGGGACGTAAGACAGTGGAGGTTGCTGTAGCCTCGTTGTCTCCTGGGTGGGGACGTAAGACAGTGGAGGTTGCTGTCGCCTCGTTGTCTCTTGTGTGGGGACGTAAGACAGTGGAGGTTGCTGTAGCCTCGGAGCCGACGACGAGAAGAATTGTCTCCCGTGTGGGGACGGTCGACAGCAAGACGTGTTAGCCTGTTGGAGCCTAGACAGGGAGCTGCCAGACAACGGTGGGTGTTTGCAGCCAGAGAAGACCTGTGGGAGAGGCCGACAGGAGCCCTTTCCGTGGAGAGTCCTAAAGTGGAGTCCGGGAGACTCGGTGTGAGGGTGCAACTCAAGCTGCATTGCCAGTGTCCCCCAACTGGGATTTGGCCAATCGGGAGGACACAACAGTGTGGCAGCTTCAGCTCGTAGTCGCACAGTGGGAGGAGAAAAACTGACGGTCAACCAAGGAATGCTGGCAAGTTATGGACGTTTTACTTGTTCTTAAGTCTATAAGTGTGCAAACAGGATAGTGGAATATTGTCTTTCCTGGTTAAGTAAGAATAACTGAAGAACAGGGGATGCGATTTATGAAATTGTCTGTATGATGTTTACATTGTTGTATGATACAGATAGTTGTGTTGTGTAGTGACGGGTGGGGGCTCGGAGTCAAGTTAAATAAAAGTTGATTATTTTCTATGAAATGTTATTGGTTTCCAGTCACCTTTGTGCGGGCCCGATGTGAGTGACAGAGTGCGTGTGCCTATGCGAGAGCGCATTTTGGTTGTGAAAGCGTAAATACTTCTGTCTATAACCCACTGCATCCCTGAATATGAAAATCATATTTTAATAACGAGGGGGAGCGTCGGAGACCCGTCACAAATTGGGGGCTCGTCCGGGATGAACATAAATGAGTCATAAGTGATTTTGATTTCTGGTTTTGTTCAATTAGAAAATGATTTGAAGTTTGTCGTAATTGTGGAAACCTAGATTTTTTCTTTCTTGCCGGGAAAGACGTAGTCATGTGTTGATTGTTTTGATTTTTTTTTTCATGACTGTGCCTATTGTTTGAACTTCCTTGACTTGGTTGGTATTGAGGTTGATTGTGTGTAGCACAACTAGTTGATCGCTTTATATACGAGTGATCGTGTGGATCGCTTTATTTACGAGTGATCGTGTGGATCGCTTTATTTACGAGTGATCGTGTGGATCGCTTTATTTACGAGTGATCGTGTGGATATCTCGCTTGTTACTGAGGTTGTATTAGCTAGCTGATCGAGGGTTAGATAGCTTCAAAATGTCGACTGAAGAGGGTGCTGAGACAATGGGTCCCGCTGAAAAAGATGGACCTCATAGAAGAAGGAAAAGCTTTAGGACTAAAGGGTCCGGAACTGAAGGCATATGTAGATGAGAACTGGCCCCGTGTAGTCGAGGCTCAGAAAATACAAAGGGAAAGGGAAGAAGGAAAGAAAAAAGAGGAGAGAGAACGGGAAAGAGAAGAGAGAGAAAGAGAACGGGAAAGAAAAGAGAGAGAAAGAGAACGGGAAAGAGAGGAGAGAGAAAGAGAACGGGAAAAGGAGGAGAGAGAACGGGAAAGAGAAGAGAGAGAAAGAGAACGGGAAAGAGAATAGAGAGAAAGAGAACGGAAGAGAAGAGAAAGAGAACGGAAAGAAAAAGAGAAGAGACGGAAAGAGAGGAGAGAGAAGGAGAACGGGAAAGAGAAAGGGAGAAAGAGGAAAGAGAGGAAAGAGAAAGAGAGAAGATAAGGCAGTTTGAGTTAGAAAAATTAAGATTGGAGAAAGAACGGGACGTGGACGCAAAACCCCAAGCGAACTTTACACCACATGTCAGTCCCTTGATCAATATGCCAAAGTTTGATGATAATCCGGACCATTTAGAGGATTTATTTCGCAATTTGAAAGGATTGCCAAAGATCAGGGCTTACCCGAAGAACGGTGGGCCACAAATTTGTCTGCGCTGCTGACACCCAAAGCTAGGGATGCTTTTTTTTGCTTACCACCGGAAAAACAGACAGATTATGAGTCGGTGCGCGATGCTTTGTTTCAGAGGTACCAGGTAACCGCCGATAGGTATAGGAAATTGTTCAGAGAAACCGTTCGTAAATCAGGTGAGACACACGTACAGTTCCTTTATCGGCTTAGGGCTCTCTTTGATAAATGGATAAGGTTAGGAAACATTGAACAAACTTTTGAATCTTTGAGGGAGGAGATCGTTAAGGAGCAAATTCTCTCCACTTGTCGGAAGGATCTCACAGTATTCTTGGCAGAAAGAGAATTAGGAAGTTTAGAGGAGTTAGTGAAAGTTGCAGACAGGTATGAATCTGCCCATGATCAGCGTAATATGGTGAAGGGATCGAACCAGTCGTCCCGAAATGCCCAGACCCACAGTCAGGGAGTGATTCGCCGACTCCCAACCAAAAGGAGGCGAGACAACAGTTAGAAGCGGATTCTAAGTCCCGTGGCAACAGTGGGACTCAAGAGAGTGTTAAGGTGAAACGCACATGTTTTAAGTGTGGGCGAGAGGGCCATATCGCCAAGGACTGTAGCGGACTGTGAATACATTCAGTTGTTGCCGTTGATACTATTCAACAGGAAGGCAGAGTGCCACCACCAACTACTAGGGCAGTAGTAAACGGGAAGCCAGTGACTTTCTTGTTAGATACAGGATTGACTCTGGCGGCAATGGTAGAACCCGGTTTTGTGAGAGAGACAGACTATACAGGGGAAACCACCTGCGTGCGATATGCAGATGGAAGAGTTAGTCAGCTACCTTTAGCCCATGTCAGAGTAGAGTCAGAGTTTGTTAGGAATACTCTCAGGCAGCAGTACAGAAGAATCTCCCCTATCCAGCTTTGTTAGGCGGTAGGTACATCCTCCCAAAGCCTAACCAGGCTGCCAGTCAAGGAGGTAAAGGAAGGGTAGTGCAGGGTAGGAACTCCTACAACAAAGTAAACAGAAGGCAGGTGAAGTGCACAGGCGCCGCGGGTAGTAGAGCTACCTTAGACCATGAAGGTGGCCATGGTGGTGGTGCCGTGGGCCATGGAGGTGGCCGAAGTAGCGGTGGTGTAGGCCATGGTGGCCATAGTGGTGGTTCAAGTCGTTGTTGGCGTTGCCGTGGCAGTCAGAAATGTAGGAGCCACGGTGGCGGACCTCAGGGTCGGGGCCAAGACAGACCACAGAGTAACTGGAACCAGCAGCTGGGCTGGAACCAGGGAGGCTGTATTAACGCATGGCAAGAAGGTCAAGGAGACCAGCTATCGTTAGGAAATGCCAAGAATAGTCAGCTCATAGGAGCAGACAAGCCAGTGTTGAAAAAGGGAGAAGGAAGTAAGGCCCAGAAAGCAGTGGGCATAGGCACGGAGTGGGATTCGAACCAAGGAAGTTCCACACAGGAAAAGAAAATCGGTTCGGATGAGATGAGTGAGGGATCATCTCTTAACATTTTGAAAAGGGGAGATGATCGTCGTCGCAGTGAATGGGTGTGACAGCCCAATTCACGTGATTTTCGAAGCAACAGACCCTGAGGCAATGAAAGCCAAGGGGACTGAATGCCAAGGAGATTTTGCTGAACAGGCTAGAAGAGGATCGCGCAGATTTTCACGCGCTCCTTTAAGGACTAAAATGTGTGAAGGGTGCGTTGACTCTCTTGTAAAGCCTGGACTACGCAAACTATCTCCCCCTAGGTACTATGGCGAGCCACAAACGGCGGTCAAGATTGAGAGGGGCAGGAGTAGGTCAAGGGTTGGAGTAATGCCTCCAGGGTGTTGCTGTTGTAGTGTGAACAACAGAAGTAGAACAATGGTAGGAGCAATGCCTATGGGCTGCTGTTGTTGTGGTGATGGTGTGAGCAGTCGTCTGTTACGGACAGCTACCGTGTAAATAATGTAGCTGGCCAGTTGTGTTATTGATTTTGATTGCCCAGTATAGGGCGGGGTTGAGCCTATGTTCATGTGTTATTTTTCATTTTTTGATATAGGTTTTCCTGTATGTGTTGCTTTTGTTCATTGCCCATTATGGAGCGGGGATCAGTACGTGCTCACGTGTTATGATTATGATTTTTCTGGTTGATATCTGTTTGCTCATGTTGTTTTGTCACAGCTCGGTAAAGTGTGAAAATGTCCTTAAGCTGTGAAATCAGGATAAATGTTTGATTTGCATATTGTGTGTGAGACCGTGTGAGCAGATTGTGGCCACACGCCTGAATTGGATTTTGATGTTACGTAGGCTGGGCCACACACCTGAATTTGAATCTTGATTAGCAGAGTAGGCCATACTCCTGAATTTGAATTTTGGGTTAATCATGGTTGTGCTATTATTAGAAGTGGATGGAATGATTAATTAATATGTATGGACATGCTGATAGCTAACGCTATAGAGAGAGTTCTTGAGTATATGTGAGCCAGTTTAGAGTTAAGTGTTGTGCACAGTCAGTTATGACTGACTGAAGAGTGATTCAATGGACTATTTGATTGATTTATTGTTTTTAATTGGGTACATTATCCATGCTAGAGATGTTGATGGAAGTGATGTCTTGAAGCATAGGGGTAGTACTGTTATATTGACCCATGCAACTGAGTTTGTTTTATCCAATTTGAGAACATTCGTCCTGGAGGAAATGTTGATTGGAACAACATTCTTAGGTACGGGGGTGTCATGAGTCGGCCGAATGTTCTCGAGCATTTAGGCAAATTAAGGGGAGTTTTGCTGTTGTTGAGAGCAAGTTCCTTGGGTTCTTCAAGTGTGCGAACTCAGGCATCACCAGAGGGGAATACCCCGAGTCGTATACTGAAGGAGGGACAATTACTGGGAAGTGTTTCGCATGTCTAGGGGGGTAGTAACAAGAACATGCCGACATGCTGACCTGGGTAGACGAGAGTGTCCACTTTGAGCACAGGCTATTCACTGGGTTCTCCAGTGGGCCTGAAGGGAAGGCGATCGTGTCAGGTGACCGTCACGGGTAGGCGACCGTCAGCCTGCAGGCAGAGTACACTGACCATTCAGTTGTTCTTGTTCTGAGGAATGAATGGAAGGCTTCGG
>CM065734.1:36391404-36393904 GCA_033310375.1 Conus canariensis | reverse complement strand
TCGAGACATGATTCGATGTCCCTTAATGAACTGGTAATTATAATAAGCCGTGCGGTGACGAAAACCGACGCCTCGTCGCCGCTTCGTCACCGACAGGCCTTACTTACACAGAGAATGCTCATCAGGCAACAAAAACAACAACAACAACAACAACAACGCCAATAACAACAACAACAACAACAACAACGACAACAACAACAACGCCAATAACAACAACGACAACAACAACAACGCCAATAACAACAACGCCAATAACAACAACAACAAGTCTCTTCAGCCGTCGCATCCTGCAAAGAAAACTGACACGTTGAAAACAACAGATAGAAAAGGAGAGAGAGGAGAGGAGAGGAGGGGGGGGGTGAGGGGGGCAGGGAAGGGAGTGGGAGGTGAAAGAATGGAGGGGAGGGCAGGGGGTAGGCTGGAGCAGAGGTGGGCAAATGGAAAGGGGGGGGAGGTATAGTGGCGCTGGGAGGTGGGGTGGGAGATGAATGATGAGCGTGGGAAGGGAGATAATGTTCATGACACCACACCAACAGGACCACAAGAGTCTCCAGCTTCGGGATCGACCATCCCTCACCCCCTTCATCCGTAACACCCTCTCCTCCTCTTCAATTCTCAGTCCACCCCGTAAGTCTGCCACCACCATCACGTACGCAACAAGAACACCAACACCACCAGCAACAACAGAACAAAACAAACAAACAAAACAAAACAAAACAAAACTCGAAGACAAGTCATGTCTGCAGGATCTCGTGATAAATCAGGACAGCCGGAAGAAGCAGAATACCCCTCAGTCTACCACTCCCCCTCTCTCCACCCCCCCTCCCCCATCCCCATCCCCATCCCCACCCCACCTCTTTCCCAGGATTCCCCTCCTCCATCTTTCCATCCTCCATCCAAGAGGCTGGCTGGTTGGTCGGCGGGGGTCAAGGCGGGTGGGAGACAGACGACAGGCAGATAGGAGATGATTGCCGTGGTAGTGGACTTGGGTCTCATAGGTCGCCCTGTACTCAGGGCCTTCAGGGCCTGTCTCCCAGTGTTTTGGTCATCAGCGGAACGATCCAATCACATGCATCTGTTTCCAGATTTTTTTCCATTTCCGGATAGGTCCTACCCCGTGATGAGTGTGGCTACGGATTCAGAGAAACATTGCAGCGCCATGGTGAAGTTCCATCGACTTAAATGGATGCGTCTCTGAGAATGTGACTCCTATATTCAGGTGTTTGGTTGGCTGACGTGGATGTTTAATGTTTGATATATTATGAAAGGAAGGAAGTAATCCAGTCCTGTCAATACGGAAGAGGAGACAACAAAAGGAAGAACACACACACACACACACACACATACACACACACACACACACACACACACACACACACGCGCGCGCGCGCGCTAACGTGTGCGCGCGTACACACACACACACACACACACACACACACACACACACACACACACACACACACACACAAACACACACACACACACACACACACACACACACACACACACACACACACACACACACGTAAACATAAATACACACGCTCGCGCGCGCGCGCGCAAGCTCACACACACACACACACACACACACACACACACACACACACACACACACACACACACACAAACACACACACACACACACACCAAATAACTAATATTACAAAGAAAACAACGATTAACAAAAACACAAACAATACACAATACTCATATAAGCCATAGGGACACTTCTAGCATATTCCCCCCTGCCCTGTCCCCCTCCCCCCCCCCCCCCCCCCAGCCATAGGGACACTTCTAGCATATTCCCCCTGCCCTGTCCGCCTCCCCCCTCCCCCCCCCCAGCCTAGGGACACTTCTAGCATATTCCCCCTGCCCTGTCCGCCTCCCCCCCCCCCCCCAGCCATAGGGACACTTCTAGCATATTCCCCCTGCCCTGTCCGCCTCCCCTCTCCCCCCCCCCCCCCCAGCCATAGGGACACTTCTAGCATATTCCCCCCTGCCCTGTCCGCCTCCCCCCCTCCCCCCCCCCCCAGCCATAGGGACACTTCTAGCATATTCCCCCTGCCCTGTCCGCCTCCCCCCCCTCCCCCCCTCCCCTCCGTATTCAGGTACTGACTTGGTTCTGATCTGTCAAGAATGAGCGTATTCAGGTACTGACTTGATGTTGTTGAACAGTCAAGAATGAGTGTATTCACGGGCTGATTTGATGTTGTCGGGTACTGACTTGATGTTGAATTGTCAAGAATGAGCGTATTCAGGTACTGACTTGATGTTGAACTTTTCAAAATGAGCGTATTCAGGTACTGACTTGATGAATTGTCAAGATTTAGCGTATTCAGGTACTGACTTGATGTTGAACTTTTCAAAATGAGCGTATTCAGGTACTGACTTGATGTTGAATTGTCAAGATTTAGCGTATTCAGGTAGTGACTTGATGTTGAATTGTCAAGATTTAACGTATTCAGGTAGTGACTTGATGTTGAACTTTTGGGGGGTCCGG
>CM065734.1:36381404-36386404 GCA_033310375.1 Conus canariensis | reverse complement strand
CACACACACACACACACACACACTCTCTCTCTCTCCTCTCTCTCTCTCTCTCTCTCTCTCTCACCTTACGTACGAACGATAGCAAGGCGAACTCCACGACATTCAGCGTGAACCTCGGCGTATGGCGTTTGTCACAAATTCCGCTCGTGGATTGTTACGTATTGAATAGTCACGGATCTTCCCAAACTTCGTGTCTTACGAGGGATCACGTGCGGAAAGTTAGGTAGACAGCCCGTTCTGCAATTTCTCATCGCTCGGAGTACGATGTCCATTAACACCGTTATTCTGATAGACGAGAAGGGGGAGGGGGCGGAGGGGGGAGAGAGCAGGCGGGGCAGGCGTGAAGTGGGAAGGGGGGGGGGGGGGTCTGTGTTGTGGAGACACCGTCCTGATGCATGAGATGAGCCCCCAGATTGATGACTTCGAAGGAGACAGTTACCAAAATTCCTGTCGAGCTTTTCGTCTTTTGCTTCTCCCGCTTATTTCTTCTTCTTTATCCTCTATGGCAGAATACTAGCTTTATAAATATACACTTTAAGAAAGAATTCGAGGAAACACTTACCAGCCTTCCAGAAAACAGTCGTAAGTAGAAGATAAGTTTTTAAATCACCGTTTTCCAGAGAAAACAGGAACACGTTTTTAAAGAGAACTGCAGCAAAGAGAAATTTCAGAAAAAAAAAAAAAAAAAAAATATATAATATATATATATATATATATTATCACTGTTTTCAGACAAAGGATACTTTTTTATTTCCTCGGGCAAACGAGGAAACACAATTACAAACAGGAAATGAAGTAAGCATGACCTAATAATCCTTGTTTGTCAAGCTTCTTTCTCCTCCTTTGTCTGATTCTCTCCTGCCTCACTGTTCTTCCCCTTGGAGTGTGTTCCATTAATTTCAGCCAGGGACAAACGACGGTGCGAACGTTGATGTATACGCTGCCCACAGACCACAGACCGCATAGCAGGGTATAGAGAAACCCGTGCTGCCTGTGTGCATGTTTATTGTCGTCTTCCTTCCAAATACCAGCAAATCAAGTTTTGGGTGTGTACATTGATTGTGCGTGCGTGTATGCATTCCTTCGTGTGTGTGTGTGTGTGTGTGTGTGTGTGTGTGTGTGTGTGTGTGTGTGTGTGTGTGTGTGTACGCGCGCACACGTTAGCGTGTGTGTGTGTGTGTGTGTGTGTGTGTGTGTGTGTGTGTGTTGCACGTGCATTTGTGTTTGTGCGTGTGCGCGTAATTATGGGCTAATTTCGATCTTTTATTTAGTAGGTTCTTCAGTAAGTGAAGCCAGGAGGTATTTTCTTTTTTCAGGACGCACCTCGTCCATCAGCAAATATTTTGTTAGTCAGCATGTAGACCTGCTTCTTCTGTCAACAAGCATTTCTTCAGTCAGCATGTAGACCTGCTTCTTCTGTCAACAAGCATTTCTTCAGTCAGCAAGCTGACTACTTCGTTTGTCAACAAATATTTCTTCAGTCAGCAAGTTGACAAACTTCTTCTGTCAATAAGTGTTTCTTCAGTCAGCAAGTTGACTAACATCTTCTGTCAATAAGTGTTTCTTCAGTCAGCAAGTTGACTAACATCTTCTGTCAATAAGTGTTTCTTCAGTCAGCAAGTTGACTAACATCTTCTGTCAATAAGTGTTTCTTCAGTCAGCAAGTTGACTAACATCTTCTGTCAATAAGTGTTTCTTCAGTCAGCAAGTTGACTAACATCTTCTGTCAATAATTGTCTCTTCAGTCAGCAAGTTGACTAACATCTTCTGTCAACAAGTGTTTTATCAGTCAGCAAGTTGACTAACTTCGTCTGTCAATAAGTGTTTCTTCAATCAGCAAGTTGACTAACTTGTTCTGTCAACAAGTATTTCTTCAGTTAGCAAGTTGACTAACTTCGTCTGTCAGCAAATACTTCCACAGTCAGTAAGTACTTCTTTGGTTCGCACGTTTTCCATCTATTAGCGAGTGCTTTGTCATCAAGACAGTGTACAAAGCGTTGTACAATATCCTCTGCCCCCCTCCCCCCCCCCCCCCCCCACACACACATACACACACAAATAGTATACATACACACATACACCCGTGCATTCTCATGCCTAGTGAACACACTAACACTCTTCAGACTCTTCAATTATGATTTTGCAGTTCATTGTCATAAAGCTGTCATCAGTAACTGACTGAGAACTTAACGTAATGATTGTTGAGAAGGAGTGGGAATGAATGCTAGGATGGAGAACATGGGAAACCGTTTCCTGTGAACGCTTATCACAGCGAAGTTGGTTCCCCCTGTCTCCCTTTCTTCCAGACGCTGCATCGATTATTCCCTCTTTATCTTAACTCCCTCCACCTGCTACAGTGAAGTTGGATACTCCCTGTCTCTCCTTCTTCAAGACGCTGCATCCATTATTCCCTCTTTATGCTTACTCCCTCCACCTGGCTTCAGCGATGTTGGTTCCCCCTGTCTCCCTTTCTTCCAGACGCTACATCGATCATTCCCTCTTTATCTTAACTCCCTCCACCTGGCTTCAGCGATGTTGGTTCTCCCTGTCTCCCTTTCTTCAAGACGCTACATCCATTATTCCCTCTTTTGGTGCTCCAGTGTAGGACTTACGACACACGTCATTATTTTTCTGATCATTTCGGCTTATGAAAAAAAGTAATTTGCTGTTATCATTTCATTTAATAACCTTCCTTTTATATATATATATATATATATATATATATATATAGTCTCTATCTATCTGTCTGTCTCTCTGTCTTTCTATGTAGCTACCTAACTATTCATCTTTCCGTCTATTTCACTCTCTCTCTCTCTCTCTCTCTCTCTCTCTCTCTCTCTCTTTCTTTCTCTCTCTCTCTCTCTCTCTCTCTCTCTCTCTTTCACTCTCTCTCTCTCTACCTACCTACTTACCTACCTGAGTGTGTGTGTGTGTGTGTGTGTGTGTGTGTGTGTGTGTGTGTGTGTGTGTGTGTTGTGTGTGTTGTGTGTGTGTGTGTGTGTGTGTGTGTGTGTGTGTGTGTGTGTGTGTGTGTGTTCGCGTGCGTGCGTGCATGCGTGTGTATGTGTGTGTGTGTGTGTGTGTGTGTGTGTGTGTGTGTGTGTGTGTGTGTGTGTGTGTGGTGTGTGGTGTGTTTATGCAAGTGTTTAAATTCGATTTTAATAGCTGATACGTAGATAGCAGGGAGGTGAGGTGTGGTGGGAGTGGGGGACGGGTGTTCGGGATGTTAACGTCCTTGTACCCGTTTCCCGTGCTCTCTATCTCTCTCTCTCTCTCTGTCTATGTACTGCATGTAAAAAAAAAGTCTCTCTCGGCGCATGGAACGGTCGGAGAAAGAAGACAGCGAATGGGAGGAGTGGAGGAATGGGAGGGTGTCGGAGAGCAGGCAAAGGGGAGGTAAGAGAGGTGCGGCGGGAGCAAGATCCGCGCATTGTCCACAACGTTTGCAAACGACGTTTTTGTTCTTTTTATCTTTCGTGGAATGACCTCTTAGAGATGCTCTCGGAGTTATACAATACAATACACACACACACACACACACACACACACACACACACACACACACACACACACACACACACACACACACAGAAGGAAGGAAACTGGGCCAGTGATGCGGGTGAAGGCTGAGTCGCCCATCATCTGGAACTCCTTTCCGCCCACGGACCAAGGCCTCACCTGTTTCAAGTGTCTGTGGCCAGGACTTTAGAGGCTGCTGTTGAAGGTCCCTGAGAACAAAGGTTGGATTTGTCTCCAGAATGTGGACTTGATTAGTCTTTAGAATTGATTTATGCTCGTCTTTACTGCTTTGCCCTTTCAAGAAAGGCTTGTATTTTTTTTCTTTTTTTTTTTTTTTAATTGAGAGAATTTCTGAAGGTGTTTGATTGAGAGTCTACACTTGTCTTTTTATTTTTCAAAGAAGTATTCATCTATGTATTTATGTATGTATTCATCTATTTTTATCTATTTACGTATTTGTTTATTTATGCATTTATTCATTAACTTTTTTAGTCGTTTGTTTATTTATTTATTTATTTATCTATTTATTCATTTTTGTTTGTATCTCCTCTTTCCTCAGTGGTGTTCCTCCCAAGCGGTTCGTGCGAGCTATACATACTTTCGTCCCGTTCCAGCCCCAGTACATGCGCACTTCCCATGGAGCGTTCGATGTGATGTCGTTCTAGGGCACCCCACCAGAGGAAACACTGCACTGCTGCCCGAAGGCATTCAAAGGTTTGGCTGTAGTGTATACAGGTATGTCTCGCAGTCCGTAAAAAAAAAAAAAAAAAAAAAAAAACTCCTCTGGTGAGGACCTTGGAACCACTCGACTGAAACTAATCACTTCTAAGAAGAGGTTGAGACATTATTGTACACTCAAATATGTTAATATAGCCCATCCGATTTTTTAAAAAAAAGGTCATTCGATTCATGATGGGGGAGCTGGTGTTTTTGTCTCAGAAAATTCTTCTGTTCTCCGTCTATCCGAATTTTCCCTCTTAGTAACAACTCCAACATCTGAGTTGTTTTCTTGATTTTCATTCTTTCTTAATTTCTTTCTTTCTTTCTTACGTTTTTTTTTTTTAATCTTTGTTCACACTTCATCATACCCGAGTAAAAATTCTGTCCCCTGAGACACTATTTTTCATTGATTATGAAGAATGTCGTTGATGAGTTTTATCAAATTGTTTATAGATCTGGTATGTGTTTTCTAACCCCTCCCCCCCCCCCTTCCCCCTTTTTTCAAAAGCAAACAAGCAAACAAAAACACCTCTTGCAACCCTCTCCACAAACAGCCGCCACTTACGATGACAAGCTGGCATCCATTCAGTGGAACATGTCAATGAAAATATCTCTATTAAAAAAAAAAGAGGAAGAAGACTTTTTAAGACCTCTGTTCTTGAAAAAAATCTTGAGACCACTGTTGAAAGGTTCCGTTGCACATACACACAAACTCTATTCTTTCCCGGTGACATATTTCGTGCTCACTTTACACTAAAGAC
>CM065734.1:36371404-36376404 GCA_033310375.1 Conus canariensis | reverse complement strand
CTCTTCACCTTCTGCCGCACAATGTTCATTCTGTATCCTCCATCAAAACGGTGCTGGCTCTTAGGAATGCCGATATTGCTGTTTACTGTCCGTTAGTCGATCGGTCTATCTGTATGTCTGTCCGTCTGCCTGTCTAAACACACACACACACACACACACACACACACACACACACACACACACACACACACACACAGAGACAGAGAGAGAGAGAGAGAGAGAGAGAGAGAGAGAGAGAGAGAGAGAGAGAGAGAGAGAGACAGACAGACAGACAGGCAGACAGACAGACAGGCAGACAGACAGACAGACAGACAGATTCTCCTGTCTGTGTGGTGTGAAGTTATGGGCGGTATGTTGAGGGATGTTTCATACAGCTCGCAGTCCATTGCACACGGTGCCGGAAGTTGATGGCGGAAGGAAGTGAAGAGATGGCCCGGTGATATATGAGCATGGCGCACGACTTCGCATCTAGATTTTCTTTTAAATGTTGACATTGTGTTAGTTGACTCTCTCTCTCTCTCTCTCCTCTCTCTCTCTCTCTCTCTCTCTCTCTCTCTCTCTCTCTCTCTCTCTCTCTCTCATTTGCTTTTTTTTGTCGTTGCACTTCAAATTGCTTTTTTTTCATTGCTTATTTCGCTGATAATGTCAGTACTTGCTTCTTGGTGGAGGGTATTTTTTTTATTGTTTGTTTGTTTGTTTGGCTCGATGTTTGTTTGTTTGGCTTGATGTTGTTTGTTTGTATTAGCATGCTTTGATGCATACATTGTATCATTTGGTAGTAGCCTCGTAGCATAAAAACAGCAATTATGAAAAATACCTGACCAAGCCAATACTTTTACCATTATACAATAAAGAACCATTGTCATTGTCATTGTCATTCTCTCTCTCTCTCTCTCTCTCTCTCTCTCTCTCTCTCTCTCTCTCTCTCTCTGACTTTGCTTGTGTAACTATCGGTCTTCTTCATACCTTTGTCTTTGTCCGTTGGAAATTGTAAAGGTGGTTTGTTTTGTTTTCTCGTGTAACGAGGACATGGCAGAAGGACGCTTTAAGCTCTAATGTTTACTTCCATTGAAATGTGAACTCCGAGTTTATCATTTGTCAGATATTGCCGTGTCTGACCGTTTTCCATCCTGCCAGTAAGGTCACCATTTTCGACTACGGTGAGTGTGTGAGTGTGTGTGTGTGTGTGGTGTGTGTGTGTGTGTGTGTGTGTGTGTGTGTGTGTGTGTGTGTGTGTGTGTGTGTGTGTGGTGTGTGTGTGTGTGTGTGTGTGTCCTTTTTAAAAGGTCATACGTGATAGCCTTGTCTTTGACATGAGATAAATGGAATTCGGTACGTGTGCAACTATTATTAATTTTATTTATCGATTTACATATTTATTTTTTATCATCAAAGCATGCGTTCACATACAAGACGTCGGTTGAAATTTCATCCAAATAACATTAAGTCGGCTGGCAGTAGCGCAGATGCTGACTTCGAAGAACAAAAAAAAGAAGCCAAAGAAACAAACAAACAAAGAAACAAAGAAAACTTTCAATGTCTATGTATGAAGTGGGAGCTGAACCCAAGACTCCTGGATTTGAGGGAAAACGTTTTGATCGCTAGGCTACCCATATGTATACAATCTTTATGTTTATCACATAAAAGGTATATATATATATATATATATATATATATATATATACTGTCATTGGCTGGATGGAAGAAGTAATATTTCGTTTTTTTCTTCGGCCAATATTTCATTGAACAATACTTCGCATAAACATTATATCCAAGTTACGCAGACTTCAATTCATTCACTCGCTACACGAACTTCATTTTTTTTTTTTTTTTTTGCACTGGAAAATACACAGACGTCCAGTTTGCCCTACGAAAATAAATCACTCTGGGTTCACAGACCCCACTTCCTATATATCAAGATACAACGTTCTTCTCATCAAATCTAATTAAAAGAAGATCAAATCCTCTCAGCTTTTGCACTCTAGGTCAGTGACAGTTCTAGTTCATCTTCATGAGCCCTAGCCGACTGTGCCTTGAATGTGTCTGCCTTGAATCACACGAGGCACTGCTGACCATCACTGAGGTGACGCACCAGCGCTGCTGACTCTCCTCTGGGGGGGGGGGGGGGGGGGGGCCCACGTCAGCAGAGGATCGATCACTCATCGAGAAATGTTGACTGCTGAACAGTAGAGAGGGGAGGGAGGGAGGAGGAGGGTCCAAGAGGCGTGGTGGGAGAAGAGAGAAGGGGGGTAGAGAAGGGGGGAGGGGAGGGAGCAAAGGTCATCCCCGTTAGGGAAACGCCACTCGCATCACACACAGCACGTTTAACTTCTTTGAAAGAAACCCTGGTACAAGTCAAGCCTGAGAAAGGCAGAAAGAGAGAGGGGTGGTAAGTGTGTGGGTGGGGGTGATGGAACAGAACTGTTAAGAAGTAGAAACATCCTTTTGTTGACTAGTGAGGAGCAGAACATGCATACTGCCATGTGAGATCAACAGGATTCTGATCCAGGTACTGAGGCATTCTCTCTCTCCTCTCTCTCTCTCTCTCTCTCTCTCTCTCTCTCTCTCTCTCTCTCTCTCTCTCTCTCTCTCTTCTCATTATGCTGTCTTTTATTGACCGAGGAATCATATGCAGCAATCATGTTCATCGTTTTTGAATGCAGGGTATAATATTTGTGTTTTAAGAACGCTGAGTTACTCGTATCTTGGCAAATCTAAGTTCAGGTGAATAAAGAAGATCACACCGCATGTTCTGAAGACGGCTTTCATTCGTGCAAAGGAAAGTAACCATAAGAAAGCTTTCATGTAACGCAAATCAGTATGTGCTTTGTTGACAAACTCTTCTAGCTTTAAAGCAATCTGTGATTGGTCAAAACCTGAAGTGCCCTCCAGAGCTGCGTAAACGACAGCTGCGCTAGCCAGACCAAGACCCATCTGGAAGGACAGCAACATCACAGTCAGTTCCAAGGTTAGACTGATGCGCTCCCTGGTCATTGCCATATTTCTCTATGCCTGTCAGACGTGGATTCTGAGAGAAGCATTCAGGCATTAGAGATGAGATGCTTCCGCGAGATGCTTGACATCTCATACAAAGACCACATTGCCAGCTTGGAGGTCCAGACTAGAGTAACGCAAGTCACTGGACCAGACGAAGACCTGTTGTCCACAGTGAAAAGAAGGTCAATAAGATGGTATGGTCATGTATCAAGATCAGCAGGACTTGCCTGAACCATTCTACAAGGAACAGTGCGTGGAGGCAGAAGGAAAGGACGACAGAGAAAGAGAGGGGAGGACAACACACTCACACAAACAATTGCTTTTGAGCGTCTGAGAACCGGGAGAGTGGAGGAAGCTGGCTGCAAAGTCTTCTGTTGCGCCCCAACGGTCTTCAAGATTCCGGGATAGGTGATAGGTAATAGCTGATGGGTTGCCCTAGATTTTAAATCTCGATTCGTAGTTCAGCGTTTCATTCGCCATGCCCTTATCATCAAAGTTCATCATACTTTGGGAATAATAAGTGACATTGTGGACGAAGCTTCTACAGCCTATTCAAAACAGTTCGGTTCCAGAGCTACCAAGCAAACAATCCTCTTCACACTGGGAATTACTGGCCACTGTCGACTGCTGAGCCACCGAAGCCGAATTAAGATTACCCACACAGACGAATGTCCGTGTGGCACTGGACCTCAGACCCCAGAACACATCCTCCTACATTGTCCAGCCTATGATTTTCTACGGCGTCAAACCTGACCAGAGGGTGCACTCCTGCAGATGCGCGTTGGGGCAGCCGTCAAGACCTCGAGAAGCTGTGGGTTTCATCATGACGACAGGATTGAAGATCTGACGCAACAAAAAAAAAAGTAAAATAAATCGACCTCAGAAGAAGAAGAGGAACTGGAATAACTCAACTGGTCGAGCGCCGGACTCGCAATCCCGGTGACGCCTGGTGTTTGCGAATTGGAATTACCGCCGGGTCGTTTCGATTAGGGAGAATTTCCCTCGGAATTAACCTTGATTCTGACTCCCTTTCTCAAAACGTCCTTCGACTATTAGCCGAACTTCCATGTATGAAAGCACACACATCTTGCGAGCACGAAAAATCCGATCACCTATTTTCGGAAGAGAAGGCCAGTTTGGCCTTTGGTATGGATGACACGTTACACCTAAAATTACCTTGGGTGAAAAATGGGAAGAATTAAGGAATAGAGGTGAGTGACTGTCAAGAATTAAGGAATAGAGTGAGTGACTGTCAAGAATTAAGGAATAGAGGTGAGTGACTGTCAAGAATATGATTAGATGGAATAGAGGAGTGACTGTCAAGAATTAAGGAATAGAGGTGATAGTGACTGTCAAGAATTAAGGAATAGAGGTGAGTGACTGTCAAGAATTAAGGAATAGAGAGTGACTGTCAAGAATTAAGGAATAGAGGAGTGACTGTCAAGAATTAAGGAATAGAGGTGAGTGACTGTCAAGAATTAAGGAATAAAGGTGAGTGACTGTCAAGAATTAAGGAATAAAGGTGAGTGACTGTCAAGAATTAAGGAATAAAGGTGAGTGAATGTCATTGAATGAATGACACGGGAACGAGCCCCAGCAGGCAGCTCTTCGGTCGGCTCTACCCAGGTAAACAGCCCGTTATGTAAAGGAGAGCGTGGATTGTATAGCTCTTACAGCCTGGTCTCTCACCGAGAATAGACGCTTTGTAAATAATAATAATAATAACAATAATAATAATAATAAAAACAACAATAATCTACTTCAACTACTACTACTACTAAGCTACTACTGCTACTACTACTACTACTACTACTACTACTACTACTACTACTACTACTACTAGTAACAATAATAATGGTGATGATACCAGCCGTCGTGGCGAAGTGGCTAGCGTCACAGAATCCCGGCTGGGAGGTCGGGTTCGATTTCCATCAGAGTCATGTGGGATTTTTCTGCCCCGACAGGCTCCTACCAAGAGTTGAGTTTGCTACGGGCTCAGTTGG
>CM065734.1:36358904-36363904 GCA_033310375.1 Conus canariensis | reverse complement strand
GTCACCGGGGTCGCCTTTTCTGTGGATAATGACCAATTTAGGACCGGGGACGGACTGGGCGGGTGGGCGGGAGGGTGGACAGTCGCAAGACAAGACAGGGGATGGGGGGGGGGGTGGAATGGGTGATGACGGTAGTGGTCTGGGGGACGGGAGGAAGGGAAAGGGCGTAGGGAGGGGGAGGGGGGATGGAGAGGATGGATGATAAGGTGTGCTGTTTGTAGTTTTTCACCTCCCCGAATTGTGAGTATGGGGTATGTGAGTAGAGAGAGACACGAGACAGAGGACAGCGGGTTGGATGCTGACTTTTTGCCCCGGGGTGATATTATTGTCAGAGGGAATATAATGCGGTGGAGAAAGGTGGTGGCGGTGGGTGTGGGGGGGGGGGGGCGGAAGGGAAGGGGCGGAAGGAGGGAGGGGACAGGGACGGTGGGTAGAGGATGGAAGGAAGGAAGGGGGGGGATGAATGGGGAGGGGATGGGTGGTGGTGGTGGTGGTGGTGGCGGTGGTGGAAGTATTGTCCAATAATGGTGAAGTCGATGAGACCCCTTCGGGGAATATCAGTTATTTTCTTGCCGTTGTGTTCAAAAAAACCTTTGTGAATGTCTGGGTGGATAGTTGTTTCTCTGTTCCTGTCTGTCTATCTCGTTTTCTCTGTCTCTGTTGGTTTCTCTGTTTGTCTCTCTTCTCTCTCTCTCTCTCTCTCTCTCTCTCTCTCTCTCTCTCTCTCTCTCTCTCTCCGTGCGTGCGTGTGTCCGTGCGTGCGCGCGCCTCTGTGTGTGTGTGTGTGTGTGTGTGTGTGTGTGTGTGTGTGTGTGTGTGTGTGTATGTATGTGTGTGTGTGTGTGTGTGTATGCATGTGTGCGTGCGTGCGCGCGTGTGTGTTCCTTTTTCTGTTTGTCCTTGACTGAATTTTGACTCGTTTATCTTCTCAACACACACACACACACACACACACACACACACACACACACACACACACACACACACACACACACACATTCTGATATCCCCAACTCTTCGTTTCGCTTACAGAACTTAACAAATAACCCTCTCTCCAAAACTTGTCTGCCTGTTGATTCCATGTTTTTACTACTTCTTTTCTGCATCTTTCTACGCCGTTTTTCTCTCTCTCTCTCTCCTCTCTCTCTCTCTCTCTCTCTCTCTCTCTCTCTCTCTCTCTCTCTCTCTCTCTCTCTCTCTCTCTTCTCTCTTACAGATGTAGATTTTTCATTAATAACAAGTAATATGTCCATCATGCGAACACCCACCAGAATATGATTCATTTTGTTTTTCGTTGTTCAGCTCTCAAGACCATTCGTTTTTGTTTGTCAATTTGTTTGTTTGCTTTTAAGTTTGAAAAGAAAAAAAAAAAACAACTGTAAACACTTACCTACTCCCCCATCCTTTCTCTCTGTCTGTCAGTGTGTGTGTGTGTGTGTGTGTGTGTGTGTGTGTGTGTGTGTGTGTGTGTGTGTGTGTGTGTGTGTCTGTCTGTCTCTCTCTCTCCTCTCTCTCTCTCTCTCTCTCTCTCTCTCTCTCTCTGTTATTTGTCATTGTCGTCATCGAAATTACCAGAGGCCTTTATTGCACAAGACTGTTTCATTCCACAAACCGCTCCTTCTAAATTACGCGCCCGGCGCGCACGCACATACACACACCACACACACACACACACACACACACAACACAAACTCTCGTCTGTCTGTCTGTCTGTCTGTCTGTCTGTCTGTCTGTCTGTCTGTCTGTCTCTCTCTCTCTCTCTCTCTCTCTCTCTCTCTCTCTCTCTCTAACAATCTCCCAAACCCTATTCTGACCCGTTGCATTACGTGGTCTCAATTCATATAACACGACTTTTATTCGATTAAAAACTTTTTTTTATTTATTTGTCTTCTCTTTAGGTCTACCTTGGACTGAATTAAATCATATTGGCATTTCCCAACCAATAGACCTACATTTTTTCTTTCTTTTTTTTTCTTTTTTTCTTTTCCTTTTTCTTCTTTTTTTCTTTTTCATTGCAAGAACGATGGCAGTGTCTGTCGAATTACAGCTTTCCGATTCGAAGACGAAATCTTCTCATTTGCGATTGTATGATAGACATGGGAAGCGACGGAACGCGACAGTAATTGGTCGGCGAGGGTCCAATAGGGTGAGGCGGGCTCGAATTGAAGCGCCATCTAGCGGCCTGGTCGTGTGGCGTTGCCCAACAAGGGGCGTCACTCTTGTCACTTCCTATACGTCAGAGGAATCCTGGGGGATTTTATTAGCCTCCGGTGCGACCTACCACAGAGAAGGCAATTTTGGGAACCGCTTCATACACATACAGACTAGGCAAGCGGACAGTCCAAGTCTCCATCCCCCTTTCCCTGCCCCCCCCCCCCCCCCCCCACACACACACACACACCACACACACACACACACACACACACCACCACCACCACCACCACCACCACCACCACCAATTAATAAATAGATAGATCAAAATTTAAAAAAAAAAAAACAAACAAAACCACGAAGACAGGCAAACGAAATAAAAGAAATGAATGTGCTTTTTTTTTTTCCTGGGGGAGGGGGTGGGGGGTGTTCTTTATTGTTGGGAGGAGAGGGGAGATGGGTGTTGAGGTTTTGATTCAATCTCTGCGTTATTTTTCTTTTTTATTTAATCAACCTAAATTCGCTGGTAGTGGCAACTTATCTGAAAGCAGTGGCTCAGTCTGACAAAATATTAGATTTTTAGGAGGAAAGAGGATGGGGGTTGGGTGGGGTTGAATAGTTTTCTGTCAAAACTATCCCCCTTTCTCCATCCGTCCCACCACCACCAATACATAAATAAATAAATGAATCACAATCAAAATTGATTACAAAATACGAAGTCAGGCAAACGAAATGTAAGAAATGAATGTGCGGTTTTTTTAGGGGGGGGGGGGGGGGGCATTTTTTTCTTTAATGTTGGGAGGAGAGGGGAATTGGGTGTTGAACATTTGAGTCTATCGCTGCGAGACTTTTTTTGTTGTTTAATTTAATCAGGCCAGGTTCGCTGGTTGTGGCAACTTATCTGAAACAATGACTCAGTTTGATAAGATTTAGACTTTTTTCTTCTTTTTTTTACAGAGGGTGGGGTTGGGAGGGTAAGGGTCGACTAGCTTTCCGTCAATCGTGACCATCCGAAAGTAAAACGTAGCAAACAAAACATGACAGAAAAAAATATAGATAACGCTACACAATGTACTCTGGAAAATCTACAAGTGCCCTGTCAAAGACATGTATGCATACCACCGCCCACCCTTCTCTGCCCCACCGTCCATGGTCCACAGGTCGGTTGACCCCGCCCAGTGTGACGTACTGCCACAGACCAGCGACCGTGGGATCTTCCTCTGGATTGGGCACGTGAGCTGCCCACACACTTTAACAGCTGAACTTTCACACAACGCTAGTGACGGTCGGGTTTGCAGATCCACAAGGGTAGCGTCATCATCAGCATTGCAGTTATACAGTGGTAAAATGTGACACCTTGAACTCCATCTTTGCAGATTCCAAAGTGATAAAATGCGACATCCTCACCTCCATCTTGGTAGATTCCAAAGTGATAAAATGCGACACCCCGATCTCCATCTTTGCGGCCACAGTAACAAAATGCGACATCCTTACTTTCATCTTTGGAGATTCCAACGTGATGAAATGCGACGTTCTTGACCTCGATCTTTGCAGATAACAAAGTAATAAATTGCATATTTCTGCCCTCTATCTGTGCAGATTTGAAAGTGATAAAATGCGACATTCCTGGCTTTCATCTGTGCAGATTCCAAAGTGATAAAAATGTGACGTTCCTGACTTCCGTCTTTGCAGATCCTAGAGTGATAAAATGCGACATTCCTGACTTCCATTTTTGCAGATTCCAAAGTCGTAAAATGTGACATTCATGCCATCTTTGCAGATCCCAAAGTGATGAAATGCGACATCCTCACCTCCATCTTTGCAGATCCCAAATGATAAAATGCAACATTCCTGACCTCGACCCCCATCTCTGCAGATTTCTTCTTCCTGTTTTATAAACAAACGCAAACTCAGCTGTTTTGCAGCAGCAGCAGCAGCAGCACCAGCACCAGCACCAGCACCACCACCACCAGCAACAACAACAGTAACTGTAGTAATAGTAGTATTAGTAGAAGCTGTAGCAGTGACTTTTTTTTCTTCATACATGTATCCTTCGTAGCAGTGACTATTAGCATTGCTTGATTTGCAGTCAGAAGCGATATCAGACAAGATCACCTCAAGAAATTTCTTTGCCTTCCTGAGGGGGAAGAGGGGGAAGAAGAAGCTCACATGTCTGTTTTTCTGGGTTCACGCTTTTAACAGATACCATGAGCACTTCAGACTCACGGCGTGTGCTTCTCTTATATTTTCAGGAAGAACAATGCATGTGTAAATTCTGATGGTTTTCAATTCCTGTCCGGGTGTAGTTATGATACGGCGTTTAAAAATGGTCAAGCCGTTGGACCGTTTAAGTCCAACATTTTAATTGTTTTAATACTATCATCCTCTTGCATTTTTCTCTTGTCATTGCTTCAAAATCATTACTGTGTCATGCGTCTAATGATTATAATTTACTGTGTCATGCGTCTAATGATTATAATTTACTGTGTCATGCGTCTAATGATTAGAATTTACTGTGTAATGCGTCTAATGATTAGAATTTACTGTGTAATGCGTCTAATGATTAGAATTTTGCTCGCCTTTCCAATCTTCCAGCAATGTAGGAAATTTGGTGCGTGCGATTTTGTGTCGTATCGTTTCAAAAAATGTCTATTTTGTGACTGTGCTATGTAACTTACATTGATCCTAAACTTGATGCAATGATCTTTGTTCTTTGATGATGTTTTCACTGCGTGCAATCATCTGAGGTCTATTTCTGGAGATAGGGTCTGTGTACCTGGTGTCAGTGTTGTGTGTACTGCTGATAGATATTGGTTTTCTGCGATCAACCTACGACTGATCTCAGCTTT
>CM065734.1:36341404-36346404 GCA_033310375.1 Conus canariensis | reverse complement strand
CCCGACCGGCTCCTACCCAGAGTTGAGTTTGCTGCGGACTCAGTTGGGAAGACTGGGACCGCACAGTCGAGTTTCATCTACTTAATGGATGCGTTTCTGAGAGTGTTGCTCAAATTTCCTGACCAACACTGCAGGTGCCTAGATCTCTCGGGCCTGGTTGACGCCGGGATATATTATGAAAGGAAGCGTAGAGTGCAGCCCTGTCATGTAGTCTCAGACCGAAATGGAAATCCGTAGCATCATCTTAATCATCCTCATTCTCATTGATCAGCATTTAAAAAAATTGTCTCAAATTCTGTGGCCCTTCATGCCCTGCTCTCATAGTGACCTCAGTTTTGATGTCCTCTCCGAGTCTGTGGCCTTGGTTTGGTTCCGTCGGGGTCACCGGTATCGGCGGGTCCATGGGGGCTGTCGTTGGACGGACGTGGTGGCGCCCTCCGGAGGGAGAGCTCACTCACGCCGGCTCCGCGACTAAGCAATTATTGTCGTCAGTAGGGGGCTTAGTAGGTGGTGTCTTGCGTATGTTAGATCAGAACAGGCGCCACTCAACACCACCGAAGTGACTCGGCAGCAGTGCAGTGTCTCCTCCGGTGGGTTGCCTCTTGACGACTTGACATTGACTGCTCCCTGTGGATTGCTGGTGTCGGGGCTGCGGCGGGGCCGACCGGGCTGTGGCTGTGGACGGGGGGTCGGAATGAGCGGCGTGGGTACACTGCCTCTAAGGTGGCGCAGAGGTTGGGACAGCAAAAAAAAAAAAAAAAGAAAAGAAAAAGAAAAAAAACAGAAAACAAAAGCACGAAACACAAGTAAGCAGAATGTGATATGCACGTCCATTGTCTGTGTGCACACGTGATTCCAGGTGAGTTCAATAGCCTCCACCAGGAATAAATCTGACACTTGCGTGAAAAACAACGAGCTGCTGGAAGAAGATGGTAACCAAATGCCGTCAACACAATGAAGAATCACTTTCTCACCACCTCCCCGTCTTCAATCTATCATGGATTTTAATTCCTCCCTCCTTTCCTCTCCCCTTCCCGTACATCTCCCTTCCCTCATCTCCTCCCCCCCTCCCCCTTCCCTGCCTCTTTAACATCTCTCTCTCTCTCTCTCTCTCTCTCTCTCTCTCTCTCTCTCTCTCTCTCTCTCTGAGTCTTGAGTCGCTATCCCTCTCTGTCTGTCTGTCTGTCTGTATATCTCTCTTTCTCTATCGTTGTATCTGTCTGTATGTCTCTCTCTCTCTCTCTCTCTCTCTCTCTCTCTCTCTCTCTCTCTCTCTCTCTCTCTCTCTCTCACTTCGTTCGACCTGTCTGCTCTCACACCTTCCTTCCCCCCCCTCTCTCTCTCTCTCTCTCTCTCTCTCTCTCTCTCAGTGTCATCCTGCTTTGAAGACAGTGACCTCAAGCTAAACCAAAGGCAAATTAATGAGACCAAAGGAGCGGCGGTGAGTCAGAGAAAGAAGTGTGTGTGTGTGTGTGTGTGTGTGTGTGTGTGTGTGTGTGTGTGTGTGGTGTGTGTGTGTGTGTGTGTGTGTGTGTGTGTGTGTGTGTGTGTGGGCGTCATTTAGTCTAGCTATGGTGACAGGCCGATGACCATAAAACTCCCCCTGTCATTTGGAAAGAAGCACCTGACAATTATCAGCGCCAAAACCGCCGACCACGACCAACCCAGATGACGTGAAGGACAAATTCTACGAGGATCTTCACTCTGTCAGTGCGGCTGTTGGGAAACCAGAGAGGCTCGCCATACTTGGTGAATAAAAGGCTAGAGTCGGTTCTGACAGCGACTCCTGGGAAGGTGTCATGGGCGACCTGGGAATAGACCACTGAATCAGCAACGGTCTCCTGCTGCTCCACACCTGTGCTGAGCATGAACTGCTGATCACCAACACAGTCTTCCGCCTCCCTACAAGACGTCATGGATGCACCTCCGCTCCAAGCATTGGCATCTCATCAACTACGTCACTGTTAGGAAGAGGAATAGGCAGGATGTGAGAGTCACCAATTCCATGTGTGGTGCCGAATTCTGGACTGACCACAGTCTCATAGTCAGCAAGTGTAACATGTGGATCCAACCCGAGAGACGCCCGCCAGGCAAGAAGGCTCCAAGGTGGTTTAATGTCACCAAGCTGAAAAACACCAGAACCACGCAGTCGTTTGTTGACACTCTGGAAGAACGCCTGGAATCTCTAGACAAGAAGAATGTGGACGTCAACTGGTCGACCTTCAGAGAACTGGTTTACAACACTGCTACAGAGATCCTGGGTCCAGTAGCAAGAACACAAGGATTGGTTTGATGAGAACTGTGATGACATCCACCAGCTATTGGACGAGAAACATTTTCTGGACAAAGCTTACATTAGTAACACCAAGTCCACCTCCAAAAAAGATGCATTCAACAACATACGCAGAACAGTTCAAGAGGTACTACGAAAGATGCAAGACACATGGCTGAGTACCAAAGCTAACGAGATCCAAGGATATGCTGACAGACATGATATGAAGATGATGCCTTGAAAGACATTTATGTCCTACATCATCAGGAACATCCCCTCTGCTCAGCGCCGATGGAAACATATTGATCACTGACAAGGAAAAGATATTGGATCGCTGGGCAGAACACTTCAAGTGTACCAAACCACCCATCATCTATCAATGGCAAAGTTGTAGACTGGCTCCCTGAAGTGCCCACCAACGAAGAAATGGATGAACCACCAATCCTCTAGGAGACCCAGCAAGCGACATGTTTGTCCAGTGGCAAAGCTCCTGGCTCAGACCCCATACTCGCTGAGGTCTACAATGGTGGCACAGCTCAGACTAAAACGCTTCATCACTTTGTTTCTCCTGATGTGGCAGCAGGAGACGATCCCCCAGGAATTCAAAGAGGCATCCATCATCCATTTGTACAGATGCAAAGGGAACATGCAGGCTTGTGAAACCACTGAGGCATATCCCTCCTTTCCCCAGCAGGCACGAGAGTTGCCAGGATTCTGCTGAACTGCCTTATACACACCTTTCGCAAGAGCGTTTGCCAGAGAGCCAGTGTGGCTTCAGAAAAGACAGGAACTATTGATATGGTATTTACTGCAAGACAACTAAAAAAATGTCCAGAACAAAATGTCAACTTGTTCTCCACCTTTATCAGCCTGACCAAGGTCTTGGATACTGTCAGCAGAGATGGCTTGTGGAAGATCCTGGCCAAATACGGATGCCCACCAGAATTTATCTCTATGGTGCGGCAGTTCCATGATGGCATGCAGGCCCGAATCCAGGACAGTGGAGAGACATCTGACATTCCCTGTCACAAATGGCGTAAAGCAAGCCTGTGTTTTGGACCCACTTTTTCAGCATTATATTCTCTGCAATGCGACTGACGCCTTCAGAGAAGGATACATAGGCATCAGCATCAGATTCAGAAGAGATGGCAAGTTGTTTAAGCTCAAGAGGCTCTTAACAAAAACTAAGGTTATGACAGACATCAACAGGCAACTTTCTGTTTCTGAAGACTGCCCCCTCTATGCTGGATCAGAAACTGACATGCACTGCAGCATTGACAAGTTTTTCATAGCCTGCTCCAACTTTACTATAAAAGCAAGGAAGACAGAGGTTCTACATTACCCGCTCCAGGCAGACCCTACCATGAGCCTAACATCATAGTCAATGGTGTTAGACTCGCTGCGGTGAGTAAATTCGCCTGCCTTGGCAGCACACTGTCCCAGAATATCACCATTGACGATGAAGTGAGCATCAGAACTGCAACAGTAAAAGCAACCTTTGGCAGACTGCACACCAATGTTTGAAACAGAAGAAGCATCAGTCTGGAGGCCAAGGTGAAGGTGACAGCATGCAAAATGCTGAAGCATTTCAACACATCCTGCCTCAGAAGATTGTAAAATATCAAATGGCAGGACTAAATCTCAGACACAGAGGTGCTCGACCAAGCAGGCCTGCCTCGCATTCACACCATCCTAATGGTGTTTCATCTTCGATGGGCAGGTATTGTAGTTCGCATGCCAGACCACCAGCTACCCAAGAGACTTCTACGGTGAGCTGCAACAAGGAGTAAGCTCCATGGAGGTCAGAAGAAATGCTTCAAAGACACTCTCAAAACGTTCATGAAAGCGTTCATCATCAACCCTGACACATGGGATTAAACTGCAATGGATCGAGCTAGACTGCGCTACTCCATCCACAATGATGCCAATTTATGTGAAGAAAGGAGGACAGCTGCAGCGCAACAAAAGAGACAGGCAAGGAAAGCCCATACCAGCAAGCAAGGGCAGGCCTACGTCTCCCACATTTCCTTCCAAGCTGTTACCGCACATTCTGTGCACACATCGGCTTGATCAGCCACTTGCGTATCCACAAATCGTCTCACTCCCTCAACCCCAAGATGACCGAAGTGGTCCTCGTCAATTCGATGGACAAACAAGACAGTAGTAGTAGTAGTAGTAGTAGCAGCAGCAGCAGCAGCAGTAGCAGCAGCAGCAGCAGCAGCAATGGTAGGAGTAGCAACAGTAGTAGTAGTGGCAGCAGCTGCAGCAGCAGCAGAAGGAACAGTAGAAGTAGTAATAGTAGTAGTAGAACAGCAGTAGCAGTAGCAATAACAGCAATAGTAGTTGCAGCAGTAGTAGCAGAAGCAGCTACAGTAGCAGCAGTAGTAGTAGTAGTAGTAGTAGTAGTAGTAGTAGCAGTGGCTGTAACTGTAGCCACAGGGTAGTAGTGGTAATATATCTAAAAGTTCCGGTAACAGCAGTAGTAATCACAGGAATATCAGCAAAGCATAGCAACAGCAGTAGTAATCATAGGAATATCAACAAAGCATAGCAACAGCAGTAGTAATCATAGCAATATCAACCAAGCATAGCAACAGCAGTAGTAATCATAGCAATATCAACAAGCATAGCAACAGCAGTAGTAATCATAGCAATATCAACCAAGCATAGCAACAGCAGTAGTAATCATAGCAATATCAACCAAGCATAGCAACAGCAGTAGTAATCA
>CM065734.1:36328904-36333904 GCA_033310375.1 Conus canariensis | reverse complement strand
GTTGTTGTTGTTGTTGTTGTTGTTGTTCTTGTTGTTGTTCATGTTCTTGTCTGCTATAGGGTTCTGTTTTCACCAGAAAAAAGAAAAACCGTGAACGTTTTCTCGACGACTTTGACTGTTTCCGTTATCTCTCTCTCTCTCTCTCCTCTCTCTCTCTCTCTCTCCTCTCTCTCTCTCTCTCTCTCTCTCTCTCTCTCTCTCTATATATATATATATATATATATAGTTTGTTTTTTTGTTTTGTTTTTGTTTAGTTACAATAGTAAGAAGCTTTTGACTCGTGAAAGTTCCCATAGTAGAAGTCAGGCCTCCGAGTTGATGAGAGAGTACATTAAAGAGAGACAGGTGGAGGAAGGGTGTAATAGAGTAGGGACAGGGATGATGGGGGAGCAGGAAGGAACAGGAGTGGTGTAAGGGAGGGGGGAGGAATGTGTGTGTGTGGGGGGGGGGGGGGGAGTTGAGAAGGGAGGGATAGAGGACATAAGGAAGGTTGACCTACTAGTACGGCCGATACCTTGGTGGTGTGTGGGAGGAAAACATTGATGGAGCACCGCTCTTTGTGTGTGTGTGTGTGTGTGTGTGTGTGTGTGTGTGTGTGTGTGTGTGTGTGTGTGTGTGTGTGTGTGTGTGTGTGATTTTTTTCCTTGTTCTTTGATTTTTCTGTAGAAGGAGGAGGGAAGGGTCTTTTGATGACACATAAAGAGAAATGGAAAGGTTTTTTTCAAGAAAGAGAGCAAACAAACAAGAATAAATAAAGAAAGAAAAGCTACAACAAAAACAGCATAGAGGGTAAGTGCAGACGACTTAAACACCACACACACACACACACACACACACACACACACACACACACACACCACACACACACACACACACACACACACACACTTGAAAAATAAAGCTAGCAAACAAAACTAACAGATGGTTGTTGCCAGGATATTTTCTCTACCTTCCATTTCTTCAGTTCTCCCCCCACCCCCACCCCACCCCCACCCCACCCCCACCCCTCTCCACCACCATCACCCCACCCTCTCCTCTTTTCACCATCCTCCATTTCTTTTCATTGCTCCATCACGCCTACACTTCACCGTTGAGGAGGGTGGGGACGTTTCAGATTAACTCCTCAACATCAGTAAAATGCTATGCTTACAAGAGCGTCCGTCTTGAACCCAGTTTGAGAAGATAAGTGATTGTCTCGTTCTTTGTTTTCAAGGTGTTGAATGTCGTTTATTGTACTCCCAGTTCTTATAGAACAGGGAGTACTTTAAAATGGGAACGAAGAAATGCTGTCTGTGTGTCTGTCTGTGTGTCTGTCTGTCTGTCTGTGTCCGTCCGTCCGTGGTCAAAATGTGTTCCACCAGCTCCAGACAAAACCACTGGGCCGATCTTTCTGAAAATTTGTAGGTATGTTCATTATGGTCACGGATGATGCCCGATGTTTTATTTCATCGTTATATCCGTTACTAACGGCTATAATGGCCCATAGCGGTTTTTCTTCTTTATGGAATATCTCAAAAAGTACTTGGCCGATCTTTCTAAACATTTTTAGGTATGCTCATTATGGGTCTCGGATGATGCCCGATGTTTTATTTCACCGTTACAGTCGTTACTAACGGCTATAACGGCCTATAACGGTTTTTCTTCTGTATGGAATATCTAAGAAAGCACTTGGCCGATCTTTCTGAAAATTTGTATGTATGTTCATTATGGGTCACAGATGATGGCCGATGTTTACCAGAATAGCCGTTATTAACGGCTATAACGGTCCATAACGGTTTTTCCTCTTTATGGAATATCTCACGCGTATTCAAGATAAACTGGGAGTACGTTTATGTGCTTTGCATCTTGTTTTGCTTGCGGAAGACCAAAGAGGTCGAAACGTGTCGTGTTTTGTCTTTTGTCTTTTTGTCTTTTGTTCGTTCCTTTTGTCTGGCAGAATGGTTGTAATTTTTCTTCAAAATTCGTTTCCGTTTCCGCCTGCAGTCACCCCACTTACACACACACGCACAAACACACACACACACACACACACACACACACACACACACACACACACACACACACGCACGCACGCACGCACGCATGCACGCACACACACACACACACACATACACACACACACACACACACACACACACACACACACACACACACACACACACACACACACCACTCGGTATGAATAGAGCCGCCCACACACATACAAACACTCATACACCCCCCTCCCCCACACACACATTCCCGATATGTAGACCAGATAGCCACACACACACACACACACACACACACACACACACACACACACACACACACACACACACACACACACACCTTCAAAAGAAGAACACAGACACCACATGCCCACCAGCCCCATTGAATCCTGAACGATTGTGCTGATCGCTTTGCCTTTGATGCTAACACCAGTTGTCACGACTCCACAACACGTGCTTGGCGTTATCACGTAGGCTGCGTGACGTCACCGATACCGCGCAGAACGTCACAACAGCGCGAAATATAACAATATTACGCAGAGCAAATCGAAACAACTGTAACATAGATATATTTTGCCTGTGCGATCTACGCTAATATCCCAACAGCGCGAAAAATGACAATTGTTACGCAGAGCAAATCGTAACAACTGTGGCATAGTTATATTTTGCCTATGTGATACACGCAAAATGTACCCATTTTAAACGTTTGCGTACGTGATGCACATGAAATATAACGATTATTACATTTTGTCCGGCGAGTGCATTAAAGAGGATATTAAATTTTTTAAAAATGGTTTACTGTACCTGCGTGTATGTTGTTTGCGCGCGAGTGTGTGTGTGTGTGTGTGTGTGTGTGTGTGTGTGTGTGTGTGTGTGTGTGTGTGTGTGTGTGTGTGTGCGTGCGTGCGTGCGTGCGTGCGTGCGTGTGTGTGTGTGTGTGCGTGTGTGTGTGTGTGTGTGTGTTGTGTGTGTGTGTGTGTGTGTGTGTGTGTGTGCGTGCGCGTGTGCGTGTGCGTGTGTTTGCTTTCATTGTTTTATTATGCTAACGTATTGCCAATTTGACTCAGTGGTCAGAACATTAGACTGTGAAACGCATTGTCAAATTCAGGCTGGTTCGGGTCGCGTAAAACTCATTTTCACTGATTATCTGAATGCAGTTGTCATTATCATGACGCAATGTGTTTATTGCTAAAAATGTGTGTGTGTGTGTGTGTGTGTGTGGTGTGTGTGTGTGTGTGTGTGTGTGTGTGTGTGTGCGTGCGCGCACGCGCGCGCCCCGCGCAAGCTATGGAGCTCCTACAGGCTCCTCGTAAATCTCACTCACCACCAAAAATGTAGCAGTTGCTACATTTTGCGTGCATAACGTACACAAATTGTAACAATTGTTATATTTTGCGTAAATTGTGTACTCAAACTTGTAACATAGTCACAATTAATACAGTTTGCTCTGCCGCAAAATGTAGCATTGTTACATTTTGTGCTGATGGTACATTTTTCGCTGTATCACGGCACCCATTTGGGGCCCCAGGTTTCCGACAGATTTATTGTGTCTCTCTGCGAAGGAATGATGGACGTTATTATCGTCGGCGAGATTTTAGAGACGGTTCTCTCCCCTTTTTCCGCATCCACCCCCTACCACTGCCCATCCTCCACCCCTCCCTTGTGGGCTCATATTCTCTTCCCCCCCCCCCCCCCCCCCCCCCCCCCCCCCCCCCCCCCCCCCCCCCCCCCCCCCCCCCCCCGTCCTCGCTTTCTTTATTTTTTTTCTCCCTTGTTTCCTTCTTATTTGGTACGTCTTTTTTTTTTTTTCTTTTGTTGTTGTTGTTGAATTTCCTCCATTGTTTGTTCGTTTCTTTCTTTCTCTCTTTATTAGCATCCGTTTTCTTCTCCTTCATGCTTTGGTTCTTTCTGTTCTTTTTGTCCTTCTTTCTTTCTTTCATTCTTTCATTCTTTCTTTCTTTCATAACTTCTTCCTTCCTTCCTTTTTTATCCCTCCCCTTAACTTCTTTTTTTTTTTTTCATTTTAGCTTTCTTTTCCGACCTGCTTCCTCTTTCTTTCCTTTCTTTCTGTGTTTCTATTATTCCTCTCTTCTATCGCTTCCGTTTTTTTTTTTTTTTTGTTTGTTTTTTTTTGTTTCTTTTCATGCTTTAATTTTTCTTTATTTTTTTTTCTCGTTCTCTCATTCCTCTCTCCTTTTCTTTTTTTTCTTTTTTTCCTGCCTATTTTTTATTCTTACTTTCTTAGCTTTTTTCTTTCTCTCCATTATCCTTTTTTTTTTTTTTACTTCCTTTTTTAAAATTCTTTCTAACATTCCTTCTTTCTTTTCTTCCTTCTTCAGTCTTTCCGTTCTTCCTTCTTTCTTGTTTTCTTTCCTCCTCCTCCTCCTCTTGCTCCTCCCCATCCTCCTCCTCCTTCATCATCATCATCATCATCATCATCATCATCATCATCATCATCATCATTCATCTTCTTCTTCTTCTTCTTCTTCTTCTTCTTCTTCTTCTTCTTCTTCTTCTTCTTCTTCTTCCTCTTCTTATTCTTCTTCGTTTCTCTTTCTTTAATTTTTCCTTCCCTCCTTTCATTCTTTCTTTGCCTGCCTCCTTCTCTCATTCTTTTTGTCCATTTTTCCCTTTCTCTGCTCTCTTACTCGTTTTTTCGTCTTTTCTTTCTTTGTTTCTTTCTTTCTTTTTGCTGTTAAACTTGATTCTCTCTCTCTCTCTCTCTCTCTCTCTCTCTCTCTCTCTCTCTCTCTCTCTCTCTCTCTCTCTCTCTCTCTACTTCGGTCATTCCTTCTTTTTTTTTTTTTTGTTGCTTTATTTTCCTCGCTTTTTACTTTGTTTCATTATTTCTTTTCTCTATTCTTTCTGCCTTCCTTCTATTCTTTCTTTCATTCCTTGTTCGTTTATTTGTTTCTTTATCGCTTGTTATCTTCTCTTTCCTTGTAGCGTCGCGCCTTTCTTTTCTTTTCTTCTTTCTTTTTATTTTTCTCCCAGTTTCAGTTCATTCTT
>CM065734.1:36321404-36323904 GCA_033310375.1 Conus canariensis | reverse complement strand
CTTCTGTCTGTGTATTAACGGCACAGTCTACAAAGAGAAACCAATGGATGGCGAACTTTTCTTTGTATAACGCTGGTGCATTGCATACAAGACTACAGACAGCTGAAACGAACGGCAGGCAACGATCTACTTCTTCTGTATGATACTGGCGCACCGTACAAATAAAAACGAAGCAAACGATGCTCTGATCCTCCTTGCATAACGCTGCACATTGTGCACACGACAGAAACCAACGACAAACAACACTTTACTTCTCTTTGTGTATCACTGTACATTGTGTACACAACAGAAACAAACGACATACAATACTTTACTACTCTTTGTGTATCACTATACATTGTGTACACAACAGAAACCAACGACATACAATACTTTACTACTCTTTGTGTATCACTATACATTGTGTACACAACAGAAACCAACGACATACAATACTTTACTACTCTTTGTGTATCACTATACATTGTGTACACAACAGAAACCAACGACAAACAATAATTTAGTTCTCTTTGTATAGCACTATACATTGTGTACACGACGAACGACATACAATACTTTAGTTCTCTTTGTGTAGCACTATACAGTCTACACACAACAGAAATGAACAACAAACAATGCTTTACCTCTCTTTGAGTAAGGCTGTACATTGTCCACACGACGGAAACGAACATTGACCAACGGTGTTTCAGAATGTATGATGGTATGCTCTGCCAGTCTCGTTCGTGTTGGTGGCCTGCTTGTCTTGGGCTCTGCAATCTTGTGAAGGCACTTCTATGGACATTCTATCGTGTCTTGAAGGCACTTCCATGGACATTCTATCGTGTCTTGAAGGCACTTCCATGGACATTCTATCGTGTCTTGAAGGCACTTCATGGACATTCTATCGTGTCTTGAAGGCACTTCCTATGGACATTCTATCGTGTCTTGAAGGCACTTCCTATGGACATTCTATCGTGTCTTGAAGGCACTTCATGGACATTCTATCGTGTCTTGAAGGCACTTCTATGGATATTCTATCGTGTCTTGAAGGCACTTCTATGGACATTCTATCGTGTCTTGAAGGCACTTCCATGGACATTTATGTGTCTTGAAGGCACTTCCATGGACATTCTATCGTGTCTTGAAGGCACTTCCATGGACATTCTACCGTGTCTTGAAGGCACTTCCATGGACATCCTATCGTGTCTCGAAGGCACTTCCATGGACATTCTATCGTATCGTGTCCAGAGGCCATGCCACAAAGGCATCTTCCAGGGACAGCTGTCCTTTGACGTCATAGTTCAACGTCCTATGCGTGCCTGCACCCCATGTCAGCACAGCACAAGCTTCCAAGGGTGCTGCAGGATTGCTGGTCGGTTCGGCGGTTGGGGGCAGTTGTTCTCTCGGTCCCATTGGCATTTTCGAGTGTACCTGTTCCTGGAAGGATACTTTGACCAGTCGTTGTGGTCCAGTGTTAAGCGTCACGGACATTCTGGCTACGAGGTCGATGGTTTGATTCCTATCAAAGGTGTCTTGTCCTCCTGTACTCGTGTTTGTCTGTGTCCTTGGCGGTAACCAACCCCTTCTCTTTCTAATTTTCCCCATCAAACGAATTCATCTATGGGACTTTCCAGCAAGAACTGAGTGTGGGAGGGGCTCAAATGAGAAAATTGGAGGCAGGCTATCGAATTTCAACCACATAATGGACGTGTTGTTGAGATCATTCCTCAAATTTCCTCACCAACACAACAGGTGTCTGTATCTCTCGAGCTTGTTGATGCCGAAGTGGATTACGGAAAGAAGTATAGTATACAGCCCTGCCATATTGTTTCTGATCAGATTGAAACTCTAAAACATTATTTTCATCATCCTTGTCCTCATCCATCGTCATAACAAGTCTCAGATTCTCTGTCCCCTCATGCTCTGCTCTCGTATTGACCACAGGTTCGATTTCTTCTCTGTGTCACAAGCCTGTATAGATACTCCAACCAATAATTTGCGTTTTTTATACAAGAAAGTGCTTGAAGCAGCTTTGTGTTATTTTGTTTTTCGGTTTATTTATTTCTCACCTCTTCTGGCTGTCTTAAGCCTTCACTCTCTCTCTCTCTCTCTCCTCTCTCTCTCTCTCTCTCTCTCTCTCTCTCTCTCCTCTCTGAAAACAAGCATTATCATCACAAAACACAGTCATAGGTGGACGGAATTCGGGCCATCATCTTTGCACTGGTGGCATGATGACAATGTCCTTTTCACAATGCAGCAAGATGGAGCACTGACCTGCTTTCTGCTTTCTATTGTCTCCCCCTTGTCCTGCCGCGTCCCCCTCGGCCCCTCCCCCTCGCCACGTTTCAAAAGTACCCTGCACTTTGTCTTTTTGTTCCTGCCTCCCCCCATCCTCTTCCTCCCTCTGCTATAATCCCCCCTCTCTCTCTCTCTCTCCTCTCTCTCTCTCTCTCTCTCTCTCTCTTTCCCTCTCTCTTCTCTCTCTGTCTCTGTCTCCGTAAATCTCTCTCTCCTTTCTCTG
>CM065734.1:36298904-36313904 GCA_033310375.1 Conus canariensis | reverse complement strand
ACAAAAAAGAGGCAGACAGAACTAAACTTGAGATTGTTTTTCCTCTAAAACAGGAAGTCCTAATCCTGCTCAGAAAATATCTTCATGGTCATATTCCACACTTATTTTTGATCTGCCATTTAATATTCCATCGCTGAACCCTTTTCTTAAAGGTTGTGAATGAACACCGTAATCATGTTCGTTCAAGTGCTAAAAGACACGAAAGATACAAAATTTAGCTGAGACAAATAATATGCACTATTGCAATGCCACCAGGGAGAGTGTAGGTTTCTGCCATGCAAAATTGTTTTGCTGCGAAGGGAAGTAATATTAGATTTGGCTTGAACGACAAACTTGGTTACTTCCCATGACTCCCCCCCCCCCCAAAAAAAAAAAAAAAAAAAAAATGACATGGGAAGCAAGAAATGTATTGTTTCTTTTTTTTTCTTCTTAATTCCCCATTAAAAATGTATCTGTTTGACCACGTTCCGTCTTTACTCCAACCAGCAGGTTTCACGTAATCTTGTTGACGGACGAACAATGAAATTCAACAGAAACAAACCAATGGACACGGGTGAAAACGTAACCTCATCAGTGGAAGAAGTAATAGCCAACACACGGGAGAAGTGGGACGTATGAAAGCTGTAGTATGCTTCACTGAGGAGACAAATACACAGCAAAACAAACAAAAAGAATTACAGATCAAGACACTGGCTTCAGCTCTGTCTGTCTGCCTGTCTGTCTGTTGCTCTCTCTCTCTCTCTCTCTCTCTCTTCTTCTATCTGTCTGTCTCTCTCTCTCTCTCTCTCTCTCTCTCTCTCTCTCTCTCTCTGTGGCTGTTTAAAGACTGCTGTATGAATGTTACTGGAGTGTGAGTGTTATGTTATGATCGAATGCCTAAAACATATTACTCCAAGAGTATTTGCATTCATATCATTGCAATGAGATCTCTGTACAACTTCTGTAAAACGATATCGGAGATGGTTGGGGTGCGATTGTAGCTAGGAAAATTCCTTCCAAATAGGTGTTAAGGTTGTATAAATGTTTGCCCTTCTTTAATCGTATGGAGTACTTATTTTTGGTCCTGTGCATGCACATTAAACACACGCAGAGACACTGCCTTTATGATGTTGCTATTCTGATATGTTGGTTTGATATCTTCCATGCCCTAAAAGGGGTAAAATTCAATTCAGTCCCCCCCCCCCTCTCTCTCTCCCTCCCTCCCTCCCTCCCTCTCTCTCTCTCCCTCCTTCCCTGCCCCCTCTCTCTCTCCCTTTCTCTCTCTAAAAAAAAAATCGGGATTGTTTTTTTAACGAAGAAAGCCCATTTCGAGACTTTGAAATCGTCTCTTCTATAGTGAGGAAATTAGGTCAATTTATATAATGTTTACTTTCGTCTTCTCCTAAGGTATGCACAATGAAAAAATGTGTAAGGTCGTGTCCTCACAAAACATGTCAAACAAGGCGCGCACGCGCGCGTGTATATTTATGTGTGCGTGCGTGTGTGTATACGTGTGTGTGATGTGTGTGTGTGGGGTGTGTGTGTGTGTGTGTGTGTGTGTGTGTGTGGTGTGGTGGTGCGTGCGTTCGTGTGTGTGTGTGTGTGTGTGTGTGTGTGTGTGTGTGTGTGTGTGTGTGTGCGTGCGTGCGTGAATGGGTGCGTGCATGTGTGTGCGCACGCGCGCCCGTGTGTGTGTGTGTGTGTGTGTGTGTGTGTGTGTGTGTGTGTGTGTGTGTGTGTGTGTGGGTCGTGCGTGGCGTGGAGGTGCGTATACAAATTATTACCATAAAGACCACGGGGTTGGCAGAACAGTTAAGCGGCCATTTCACACCACGCTACTTGCCTTGAAGCGGCCCAAATCTGGTCATCATCCCCAATCCCTACTACCTCCGCAGTGAGCCCCAACTCTAGGAGAGAGGCGACTCCACCACGCTATAGCCCTTGGCTGATTTACGACCCAACCCCTGCAGTGTCCCTTTACCTCCACAATGGAGCCCTACACCTCGGCCTCCTCCTGGGATTAGAGAGCCCATACCAAGAGCGGTCATCACTCTTGGCAGAAAGGAGTGGGCGGGTTATGGGCCTTGTTGTCGTCGTCGACACGGATTTAGGCGTTTCGGTGGACGGGGGGGGTTTGGAGTTATTGTAGTTTGATAGTATAAGTGTTTGACTCCATGATGCTCTAAAGTGGGTAGGGGGTCGGCGGTTGGTGTGGAGTGTCTGGGGTCGGATGGGGTGGTCATTTTGTTTCTCTGAATTTTTTTTTTTCTTTTCTTTTCTTTTTTTTTCCTTTCTTTCTTTTCTTTTATTTCTTTCGTTTGTTTTCTTTCTTCGTTTCTTTTCTTTCTTTCAATCTTTCTTTTTCTTTATTCCTTTCTTTTTCTCTTTCTTTCTTTCTTTTCTTTTCTTTCTTTCTATCTTCCTTTCTTTCTTCCTTCCTTCTTTCTTTTCTTCTTTCTTTTCATCTTTCTTTCTTCCTTTCATTCTCTCCTTTCTTCTCCATTCTTTCTTTCTTTTTTCTTTCTTTCTTTTAAGTTGGCGACCAGAGTCTTCACCCCGCTAACAATAAATGTTGACTCCAGCTTGACTGTCCCGCTGTCTTTCGAACCACTTTCGATTCTCTGTCGGTCTGTCGGTCTGTTTGTCAGTCAGTCAGTCAGTCCATCTGTCTATCTATCTGTCTGTTTGTTTGCCTGTTGGTCTGTCCGATTGTCTGTTTGTCTGTCTGTCTGTTTGTCTGTCTCTCTCTTTCACTTTCTCTCTCTCTTCTCTGTCTGTCTGTGTGTCTGTGTGTCTGTGTGTCTGTTTGTTTGTTTGTCTGTCTGTTTGTGGCGTGACTCGGGCGTTGCCTCTGAATCCAGGGTTAAGTTTCGAGCCTCCACCCCCACCCCCTCCCCACCCTGTCCCCTCCCCGCTGCTTCATTCTACTTGACATCTCTCTCTCTCTTCCCTCTCTTCTGTCTGTCTGTCTGTCTGTCTGTCTGTCTGACTGCCTGTTTGTCTCTCTCCCTCTCTCTGTGTCTCTCTGCATTGACTCCGTCTCTCTGTCTGTCATTTATCTGTTTGTCTGTCCGTCTCTCTCTCTCTCTCTCTCTCTCTCTCTCTCTCTCTCTCTCTCTCTCTCTCTCTCTCTCTCTCTCCTCTCAGTCCAAATATAATTACCCATGCCACTTTAGACTCGGCTCACTTGTGTCATACCAAGGTAAGAATGTATTGTCGAGTGTAGCATGGTTGAGCGGCAGAAGCTTTACATTATTGCATATTGTTATCACTGAAAGAGAAAGATCCTGTTGTTGCTCAAATAGCCATGAATATTTTCTTTTGTGCAGACTGCTTATTTATAGCCGCTGTTCCATTGTGTGATCGATGTGTGTGGGGATAACATGAACATCCTCTTCAATTGGGGGCGTAGGCCGAAATCTGAATAAAACATGTATCCGTATTCGTTCTCTGTCTCTGTCGGTCTGCCTGCCAGTCAGTCTGTCTGTCTGCCTGTCTGTCTGTCTGTCTGTCTGTCTCTTTCTCTCTCTCTCTCACTCTCTCTCTCTCTCTCTCTCTCTCTCTCTCTCTCTTTCGTTCGCACTGTCTGTCTCTGTCTCTCTGTCTTTCTGTTCCTGTCTCTGTCTGTCGATCCGTCTGTGTGTCTGTGTGTATGTCTGTCTGTCTGTCTGTCTGCTGTCTCTCTCTCTCTCTCTCTCTCTCTCTCTCTCTCTCTCTCTCTCTCTCTCTCTCTCTCTCTCTCTCTCTCCACAATATGCTGTTTATGGCACACCAAACCACGTATACCATATCAAGGTTGAAAACAAGTTCAGCAAGGAAAGTGGATCCAGTGAGGGTTTCTGCTTTTTTCCCTGCTTCCCTTCCCCTCTCCTTCTATCAGTTACCTCCCTTTCCAACTCCTCTCTCTCTCTCTCTCTCTCTCTCTCTCTCTCTCTCTCTCTCTCTCTCTCTCTCTCTTTCTCCCCAAAGGAATCCTACAATACGGGTAGGTTTACACATGCATATTTGGTGAATAGACTCCTAAATATCTTCCAGGAGAGGCCTCATGTGCACCTCAAAAATTTATATTACCTTCAGCGTCGAGGGTGGCGCGGAGTGGGGGTGGGGGTGGGGGTGAGTGGGGGTGATTGTGGGAGGGAGGGGGGGGGAGGGAAGGGGACGATGATGAGCTTCTTAGTGAAGTTCCCTCAGGCACCGTGACTGGGGCGTTGCCTCTGGAACAGGGGTTCAGTTATGTCCCCCAAACCCCACCCCCACCCCTCCCCATTCCACTTGACCTTCCCCTGCAACTCTCTCTCTCTCTCTCTCTCTTCACTCACTGTCACTCACTCACTCACTCACTCACTCACTCACGCACTCTGTTTGTCTGTCTCTCTGTCTGTCTGCCTCTCCGTCTCTCTGCCTCTGTCTCTCTGTCTCTCTGCCTCTGTCTCTCTATATCTCTGTCTATCTATCAGTCTGTCTGTCTGTCTGTCTGTCTGTCTCTCTCTCTCTCTCTCTCTCTCTCTCTCTCTCTCTCTCTCTAGCTACCTGTTTCTGTCTCTCTGCTCTTTCTGTCTTTCTTGTTTTCTTTCCGTTTCATTGTCTCTGTGTTTCTCTGTCTCTGTCTCTCTCTAACTCTCTCTCTCTCTCTCTCTCTCTCTCTCTCTCTCTCTCTCTCGCTTCACCTCTCTCTGTCTCTCTCTTTTTCTCTCTCCCACTCTCCATCTCTCTCTATCTATCTCTGTGTCCCTGTTTCTGTCTCTTTATCTCCGTGACTGTCTCTGCGTCTGTATGCCTGTCTCTTACTTTTACTCTTAGTCTGTTGTTTTCTTGTGTGTGTGTGTGTGTGTGTGTGTGTGTGTGTGTGTGTGTGTGTGTGTGTGTGTGTGTGTGTGTGTGTGTGTGTGTGTCTCTCTCTCCCATGTTTCAAGGCTGTCGCATCTGTTCCATTCACCTACCTGGAGAATGTAAAGCAGGAAACACAGCTCGATTTCAGCATCATTATACTCACTGAATGATGGCTTCTGTTCAACAGACGTTTCACAGCGGACAGCAAGCCCGATGGGAGACAACCCACATGTCAAAGAAAGCAGGAGACAACTGCTCTGAGAAAGAAAAATCGTGGGAAATAGGTGAGAAAAAACAAACAAACAAACAAACAAACCATTCATCAACGTCCTACTATGAATAGACATTTGTAATACATGTAGCCCAATTCAAGTATCTTGGATCTGTTTTGAGCAATGATTGCAGCTCAATTAGGAGATTCAAGAGGACCTTCTGTCTGACCAGAGCAGCCGTGAGAGCAAATACATCGTCGTTTGGAAAATCAGGTCCATTAGCTTCCCGGTGATTAACAAATCCTATGTGTCTCTGATAGTTTCCCCCACTCCCGTGCAGAGGGAGGAGAGAACGATCTCCAGCAGAACAATCTAAGCGCTCTGATGAGAAAGAAAAGACAGGTGGCTCCAGTCAGAGAGCAAGGAGATCATGATGATGTGGCCTCCTTCGGTCAAGACTGCCCAATAATGAGGCACGTTCTCTATCGTCCAGGCTACCAGCTGGGCTGCAGCAGCCGTCGCGTGAGACCGTGAAGACCGATTCGGGGGTAAAGTTTCTGTCATAAAGGTGGCAGCGCTGCACCTGATGGAGTTACTGCACTCCTTTTCTTTGCGCAGCTGCTCACCTTCTGTTATATCCAACAGAGTTTCTTCTCCTCTTTTGAGATGATGCTAGTTCAGGGTACCTCTCCACTTCTAGCAGTCGTCTATCGTCTACAAATCCCTAATTAGTTTCATCAAGTGGTCTATCGTCTACAAATCCTTGATTAGTTTCATCAAGTCGTCTATCGTCTACAAATCCCTAATTAGTTTCATCAAGGAGGTGTCACTGCGTACGGACTAGTCGATATACGCTTCGCCACATCCGCAAATTTCCAACACCAAAATGCGCATGATTTAAAGCTGATGGATAAATGAATTAGTGAGTAAGATGAGAGAATTGAAGAAGAGGGTCTCGACGCTACGACCTAGCAGATGCCTGACCTACACATTAGCCCAACGCGCTAGTCAGACCTTGAGTACCTATCCTCACCAGACTCAGTATCATTGTCGGAAGCTTTCATGTCTGTCTTGCACACATCTTTGTCATGCATATATCTTTGTCTTGCATGCATCCTTGTCTTGCACACATCTTTGTCTTGCGCACATCATCGTCTTGCACACATCTTTGTCTTGCATACATCTTTGTCTTGCATATCTTTGTTTTGCATACATCTTTGTCTTGCACACATCTTTGTCTTGCACACATCATTGTCTTGCACACATCTTTGTCTTGCACACATCTTTGCCTACCACATATCTTTGTCTTGCATACATCTTTGTCTTGCATACTTCTTTGTCTTGCACACATCCTTGTCTTGCATACATCTTCGTCTTGCATATACCTTTGTCCAGCACACATGTTTGCCTTGCACACATCTTTGTCTTGCACACACCTTTGTCTTGCATACATCTTTGCCTTGCACACATCTTTGTCTTGCATACATTTTTGTCTCGCACACATCTTTGTCTTGCGCACATCTTTCCTTTGCACACATCTTTGTCTTGCACACATCTTTCCTTTGCACACATCTTTGCCTTCTACACATCTTTGTCTTGCACACATCTTTGTCTTGCACACATCTTTGCTTTGCACACATCTTTGTCTTGCACACATCTTTGTCTTGCACACATCTTTGTCTTGCATACATCTTCGTCTTGCACACATCTTTGTCTTGGATGCATTTTTGTCTTGCATACATCTTTGTCTTGCATACATCTTTGTCTTGCACACATCTTTGTCTTGCATACATCTTTGTTTTGCATACATCTTTGTCTCGCACACATCTTTGTCTTGCATACATCTTCGTCTTGCACACACTGGAAATCTTTGTCTTGCACACATCTTTGTCTTGCATACATCTTTGTCTTGCATACAAGCAGCTGGGGGTGACTAGTGATTATTCTCCTCCCGCATCACAGCATGCCGCAGAGGAGGATTGTCGGGAAACGACCATCTAAATGCAGTCCACATGACCCAACCAGAGCAGGGAGGAAGTCAGTGTAGAGGCAGACCATCGCTTGAAATCATTTATAGGAGTATAGAAGCTAAGGATTATCAAGGCACACACATCGACGGATCCTTTGAAAACCTAGAGGGGGGTTGGGGGGGGGAGTGAGAGAGAGAGAATGACAATGACAATGTTTTATTGACAATAGTTAACCAACCCTTATGCCAAGGGAGTGCATGTGCAGTTTCTATTTAGTGTTGCCAAACTCTGCCAACAATAGAAATACGAGTCAAAAGAAGTGTACAGACGGAAAACAGTTACAAAATACTAATAACTAGAAGAGAGAGAGAGAGAGAGAGAGAGAGAGAGAGAGAGAGAGAGAGAAGAGAGAGAGAGAGAGAGAGAGAGAGAGAGAGAGAGAGAACAAAAAAGAAAAAAAAAACGATATCCATTCGCAAAAGAGCTCCTGTTGCAAGCGTTAAGAAAACTCACCAACGGTTTCCCTCTGCCGTTTAGGTGCGGCACATGTTTTACATGCTTGAAGCAAGGGACGTAATCCGTGGAGACGAAACGCGTATTCGTCGTGTTTGGTTAGACATCTCGTTATAAAGTCTCTAGCGAGAGTCAGGAAAGGGGACAGATAGCACTCCGAATACTGATGATTCTTTTGACTGAACTTAATTACTTACTTAGGCCCACAGCTCAAGGGTGAGCATAGGCCATCGACAACACTCCGCCATCGCACTCCGTTCTGGGCTGCTCGCTGAATGCCTGTCCAGTTGGTCCCCTGCTCTTTATCTCTGCCTCTGTGTCTCCCTTCAGCTGCTGCGAGGTCGACATCTCTTCCTTTTCCCCTGCGGGTTCCATGTCAGGGCTTGGCTGAAGCTGATGTTGAAATCTTTTCTCGTGTAATATGTATATGAAACAATGTCCGAGGATTAGTTTGATTTGGTTTTGAAATATTTAATGTTACATATTTCATTTTATGCAAATGACATTTGGTGTTTTATTTATTTATTTTTTTTGTGGATGGAGGTGGTAGGGTGTTGGTATGGGGATAAGGACTCTAAAATGAAAACAAAAATGCAAGTAAAACAAAATAAATGAATAAACTGATAAGTAAATAAGTAAAGTAAGAAAGAAAAAGGAGAAAGATATAAGAAATAATAAAGAAATGAAATGAAAAAATGAAATCACTCGATCTGTTCCTCTTGTCAGGCGCTAAAATTGTGTGTGCGTGTGACGGAGTGCACTATATGACTCCATGACATACCTGCGTAAATGCATATGTAACGTCACATCATTTATGTTGTCCTCTTCTTAATTCAAGGGAAATTTGTTTGGAAGACACAATTACATTCACTTCATCTTCTCTTCTTGTCTTGCATAAGTGACATCTCACACACTGCTCATCAGTGTATCTTTTATCTTCTAGAAAGGAGTATAAGGTTCAGTATACCACGTCTAACTTTAATAAGTACCGAATAACAAAAAATACATATGTTCATTTTAGAAAATGGTTCTATTCCGGTGGTAGTCTGAAATCGTCAATAAACTGTGAATCTATCGCTACCGTCAATTGATCAAAGCTCTGTTTGAAGCATTGCAGAAATTGATACTCACATTCAAAGGCATGGTTTTCGCATGTATGCCGGAATTCAAACACATATGAAGAACTATGAACGCTCGAAATGAATGGGAAAATTCGGAGAGAGAGAGAGAGAGAGAGAGAGAGAGAGAGAGAGAGAGAGAGAGAGAGAGAGAGAGAGAGAGAGAGGAGGTTACTTCGTTCACGTCTGTGTTATTTCAGAGCATCCTAACATCAATTCGTGTAGTTGCTCAACAAGGGAGTAGCTCACTCACACTGGCTACGCGACTAAGCGATTACTGTCATCAGTAGGGGTTAACTAAGTGACGTCCTGCCAGCGTTGTATCAGAACAGGCGCCACTGAACACCACGGAACTGACTCGGCAGCAGTGCAGCGTCCCCTTTGGCGGGTTTCCCATTGACGACTTGATCTTGACTGCTCCCTGTGTGGTCTGCGGCGGGTCTAGACAGAGAGTGGCTGCGTCCCCTTTGGCGGGTTTCCCATTGACGACTTGATCTTGACTGCTCCCTGTGTGGTCTGCGGCGGGTCTAGACAGAGAGTGGCTGTGACTGGGAAGTTGGAATAAGGCCGATGGTGCAGCGCCATTGAAATGATGCAGAAGATGCGACAGCCAAAATAAACGAATAAATAAATAAATAAATAAATAAATAAATAAAATAAATAAATAAATAAATAAATAGATTAAAAAAATAAATAAATAAATAAATAAATAAATACATGAATGAACGAATAAATAAATAAATAAATAAATAAATAAATAAATAAGTAAATAAACAAATACATACACAAACACATGAATACTTACATAAAGAAATGAAATACAAATGGAAATGAAAATAAAATAGCAGTAAGTTACACAACAAAGCAAAACAAAAGCCAAGCATAAAGCGCCACTAAAAACGCTTCCAAAATCATTCTAATTGAAATTGTATATAAATCCGAGAGACCACTACAAAACAAAACCCAGACACAAAGCACCACCAAAAACAAACAAAAATAACCCACCTCCAAAGTCAGTCTGTTTGAGATGTTAAATGAATCCGCGAGACCAGCAGTTAAACGCTATTGACACCTACGCCCTGAACACATAGCTATCATTTAGATGCTTGTGTTTTTACTTTTTGGTGACAGCGTATAGGAGGGGGGAGGGGAGGAGGGTGGAGATGGGAAAAGAGCTGTGGAAACGGGATTCTTAGCCTGTTTTGTGTCGAGGGTGACGAGAACAATTAAAAATTGTTATTGTTATTGTCGCTGCTGTTGCCGTTCTTCTCTTTGGAATAATCAAAATCATTGCCGTAAATTATATGTGGAGAAAAAAACATGAACAGAAAATTAATGTGTTGTCTGCCCTGAGATGACCTCGGTCGACTGGACTACAAATGATAAGCTATTTATGTATATACAGAGAGAGAGAGAGAGAGAGAGAGAGAGAGAGAGAGGAGAGAGAGAGAGAGAGAGAGAGACTCAAACTCAAAACTCAAACTCAAACTCAGATAGTTTAATTGCAAAGGCCACCGACCTATCTGCAATGAGGTCAAGAACAAAAGTAGAACACACACGCGCTCGGCGCATATAGCTGAAAATTATGAAAGAAAATGTTCGCATAATAAAATGTTCTTCCTGAAATTACTCTGGCATTTTTGTGTTAACTGAGAGAGAGAGAGAGAGAGAGAGAGAGAGAGAGAGAGAGAGAGAGAGAGAGAAGAGATGCTTTAATCTCAAAAAAGGGCTTGGCCTCTTATAAAGAGGTAAATGAATATAGCATTAAAACAAGGAAGAACAAAAAGTGCAAATTACAGACGGAACGAGAATGCACAGTGTCTTCTTCTCATGACATTACTTTTTCTCTTCAGAGAGAGAGACAGAGAGAGAGAGAGAGAGAGAGAGAGAGAGAGAGAGAGAGAGAGAGAGAGAGAGAGAGAGGTGTGTGTGTGTGTGTTGTGTGTGTGTGTGTGTTTTGTGTGTGTGTGTTTTGTGCTTTCAGCTTGACCATAATATTGCTGACACTACGTAGTCTACATTGTAGATGTGCTCAATATTTACGACGCCCTCCCTTCAATTCCCATTCACTACTTTTCCTCCCCCATCCCTCCCTTACCCAACTGTTATTATTGTTAATCTGTCGTTGTCGGCGATGACCACAGAAATCAGACTGAACAGCACTGAGGGTGATGTATCAGACAGTGCCTGATCCGTCAGATGCGGGCACGGAAGGGCTGTGCTACCAGCTGGGCACACACAGGTAGGCAACAGACACTGGAGATAAGAAGGGGTGCCCGTGTTGCAGCACGAAATGCCACCCTGTGACATTTGGTAATGACGTTGCGATACAAAATGTCACATGGATTAAAAAAAAAGAAATGCCTCTCCAGGTGGCGGGGATGACATTTCGTACCGGCAGCTCACTTACTTATTACAACTGTGGGGGGAAAAAACACACCCACACAAAACTTCGCAATAAGTGAAGGTATGATTATGCCAGGTCTGATTTGACCAGGCAAGCAAGCATGCATGCATACGTGCATACATACGTACGTACATACATACATACATGCATGCATGCATACATACATCATACATGCATATATACATACATGCATACATGCATACATACATACATACATACATACATACATACATACATACATACATACATACATACAATACATACATACATACATACATACATAAGTATAGACAGACGATGACAGTGTTGATGACAACGGTGCTGTTGACTGCAGAGATAACCAATTTCTCTGGTTGGGTTGACAGCAGAGCATGAAGAGAGCAGTGATCATACGCCCATTTTATTTCAATCACAGTTCGTCTTGTCATTCTGCAAAAATCCAATTACATTTAATTACCTCTTCCAGGAATACTTCCAGACACCCAATATTTTTTTCGTCCTTTATTCTGTCCACGCAGCGGATTGAAAAAGCAGTACAATTAGCTGTCTCGTTCTGTGAGTTGTAGGTGGACAGCACAGCGGAAGTGTGGATGGGAACAAGAAACAATGTCGTGTTCATCACAAAATAAATGCATGTGCAGCAAATCTCACACAGCACAACAATGTGTATGTTAACTGGTACTGGATTTGACACTAAGACGACTAAAAACAGATCTATATAATTGGGCACAAACCTTACACATTAAATCATTTGCATTTGCATTCGCATTTGCTCGCATTTGTATTTGTATCATCTCTCTCTCTCTCTCTCTCTCTCTCTCTCTCTCTCTCTCTCTCTCTGTCTGTCTGTCTGTCTGTCTCTCTCTCTCTCTCTCTCTCTCTCTCTCTCTCTCTCTCTCTCTCTCTCTCTCTGGCATCACTGGCATCAGACACTTTAGCAGAGGCATGTGCATGGAAGATGACTGGAACTTTTGGTCGCTACGAAACCAGGGAAGGACGGGTCAGAGGAAGTTTATTGTTTATATGCTTATTTGTTGTTTTTTTTCTTCCCTGTCTTGTCATCCGTGCAAATCCGTGGCATTGCTGCCGAGCCGAGCCACTCATTCTGGCTTCCCGCTCACTTGTCTCCTCGCGCTCCAGAGACTGGTAATCCGCAGGGAACAATCAATGTCAAGTTGGCAAGAGGCAACCCACCAGAGGAGACACTGCATTACCACTGAGCCATTCGGGTGTGTCAGTGCTGCCTGGTCTGATACAACCTACGCAGAAGCCCACCTACTGAGCCTCTATCGACGACAGCCACTAAATCGCGGGGCCAGCACAAGTGAGCATCCCTCCCCCCCAGAGGGCGCCACGACGTCTGTCCATAAACTTGTCAGTACCGACGACCTGGATAAGAGCTCACCAAGGTCATGGACGTTGCCGGCAAATCAAAACTGAGGTCATCATCATGGGAGTAGGCCATGAAGGGGCCACAGAACTTGAGACTGCTTTCTAAGTGTGTGTGTGTGTGTGTGTGTGTGTGTGTGTGTGTGTGTGTGTGTGTGTGTGTGCGTGTGTCTGTGTGTGCGTGCGTGCGTGCGTGCGTGCGTGCGTGTGTGTGTGTGTGTGCTGTGACTCATGTAGGCTGAAGTGTAAGAAAATAGTCAATATGTGCAAAATTGTTTCTTTATTTATGCTTGTTTGGATTTTTTTTAATGTTTAATAGAAAGGGGAGGAAGGGGGAGGGAGGCTGACGATTTGGGAAAGTGTACAGAAAAACAACAACAAATAAAGAGCAAAATGAAGAAAGATGAAAAAGAAAATTGGACACGACAGGTCAAAAGTAGACGTAGATAAGAAAGAAAAAAAAAAGATCAGGAACATGCTGAACAAAAAAGGAACGTGACGAAAATACAAAAGAAAAGAGACTGAAAAGACATGTAAAAGCAGCAAAGGGAAATACATTGAAAAACGCAGCAAAGATAGGTGACACGCAGGGGAAGATGGGAAAAAACGTCGAAGAGATAAGGTCGGGAGGACAAAGTAGGAAATATGAAGAAAAGGAAGAGGATAACCACACGGGAACACACAAGAAAATGAATGAGAAAAGATAGAAACTCATTACAATGCTAGAAGAGCACTAGAAGGTGCGTATTGCTCACCAAAGATTCAGCAAATCTTTTAAGTAACTTTTGAGTCAGTCTGTGGTGAAACCATGTCTTGTTTTGTCCTCCAAGGAGGTAATTGTGGATTTAGACTGAATGAATTATTACCGTTCTGTTTTTCAGTTAACAGAGCATGTGGGATTTTCGCAAAAATATTGATTTTATATCGCTGGAAGATCTAAATCTTCCAAGGAAATGTGATACTTTATAGACAGCAATCAACTCTTAACAGAAGCTGAACGGTGTTCGTGTTTGGTGAAAAAATCATAGTAATAATTATCATTAATAATATGAATAATTAACAATATGCCTGGATTAACTTTTCCGCCAGGGGAAGCAATGGTTGGTACACTCTTAACGAGTTATTCCCCGTGTAGGTATACAGTCACTACTACTATTGCTACTATGACTATGACAACTACCACTACGATTTGTGATATAGGACATTTGTTTTGCGCACATTCTAGACATTGCACTCAGTGCTTTATAAACTTAAAGCACGGACTCTCTGATATACAGTCAGCCATTGGTTCACATACAGTCAGTCATTGGTTCACATACAGTCAGTCATTGGTTCACATACAGTCAGTCATTGGTTCACATACAGTCAGTCACTGGTTCACATACAGTCAGTCATTGGTTCACACTGAACTTGTGCGCTAGTATGCACGAAACACACAAGCTGAATTAACCTTACCCATGCACATTCTGTGTGTCATCATGTAAGTCTCATACATGCTAATCATTACGGAAGACTTGTATTTCTAAGTTTATCTTAAAGTTAATGAGAGAATCGAGGGTCTAAGAGAATTAAAGTTAATGAGAATTTCGAGGGTCTAAGAGACAGAGGCCGCCTCATGTAAGTGGAGGTTGGATACCAGTTTAGTTAGATATAGTTGCAAAGTCGGGCGACTGCAGGCGGAGATCTAAACAAATTTAAAAGTAATTATTATGACTCCACCGAACAACGCAGATAAAAGAATCAGAGGACAAAACACGACGCGTTTCGACCTTTTAGGTCTTCTTCAGGCAAGATAAACAACACTCGGGACAACGAAAATTAAGAACGAGCAATCACTTATCATTCAACGCCCATCTAGCGTCGCAATTCGACAAAGATAAGTGATTGCACGTTCTTCATTTTCGATGTGCTGAGTGTTGTTTATCTTTCCTGAAGAAGACCTAAGAGGTCGAAACGCGTCGTGTTTTGTCTTGTGATTCGTTTGTCTACGTTGTTCGATGGAGTTTTTGTAAATTACATTTAGAATTAGTCAGGTGTGTCAGAGATCGGGCACACCACCACCATTGCTGGCACCATCACCACCACCATTGCTGGCACCATCACCACCACCATTGCTGGCACCATCACCACCACCATTGCTGGCACCATTACCACCACCATTGCTGGCACCATCACCACCACCATTGCTGGCACCATTACCACCACCATTGCTGGACCATCCCTTACCAACCACCATTGCTGGCACCATTCACCACCACCATTGCTGGCACCATTACCACCACCATTGCTGGCACCATTACCACCACCATTGCTGGCACCATTACCACCACCATTGCTGGCACCATTACCACCACCATTGCTGGCACCATGACCACCACCATTGCTGGCACCATCACCACCACCATTGCTGGCACCATCACCACCACCATCAGAATGCGTCACTATTACCATCGAAACTAGCAATTGCTGGGTTTTCCTTGTGCACCTACATCACAAAATAGTGACCACTCAATCCGATTCCAGCAAAACCATACCTTCATATATAGCTACGATTTAATTAACAATGGTGATAGATATGTGTC
>CM065734.1:36268904-36278904 GCA_033310375.1 Conus canariensis | reverse complement strand
ACTCTGATCCAAGGTACGCAGGATACTAGCCATAATTGCTTCGTGACTCTGATCCAACGTACGCAGGATACTAGCTATTAGGCTCCCTACTGACGACGCTAATTCATTGGTGACTCTAATCCAACGTACGCAGGATACTAGCTATAAGGCCTCCAGACTGATTACACTAATCGACTGGTGACTCTGATCAAAGATACGCAGGATACTAGCTGTTAATTGCTTTGTGATCCTGATCCAACGTACGCTGGATACTAGCTATTAGGCCCCAGTCTGATGACACTGATTGCTTGGTGATCCTGATCCAACGTACGCAGGATACTATTTATTAATTGCTTGGTGATCCTGATCCAACAGACGCAGGATACTATCTATTAATTGCTTGGTGATCCTGATCCAACAGACGCAGGATACTATCTATTGGTGATCCTGATCCAACATACGCAGGATACTACCTATTAATTGCTTGGTGATCCTGATCCAACATACGCAGGATACTATCTATTAATTGCTTGGTGACTCTGACCTAACATACGCAGGATGCTAGCCGTTAATTACTTGGTGACTCTGATCCAACATGCGCAGGATACAATCTATTAATTGCTTGGTGACCCTGCTCCAACATACGCAGGATACTCTTTATTAATTGCTTGGTGGCTCTGATCCAACATACACAGGATACTGGCTATTAGGACCCAGACTGGTGACACTAATTGATTGGTGACACTGATCCAAGGTACGCAGGATACTAGCTATTAAATGGTTGGTGACTCTAATCCAACATACGCAGGATACTGGCTTTTAGGCCCCAGACTAATGACACTAATTGCTTGGTGACTCTGATCCAACATACGCAGGATACTAGCTATTAGGCCCCAGACTAATGACACTAATTGCTTGGTGACTCTGATCCAAGGTACGCAGGATACTAGCTATTAGGCCCCAGACTAATGACACTAATTGCTTGGTGACTCTGATCCAAGGTACGCAGGATACTAGCTATTAGGCCCCAGACTAATGACACTAATTGCTTGGTGACTCTGATCCAAGGTACGCAGGATACTAGCTATTAGGCCCCAGACTGACAATGATGTGAGTGGCGAGGCCAGTGTGAGTGAGGGTCCCTTTCCGGAACGAGCTACCGCGTCCATTCAACCACAGTCCCTAAGGACGCACTGGTTCTGACGACGTTGAAAAGCTCACCTTCATAAGAACGGTTGTCGAGAGTAAACCGAAACTGAAGTCACCGCGAGAGCATGGCGTGAAGGGCTGCAGAGTGAGATTTGTGGTTTTGATGATTTGAACATGAGGTTGATGAAGATGATTGTTTGGGTTTGAACTATGGTCAGTCTCTATGACAGGGTTGTACAATACGTTTTTCCTTGAAACAGTTCCAGGCTGTAAACCAGGCCCGAGAGATGCGGACACTTGACGTTTCGGTCAGAATTTAAACTCTCTCAGAGATGCGTCATTAAGTAAATCAACCTCGGCCGTGTGGTTCTGGTTTTCCAATTTGAACTTATAGCAAACTGAGCACATACTGAGCACATGGTAAGAGCCAACGGGGGAGGGAGCGGGTGGGGGCGAAAAATTTCACAAATCAGTGCTTCTGGAGGTAATCGAACCAACAGTCTCCCAGCCTCCAACATTGCAACGTCAACCACTGAACCACTGTGCATGCTGGGAAGACGTGAAATACTGGATCAAAAAGAACAAACAGTGGGCAAACAAGCAGAGAGAACTAGATACCTAAAGCAGCGTGAAGTAGGTTGTTCTTCTTGTTTATTGTTTGTTTGTTTGTGTGTTTCAAATTGACAACCCTGGTTCCTTGCCTGAGGTTTCCAGTTACAAACTTTCAAGGTACACAAAATACGTGGAAGGTACGCATTACGACGGTCTGGTCTAGTCTGGTATGTTGTTGTTATGGAATGGTATGGCACGTAGTATGGAATAGTATGGTATGGTGTGGTGTGGTATGGTATGCATGACATAGTAATGGCATAATATGGCTTGGTGTTGTATTGAATAGTACAGTATAGTATGGAATGGTATCGTATAGTATGGTCTGTTATAGAATGATGATTTATATGGCATGGTGTGGTGTGGTGTGGTATGGTATGGTATGGTATGGTATGGTATGGTATGGTATGGTATGGTATGGTATGGTATGGTATGGTATGGTATGGTATAGTATGGTGGTATAGTATCGTACGGTATGGTATCGTATGGTACGGTATGGTATGGTATGGTAGGGTATGGAATGGTATGATATGGTATGGTATAGTATGGTCTGTTATAGTATGATAATTTATATGGTATGGTATGGTATGGTACAGTATGGTATGGTATGGTATGGTACAGTATGTATGGTATGGTATGGTATGGTATGGTATGGTATGGTATGGTATGGTATGGTATGTATGGTATGGTGGTACAGTATTGTACGGTATGGTATCGTATGGTAAAGTATGGTATGGTATGGCATGGTAGGGTATGGAATCGTATGGTATGGTATGGTATGATATGGTATGGTATGGTATGGTATGGTATGGTATGGTATGGTATGTGGTATGGTATGGTATGGTATAGTATGGTATGGTAGGGTAGGGTAGGGTATGGTATGGTAGGGTAGGGTATAGTATGGTACGGTGTGGTATATTATGGTATGGTGTGGTATGGTATGGTATGGTAGGGAAGGGTAGGGTAGGGTATGGTATGGTATGGTGTAGTATGGTATGCTATGGTACAGTATAGTATGGTATGGCACAGTATGTTATATATGGTATGGTACAGTATGGTATGGTATGGCATGGGATAGGATGGTATGGCATTAAATCGTTGGATGGTATGGCGTTAAATCGTTGGATGGATTTAGAGATTCCTTCACGCAAAGGCGATAACTCACTGGTTCCGTCACTTAGCTGTTACTGTTTTCACTAGGAAAGCTTGGAAGGGAGGGGATGGAACACAATGGGGGGGGGGGGGGGAGGAAGTGTGTGTGTGTGGGGGGGGAGGGGGGGGGACGGCGGGACTTAGAAGGCTGTGAATGCCCTGTGTCTGCTGGCTCTAAACAAAGTTTCACTGAACAGCACTGAAGTACCAGCGCCGTGTCTCCTCTCGCGGGTTGCCTTACGACGGTGTGTGTATTCGCTGTGGAAGCATAAGTAAAAGGTTTGTGTGAACACTTAAAATAAACTTTTTCTGTGACAGTAACAGAAGAGAGAGAGAGAGAGAGAGAGAGAGAGAGAGAGAGAAGAGAGAGAGCGAATAAATGAAATGTTGTTTATTGAAGGAAAGAAATATGCACAAGGCCAATGATTTTTTTTTTCATCCAGCCTTCAAACAAAGGAAAGCATTATCAATATGCGAAAGAAAACGTCGCATAGAACTGCACAGCAACACATATACAACAATGAATACACAACAATTTAGAATGAATAATACAATATATATTTAGGGGAAGTGAGAGTGGGGGGGGTGAGAGGGAGGAAGGGATGGAGAACGACCGAAAGAGAGAGAGAGAGAGAGAGAGAGAGAGAGAGAGAGAGAGAGAGCGAGAGAGAGAGAGAAGAGAAGAGAAGAGAAGAGACAGAAGAGAAGCATACCAAAAATGGTTATATCACAATCGATGCAATATATAATGAAGGAATGGTCGTATCAAAAAATCAAACTACGCACTTAAGAAGAGTGCTCAGAATAACAGAAACGCTTATCAATCCCAGTAATACTACAATGTCATACATATTAATGCTTATACATCAAAAACAATAACATGTCACCAATGGGAAAAAAAAAAGCAACACTCCATTTAAATATGCGAGGATACAATTGGCTTTGGAAGCATTACAGTCTCTCTCTCTCTCTCTCTCTCTCTCTCTCTCTCTCTCTCTCTCTCTCTCTCTCTCTCTCTCTCTCTCTCTCTCTGCATGAAAGTGATTGTTTGTTTACTCATAAGTGTGTCTGTCTGTCTATTGTTTGTTTACTCATAAGTGTGTCTGTCTGTCTGTTTGTCTGCCTGTCTGTTTGTGTGTCTGTCTGTCTATCTGTCTGTCTCTCTCCATCGCTCCCTCCCTCCCCACCCCCCGCCCCCTCTCGCTCTGTCTGTCTGTCTGTGTGAGAATGTGTGTGCATGTTTGTCTGTCAGTCCTCCTGACTCATCTCTCTTTCTGTCGTGTTCTCTATTATTATATGTCGTGCTCTGCCTCTCTGTCTATCAGTCTGCCTGTCTGTCTGTCTGTCTGTCTGTCTGTCTGTCTGTCTGTCTGTCTGTCTGTCTTCTCACCCCCAACACACACACACACACACACGCGCGCGCGCGCGTGCGCGCGAATACACACACATACACACACACACACACACACATACGCACGCACGCACGCATACACACACACACACACACACACACACACACACACACACACACACACACACACACACACACACACACACACACTGTGATCTCTGTTGACAAGTAGTGTAGTCGTTGCTCTTTTATTTAATTGCTCCCTCCAGTGTGAGTGGTAAACGCAACAGAGCGAAAGTGCCACCACACTAAACATTAGAACATTATCACACCCAGACGTCGTGTATCAAACGCAAAGAAAAAACTAAAACTAAAACAGCAAGCGAACGTCTCTCGGTAATGAAACATACAGACTATGCATGGTGTGTGAGTCTTTGAAGAAACAAAAATTGGAAAAATAAGAAAAAATGAAAAGGATGAGCCTCCCAATTTTTAAAAAAAAAAAAGGGGGGGGGGGGGAAGGGGGGGGGGGAGGAAAAACAGAAAAAAGTGGGGACAAATTTGGAGGCTGGGGGCCCCACATACAAAAAGGAGCCAACTGGCTGGAGAGCCACAGACAGAGAGGAGAGTAAGCAGAGAAAGAAGAGGAGAGTATTACGGGGAAGACAGAGAGAAAGAGAAGGGAATTTGAAGGAGAGCGAGAAAGTGTGTGTGTGTGCGTGCGTGCGTGCGTGCGTGCGTGCGTGCGTGCGTGCGTGCGTGCGTGCGCGCGCGCGCACGCGTGTGTGTGTCTGCGAGAGAGAGAGAGAGAGAGAGAGAGAGAAGAGAGAGAGGAGTGAGTGAGTGAGAGAGAGAGAGACAGACGGACAGAGAATGGAGAGAGAGACAGAGACAGAGAGAGAGAGAGAGAGAGAAAAGAGAGAGAGAGAGAGAGGGGGCACACACACACACATACACACACACACACACACACGCGCGCGCGCGCGCGCGCGCACGCAAAGGGGGAGGGGGGGGGGTAGAGGGAAGGGGGAAAGGGGTAAGGGCGGGAGGTGGGGTGTGTGGGAAACCCACAGTAAATGAATGATGTTAGCCTACAGGGAAGAGGAAGACACGAAAACAGATAAAACAGTGCGAAAATACAGCGAAGGCTCTGATAAATCAGGATGTTTCTTCCTTTCAGAGTATCTCTTTAAGACCATCATTTTGACGGCGCAAGCAAACTTCCTTGACCGTGCAGTTATCAAGGCTTTTCTTTCGGCCGTTCGAGTGGATGACTGCACACACACACACACACACACACACACACACACACACACACACACACACACACACACACACACACACACACACACACACACACACACACACACACCACACACACACACCCCCCCCTTGAAACTATCGACATATCAACACGGAAGATGTAGCAGGTGCTTTGGGAATTTCAACCCGGAGTCTGCAAGATCCTGTATAACTCGTGACAGAACAAGTGGCAGCCAGTAGACGGTTCGAACCTGTCGAGACGCTGTCCTCATGAACAGTACAACACATCGGCTATGAACCCAATGTAAGCAGCGTTAGTGTTTGTTTGGAGTTAAGCCTCATGAAATTCGGGACAGAACGAGCTCAGCTGGTAGAGTGCGGGACTCGTAGTGCTGGTGATCATGGGATCGCGGGTTCGAATTCCCGCCGGGCCGTTCTGGTACACTGTAAGTTTTTCCTCGGAGCTAACTCTGACTTCTTTCCCGAAAGATCCTAGGAATGAAACAGTAAAGCGAAATTCACATGTGTGTGAACGCATGTACAGGAACCCCCGGAAGCGTAAAATTACGTCATCAACCCAACTTTCGGAAGAGAAGACCAGTTTCCCTTTGGTATGGATAACATGGGAATGTATAGTAAGCATCCTCTGTGAAAAATCGAAGGCAGGAAAGAAAAAAAACCTGAGTGACTGATCGACTGAATGGCATGGGGAACGAATGATTAGCACCATCGTGCAGCTCTTTTGCCGGCTCTTCCCTACTTAGTAGTCAGCCTTTGTGTGAAAAATAAAGCATGGATTGAAAAGCGTATAGAGTTTGGTCTCTCAGGACAGACGTGATGTGTATAGTCAGTAATAATGATGATAATAAACTCTTCCACCATGGAAGCCAACATTCACTTCTTGTTTTTTTATTCACTCTTTACGCCTCCCATTTTACTTACAGTGTGATTTATCATTAACACGGTAAACCATTAACAGTCACCATCAGGTCTGATGCTCCCAGCTAACGTTACGTAATACGATAGATAGTTGTAAACGTCCCGGAAGAGTGGGATGTGCACGCACGCACGCAACAACACACACACACACACACACACACACACACACACACACACACACACACACACACACACACACACACACACACAACACACACACAGCATGCACTGACACAAACACGAGGGCTCCTGCGTACACACCTACGCACACACAAATACGCAGAAACGTGTGCATTGACTATACACACATACACTGATAATAATGGCACAACAATTGTAGGTACGTACTCTAGGTCTCACCAGCGCGTTGGGCTAATGCGTAGGTCAGACATCTGCAAAGTCGTAGCCACGAGACCCTCTTCTTCAATTCTCTCATCGTTGTCATTAACTAATGTGTCCATCAGCTTTAGATCCTCTTAGCGCATGTCGTATAGTGTAGTATGTGGACCAATCTACACGCAGTGACACCTCCTTGATGAAACTGAAACTGAAAACTTGCAACCGTTCGCGCGTACTCCACACGTGCAACGGGCGTAGACGTAATGAGCAAATAGTCTTAATTTACCCATACATAATCGACATAAAATTACGCAGGCATTATACTTGCACGTCATGACGTTGAAAACTGTCTACTCAGACATACACGGAAAGAATCGGTTTGGGTGTATGATGTATACCATAGGCAAAGCGCTTGCCTAATGATGGGGAAAAAAACCCTAAACATTAGGCAACTCTGACCATTACGTGCACTACAGTTACAGTTAATCAGGGAGGAGATGCGTTTGTAATGTGTCCAGCACCAGGACAGAGAAAGATCCTTCCCCTGCTGGTCTTTGTTTTCAACGGGGGCAATGCAGGAGACACAGGCATCAGAGGAAGAGCGGTGCTGACGGGCAATACAGGAGACACAGGCATCAGAAGAAGAGCGGTGCTGACGGGCAATACAGGAGTCACAGGCATCAGAGGAAGAGCGGTGCTGACAGGCAATGCAGGAGACACAGGCATCAGAGGAAGAGCGGTGCTGACGGGCAATACAGGAGTCACAGGCATCAGAGGAAGAGCGGTGCTGACGGGCAATACAGGAGTCACAGGCATCAGAGGAAGAGCGGTGCTGACAGGCAATACAGAAGTCACAGGCATCAGAGGAAGAGCGGTGCTGACAGGCAATGCAGGAGTCACAGGCATCAGAGGAAGAGCGGTGCTGACAGGCAATACAGGAGACACAGGCATCAGAGGAAGAGTGGTGCTGACGGGCGATGCAGGAGTCATAGGTACCAGAGGAAGAGCGGTGCTGACGAGGTGCGGAGATGTGAAATCATTCAGATGAATGGTCAGATAGCGGAACCGCAGATGACAGCTTAGGAAAGGGTAGAAAGATGATAATAGATCCTGTCAGAGATCTGCAGCAGGCACAGATCATCAAGAACCGCTGTTATCTGACACTAAAGTAATACTCCCAGAACCATAACACGTCAAGATGGCCTGGCCGATGCCAGTGGATTTCTTATTTTAGCACCATGTGGTGATTCCAACTCACAGCTTGTGACAGGGAGTTTGGTGACCTAACATTGAGCTAATCACTTTCCCGATTGTCAGTCAAGAGAAATGGTGAACGCTTGAAGCACTGGAAGGTAGCTGTCATTTTCCTCAGCATAGCTACACCCAGACTCCTCTGAAGGGTGCCCCTCTGTGTTCCTCACTGTTAAAAGAGGCAGCAAAAAAATCCTTTATAAAGTTTTCATACTGCGAATAAACAAAGGAAAATGTATTTCGCTAATACTTATACTCAAGCGCAAGCGCGGGCTCGCATGTACACACATGACATTTCATAATTTCACGTCATTTTCGATCTTATGTACCATTAGATCTACTGTGATCATCATTATTACAATCATTGTCATCGTCATGTTCATCATTGGTATCATCACAGTCATTAGTACTATCATTGTTGCCATCGTTATTGCCATCGTTAGCATTATCATTGCAGTTATTACATCTTTTAATCAGTACTGATGGTATCATAACCCTAAATAATATTTGATACTGTATCGGTCTTCCAGTTCTCCTTCCTTTCCTTTTTAGTTTTTAATGTCCTCAGCTATTATGATACTGTGCGGAACTATTCAGTATACATATATACAGCTGCTACGTTTGGGAATTGAAAGTTTTTAAAGCATGTTTTTCTATATCTTGCATTATTCTTGTACATCGATGTTTGTGACTTTTGAATAACGGACACCATCCACACACCCTATGTAAGGAGCCAAGGCCTATAAATGAATTTTTAAAAAGTCAGAATCTCTGGAATCTCTTTCTACGCTATATCCGCACTCCATCCTTCTACCCCAACCGCATTTCCTGTGCTAAGTAGACCTTCGTTCCAAAAAGTTCCAATGGAGAAACGGTGTCGACAGAAATGCAGCAAATCTTTAGCCGTGTCTGTTTCCAGCATTCGCCAGGGCACACTGGCCAGGTTCGAAGAACTGCATAAAACGCTAGAACGAAGTATTAAAATGTTGCTTTCCATCACTGAATTTCTGATTAAGTGTTGACGCTCAAAACATCTCCTTTCCATCAGCCACTTTCTGAGGAAAGGCTGTGCTCAAAACGTCTACATTTCATATGTCACTGTCTGGGGAAGAGTCACGCTATAAACGCCTTCTTTCCGTCAGCCACTTTTTCTTTTTAAAAGAAAAAGCTACGCTGTAAATCTTTATTTTCTATGGGCCACTTCCGAGAGAAAGCTACGCTCTAGCTCTAATCGTGTACATTCTATCAGCCACTTCCCGAAAGGAGCGACGCCAGGAAGTCTTTTTCCCATCAGCCATTTTCTGTGAAAAAGCAGTGCTCAAAACGTCGTCTTTCCGTCAGCCATTTTATAAGGAAGAGCTACGCTTAAGTGCCTCCTTTCCATTAGCTACTTTTCTGAAGAAAGGGCTTACGATCAAAGCGTCGCTCTTCATCACTTTCTGAGAAAGAGCTACGCTCTTACATCTTCCATTTTCCATTAGCTACTTTCAGTTTCGAAAGAGCTACGCTCAAATCGTCTCCTTTCCATCAGTCACTTTCTGAGGAAGAGTTACGCTCTAAATATATACTTTCCATCAACTGTTTTCAGAGAAAGTGCTACACTCTAAACGTTTACTTTCCATCAAATACTTATTTTTTTTCTAGAAAGCGCTACGTTCAAATCGTCTCCTTTCCACCAGCTACTTTCTGAGGAAGAGTTACGCTCAAACGTCCAGCTTCCATCAGCCTCAGTCTAAAAAAGAAGACCGTAGCTGTGAATGTATACCTTCTATCTGCCACTTTCTGAGTGAAAGCTATCTTCAAAAAGTCTCCTGTCCATCTGCCACTTGCTGAGTGAAAGCTATCTTCAAAAAGTCTCCTGTCCATCTGCCACTTTCTGAGTGAAAGCTATCTTCAAAAAGTCTCCTGTCCATCTGCCACTTGCTGAGTGAAAGCTATCTTCAAAAAGTCTCCTGTCCATCTGCCACT
>CM065734.1:36196404-36211404 GCA_033310375.1 Conus canariensis | reverse complement strand
GAAGAAACACACGACAGACAACATGGAGGATTTGGAATGGGAAGAGGAGAGACAACGGAGCGAAGAAACACACGACAGACAACATGGAGGATTTGGAATGGGAAGAGGAGAGACAACGAAGCGAAGAAACACACGACAGACAACATGGAGGATTTGGAATGGGAAGAGGAGAGACAACGAAGCGAAGAAACACACGACAGACAACATGGAGGATTTGGAATGGGAAGAGGAGAGACAACGGAGCGAAGAAACACACGACAGACAACATGGAGGATTTGGAATGGGAAGAGGAGAGACAACGGAGCGAAGAAACACACGACAGACAACATGGAGGATTTGGAATGGGAAGAGGAGAGATAACGGAGCGAAGAAACACACGACAGACAACATGGAGGATTTGGAATGGGAAGAGGAGAGACAACGAAACGAAGAAACACACGACAGACAACATGGAGGATTTGGAATGGGAAGTGGAGAGACAACGGAGCGAAGAAACACACGACAGACAACATGGAGGATTTGGAATGGGAAGAGGAGAGGCAACGGAGCGAAGAAACACACGACAGACAACATGGAGGATTTGGAATGGGAAGAGGAGAGACAACGAAGCGAAGAAACACACGACAGACAACATGAAGGATTTGGAATGGGAAGAGGAGAGACAACGGAGCGAAGAAACACACGACAGACAACATGGAGGACGCAGAAACGAGACACGTCGGTGGAGGGACGGATCGTAACGATAAAGCCACCAACTGAACGAGAACAGAACAGGAAATGTGATGCTGACAATAATGATGGTGACGACGTCGATGAAGACAACGACGATGACGATAACGACGACGACGACGACGACAATGATGATGATAATGAAGGTGATGGTGGCGATGGTGATGGTGATGATGATGATTGATGATTGATGATGATGATGATGATGATGATAAATGACGACGACGACGACGATGGTGATAATGGTGATGAAGACAATGGTGATGATGATGATAATGATGATGGCGGTGATCGGGGACGTGGTAGGGATCCAGATATGAACACAAAGACGATGACGACGATGACGACAACGACGATGATCTAGTCTCACGTAACCCAAACCAACCCATATCACCTTCCAGCAAGCAACAGAAACAAAACGATACACAGCACCTCCTTCTTTTTAATCATTTCTTTTCTTTTTTAAAGTCAGATGACGGAAGAGAGAGAGAGCGAGAGAGAGAGAGAGAGAGAGAGAGAGAGAGAGAGAGAGACAGACAGACAGACAGACAGACAGACAGACAGACACAGAACACAGACACAGACAGAGACAGAGAACGACGACGACGACGACGACGACGACGACGACGACGACGACGACGACGACGACTGAGGCGTTAAAGATGGGGCAAATCGGGGACCAGGGGTACAATTTACGGTGGGGAACAGAATTGAGTTGTCACCTGTCCACCTGGAGCAAGTGCCCAGCTTTGGCCAGCTGGTAGATTAGCAAGCTTCACTGCAGGCTGACCACGTCACAGAGGTCAGCGGAAAGAAGCGACTAAAAAAGGTAAATAAATGAAAGGTACGGTCATGGACGACCGACTAGAAGGCTGCGTCATGCTGGGTTTTTCTGCCTTTTGTTTTTGTATAGTGGAGTGGTGTTTTGTTTTCTTGTGGGTTTTGTTTTGCTTTGAATAGGGTCCAGTCACCGGCTTCAGGAGGAGTGTGCGTGTGTGTGAGTGTGTGTGTGTGTGTGTGTGTGTGTGTGTGTGTGTGTGTGTGTGTGTGTGTGTTGATCTCCTCTCTCTCTCTCTCCTCTCTCTCTCTCTCTCTCTGTGTGCGCGCGCGCGCGCGCGCGCGCGTGTGTGTGTGTGTGTGTGTGTGTGTGTGTGTGTGTGTGACATCATCAGAAAATTTAGACCAGGTCTCTAACTGTGTTTGTGTGTGCGTACGTCCGTTCGACCGCGCGCGAGCGCGCGCGCGTCTATGTGTGTTTTTATGTATACGTGTGTGTGTGTGTGTGTGTGTGTGTGTGTGTGTGTGTGTGTGTGTGTGGTGTGTGTGTGGTGTGTGTGTGTGTGTGTGGTGTGCACGCGCGGACATGTGAGCCTATGTGTGTGTGTGCGTATGTGCATGTGTGTTTGTTCGCGTGTGCGTGTGTGTGTGTGTGTGTGTGTGTGTGTGTGTGTGTGTGTGTGCGTGCGTGCGTGCGTGCGTGCGTGCGTGCGTGCTTGCGTGCGTGTGTGTGTGCGTGTGCGTGCGTGCTGTGTGTGTGTCTGTGTGTGTCTGTGTGTGTCTGTCTGTGTGTGTCTGTCTGTGTGTGTCTGTGTGTGTGTTGTGTGTGTCACTCTTGTCTGCCCTCGTCTGTTCATCCGAGTGCATGCATCCGTGAAGTAAGGAGGGGACAGACAGGCAGTCAGGGCCAGGCCTGTTGAGCTCTAACGCCTTTCTTCCCTGAAGTGAGCAAGTCACACACAGACCTTCCTCCTCCAGCCTCCCCTCTCCACACCCCTCCCTCCCCAACCCCCACCCCTCGCCTCCCATCCATCCCCCACCCCTAGCTAGCCCTCCCCTGGTTGAAGAGAAAGGTAGGGAGGGGCGTTTTCTGCTCGCCCCAGTGCTCTCCCTTTCCTTAGTCATCACATCTTGTGGGGTCTCCTAGCATGGAAGAGCTGCTCCATGCAGATAATGCGAAGAGTTGAGCCCCCTTCCACCTTCCCCCTTCCACCCCTATCCCCCCCCCCCCCCGGCCATGCCCCACTCCTTCCTTTTCCTCCTCGTCCACCCCCCTTCCGCTTATGCCCCCCCCCCCCCCCCCAACCTGTGTGAGGTTGAAACTACCATAGGATGATGGTGGTGGTGGTGGTGGTGATGGTGGTGATGATGATGATGATGATGGTGGTGGTGGTGGTGGTGGTGGTAGTGGTGACGATGGTGTCCAGCTTCAAAGACGAGACCATCCTCCATCTTCAGTTCCAAGCCGGTTTTAGTGGGAATCGTATTAACAAGATTCGACGAGACAGAAATGAGCAGTGGGTAAGAAACTGAAAGAATTGGAGGTGGGGGGGGGGGGGTTAAAGGGGGGGGGGAGGGGGGACAAAGGAGAGACTGGGAGGGAGAAGGGATGGGGAGGATGTTACCATGGGCATCACAATGAGCTAAGATCGTCGATGTACTGCAACTGGCAGATACGTGAAGAAGCAGAGGAGCATTCAGGAGAGCGCAGACATCTGTCAACGGATCCAGGATTCGCCTTTTGATGGAGATCTGCCCTCCAAAAAATGTGTATGTTTATAACTAATAAAAAATGTGTAGTATACTATTGATAACTAATATAAAATGTGTATGTTTATAACTAATATAAAATGTGTATGTTTATAACTAATATAAAATGTGTATGTTTATAACTAATATAAAATGTGTATGTTTATAACTATGTGTATTTATAACAATATAATGTGTATGTTTATAACTAATATAAAATGTGTATGTTATAATAATATAAATGTGTATGTTTATAACTAATATGAAATGTGTATGTTTATAACTAATATAATTGTGTATGTTATAACTAATATAAAATGTGTATGTTTATAACTTACATATAAAATGTGTATGTTTATAACTTATAACTAATATAAATGTGTATGTTTATAACTAATATAAAATGTGTATGTTTATAACTAATATGAAATGTGTATGTTTATAACTAATATGAAACGTGTATGTTTATAACTAATATAAATTGTGTATGTTTCTAACTAATATAAATGTGTATGTTTATAACTAATATACATGTGTATGTTTATAACTATATAAATTGTGTATGTTTTAAGTAATATGAAATGTGCATGTTATACTAAGATAAATTGTGTATGTTTGTAACTATTATAAAATGTGTATGTTTATAACTAATGTAAAATGTGTATGTTTATAACGAATGTAAAATGTGTATGTTTATAACGAATGTAAAATGTGTATGTTTTATAAGCCATGGGCCATCTTTACACCAAGTTTCGTTCAAATCGGGTGAACGTTTTTTGTTTTGTTTGTTTCGTTTTGTTTGTTTGTTTGTTGTTTTTGCATTTTAATGACAGACAGGCAAACACGTCAACAGAAGTGGGTGAAAACGTAACGTTCTTGACTGGGGTAGCAATATTGTTGTTGTTGTTGTTGTTGCTGCTGCTGCTGTTGCTGTTGTCGCTGATCTTGATGTTGTTATAGTTAGTGTTATTGTTTTCTTGTTGTTTGAGTGTTGATGTTGTTGTTCGTTGCTGTTGTTGTTTGTTGTTGTTGTTGTTGTTGTTGCTGCTGCTGCTGCTGCTGTTGCTGTCGTTGTTGTGACTGTCTCTCAAAGTGTCACAGTGGGCAATAAAGCATGCTTGATAATGTTCTTAGTTGTGTTTTTTCAAAACATTCATTGGATTAAATATGATGCCAACTTTGTAAAGAGAAATTATAATCAATCCGCCGGACAGAAGGGAGAAACAATTTACAAGTGTTTTGTCTTGTAGTTTGTTTGTCCCTTGTGTGTGGCGGATTCATCATAAATTCTCTTTAAAAATGTGTTTGACTTTCCACCCGCTATCACCTCGCTTTCAAACTGGATGATTATGATGTGGCAACGTTCTAAGGATTGTGCGGAATGTCATGCCATGGCTTTGAGGGAGAAGGTGGGGGAAGGGAAGAAGGGCGCAAGGTAGGGACGGAGCAGGGAGGGGGGGGGAGGGGGAAGGAGAGGAGAGAAGAAGATAAGGGGAGGGTGGGTGGGGTGGGCACTACCAACATTAACTCAAAAGCACTGTCAGAAATCATCGCTCTCTGGACAATACGAAAAGCTACGTTTCGTTTCGGAAAGTTAAAAAAAAATCGATAACCCCCACCCCTACCCCCACCCCCACGAACTTCTAAGCCAAAGCATTCTTCTAACCACGACTAACGCCAAAGAACAGAACCTTCTGCTGTGAGAATGTTGAACGCAACCCACAACAAACATCACAATCACAGCTGCGGTGACAGCGGTGGGTTGACATTTCTTTCTTTTTCTTTTTCTTTTTCTTTTATTATATTTTTAAGAGATATCAGGCGTTTACAATACGCACGGTAATATGCCACTTTGGAACAAAGGAACTCGGAAACTCATATGGCATTGGTTGATGTCAAGAAGTGAACAAAGGAGCTAAAAAAAACTCCATGGCATTGGTTAATAGCAAGAAGTGAACAAAGGAACTCTAAAACTCCATGGCATTGTTTAATATCAAGAACTGAACAAAGGAACTCTAAAACTCCATGGCATTGGTTAATATCGAGAACTGAACAAAGAAACTCTAAACCTCCATGGCATTGGTTAATATTAAGAACTGAACAAAGGAACTCTAAAACTCCATGGCATTGGTTAATATTAAGAACTGAACAAAGGAACTCTAAAACTCCATGGCATTGGTTAATATCAAGAAGTGAGCAAAGGAACTCAAAACCTCCATGGCATTGAATAGTAAACAAGTGGGGTAACTTTTGCTCCCATAAGAAAACCTAACACAGAGTAACTTTTATTCAAGACTGGCACAGCCTTTTAAACTTGAATAAAGTCAGACAAATACATAGACGAACAATCTAATAGTGGGGGAAAAAAAGCGCAGGCCAACAACTCAACTGTCTTCATAGTAATGACTTGGCAAAGATTTGGACTTAAGGAAGGGGGGGGGGGAGGGGGGAGTTTGAAGATGGAGAAACTGGGAACATGAAATTAAGAAAATATATTACAGATATGAAAACTCTTCACTAGCTGCATAAGGGAACCATCGTAATCCCTTTTGAAGGCAGATGTATTTGTATTGCCTGCTCCGAGGCCTTTCGTCCGCTGGATCTGAACTCATCAGGGAGACACGGCTGGTTGTGTCTGCGCTCCTGGCGTCAAATAGACACACACCACAGTCCATAATACCGTGGTGTTCTCACCACCAAGGGTGCAAAAAAGAATCCAATAGCACCCCAAAGCAGCCAGTGAAGGATAGTAAATGAAACCAAACGAAAGTGTGGGGTGGGAAAACGTTGCTGAAAAACTAAAGACATTATGCAAATAGTATAAAATGTAGGGGACAATCTTTGAGCCTACGCTTGAGGATCCACCCAAGGATGCAAGGGAGATCAAAAGACAAACACACAGACGGACAAAAACAAATACAAATAACCTCAATTTAATCGAAACGAAATTGGAAATGAAATGAGGCAGGAACAGTAAACAATAAACAGTAAACAAGTGGGGTAACCTTTGCTCCCATAAGAAAACCTACCACAGAGTAACTTTTATTCAAGACTGGCACAGCCTTTTAAACTTGAATAAAGTCAGACAAATACATAGACGAACAATCTAATAGGGGGGGGGGGGGGGGGGGGGGGGAAACAAACGCAAGCCAACAATTCAACTGGCTTCATAGTAATGACTTGGCAAAGATTTGGACTTAAGGAGGGGGGGGGGAGGGGAGGGGGAGTTTGAAGATGGAGAAACTGGGAACATGAAATTAAGAAAATATATTACAGTTATGAAAACTCTTCACTAGCTGCATAAGGGAACCATCGTAACCCCTTTTGAAGGCAGATATATTTGTATTGCCTGCTCCGAGGCCTTTCGTCCGCTGGATCTGAACTCATCAGGGAGACACGGCTGGTTGTGTCTGCGCTCCTGGCGTCAAATAGAGACACACACAGTCCATAATACCGTGGTGTTCTCACCACCTTGGTGGTGATGAGTTCCAATGTTTACTGTTTATTGTTTACTGTTCCCTGCCTCGTTTCATTTCCAATTCCATGGCATTGGTTAACATCAAGAACTGAACAAAGGAGCTCTAAAACTCCATGGCACTGGTTAATATTAAGAACTGAACAAAGATCTAACTCTGGATTGTAATTCAAGACTGAACAAAGGAACTCTAAAACTCCATGCCATTGGTTAATATCAAGAATGAACAAAGGAACTCTAAAACTCCATGGCATTGGTTAATATCAGAGTAACAAAGGAACTCTCAAACTCCTGGCACTGGTTGTGTCAAGACTGAACTGAACGGACATCCAGCTGCGTTCTTTGCAGATGGCGGATAAGGCTTGGACCCAGCCTTTATGGTCATCTGTGTGGCCTGGAAAAATCGTGCATTGACCAAGATTCTGATGCTACATGTTGTGGGGATCTGACAGACTCCAAAGACTGACAGCCCTTCTGTCAGAGGAATCATCTGTGGAATCTATAGAAGACCCCCAAAACAAGCTAGTGACCCGTTACGTTTCCCTTACTTGATGCTTGTGTTGTTTTGAGTTAAAAGAAAAAAGAAGGGGTGGGGGATAGTGTCAAAATGGCCATTCTTCTTTAAAGGGGGAGTTCACCCTAAAATGCATCAAAATCTTTAATAATTAAAATGTTGTTTATTCCAATACAATGAAGTATAATACAGTATAATTCAAAGTAATACAATGCGATACAACCCCGTAGTAATTAGAATGGTATTCATTCCAATACAACGAAGTGTAACACAGTACAATTCAAAGTAATACAGTACAACACGATACAACACAATGCAACGCAATATGATACAGTATAATACAATACAATGGAATACACACGACGCAAGACAAGTCTATGCAATGCACAGTAATGTGATGCAATCAAATGTAGTACACTATGACGCAGTGTCGTACAGTGCAATGCAGTACAGTAGCATGCAATGCAATGGAGTACTGTAAAATACAGCATAGTACAATTCAGACAACACACAGCAACGCAATACTTAGCCTTAAAATACAATAACGGACAGTACAGTGCAAAAGAGTACAAACAATCTAACAGACTATGGTGCAGTATAACACAATCATAAAGCAACACACAAGATTTCCTAACACGCAAGATTTCCTAACACCACATCAGACAGACCAGCCGCCGTGGCGAAGTGGTTAGCGTCGCGGACTCCCGGCTGGGAGGTTGTGGGTTTGATTCCCATCAGGGCCATGAGGGATTTTTCTGCCCCGACCGGCTCCTGTCCAGAGTTGAGTTTGCTATGGGCTCAATTGGGAAGACTGGGACCACAAAGTCGAGTTTCATCCACTGAATGGATGCAACTCTGAGAGTGTTGCTCAAAGTTCCTGACCAACACTGCAGGTATATCTCGGGCCTGGTTGACGCCGGCATTTACTATGAAAGTAAGGGCAGAGGACAGCCCTGTTATGCAGTCTCAGACCGAATGGATATCCGTAGAATCATCTTCATAATCCTCATTCTCATTGATTGTCATAAAAAAAGTCTTAAATTCTGTGGTCCTTCATGCTCTGCTCTTATGGTGACCTCAGTTTCGATGTCCTGTCCAAGTTTATGGCCTTGGTTTCATTCCGCCGGAGTCACCGGTGTAGGCAAATTCATGGGGGCTGTCGTTGGATGGACGTTGTGACACCTTCCGGAGGAAGAGCGCACTCACGCTGGCTCCGCAAACTGAGCAATTATTGTCGTCGGGGGGAGGGGGGGGGGGTTAGTAGGTGGTGTTCTGCGTATGTTGGAACAGAACAGGCGCCACTGAACACCACCGAAGTGACTCGGCAGCAGTGCAGTGTCTCCTCCGGTGGGTTGCCTCGTGACGACTTGACATTGACTGCTCCTGTGGATTGCCGGTGCCGGGGCTGTGGCTGTGGCTGTGGACAGGAAAGTCGGAATAAGCGGCGTGGGTGCAATGCCACTGAATGTGGCACAGAAGATGGGAAAGCAAGCAACAAGAACAAGAACAAGAATAAGAACAACAACAACAACAACAACAGCAACAACAAAACACAACAAAAAAACAACAACAACAACAACAACAACAACAACAACAACACACACACACACACACACACACACACACACACACACACACACACACACACACACACACACACAACCTGTTCGTTGACACCATCGGGGAGATAGACAGAGAACACACACACACACACACACACACACACACACACACACACACACACACACACACACACAGTGTGGGGAACTTCACGCTCATAACATCATCAAATGAACAGAAGGAGAAGACAGGTGCGTTGGCAGGTGGACTGGAAGGGCCTGGGAAGAGAGGCTGGAAGGTGGAGGAGGAGGAGGAGGAGGAGAAGGAGGAGGGAGTGCGGACGAGACGTTGGATAAGGCAAGGGGGGGGGAAGGAGAGGGAGGACGGGGGAATAGGGGAAAAGGGGGGAGGAAGGAAGGAAGGAGAACGGCAATTAGGAAAAGCGAAAGGCGGTAACAGCGTGCGATTTGTCCAACGGCAAAGGAATCAAGTCTTCTACGTATCAGACAACCCTCTCCGACCCACCCCTACCCCCTTACCCCCACCCCACCCCCTCCTCCCCCGATCACCACAGCCCGGCAACTGATGACACGGTAGGACGGCAAAGTGAAACAAGTTAATCAAAGAGGAAGACCAGACCTACACACTCCACTTATCCCTCCCGCCCTCGCCCCCCCCCCCCCCCATCATCCTTCCCCCTACCCCCTCCCCCCGCCCCCTTCATCCCACCGCTCCTCACCCCCACCCTCTCCAACCTCTCCCTGCAAACAGCCGCTTGTCTATCCCGGCGGCGACAATTGGAAATGGCTAGCAGACGAAGAAGGGGGTCACGGGTGGGCTGGTGAGGCCAATTTCACACGGCTGACAGCTCTCGTCACAGAAGGTTAACTACGGGTGTCCGAGTGACTCGGCTCCCGACCCCTGCAATTTACAGGAGCGGGGACAGTTGGCTGACCCATCCGCAAGTCAGTGACCAATGGGTGTCACGAGAGATTGGAGTGGGCACAAGTCAATGTTCTCTGTCGTCCGCTTTCTAACCCTTCCCCTCCCACCCACCACCATCCCACGACCTCCACATGCCACCCTCTGTGTGTGTGTGTGTGTGTGTGTGTCTGCGTGCAAGCAGGCCAAGACCAGAAAGAGACCTAGGGTAATTTTGCCTGCTTTGGCCAGGGTAGGAGTAGTCTATAGGGCTGTCACTGGTCGGAGCGAGAATGGGGGTGAATAATTTATTAATTCATTAACGTTGATTGAAACGATAACAATCATTGTCATAGGAAGGAAGAAGGAGACAGACAAAGATGGACACAGACCACGCGCGCGCGTTCGCCCTCACGCAGCCGCCCACGCAAGGGAGGGGGAGAGAGAGAGAGAAGAGAGAGGAGAGAGAGAGAGGAGAGACAGACAGACAGACAGACAGACAGAGACACAGAGAGAAGTCATGTTGTGAAAATGATCAGCTATACTACTAAGACAGTTGTGTGTGTGTGTGTGTGTGTGTGTGTGTGTGTGTGTGTGTGTGTGTGTGTGTGTGTGTGTGATAGACAGATAAATAGAGAGAGAAAGACAGAGACAGAGACAGGCAGACAGAGATGACAAATCCACATCCTGCATCCCGCAAAATCTGTATAGAACTTCTCATGCACCTCACCGAATCATACAATTACAAACCCATATCTAACAAGATACAATACGATCTCACCCACCCCTACACCGCACCCCCACCCTCCCTCCAATATCCCTTCCCCCACATGCCCAACTCTTCATCCCGCCTCCCCCCCCCCTCCCCCTCGTCTGGTCCCAATCCCCTCAATCTGCTGTATTACTGACACAAAGAATTTGACGAGCGGCCATCGACTCATGGAGACTGTGGAACATCGTTCTCACGTCTCCACCGCCAATGCTTGGCTGGACACCGACAATGTTGGATGCTTGACTGACGGCGACGTTTTTTCCGATGAGAAAATGCATCCTGTTTACATGTGGGGCTGAGAGGGGTTCTCTTCTGGAACGGTGACACCTAGCAGGATTTGTGAACTCTTGGAATTAGGAGTTGATGGACCGTGGAGAGAAAGAGGAAAGAAAGAAAGAAAGAAAGAAAGAAGAAAGAAAGAAAAAAGAAACATGGTGGAGAGGTTTTGGCTGAAAATAGTGTTTGAAAACAGGAAGGATAGTTTGGGTTGATTCGCTTGAGTGGGGTGTATGTAGAAGAGAGCTTGTCTGTCTGCCTGTCTGTTCTGTCTGTCTGTCTGTCTGTCTGTCTCTCTCTCTCTCTCTCTCTCTCTCTCTCTCTCTCATAATGATAATGCTGCTGTTGTTGTTTGTTGTTGCTGCTGCTACTACTACTACTACTACTACTACTACTATACTACTACTACTACTACTACTATTGATAACTGGCATAACTCAGGAAATACGAAATCGAATTCTGTCCCTATAATACGAACTGCATCAGATCTTGAAATGACATAAACAAAACGAAAGACAGAAAGAAAGAAAGAGAGAAAGACAGAAAGACGGAAAGAAAGAAAGAAAGAATGAGAGAGAGAGAAAGAAAGAATGAAAGAGAAAGAAAGAAAGAAAGAAAAAGAGAGAAAGAAAGAAAAACAGAGAAGGAAAGAAAGAAAAAAAGAAAGAAAGAAGGAAAGAAAGAAAAGGACAAGAGAAATAAAAACAAACAAAAGATGATAAAGTAAAAACGATATGAAACATGTGGAACAGGTAATGGAACCCTGTCCTCACGGCAGATCAAGACAACAACTCTCCACTGTGCTACTCATTCCATTCTGCTAAAAGTGTAAAATGATAATTTTGTTACGACAAAGGTCCCATGCGCCATTTGGAAATAAGCCAATTGTGTATATTGTTTCATGTATAACGGTGATGAGTGATTGCGGCCAGAAGTCTGGAAGGTAAGCAGATCGTCCAGTGAATGATTGGCATCAAATTACGGCTGTCAGCCTTGAAGAAGAAGAAGGTCGTTCTGACAAGATTGTGGTAGAGAAGGTGAAAGCAGACGCCTTAATTTCTTTGTTTACGAGACCAAAGCAACTGAACCCAAAATATATTGCATTGCTTATGTTTGGTCTAGAAGGCAATTGTTTATTGTTCTCGTGCCACTTGCCAACCAGCTTAAATTCGATTTTCTTCTTTTTTTCTTTTTTTTTTTTCTTTTTTCTTTTTGGTCGTACTGGGTTTTTTTTGTTGTTGTTTGTTTTGTTTTGTTTTATATGATAGAAACAGTTTACAATAGCACTGCTTGAACACAGTTACTATCAATGCGCCAAGACCTTTGCTTAGAAGGAATTGGATCATAAAACACAGTTAAATTGCCCTGGAATTTTTTTACCTTGCCCTGGGAATTTTTTTACCGTCAAAAAGTTTATGCCCTCTTTTGCTTTCATGTGCCCATGAAGATACATGCCAACTGGTTCCAAACAGAGAGATTAGGACAGAAAAAAAAAAGAATGGGACTATTAATTTTCATAAAAACCACCTGGCGCAAATACAGGGTCACGGGTGACCTGTACGGCCTGATATGTGACGTAAGCAAAGGATGGTTCAGGTCCGAGTCCAGAGTTGAAAGTGAGGCCCAACACGCAATATGGTCTACAGTTCCGAGTTGAGAGCGAGGTCCAACACGTAATATGGTCTTACAGTACGGAGTTGAAAGCGAGGCCAACAGTGAGGCCCAACACGCAATATGGTCTACAGTACATAGTTGAAAGTGAGGCCCAACACGTAATATGGTCTACAGTACAGAGTTGAAAGCGAGGCCCAACACGCAATATGGTCTACAGTACAGAGTTGAAAGCGAGGCCCAACACGCAATATGGTCTACAGTACAGAGTTGAAAGCGAGGCCCAACACGTAATATGGTCTACAGTACAGAGTTGAAAGCGAGGCCCAACACGTAATATGGTCCACAGTACAGAGTTGAAAGCGAGGCCCAACACGTAATATGGTCTACAGTACAGAGTTGAAAGCGAGGCCCAACACGTAATATGGTCTACAGTACAGAGTTGAAAGCGAGGCCCAACACGTAATATGGTCCACAGTACAGAGTAGAAAGTGAGGCCCAACACGTAATATGGTCCACAGTACAGAGTAGAAAGTGAGGCCCAACACGTAATATGGTCTACAGTACAGAGTTGAAAGTGGGGCCCAACACGTAATATGGTCTACAGTACAGAGTTGAAAGCGAGGCCCAACACGTAATATGGTCTACAGTACAGAGTAGAAAGTGAGGCCCAACACGTAATATGGTCTACAGTACAGAGTTGAAAGCGAGGCCCAACACGTAATATGGTCCACAGTACAGAGTAGAAAGTGAGGCCCAACACGCAATATGGTCTACAGTACAGAGTTGAAAGTGGGGCCCAACACGTAATATGGTCTACAGTACAGAGTTGAAAGCGAGGCCCAACACGCGATATGGTCTACAGTACAGAGTTGAAAGCGAGGCCCAACACGCGATATGGTCTACAGTACAGAGTTGAAAGCGAGGCCCAACACGTAATATGGTCTACAGTACAGAGTTGAAAGTGGGGCCCAACACGTAATATGGTCTACAGTACAGAGTTGAAAGCGAGGCCCAACACGCAATATGGTCTACAGTACAGAGTTGAAAGTAAGGTCCAACACGCGATATGGTCTTACAGTACATTCCTTTTTTATTTCTTTTTTTTCTTTTTGACAGAAGAAGGGAAGAGGAGAGTGAGGTTGGAAAGGACGACGCCACTGACAGCTATGGGCACCACCGAGTTCTGTATTTTGAACGGCTTTTCCAGTTATGTGAATCCCAAAGAGAATGAATGTGTTAGTACGACCAAACATCAGTAGCACATTAATAAACCCAGACACTGCATTAAACACTAAGAGACTAAAAGTTCACACGAGAATGTGAACATCGGTGAAACAACATACAGATTTGCGAGGACGAATGAGAGTTGATACAACAACAACAACAACAACAACAAAAAGGGGGGGGGGCAAAAAGTAAGGGGGGAAATGGGAGGATGGAGCACCCACAAAAAATTTATTAAAAAAAAAACTTGAAAAAAAAAAACGTGAAAAAAATTGGAGATTGGAGAACAAAGAAAAAGTGAAAGAAAAGAAAAAGAAAAAGAAAGAAAAAGTGATGTGAATCCAGAATCGACTTTTGAATCTAGAAATCTAGATCAAGATTGGATGAGGAATTTAGGGGAAAGGGATGGGGCTCGAGAGTTTCATCGTATGGATTGCTTTAAAACACGCCAGAGTCCTGGGTGACATCTTTGACGGAACATTGTTGATGTAGAAATGAGAAAGTGTCATAACAGCTTAGCATATTTCTATTTCTAAAAAAAAAAAAAAAAGAATTTGGGAAAAATAAATTGCCCAACTGAACACCTTTGCGTTAACGGCACAACGCTGTAACCACCTGAGCTAAATCGCCAGCAGATATGTTTCTACACATCATGCCTGTTAAACACTTTATTCGCGGAAGTCTCCTGAGAGCAAGTCTGTCTTACATCAATAACTGGTGTTTGATATTTTGGCCAACGGATAATAAGAATACAGTCTCCTTGAGAGCAAGTTCGTTCATCAATGATTGACTGGTGTTTTATATTTTGGCCAAGGGATTGTAGGAAGAAAATCTCTTTGAGAGCAAGTTGTTCGTTCATCAATGATTGACTGGTGTTTTATATTTTGGCCAAGGGATTGTAGGAAGAAACTCTCTGGGACTGCTTCACAACCCAAGGCCTTCAGAAAAGAGGTCTCCCTCAGACACGCGTTTCGGCTGTGAACTCTTTACACTCTATGGGGCTGGGTCATGACTCCTACATGCCCTCCTGCTGCCAGATACATACGTATATATATATATATATATACTATATATATATATATTATATAATATCAAGATAGAAGAGAGAGAGAGAAGACAGCAGACAGACAGAGAAAAGAAAGACAGAGAGAATAAAGGACAATAGAGAAAGACAGACAGACAGAGAGAGATCTTTTAATCCTTCTATCTAACTAACTGTCCATCTGCTAGTGTGGGTATGTTTGTGTGGCGCGCGCGTAGTGTATTGTGTGTGTTGCTGTGTGGGTGTGTGTGTGTGTGTGTGTGTGGTGTGTGTTGTGGTAGTGTGTGTGTGTGTGTGTGTGTGTGTGTGTGGTGTTGTGTGTGTGTTGTGTGTGTGTGTGTGTGTGT
>CM065734.1:36161404-36191404 GCA_033310375.1 Conus canariensis | reverse complement strand
TCTCTCGCTTACAAACTGCATCCCAATCAGACTAGCAGTTCTAGAGTCTACGACCTGTTAAAGAAGGTACTGTTTTTACACACGATTACGAGAAAACCGTGCCAGTTCTAATTTCCAAGTGTTCTTAAACAGTTACAGCAGAAAGGGTATAAAAGACATTTTCCATTGCAGCCTGTAGATTTTGTATCAACCAGTATTATTTATCACAAGGAAGTAGACCTTGTCCCAAATTTGATCATGTTCACCATCTATTTGATGATTGTTTCCCTTCATTTAAAATCAGTAAGGTTAAATTAAGATTCCTTTCATGCTAGATAGTCATATTTAGGAGGATATGTATGTGAATCTCTCTCTCTCTCTCTCTCTCTCTCTCTCTCTCTCTCTCCCTCTCTCTCGCTCTCTCTCTCTCCCCCCCTCAAGTAATTCAAAAAGAGAAACACCTATGGTGTAGACATGTTACATGTATGCAGATGGATTTTTTTTTTCTTTTTTAGTACAGTCTGGTTCTTTGTAATTGACCTCTTCAAATGAGCTACAGCCTTTTCTTTGACCAATACTCCTTTTCTGTATTATATTTCTCGTCAAGTAAACAAACCACAAATGGCAAAGATATGAAAGGGAAAAGGACTAGAGAGAGAGACCACAGTGCAAGATAAATTAAATAATATCAGGTTTGTTTTGTTCCTGATCTAGCTATTTTATGTCCTTCCCTCCGTCTGTGAATTAGCTATTTTTGCGTGGTCGTGTGTTATTCAAACTTTCTAGTGTCCATGAAGTGGAGCTTTTGTACAGTTTAATCTCTTTCTCCCATCAAACCTGAGATCTTCAAAGTCTGTGCACCCCAAAATATTGTGCATGATTTTTAAACTGGATAAATGTGTCCTTACCTTCGTGTCTGTTTCTTCCCACTCTGTTTCATGTGTTTTTCACTGTTTTTCACTGTTTTTTTCACTGTTGTTTTTCACTGTCTGTTTTTCACTGTCTGTTTTTCACGTTTGATGCTATCATGTCTGTACAATATGATTTCATGTTTGCTTTGTGTATTCATTTTTCATTTTATGTTTGTTGATAACGTATCCTTTTTGCCCTCTTTCCCCCCCCCCCCCCCCCCCCCCCCCCCGCTCTATCTCCTTCATCCACATACCTCTTCATTGTTATCATCAAAAATGAAGTGTTAAGATGTATGACTTTTAAAGATATTCTTCAAAATCAAAATGGCATGCAAGCCAGAGGCTTTCTACGAAATCCATTACACTACTTCAAGCGACCTCAGTCTTAGATAGAAAGAAACTGGCAAATTACAAAAAGAATACTCTACAAATCTAAATGAAGCATTAAACATGGTGTGTTTCTCCTTAATCAATTCCATTTACATCAAACAGCCTCAACATTGTATAAAATATATTTAGAGGGACAAGGAAAGAAGAAAAATAAGAGAGAGGTGGTTGCATCTGTCAGACCAAGGATCACAAGAACATGGGGACATACTGACAATTTGTCAGTTCGCCAGACAGCGATAGGCATGGGAGTAAACGGCACAGGGATCCACTGCATCCTTCTCCCTGCACCGCTGCGAACTTGCCAAGCTCCAGATCACTTGCAAATGCATTTCAGCTTTTTTTCTGGGAATTGGAGCTAAGGGAAAAAGGGAATCCTAACCCTTCACAGGGAGCATTTACTCGAACTGTTTCGATCCAGGTAAGTCAAAACAATTCACAATCCACGTAAAACACACAATTCACAATGCACGTAAAACACACAATTCACAATCCAGGTAAAAACACACAATTCTACAATCCAGGTCAAAACACAATTCACAATCCAGGTAAAACACACAATTCACAATCCAGGTCAAACACACAATTCACGCTTATAACACATGACAACTTCATGACATGGCAGACAATCTTTTTTTTTTTTTCAACAAAAACTCTTATCCTCCTGCTGCCGTTCTCCCTCTCAACGCATTATCGCCAGCTCGTCTGACAATCCATGTCATTTGCTTCAAAGGCAACAATCATGCTGGTCAATTACAAACTATACAACGACGAACGTTTTTCACGGGACTGACAGAAATCCCCGGCAGTCTTGGAAAGACGTGTGTGTTGGTTTTGTGTCGTCGTCTGAATTGTTAGCCACCTTTAGAATGTGCTTCACTGGAGTGTGCAAACCTGACATGAGACCTTGTCCGCTCTGAATCAGAACGCCTAGAAGTGAGCAGTTAATATCAAATGATAGAAATTAAAGACCGCCTTGGCAAGAGCATGTTGTGTGGAGCTACATTGACCTTTGTCGTCAGACCACGGCGGATTGTGGCTTCTATACAGAACCTGTTTGCACAAGCTGGCATTTGCCGTGTGGGACTGGTGAATAGCATAGAGCTGATTGTCAACGTGTGGATTGAAAGGTAGTGCTGCAGATAATGATGATGCATTACATGTTAATATGATTTTGATGCATTAAATCTTTCGGATATTCAGATGAGAGAGAGAGAGAGAGAGAGAGAGAGAGAGAGAGAGAGAGAGAGAGAGAGAGAGAGAGTTGCCCATGAAGGAATACCACCTTAAGGTGTGCCTACTGATTTTCCAGTGAACGTGTTCATCATCCACACTTTTCTCCTGCGAGTACAGTGTTATTTCAACACAGCCTCAGTGGATCTCCTACTCCTTACCACTGCCACTGTAGAGGGATACTGTGATTCAGGATTCATTGAAACAGGCACTGTGGATTTCCAGAAGATGGGTCATCTCACTTTGACTCGTGTTCCCCTTTCTTGGATTCTCCTGCCCGCATGAAACGAACATCCGTTTGGGAGGCTCAAATGTTATGTTGAAAATGATGATGTGAAGGATAACATCATCACAAACTTCCTTCTTCTTCCTCCTCCTCCTCCTCCCTTTTCTCCATCTCTCCCTCCCACATCATCATCATCACCTTCATCATTATCATCATACTCGCCATTATTATTATTATTGTTACCATCATCATCAACTTGTGAAGGCCTAAGAAAATAGTTCAATATTTGCTGAGAATACACGGGTAGGATAAGGGGAAAGAAGGAGGAGAAAGGAGGGGACTGGTAGAGGACATGTGTATGTGCAGTGAGAGGGAAGGGTGGAGGGAAAGGAAGAGGGAGTGACACGCCAAATGCTGACTGAGACAAGCACCAGTGCACACATATCGTCTGCGGTTTTCTAACAGTGATCACACTGGCAGGAGAGTGTTGTGTCTCAGCCGTGTGTGACAGACTACAGGAGCCATGTCTTCAGCTGTCAGATTTGCATGAGAGAATCTGATTTCTGATCAAAATCAGTATCATCCGGTCTGTATAATGCATCACACACACACACACACACACACACACACACACACACACACACACACACACACACACACACACAAGCACGCACGCACACACACACACACACACACACCACGCACGCACGCACGCACGCACGCACGCACGCACACACACACACACACACACACACACACACACGCCGCGCGCGCACGCACGTACGCACGCACGCACATACACACACACACACACACACACACACACACACACACACACACACACACACACACACACACACACCTCTTTATGAAAGATGCAGATGATGTGAACAGTTATCCTGAATGACATGTCAGAGACCAAACTGGCTGGAGTGATCAGGCAGGGAGATAGTGTCGTTCTTTGACCTCACACGACTTAGCCCTCTGGCACCTGAATGGGCGCAGAGGTATCATCGATGTTTTCCTTGGAAAGGTCTCACAGATGAATGATTTCTATAAAAGTTGTCTGTTTATCCGTATGTTGTGAAAAATAGCAGGTGGTTGGTACTTATGTCTGGCTGTGGCATAATCATGGGAAGTGTATAAACTTTAGAATACGAAGGAATTAAGACTATTGAAGGGTGTATACAGGCGACATTTCCCCCCACCTCTGTCTGTCCGTCTGTCTGTCTGTCTGTCTGTCTGTCTGTCTGTCTGTCTGTCTGTCTGTCTGTCTCTCTCTCTCTCTCTCTCTCTCTCTCTCTCTCTCCGAGCAAGAAAAGGAACAGAGGAACAAGATTACCGACGCATTCACCATACGTTATTCACAACAAGGTACATACTGGCTAAACTGTTAATGAAAGTTTTCATGTATGGTTCTTTGCTTTGAGTGCAGACATTAGATCTTTGAAATATTGGGCTTGATTAGTTACTTTCTACTGATCTGAGAGAACAGTATTTTTCTACTAACTTCATTCCACTACATCAGGCAACTCTTACATTGAACGGAGATAAACTGTCAACTTTCCAAAATACTCTGCAAACTCAAACTGAACATTCAAGACAGTAGGTTTCCGTTTTATTGAATCCAATCCACTACATCAGTAAACCTGTATTATACAGGATACAGATAAACTGTCCTTAGAGAGTGGAAAGGGAAAAAGAGGGAGAGGAAAAAAGAGTGTTGGGATACCTCTGAACATCAAAAGCACACGGATATGGAGTCACACTGACAAGAGGACGCATCCCCGTCAGTCTGCCAGGCAGCAATAAACATAGGACCCCTTGACAAAGGGATCCACAGATCTGATCATCTCACTCTGTCTGTACAGTGCTACAAACCTACCAAGCTCCAAATCACACGCAGATGCTTCAGACTTCTTTGAGGACCAGACACAAAGGGAAAAAGAATCCAGACCCTGCATTGGAGCATTTAGCCAAACTGCTTGAATCCGAATGTGGCGACATGTCAGATGATGACAGGTTTTCATGAGAATAAAGCCCCTGGCCCTTCAGCTACTACTCTCCCTCTCTCCCTCCCTCCCTCCCTCCCTCTCTCTCTCTCTCTCTCTCTCTCTCTCTCTCTCTCTCTCTCTCTCTCTCTCTCTCTGTGATTACCAGTGAGTCTGATTATTCAGATTATTTACTTCAATGGCAACATACACGGTCAATTAAAACTATGAAATGATGGACATCTTTCATAGAGCTGGGATGAAAGAAATCCCTCAACACAGCTGGAGAGACGTACGTGTTGTCATTGTGCTGTTGTGTAAGCCTGCTGCGAATCAGATCGGCTAGAAGTGAGCAGTTAATATCAAATGTGGAACTTAAAGACTGCCTTGACAGTGCTGAGTTGTGTGGGGCTCTTTTGATCTTTTTGTCTTCATTGGACGCTGATTGTAGGGTCTGTGGAGAAAGTGTTTCCAGAACCGCAATGTTTATTTACTGTGCGAGACAGGTGAATAGCATACAGCTGTTCGTCAATGTATGGATTGAAAGGTGCCACTGTAGATATCATGATTCATTATATGTGATATTAATTCAGTGTATCAAATCTTTCAAATGCACAGAGAGAGAGAGAGAGAAGAGAGAGAGAGAGAGAGAGAGAGAGAGAGAGAGAGAGAGAGAGAGAGTTGTCGTTGAAGGAACACTACCTTAAGGTGTACCTGCCTTTGCTGTGAACCATTTATCGTCCCTACTAGTCTTCCTCTGCCAGCGTACTGTCATTCAAGCGTGGTCTCCACCCATACATTTTCAGCTCCCTGCACTAATGCTGCAAAGGGACGCTGTAAATCCAAATTCACCGGTAGACAGCCCTGTAACCCTTGTTGTCCAGCCCATTATGAAGGGCACTGCACGAGGGAACTGGGGTCCTCCCGTCTGTTCAGAGGCTGGTCCAGCAAGTGATCTCCTTGTATTTTACAATGGGCTCGTGGAAATGATTTCCAACACTCTGGGCCCTCACTCTGCCTCACTTTCCCCTTACTTAGGTTCTAAAGACTGCTTAAAGTGTACGTTAGATTGACAGACTGTATCATGATGCTTAGAATGTTGATGTGGCTGATAACACAATCACAGCCATCACTGTCATCATCATCGTCGTCTCATCATCATCATCATCATCATCATCATCATCATCTTCTTCTCTTCTTTTCTTCTTCTTCTTCTTCTTCTTCTTCTTCTTCTTCTTCTTCTTCTCCTCTTCCTCCTTCTTCTTCTTCTCCTTTGCCTCCTCCTCCTCCTTCCTCCTCCTCCTCCTCCTCCTCCTCCTTCTTCTTCTTCTTCTTCTTCTTTTTCTTCTTCTTCTTCTTCTTCTTCTCCTCTTTCCTCCTCCTTCTTCTTCTCCTTTGCCTCCTCCTCCTCCTTCTCCTCCTCCTCCTCCTCTGTCTCCTCTCCTCCTCCTCCTCCTCCTCCTCCTCCTCCTCCTCCTTCTTCTTCTTCTTCTTCTTCTTCTTCTTCTTCTTCTTTCTTCTTCTTCTCAACAGCATCATCATTATCCTCTTTCTTCTCCACTTTCTCATCATCATCATCATCATCATTCATATCATCATCATCATTCATTCATCGTCTCGTCGTCGTCGTCGTCGTCGTCGTCGTCGTCGTTGTCACCATAAGGAGGGGAGGGAAAGGGACAAAGTCCAGTGGTCGTAGTGGGGAGGTGTGCTGGTTAAGCAGAAGGCGGTGGACAGGGGGTGGGGAAAATAGGGGTGAGGAGGGGTGGTAGTGGAACACAGATTGTTAATGTTACAAACGCCAGTCCCCGGGTATTGTCTGCTGTTTTCATAGCACTGGGCATACTGGACAAAGAGTATTGCATGACCACCAGATACGGCAGTCCTCAACTGGCTTAAGATATTCTAACCAGGCATGAAATTGTTGTTATTGTACAATAACAGCCCCGCTCGCAAGTGCTGTGAACATGCATGTACACACACACACACACACACACACACACACACACACACACACACACACACAACACACACACACACACACACACACATACACACACACACATACACACACATTTACGTACATACATCTAATAAAACTTGCAGACGACCTGAACAGTAACATAGATTATGAGATATGAAAGAAAAATTAATGTTAGACTTTCTTACATTTATATAGACAAGATAATTCAGAATTGTGATCCCCCCCCCCTTTTTTTTTTCCACACAGAAAATCAAGCCCTCAATAGCCCTCCAAGTGCCTTTTTATTTCCTTTCAGGTTTATGTTCTGAAAATGAAAAAAAAAAAACTTGAAAGGCATAATTGACCTAATCATTTGAGTCAAGCTACATTCACGAGTCGACATCTTTAATAGAGAAATAACATATCAGACCATATTAGGTTTTATTAACAAGGTATACTTTCGCCAATGCCTCTTCACGATGTGACGATTGTCCATGGTCTGCCATTCAAAGGCAACGGTCACAGTCAATGATGACCAATAAAACGGCGAACGTTTCTTCTCAGGGACTCAACGAAATGCCCAGTAGAGTTGGAAAGACATGCTTGTTGCTTTGTGCTGTTGTGTGGGTTATTGGCCATCTCCAGAATGGGCTTCACTGAAGTGTGTGAACACGACCTCGTCTCGTTTTGTTCTGTACAGCCAGAAATCATTCATTCATTCACAGGAAATGAAAGCCTGCATTGACAAAGTCATGTTGTATGGAAAATCTTTGATCTCTTTCAGGAGGTTGTAATGCGTTTGGCCTTCTTTAAATGGCATTTGTCTGTAATCTTCATTTTCGCCAGGCAAGGCACATTTATAGCACTTGTTTGACCATTTGACCGTTGCTATGTGATTTGAAAGGTGGTGCTGTACATATGTGTGGCATGCGAAGGTAACTTTGAAGTATCTGTGCTCTCACGACATGCGAGAGAGAGAGAGAGAGAGAGAGAGAGAGAGAGAGAGAGACAGAGAGAGAGAGAGAGAGAGAGAGACAGACAGACAGACAGACAGACAGACAGACAGACAGACAGAGACAGAGACAGAGAGACAGAGAGAGACAGAGAGAGAGAGAGGTGAAGTTTATCGACAAGCTCGCTGATCTTCCAAGACCTTTCGCCATTCTATGAAATGTCAATGTCATTTTTTTCCAATTCAAGCAAACGCAGAAATGAGTTGATATTGCCTGTGTAAGGAATCATTCATAGCAGTGTGTGGTCACACATCGGAGGATCAAAGCGGGCGGTGGATCATCAATTATTGGATACCATGTAGTCGTCCACTGATCTCCACAGCCACGGGACAGTATGTGATGTTTGGATCAGAACAGCTTGGCTAGATGTATTGTGTTAAAAGGTTTGATTCTTTATCTATGAAGTTATAAGGTACTTCACGGTTGATGTAGAGCCTACTGGCTTCATGACAATGTGGTGAGGGGAGGGGGTCAGAACTTCGCGTCCCACTGCTTATGTATACGTTAGACCAGCTGTTAGACCAACGCGTCCTACTGTCTGGGTGTTCTTTCGTCTGTGAGTATTGCTGTCTGAAACCATAATTTCTCTCTCTCTCTCTCTCTCTCTCTCTCTCTCTCTCTCTGTCCAGAAGCAGGTGGTAGCAGGTACCTGGAAGCAGAGGGTCCTTACACAGATGCAACTGAAGACGATGAACAGCCCGAGTCCCCCCGTCTAGCCCTGCCCAGTGTATCTACGCCCAGCCAGCCCAGAGCCTCAGCTACACCCCGGGGCTTTGGACGAGGGTCTCCTCGTCATGGTTCTGAACCTACCTGTGGGGAAAAGGGTGAGGGTAAAGTGATGGGAACAATGTCGGGTGGGAGGGTGCGGGAAGGAAATGGAGGGAGGGGAAGAGGTAGAGAGAACAACAACAGCATGAACTCTTCTCAAAGTTCACCCATAATGACAAGGACACGCACTGCGTCACAACAGAGCACCCTGCCTCGAGGTTGGAATGTGAGCAGATCAAAGACTATGCAAAATAATAGGAATAAGGACCAGAATGTCATGAACAGTGCCGATGACAAATGACGGGCAGGCCATGGCCCAGATAATAACGGTAACTGTGCTGAGAAGGGAGGTAATGATGCAAATTGTAGTACTAATTTTGCTATTAACCAGTTTGGTTGTGTGGATAAATGTGTGAATGATCACTTTTTGTCGTTTATCACTTATAATGTTGAAGGTTTGTTAACAACAGCAAATGAGATAGATTTTTCTTCGTTTATGAGTAAATATGATTTTGTTTTTTTAGTGGAAACTTTCATTGAATCAATTTCTGGCACGTTTGTTCAATCACATATTCCTTTCGTATCCCCTGGTGTCAAAGTGTCGGACAGTATCCATGGTCGCCTTTCCGGTGGAGTTATAATGTTTGTTCGTAAAGAACTAGGTCAGTACATAGAACAAATTCATGTAGAATATGACAATGTAGTTGTGTTAAGACTATCTAAGAGACTTCTTGGAACTGCTAGCGATTGTGTTTTACTAGGAATGTATGTACCTCCAGAAAACTCACCTTATTATGAAGAAACTGACATATATAATGGTAATCTGCTGCTTGAGGCACTTCTACTAGAATTAATTAGAGATTATGGAGATATGCCAATTATCTTATGTGGCGATTTTAATTCTAGAACTGGTTCCATGAACACTAGCATTGCTGACCCGGTCGATGAAATATACGAAATGGGTATTGACCACGATGATTATCAATTTGACAATGAAACCAACAGATATTCCAATGACCAAGCTTTTAACGATTTTGGGAAACTGCTTATAAATGTGTGCCAAGAATTTCAGTTAATAATACTGAATGGTATGGAATCGTTACATTTTCCAGGGGGTTATACATACATATCACATACAGGTTGCAGTGTTGTTGACTATTTTATTGTTTCCCGTTGTTTACTGTCAAAATGCAAAAAAATGAATATTTTGCCAATGACTGAATCAAAACATTTGCCTGTAGACCTCTACATGAATACTTCTTGTGGTGTTGCTTCCAGTAAAGTTGAATCAAAGTCCTTTTCAATAAGAAAATATAAATGGGATGAAGAGAAAAAGATAGAGTTTATAAATAGAATGAAATCAAATCATGTTAAAGATTTATTAGATATAGCAGCATCATTGATTGATGTTGACATTAATGGAGCACTTAATAAGTTTAATGAATGTTTCAATTATGCGGGTGAGTGTATGGAAAGATTAATCGTAATTAGAGGTGAAAAGCAGCAAGCATGGTTCGATCAGGAATGTCGACAGCAAAGGAAATCGCTTAGACAAGATTTAAGGAAGATTTGTAACGCACGTTTGAGTAAAGATGATAATAGTATTTGCACGCAGCCAAGAAAAGATCTTGACAACGACAGGACTAAGTATTCACAAAAAAGAAGAGAATACAAGGAACTCCTCAGACACAAGAAAAAAGCACACAAAGAACAAATCATTGCTAATCTGCAAAACAATATAAAAGACCCAAAGAGATTTTGGGATACTGTCAGATCTGTTCGACCAAGGTCTAATGGTCAAAACTCAATTAGTACAGAAGAATGGTACAACCACTTCAAAGGAGTTTTTAATGATCCTGTCACTGATTCTGTCGATGACAACGAATTTGATGATGTACATGTACCCATTGATAGAAATTGTGATGAGCTAAATAGACACATCTGTACAGAAGAGGTCAAGGTCGCGATCAACGCTTTAAAGAGTAACAAGGCAGCAGGGCCTGATAGTATAATAGGTGAATTTTTTAAGAACAGTTCAGAACAAATAATTCCATTTTTTGTTAAATTATTTAATTTTCTTTTTGATAATAGTCTCTTTCCTGATGAATGGTGTTTGTCGATCATACAGCCATTGCATAAAAAGGGAGATTTGAGTAACACTGATAACTATAGAGGCATATCACTGTTAAATATTGCTAGTAAACTCTATAGTTTTATTTTAAATAAACGAATTACAAAATGGATTGAGGATAATGATATCATTGGGGAAGAACAAGCAGGATTCAGGGAAAATCATAGCACATTCGATCACATATTTACACTTTATTCTTTGATTCAAAAACAGTTAGTAAGGCACAGAAAATTGTATGTTGCTTTTATTGATTTTCGCAAGGCCTTCGATTCGGTCAGTAGGGACAAACTGTGGACTATATTGTATAAGAACGGTTTCCATGGGAAGATTCTTTATGCTGTAAAAAGTATGTACAATGTCGTTAAAGCCAAAGTTCGTGCTGGGGGAGATATGACGGACACTTTTCTGTGTCCTAGAGGCTTAAAGCAAGGGGAGGTCTGCTCCCCTGTTCTTTTCTCACTCTTTATTAATGAGTTGACAAAGGACATTCTGAGATGTGGTAGGCATGGCGTTCAGTTATCTCCTGATCTTATTGAGTTGTTCATACTTTTATTTGCTGATGATGTCGTTTTGTTTTCTGATAGTGTTATAGGTCTTCAGAATCAGTTGAACGTGTTATTAAAAACAGCAAACCGACTGGATCTTATTGTCAACTTGGATAAATCAAATGTAGTTGTCTTTAGAAATGGTGGTTATCTGTCTTCATCTGAAAAGTGGTCTTTTGGAAACCAAGCATTACAAATTGTTAATATGTATAAATACCTTGGAATTTACCTTTCTACTAGACTTTCTTTTTCACATACTCTCAAAGACCTAGCAGTTAGAGCAAGAAAGGGTGTAGCAGCAATTATTAGAGTATTATGGTCTGTAGGTGAACATTCACCTGAAATATTTTATAAACTGTTTGACTCCCAAATACAGCCAATACTTACATATGGATCTGAAATTTGGGGATTAACTACTGATCAAGAACACATTGAAAAGGTTCATCTGTCGGCATTAAAACGTTTTATTGGTTTTAGTCCTAAATCACCTAGACAATTAATTTATGGAGAAACAGGTAGGTATCCTATATTTGTAAATACGTATATTAGATGCATAAAATTTTGGCTTAGATTAGTTAACTTGGATCAATATAGATACTCTAGAAAAGGTTATGAGATGTTATTATACTTACAATCGCAAAATTATGTCACTTGGGCGTGTAGAGTCAGAAATATTTTATACAGATATGGTTTTGGGATTGTGTGGGAAGCCCAGGGTGTGGGAAATGTCAATATTTTTATTTCAGAATTCAAACAAAGGCTTATTGATTCGTTTAGTCAGGAATGGCATGCTGCACTGGAAAACCATGATTTCTTCCAAATTTATTTGAGTCTTAATGATACTATATCTTGCAAAATGTATTTACGTCAAATCAATAATTTTCGTTTGCGAAGATGTCTCGCTAAATTCAGGATTGGTATGTCCCCCCTTAAACATAGTTATCTACAATTCAGAACGAATGTACAAAGTAATGAAAGGGATTGTCCTTTTTGTTCTAACATCATTGAAAATGAAACTCACTTTTTATTTGTATGCCCAAAATACAAGGAACTTAGAGACGAATTCATTCCTGCTAAGTATTCTAAAAATCCATCCCTATCCAAACTTACTTTACTGCTTGCATGTGAAAATCCTGTAACAATTAATAAGTTGTCTATGTATATATGTAAGTCACTTAGTTTACGAAAACAATGTACAGTTGATATGCGTATGAATGCATGATGAATGCTCTGACTATTTAGTACCTCCATTGTATGGGCCAGAGGCCTAACAATTAAAACATTTTGACTTTGACTTTGACTTTGACTTTGACTTTGACTCTCTCTCTCTCTCTCTCTCTCTCTCTCTCTCTCTCTCTCTCTCTCTCTCTCTAACCCTCAACTCTACTAAAAGAGCTTTTCCATGATGGTTGATGCTGTGTGAATTGACGTGAGTAGCAACCTTTTGACTTGTATCATGTCGATGATGATGATGGTGGTGGTGGTAGTGGTGAAATGTTGATGATGATCATGGTGATTAAAATGACAGCAGTTATACACAGTCATCATCATCATTATCAGAAGCAGCGGCAGCAGCATCACCATCATCATTATCATCATCGTCACCATCATCAACATCATCATGATTATTACGGAGTAACAGTCTCAGACACTGGTGTCCACTTCAAACGACCTATGAATAGCAGTGTGAGAAATCAGAGTAACGAGAGTCCTCAGTGCATCATTGCTCATGTACACTGTGTTCTGTGACCATACCGCTGAACGACCGGGACACGGGGTGAGTGCATAACACTACTGCATTCATCCTCTGTTCTTTTCCTTCAGGACCTTAAAGTTCATAACCAATTCTACCGTCCAGACAACTGCAGCCCAATTCATCCGACCGTGAATTTTGCCAATGATTTTGCCTACCTCCATCTTGGTATTGAAAAACAAAAGATGAAGTCATACAGGAATTAAAGAAACACGACTCTTTAGAGATCGCCATCGACAGTTTTTCTCATTTCTTGTTGCCATTCAATGTTACAAACTTTTAGTGTTTTCTTAAAGTACATTCTTTGTGCTGTTCTGGTGTGATATATTCTGTGAATTTATATGAATAACCCCAGCTGACGTATAACCAACAGTTCCTTAAAGTTCTATGGGACCCAATGGCAGCGCATGGTGGATGCTTTCCCACTTCGAGGATATACTTCTGAGCGCCTGGCTGACCCAGCTGCAGCTGTCTGTATCGTTGTGATGCCAGGATATAAAAAGAAGCGTGTGTAGAGGTCAGACCTATCATACGTGTCTGATCACAGTGGAACTCCATAGCTTTATACATCTATGTCGTCATCTTCATTTCATCGGTCATTACCAACAAATATCTCAGTCCTTGGCCCTCCATGCCCGACATAAAGTGTACCCACTGCATTTCAGTATTCACCATGGACACCAGCTACCCATTCTGTTGACCCTCTCGCAAAAATGGGCGAGAAACACTTGAATGCTATTGATACTGCCTCGCATATCTTCAGTAGAAATGTGTAACATAATAGAAATTAAGTTACGACTTTTTTTCTCTTCTGGACAAAGTATTTTTCATTATGATTTCCATTGCAAGTAGATCAATTGTTAACTTCTCGGGGCAGACTTTTGTTAAATGCTTTAACGACAAAGCCTGTAAAGACATTAAGTGTGTCTGCTCTGCAGAATGACAATTAATATAATAAATAATGTATAATACTTATATAGCGCATTTTTTTTTACACAACTCAATGCGTACACACCATTTGCATTTTTCATCAACATCGTTTACAACGGCTGCCTACTGGGTAGTGCCGACTGAAGAGCTGCAGCTGGCGCTCATTCAGTCGTTTCCGTGTCATCAGTCAATACGTTCACTCGTTTCTTTACTTCTTCATCTTTTTTTTCATTTCTTACGCAGGTGCATGCTGTGTGTAACGTTCATCCATACCACGGCCAAACTGCTACTCTCCGAAAGTGTGATGGTTTTACGTGTGTGCAAGATATTATGCGTATACTGGTAAAATGTGCTTCAATGAAAACTTTCCTACCTCCGGAAGTCGTAGAATGTATTTTGCCTGTTTCTAATGTTACGTTATTTTAGGATCAGTTCAATTTTTCAACCTTTCAGTATTTAGATTAGCTGGTCATTTACTATGTAGTCCTATTGCTCATTTCTCTCTCTCTCTCTCTCTCTTCTCTCTCTCTCTCTCTCTCTCTCTCTCTCTCTCTCTCTCTCTCTCTCTCTCTTCCTTCTTCTTCTTCTTCTTTCCCGTTTTTAATTTTTTTATGATGTTAAAAAATTAACAAAGTTTTGCTGTTTTTAAAGCTAGAGTCTAAAATCATCGACACGATGAAAAGACTTTAAATAAACTCAGTAACTAACTACCGATTCTGAAATCATCCATTCATTCATAAGGCTTTTTCCTATTCTTGTAGTTATTTTTAACTGGTTCATACTGAACTGTTCATTCACGTGTTTAAACCGTCGATAGTACATCAAGTCCATTATAGCTGGCTCCCCTCAGTACGTTTCAAAGAGAGGTGACTGCAGGCCGAAATTGAAACAAAATGTAAAAGAAAAAATATTATGTTACTTCGCCAGAAATTGACAAAGAAATTATAAGAAGAAACATGCACGTTTCGACCTCTTTGGTCGTCTCCAGGCAAGATACCAACATTCAGGACGATGAAAATAAAGAACGAGCAATCACTTATCTTCTCAAATTAGAAAAAAAAAAAAAGATTTTGAGCCTAATTTGGCAAGATATGTGATTGCTCGTTCTTCGTTTTCGTTGTCCTGAAGGTTGTTTATCTTGCTTGAAGAAGACCAAAGAGTCGAAGCGCGTCGTGTTTTGTCTTGTAATGTGTTTGTCTCTTTTGTACGGCGGAATGATATAATACTCGTTCTTTTAAGTGTCCCTCAGTACGGTCTCACCATATTTGCCTTTAGGTTTTCAGTAGATGATATAAAGTTGCTGTATAAAGGTATATTTTGTGAATGGGTTCTCTTCACTGGATTTTGTTTTTCCTTTCAAGACATGGCCTTTTTTTCAAAGGTGCTGATAGCCCTAAAATGGCACTAAGTGGTTGCCTGGGCTGTGATGATTTTTTTAATGGAAAAGCTCTTGCATTCATAGTCAAAGGTAGGACAGTTGGAGAGCGGTATCTTACGTATGCTTGGATCAGTTTAGACACCACACTAAACCTCCATGGTGGCTCAGAGGCAGTGCAGGGTATCCTCTCCTGGGTGGCAAACCCGTGGCATCCTGCTGTTGATGGCTTGTTGAATGCTACTGGCACTACGACTGCGTGTGGTTGTGTGCGCGGGAGCCGAATGGAGTAGTGAGGGATAAACAGCATTGGCAGGACACGGAAGAAGGGACAGCAACAACAAAATGTTCCAGCTTGCAAGCAGAGTCTGTCATGCAGACATAACAGCTGACGATGTTTCTCCTTTGGGCTGTCAACTTCAGGAAACAACATATATATACACACACACAACCACACACACACACACACACACCGGTGACGTTGGCTTTGCCACTTGACCGGTGAGGTGAGGGAATAATGTCATTAGTTTCCGGTACAATTAGGGTCATGTAGGTACCTCTCCTGCATGCGGGCAGCCATCGACAACATGAAATACACACACGCATTCGTGCACGCGCGTGCTTGCGCCGCGCGCGCGCGCGCACACACACACACACACACACACACACACACACACACACACACACACACACATACACACACACACATGCACACACGTACACACAAAGAACAAACAATCCAACACACACACACACACACACACACACACACACACACACACACACACACACACACACACACACACTCACACACACACACACACGAGCGCATGCGCACATCACACACACTCACACACACACACACACACACACACACACACACACACACACACACACACACACACATACACGAGGACACACATACACACACGCGCGCGCGCGCGCGCGCGCAGAGAGAGAGAGACAGACAGACAGACAGACAGACAGAGAAGACAGAGACAGAGAGAGACAGAGAGAGAGAAATAGAATGGTTTTACTCTGGACCCTGATGGTACTGGGCACGCATGGTACTGGATTTTGTTGCGGCACAGAATGTCACTCTGACACACATCGTCATCCCAGCATGGAACCTGCAGTACAGTATGATTTATCACAAGCGGGGGGGGGGGGGGGGGGGGGGAGAAGAAGGGAGGGGGGCACATAGTCATGTCTACTGTGTGAGAGATTGCGCTATTTATAACTGCATGTTTGTTGACCGGGTCTAGTCGGTCACCTGAGTCCATGGATCCAGGTGAACAAGGTGGAGCACTGAAGATGAGTGTGCATGAATGAAAATTATCGATTGATTTGGGCTCAGCATTTTGAATTGTCGCTATAATGTTGTTTTTCTTTAAATGGTCAAAAGTATTGCAGGTTAAGCATAGGCTCTATGCCACGTGTCATTCAGGCTACAGGCTCTTGAACACAGCAGGGATCCAGGCCCATCAACATAGGCCTAATACAGTGTCACATTGGATCATCATCATCATCATCATCATCATCATCATCATCATCATTATCATCACCACCATCATCATCGCCATACACACAAAACTCCACTCCCTTTGTTGGGTAGATGGGATTAATCCTTGCTTGTCTATACAGGGAGTGTCCGCAGGAGTATCAGCCTGCGTACGCGGGAAAAAAATAAATCATCGTCGTCATCATCATCGTCACCATCATGATGATGATGATGATCATCATCATCATCTTCCTATCATCGTCATCATCATGACTATTATCATCATCATTGTTTTGTCGTCGTCGTCGTCGTCGTTATTGTCTTTGGTATGATCAGTTGACGAAGTCACCATACTTTCGACGTTATAACACAAATGTACTCAGGTAAGTCAAAGACTAGACTTACTTTCTTACACCACCATCACCATCACTGCCACAACGCATTACCACGATCGTCGAGTATTGCACTGACACTGGCAATAAGATGCAGGAGTTGAGGATCCCCACGATCTTATTACTACGCCTTGTAACCTCTCTCGTAAAAACGTGTACCTGACACTGCACATTCAGCTATCGGGACCGTTTGTTTTATGGTGAATATGAATTAATGAGTGACCTGAAAATGTAAGATGGTTCCACTGATTTTGTACGGCGAAATTGCCACCGAATATCACCTATTGACATTTCATGCCAGGGTGACATTTTGCACCGCAACAGCCCAACAAAGCGATCCCAGTGAAAAGAGGGGGTAACAGACCATAGGAATGATTGCAGCTTTCGTAAGGGTATAACCCCTCACTCCTTCTTCCTCCAAACAGGGGAGGTGATTCATTCCGTCATACATTTCCAAAGTCGTCAGCGAGTTCAATATGACGTAATGATGATGTCAGCCACGATAATGATCATAATAATGATGACGGTCATGATGACAGTCATAACAATGATGAAGGTAATAAGGGTAATGATATGATTGACTTACATCACATTGTGTTGTAATCTTTTGATACTGTGCCGAAAAAGCCAGTGAACTGATTGAGTGTGATCGTGATTTTTACAAATTTATTTCGATGATGCAGCGTGCTTTCAGGATGGCTCAGATATAAAGGAACTCCTGAACTGCTGATGGTGAATACCTTTGAGACAGAGCAGTCTATGTGAATTAAAGGAACTCCTAAACTGCTGATGGTGAATACCTTTGAGACAGAGCAGTCTATGTGAATTAAAGGAACTCCTAAACTGCTGATGGTGAATACCTTTGAGACAGAGCAGTCTATGGTGAATACCTTTGAGACAGAGCAGTCTATGGTGAAAACCTTTGAGACAGAGCAGTCTATGGTGAATACCTTTGAGACAGAGCAGTCTATGGTGAAAACCTTTGAGACAGAGCAGTCTATGGTGAATACCTTTGAGACAGAGCAGTCTATGGTGAAAACCTTTGAGACAGAGCAGTCTATGTTGGGCCAGTGCACTGTTCACAAGTGAATCTTTGGTCACCGTCTGCCAATGATGGTGAGCAAAGGATCAGCGACAGAGAGGCGAGGCAAATGCTTGGTGGGGGACAACGTGCAAGGATGGAACTCTCGTTAGGTAGAAAGAACTTTTTGGAATGAAAACGAAGCCTTGAAATCCAGAGCCGGAAATCGTTTGCCATGGTTGTTAATCTCTCTCTCTCTCTCTCTCTCTCTCTCTCTCTCTCTCTCTCTCTCTCTCCTCTCTCTCTCTCTCGTTGCATACACCAACAAGACTGATGCTCAAAAACCATATTATATTGTGTCCCCCAAGTAATCATGCTCAGCGCCGCTTTTTATACCCGCCGAGTAACGATCGACGTTTGAATATTATTCACCAGTCCTGCGCAGCCGAAATCAAGGTTCTAAACACATCGCCTCTATAGAAGGCACAAACCCCCACAATCTGGTGTAAAAGATCAAAGTGTCGCCACACACCGTAGTATGTGAAAGCAGTTTTTAATTTCTATGATTTGATATTAAGCGCTCACTTCTGGATGCGCCGAATCAGATCACATAAGGTCTCATAACATGTTGGCACAACACAGCGAAGCACGATCTCATAGTGGCCAACAATTCACACAACAGCACAAAACCAACAAACGCGTCTTTCCAACACTGCCGCGGATTTCTTTGGGGGCCCCTGAGAAATGTTCGACGTTTTATCGGTCATAATGAACCGTGACTGTTGCCTTTGAAAGGAGCGACACAGACAGACCGACTAGCTGGCGATCATATCGTGAAAGAGCGAAGCGGGGTGGTGGATCATAAACTCCCAATAAAACCTATCATCGTCTGACGTGTAGCCATGTGGTAATCTTTTAAAGAGGCTGGATTGTGTGTGTTGCTCGGATCCAAAACGTTTGGCTAAAGACATCCCGTGAATGGCCGAGATTCCCTTTCTTTGAGTCGCTGGCCTCAAAGGAATTGAAAAGGCGATTTGCCGGGTACTGGGGGTCTGATGGCTGGGTAGTGCTGTGTGCAGTGAAGGGGAAATACGAGGTGGGACTCTCTGTGGCCTGTGTCATCGTGTCGAAGTAACAAGCTGAAAGATTCATCTACCACCGTGAGCGAACCCATTCCCACGTGGACATCGACCAACTGGTGTGATTCTTTTCTGCGAATTGTTGGGAGGTCTTGAGATTTGTGATTAACTGTCTTTAACTCATCTGGTAACAATGGTGGAATGGGGGAAGGAGGGAAGGTGGGGGTATAAACAAACTTACTGACGAATTTCTCAACTGAAACTGATACATCAAGAGTAAAATGAAAACTTTTACATATTTTACATCCCTAAGGGGGCACAGAGAAAGAGAGCCATGCAAACATGGCGACGAAAGAACAGACACACACTGGTACTGTAGAACAAAGAACATTAAATATGCACTTGAACGGCGCAAACAAAAACCAGTTTTCTCCACATAAGGTATTCAATGATCAAAATGCATACTTTTGTTTACATAGATATCCACTTTGGGAGAAGGGTGGAGTGAGACAGTTTGATGGGAGGGGGAGAGAGGGGGGTGGAGTGAGACAGTTTGATGGGAGGGGGAGAGGGGGGTGGAGTGAGACAGTTTGATGGGAGGGGAGAGAGGGGGGTGGAGTGAGACAGTTTGATGGGAGGGGGAGAAGGGGGGTGGAGTGAGACAGTTTGATGGGAGGGGGAGAGAGGGGGGTGGAGTGAGACAGTTTGATGGGAGGGGAGAGAGAGGGGGTGGAGTGAGACAGTTTGATGGGAGGGGGAGAGAGGGGGGTGGAGTGAGACAGTTTGATGGGAGGGGGAGAGGGGGGTGGAGTGAGACAGTTTGATGGGAGGGAGAGAGGGGGGTGGAGTGAGACAGTTTGATGGGAGGGGGAGAGAGGGGTGGGTAGACAGTTGATGAGGGTTGAGAAGAGAGGGGGAACTGTGCTCAAATGAACTGAAGGTCCGAGAAACAAAGTGTGATCACCAACGGGCAATAAGAAACAAGTCTTTAAAACATTGCTTGTGACAACAAATATGATGTCTTAGCATTCAGTGCAGGTGCATTGTAGTCTGTTTGAATGAATTTTCGTCAATAGCATTTTTGTGACTGGGTTTCTATTTCTTTCCAATGTGTGTGTGTGTGTGTGGAGAGAGAGAGAGAGAGAGAGAGAGAGAGAGAGAGAGAGAGAGAGAGAGAGAGAGAGAGAGAGAGAGATTCTTCACACCATCTAAATTCTTTCGTATTTGAACCTTTGCACTCCACTACGTCTTTTCTTCCTTGTCGACAGAAATAATCTACGATCTGGAAATCTCCGAAGAAATCTGCCAACCAGACAGCTCAATCAAATTCACTCCTCTGTGAGACTTCTGGAAGATCAACGTCAATGAGAGGCCTCACCACCATACTCCTCCCCCCACCCCCCATCTCTCCCTTCTCACCATCTCTCCCACCTTCTGAAAAGGTTAAATGGAACTGAAAGAATGTCAACGGGCCTTTTTTAAACATCGTCACAGACAAATTTGTCTTTGACAGCGATCCACTATTAATTTGTTCAAGACCTCTGCATCTTTTCCCGGGATATCTTTTCCATGTTCCTCTTATGTGTTGAATTCATGACACAACAAAAATGTGCTATAATCTAGCAATCATATTCTGTCATGCAAATATAACAACTGGGAAGTTATGTTTCGTGGGTTGTTTATACCATTGTGACCACACACACACATACGCCATGGCACGCCTTGCAGCTTAACCATTGGTGTGAAAACATCAGTTGATAGAACATGCGAAGTAATGCATCGTTTGAATCACTCTCTCTCTCTCTCTCTCTCTCTCTCTCTCTCTCTCTCTCTCTTGTGTGTGTGTGTGTGTGTGTGTGTGTGTGTGTGTGTGTGTGTGTGTGGTGTGTGTGTGTATGCTTGGACTTATTGTCCCTCCCTCTTTGTCAGAAAATGAATGATTGTCCGTTTAAGTGACGTTTCATTGATAACATTATTGTGAATGGCTTTTTTACCCTTCAAGAGAGAGAGAAGAGAGAGAGAGAGAGAGAGAGAGAGAGAGAGAGAGAGAGAGAGAGAGAGAGACGAGGCAGACAGTGAGAGAGAGAGAGAGAGAACGAGGCAGAGAGAGAGAGAGAGAGAGAGAGAGAGAGAGAGAGAGAGAGAGATCCTCACACCATCTAAATTCTTTCGTATTTGAACCTTTGCACACCACTACGTCTTTTCTTCCTTGTCGACAGAAATAATCTACGATCTGGAAATCTCCGAAGAAATCTGCCAACCAGACAGCTCAATCAAATTCACTCCTCTGTGAGACTTCTGGAAGATCAACGTCAATGAGATGCCTCACCACCATACTCCCCCCCCCCACCCCCCATCTCTCCCTTCTCACCGTCTCTCCCACCTGCTGAAGAGGTTAAATGGAACTGAAAGAATGTCAATGTGCCTTTTTAAACATCGTCACAGACAAATTTGCCTTTGACAGCAATCCACCATTAATTTGTTCAACACCTCTGCATCCTTTCTTGGGACACCTTTTCCTTGTTCCTCTCAACGTGTTGCAATTCATGACACAACAAAAATGTGCTATAACCTAGCAATCATATTCTGTCATGCAAATATAACAACTGGGAAGTTATGTTCCATGGGCTGTTTATGCCCTGGGGGCCACACACACACAGTGCAGGCCTCTCCTTGCAGCTTTGCCCTTGGTGTGAAAAGATTAGACGATAGCATATGTAAAGTGACGCGTCATTTGATTTCTCCCTCTCTCTCTCTCTCTCTCTCTCTCTCTCTCTCTCTCTCTCTCTCTCTCTCTGTGTGTGTGTGTGTGTGTGTGTGTGTGTGTGTGTATGTGTGTGTGTGTGTGTGTGTGTGTGTGCGTGTGTGTGTGTGTGTGTGTGTGTGTGTGTGTGTGTGTGTGTGTGTGTGTGTGTGTGTGTGTGTGTGTGTGTGTGTGCGAATGTGTTTATTATCCCTCTTTCCGATTCCAATGATGAATCATTCCATTACACCATTCCATAAGCATTGGTCTGGTAGTATTGTGATGAACTGACGATGATGCTAAAGGTGGTGGTGTCACCATGACAATTAATATCGTTATCACCAGCAACCATAACGTAGAGCTTCCGAGTGATGTTCAAAATTTAAGTATTTATGTTTTGTTAGAACTGTGTGATCTTAGTGGTCATTATAGTATTGGTATGATAATCATTACTAGTTCTGTTATTGTTATTACTATTATTGTTATTATTATTATCATCATAATAATAATCATTATTATGTGTTGTTATTATTATTATTATTATTATTATTATCATTATTATTATTATTATGACTATTATTGTAGTAGTTGTTATCATTATCATCATATCATTATTATTATTATTATTATTATTATTATTTATTATCATTGTTGTTGTTGTTATCATTATTATGGGTGGTGGTGATGATGGTGGTGGTGGTGTTGTGCTTCATGTTTTTTCTTGACAGGAAATGAGGTCGCACGTCAGTCTCAATATTTGTAATTTCCCAGTGTGTGTTTGCACACACACACACACACACACACACACACACACACACACACACACACACACACACACACACACACACAGGGAGACAGAGAAAGAGACAGACAGACAGACAGACAGACAGACAGACAGAAGAGAGAGAGAGAGAGAGGAGAGAGAGATTACAGAGCAACATTAACTTCAGTCTCCCATGCCAGAATCAGAACGGTTCCTTCTCCTACTGAAACAAATTCATTGCTGACGTGCGGGCGGCGAAGTACAAACCAATACCAGGCAGAATTCCAGCATGATGGCTCTGAGTAGGCGATGCAGTGCCACTTACTTCGCTGTGACTGGTGGGATTTCATTGAATTTGATGCCATGTTAGTGATAAGCCAGCCAGCCAGCCAGCCAGCCAGCCAGCCAGCCACAAAGACAAGGCATGGGGACTACAATCATCCAATGCAAGGCATTCCATAAGTTTTAGTAGTGAAGCAATAACGAAAAGAATTTCAGGCAGACCTGCCCACAGTTGGATGAACGAAGAGAAGGAAGGATGACAGCGGAGAGAAGAGAGAGAGAGGAGAGAGAGAGAGGAGAGAGAGAGAGAGAGAGAGAGAGAGAAGAGAGAGCATATCTCAATATTCTGCACAATTTCTTTTGTCGACAAAAACGAAAAAGAAAAAAAGAAAAAGGAAACCAACGATTTTGGAAATTAACTTTAAGATTTCCAGCATCTAATCGAATCAGTACCATGCCTCTGTGAACCCTTTAGATAGAGGATGTCAGGAAGACACTTTGACCTTTATTTCATCAACGATCTCAGTGACTGAGTTTCAAACAAAGTACAAGATAACACCCTTTTACTTCTCGTCACGGACTAGTTCCTACTTATGCCAGCCCCCGCCCTCCTTCCTCCAACCCATATCCCTACCCCCCACCCCCCACCCCACCACTGCCATTTTGCTTTCCTCCCACCCAGCCCCCTTACTCCTCTCAATACCCATCCCTCCCCAGTTGATTTTGAATCACCACTTCTGAATGTTTATTGTTACGTGCGTGCGTGCGTGCGTGCGTGCGTAAGTGCGTGCGTGCGTGTGTGTGTAGTAGTAGTAGTACTACTACTACTACTATAGTAGTAGTAGTAGTAGTAGTAGTAGTAGTAGTGGTAGCAGTAGTAGTAGTAGTAGTTTCATTTTACGTCTTTTCATAAAATTGTGATATTAGACGAGTGTGTGTGTGTGTGTGTGTGTGTTGTGTGTGTGTGTGTGTGTGTGTGTGTGTGTGTGTGTGTGTGTGCGTGCGTGCCCGCGCGCGTGCACGATGCGTGCGAGCGTGCGCGCGCGCACGTGTGTGTGTGTGTGTGTGTGTGTGTGTGTGTGTGTGTGTGTGTGTGTGTGGTTGAATTCACCTTCATTTAACACTTTTTAACACTTTGACAAAAATATTGTAATCAAATATCACATGCTCACCAACATGCAGTCAGACACCTTTTCTACCGTAGGATTGTCACACTTGCAGACCACACGCGCAACACCCTGATCTCTTTGCAGCTTGACCATTGGTGTGTGGGATTCCTGGTGACGGAAGGCAAGAAAGTCCCCTTCCAATTATGCCCCCCCGGGCAAAGCGTGAACTTTCTTTTTTTGTCAAAAACTGTTCCGAGATCACTGACTGACTTTGGACGTCACACATAACCGCGTGGCATCATTTTTTTTTAATTTGGTCTTTCCTCCATTGCGGATATTTTTAATCAGTGGGACTGAAGTGAAGACGAGGTGTTCCTCCACAACAGCACAAAGGTCGCTGACTGGATGTTTCTTCAGACATGGTCTTTTTAATTCTTTCGAAATCCGCCGTGTATCCCTTCCGGCTTTCTCACAGGTATCGTCTAATTTGTTTGGATTTTCGCCCACGGCAGCGAGTTGAGGATGCAGACCGTCTAATCGTATTAATCGGCGATCATTATGGTGACTCTGTTGCCAGCTGTCAAGTCGCATTTCTGTCTTCTTCCAACATAACTGATCCAGTATTGAACTGTCACTGGGCTATATTTGGCGAGATATGTTCGGCGAAATATGTTTGTTTACAGTCTGTAATATCTCTATAGCTAGTCAGAAATATATTTTTGTCTGCTGTTCGTGCAAACATCGTGTCAAATGATTTGACCTCGGACTTGTGATTAACGTATATGTATTTCGACACAGGTATGATATGTTTAAGGTATATTTCATCAGAAAAAAAAATGGTTTTAAAAAAATCTTTTTTTTTAATTGAAAAAAACATTCGTAAACGTTTTTGTTTTTGTTTTATTTTCCAGATTTACGGCTTTAACAGGTCAGTGACATTGTTCTTGAAGGGACTGCTAGACGAATTGATAATTGTCGTTTAACACCTTTGTTATGGCTGATACTAGAAATGGACAAGAGCATGCCAAAGTCACACACACACACACACACACACACACACACACACACACACACACCACACACACACACACACACACAGGACCAGATCAACCAACCTTTACGCCTTTGCACCCCTTCCTTCCCTCTACCCTCTTCTAGCTCCAACCTCCACCACCACCACCACCACCACCCCATCCCCCATCCGACCCACCTCCCACCCTTCTCCCACCCCTCACTCACTATCACGAGTCTCGTTGACATTACGCAACCCACCCTTCCCCCACCCCCACCCCCTCCTTCCCTCCCTCTTGCCACGATTCAAATAAACAAACTGCACGGGAGTAGGAGTGGTGAGGGAGCGACTTTTGGCGATAGTGGCTACTTTTAGAGGCCGCCCGGTCGCACGGAATACTTTCGATAAAAAGAAGACTGAAAGATGAACATGATAACAAACCAGGGCAGCGCAAAACCACAACAACAACAAGAGACGGGGGAGTAGAAAGGGGGAGGATGGAGAGAGAGAGAGAGAGAGGAGAGAGAGAGAGAGAGAGAGAGATGGGGGAGGGGAGGGTGCGCGTTTGTGTGGGATGGCTGTGGATGAGTGTGTGTGTTTGTGTGTGTGTGTGTGTGTGTGTGTGTGTGTGTGTGTGTGTGTGTGTGTGTGTGTGTGTGACAGGGGAGGGGGGGAGGAGGGGGAGGAGGGGGGAGAGGGGGAGAGGGGGAGAGGGAGGGAACCAGGAATGCAGGCAACGAGGAACAGGAAACATATTTCTGTCCGCATGCATATCATTGCACGGGCTGACGCTCTCTACAGAATGCAACAGACGTTCTGGTTCTGGAGTTTTGGTTGTTGTTTAGTTTTGTTGTTGTTTTGATTGTTTTGTTTGTTTAACAAGGTGAGGAGAACACGCGGCATATGTGCATGTCGGCACGTGCTGAGTTCCTGAATTAATTGCAAAACGAGGGGCGAACCTCATTGTGGTTGTGGACCATGTGGATAGAGGTGCGTGAGTGTGGGCAGCGTCATGATTATGACGTATTGTATTTGGATTATGTAACGGCAGCTTAATGGTTGTGACGTATTGTATTTGGATTGTGTAACGACAGCTTAATGATTGTGACGTATTGTATTTGAATTATGTAACGGCAGCTTAATGATTGTGACGTATCGCATTTGAATTGTGCGGCGGCAGCTTAATGATTGTGATGTATTGTCTTTGAGTTGTGGCTGGCATATGATGGACAGGACTTCCATCTGTTTCCGTTTTGCTACCGTCCCTGCTCTTAAGCTTCAACACGGAATTCGAATTATTAAAGAAACCTTTTTTTTTCTTTCCCTCTTCTTCTTCTTCTTCTTCTTCTTCTTTATCATTAAGATTATCGCTATTGTTGTTATTACCTTCGTCGGGGTTATGTTTTCAACTGTGTCTGTAGGTTGGTTGGTTTGTATGTTAGCGAAAACTACTGAATCTACGTTAGCTCAAGTTCGTCAAAAGATAGAAAGTGGCTAAAGGGCGAACCCATTACATTGTGAGGAGGATCTGTAAAGACAGAAAGTGGCTAAAGGGCGAACCCATTACATTGTGAGGAGGATCTGTAAAGACAGAAAGTGGCTAAAGGGCGAACCCATTACATTGTGAGGAGGATCTTGTGGCTAAGGGCGACCGATACATTGTGGGAGGATCAAAGACAGAAAGTGGCTAAAGGCGAACCCATTACATTTTCCAGAAAGAGTCTAAAAGGTTTAATAGATCTGTGATACGGATCTGTGATGTGGAACTGTGCGGGATCGTAGTACGAGTTGTGGTGTGGATCTGGATCAAATGACAGATCGAGATACGTTCACCAAGATCATCACACATTTTCCATGGAACACGAACGATCTAAACAATTTTAATAATTAATCAACTGTCAGTAGACTTACACCATTTCATGGAAAACATAAAGTCAGAGTTTAGAGTGTTATAAACAGTTACTTTCCCACGTCCTTTGAAAACAAAGCAACCAAAAAAAAAAAAAAACCAACAAAAGAAAAAACCAAAACAAAACCAATGGGAAGCAACTGTTTTTTCCTAACGTCTCGTGGAAACATACAGGATGGTGGTAAACATGCAGGATCGACCATAGCGGAAGCCTGCCCTCTTTCGCGTACCTTCTAGATTTGTTCTTGCTGCTGTTGTTGTGTTGTTGTTGTTGTTGTTGTTGATTGTTGTTGTTGTTGTGCAGTTTGTTCAATTGATTTTCTAAACTGAAGCCAGTCGTGTGGTTTTGCACCTGTCACATAACAGAAACTCCGCTCACGCACGCTTTTCGAAAGACTTGTGACTTTCGTTGGTTCGTTGTGTATTGTTTCGTTTTGTTTCGTTTCGTTTCGTTTCGTTTTATTTTAGTTTTTGTTTTGTTTTTGTTTTCTTTTCTTTTCTTTTCTTCTCTGTTCTGTTCGTTTCGTTTTGTTTTGTTTCGTTTTTTTATGTTGTTGTTGCTTTTTTTATTTGTTTTGTTTCGTTTTGTTTTTCCTCATCCACAGGTGTTTTGAAGTTCAAGATGTTTCTCTTACCTTCACATAGCCATTTGCTCTTGAATCCGGTACTGCACGTTATCTCTTAAAAAGTCGTTGTCTTCCAATGCTTGTCACTTGGTCATGTCGGAAGCCATTTTCTGTACAATGAATGCAATTGTCCGCATCGTCACAGGCTATCATGTTGTTGTTATCTGTTTGTCTTTTGTCCATGGCAAAGAGCGGGCATCCAGCCCTAGTAGTCCCCCAGGCTGGGGTGTGACTATGATATGAGTGCAGTCTCCTGCATCGTTGCTACTTTTGTGATGCAAGAGCTAAGTCACATCCTATGATGAAATGCCCTTGGTAACATGTCAGGTTTGAAGGGTTACTTGCGACCGTTAGTTTGGCGTTTCATGCACAAAGTGACACCAATGACGGAGTGCCCACTGCTAGCTTCTGGTCGCAGCTTCTGCAGCTCATCAAACTTATGCCACTTCTACTTCCGCTGCCTGTTCTTGATCTAGTTTACTGTTCTACTTCCGCTGCCTGTTCTTGATCTAGTTTACTGTTCTACTTCCGCTGCCTGTTCTTGATCTAGTTTACTGTTCTACTTCCGCTGCCTGTTCTTGATCTAGTTATTGTCTGTCGTTTGATTTTCAGGTAGGGCAGAGTCAGGTGTAAGTCCAGCACCGGCTCTTTACGCCTCCTTCATGACACGTGTTTCGCCAGTCTACAGCACATCGTTAAATGAGAATCCACGCTAAATTGCGTCGAAACTTTTTCCTTTTTTTATCATTATTGTTGTTGTTGTTGTTGTTGTTTGTTGTTGTTGTTGTGTTCAAGGGTATGTCACACGGGAAAACAAAGACAGCACCAGAAGATTATGACATTGATTGACAGGCGGCTGTTGCCAGAGTCCAATCTCCCCTTCATACCTTTTTTTTTTTTAATAATATGGTACTTGATTGAACAGGCGGCTGTTGCCAGAGTCCAATCTCCTCTTCAGACCTTTTTCTTAATTATGGCATTGATTGACAGGCGGCTGTTGCCAGAGTCCAATCTCTCCTTCAGACCTTTTTTTAAAATTATGGCATTGATTGACAGGCGACTGTTGCCAGAGTCCAATCTCCCCTTCAGACCTTTTTTTCTAATTATGGCATTGATTGACATGTGGGTGTTGCCAGAGTCCAATCTCCCCTCAGATTTTTTTAAAATTATGGCATTGATTGACATGCGGCTGTTGCCAGAGTCCAATCTCCTCTTCAGACCTTTTTTTTTAATTATGGCATTGATTGACAGGCGACTGTTGCCAGAGTCCAATCTCCCTTCAGACCTTTTTTTTTTAAATTATGGCACTGATTGACAGGCGGCTGTTGCCAGAGTCCAATCTCCCCTTCAGACCCTTTTTTTTAATTATGGCATTGATTGACAGGCGGCCGATGCCAGAGTCCAATCTCCCCTTCAGACCTTTTTGTATTATGGCATTGATTGACAGGCGACTGTTGCCAGAGTCCAATCTGCCCTTCAGACCTTTTTTTTTTAAATTATGGCACTGATTGACAGGCGGCTGTTGCCAGAGTCCAATCTCCCCTTCAGACCCTTTTTTTTAATTATGGCATTGATTGACAGGCGGCCGATGCCAGAGTCCAATCTCCCTTCAGACCTTTTTGTATTATGGCATTGATTGACAGGCGACTGTTGCCAGAGTCCAATCTACCCTTCAGACCTTTTTTTTTAATTATGACATTGATTGACAGGCGGCTGTTGCCAGAGTCCAATATCCCCTTCAGACCTTTTTTCTATTTTGACACAAAACACCGATTCGCAATTCTCATCTGATATAAGTCACAGGGATTGAACGTTTTGTCCACGCTGTGCAGGACATTTGATATACATCTGACACGCATTCGTATTTGCATGACGTATTTCAGAGGCATAGCGTATGTATCTGTTTATCATGCTGACATTAATTGTGTATCATCTTTTGTTTGAATGCTCAGTGTTGACATCGCTCTATCAGGAGAAAGGTATTGAGAAGGATAACTTTGATAATGTCAATATTGTCTTATATGGTCCATATGTTGCTGAAATTGATATGGTTATTTCGCAGTCACAGGCTGCAACATTTTCATAAAAATCAACAATTTTGAGTACCACTAGGGTATTTCACTTATTTTAAATAAAAAAATGCATATATCAGATGTGGGTTTGAAAGTACGAACATGGATGATAAGTTGAGTGTGGAGTTGTTGTTGTTTTTTTGTTGTTGTTGTTTTTTTTTTAAATAAGTGTCTAATATCATCTGGCGATGAAAAGACATTACATAAATTACTGAACTGAACTGAACTGAACTAACATTAAATGAATAACGTTTTGTTCTATTCTATCCAATATCATGTTCGATAC
>CM065734.1:36153904-36158904 GCA_033310375.1 Conus canariensis | reverse complement strand
GAGATGATGAACAGTATGTCGTTTTTCACACAGCACGCTGCACGGAGCCTTTCCTCCATTCAAAAGCTGGGAAAGAATAAGACAGCTGCAAATTGTACAGGCGCTTTCCATTTGTGACCCCCCCCCCCCCCCCCAACCTCCTCCCCGCTCCTACGGAGAAGCAAATCAGACTAAGAAGCTCTGTGGCGCCCTCCAAGAGAAATTTGCCGTACTTCGAAAAAGCTTCAAAGGAAAGTAACACACAAGTAGGGTAACTCTTGTTTTCATGAAGACAGAGTGACAGGACCATAACTCCAAATGAATGCTGCTTGCGACGTCAAATCGCCTTGCACGAAATGACAACACTGAGCACATGGAACAAACAAAGAAGACATCAAAGAAACGCAGAGAAGAAGCAGGGACGTGGAAAAGGAAAGACTGAGGAAAAACGAACAAGGATACAAAAACAAAAGGAAAAAGAGAAGCAAGAAAGAAAAAAAAAACTATAGTATCATGCGAACTTGAGCAAAAGCTTTCTGAACGGATAGCTTTTTTTGTTCTTGTTTGTTTGTTTGCTTGTTTTGTATGCAAATATAAGAATGTAATATCATGGAAACAGCGTCACGCGGAAAGACGCTTAGGTTTGAAATAGTTCTTAAGTCAGTCCTGTCTGTCTTTTTGTTACAAACAACCCACGGGTTGAGTCTTTTGGTGTTTTTAACTTGAAACTTGCAGACATTTTGTGTCATGGCTGTTTACTTTCTCCAATGCACGGAATGCAGAACAAAGGAAATAACTCGACTGCAACGTTATAGCGTCGCATTCTAAGAAAAGCAACAGTTTTACCGAGTTTCTAGCCACCTATCGACTTCTATTTCAGGTCAGCGGCAAGACGGGGAACTTTTCCAGCTAAGAGATAATTAGAGGCCCATTACTCCAAACGAACGCTGCTTACGATAATCTATCCCCTGGGGACGCTCCTTCTTTGTTTTGTGTGTGCTCTGTGTTGTCACTGCTGCTAAACCGTTTGGTATTGTCAGCAGCTTCCATTTTGAGTTAAGGGCCTTAAGTATTTCATTGTGGGAGCAAGAGTTACCCTACTTGTTTTTTTATTTTACTGTCTACTGTTCCCTGAAACATTCAAGATTTCCTTTTCCAAAACAATTGTGCGCCGATCAGCTGTTGAGCACCGAGGCTTGGCGCTCTTAAGACAGTTTCAACTTGTTTCTGTTGCCAATTCTTTCCTGTGATTTTCTTTGAGAAACATGAAATGAATTAGGCGAGAACAAGGTGTACACACACACGCGCGCGCGCGCCAGCACACACACACCACACACACACACACACACACACACACACACACACACACACACACACACACTTCCCCTACGCCCAAAACCGCCAGTTTGGAGGGTATTACTTCTTCTCCCTAATTTCTTTCCTGTTTCTTTTCCTTTATTTTCTCGACTTTTCTCTGTTCAGCTCCATTGTTTATATGAGAAATTCAAGGTCAGTTCTGTATCTTTTCCCATGTTCATCATATCCTCCGTTTCCTTTTCCTTCCCTTCTTCCTCTTCTTCTTCTTCTTCTTCTTCTTCTTCTTCTTCTTCTTCTTCTTCTTCCTTAATCTTCAACTTCTCCTTTCTCGTATTCATTTCGTCTTCTCCATTTGTCTATTGTTATTTGTTTATCCGTGGCTTCTCTCTCTCTCTCTCTCTCTCTCTCTCTCTCTCTCTCTCTCTCTCTCTCTCTCTCTCTCGCTCGCTCGCTCGCTCGCTCGCTCGCTCGCTCTCTTCATCAGCTGTTCGGCGTTAGCCGTTGGGATCGGAGGCGTTTTCTGCAAATGAACGTGACCTTGATATCAATGCCGTCACCCTTCACTTCCACGCCCTGCTGTTTGTCAACTATATTTAGACATGGTGGCTGCTCTATTTGGCCTTCCCTTCTTCTTCCTCCTCCCTGTCCTCCTCCTTACCCTCTCCCTTCCTCCTCTCCCACTCTCCCTACCACCCCACCCCCCTCACCCATCCCCCGGTCTCCTGCGGCGAGAATGTGGACGTTGTGTTTTGAAGAATGCGTGAACTGGATATGGATGATCTCATCGTTTGTTTCGTGAAGGTTTTTCCCCTTACCCCCCCCCCCCTGTCCACTGTTCTACCCCCCCCCACCCCTCCCCACCCCCTACTCCTTCCCTGTCCGCTCTACTCTATTTTTTTCTGCTTTCGGACGCGAAATTCAGTGACGGGGTCTCAGAACTGCTGGGCATGACAGAGAGAGAGAGAGAGAGAGAGAGAGAGAGAGAGAGAGAGAGAGAGAGAGAGAGAGAGAGAAGAGAGAGAGTAGAGAGAGAAGAGAGAGAGAGAGGAGAGAGAGTAGAGAGAGAAGAGAGAGAGAGAGGGGGGGGGATGGACTGTGGAGAGAAGAAAGTATATACAGAGACCGCAATATGAATGAGGGAGGTGAGGAATGTCTTTTTCTATTTAATTGCCCAAACATACAGCTTTACTTCATCAGTATCTGCACACACACACACACACACACACACACACACACACACACACACACACACACACACACACACACACACACACACACACAACCTCTGAAAGTGCGTGCAATGTTCAACCTCTGGAATTTGTTAAGTAGTGCTTCGAAGAAAAAAAAAAGTAAGCTGAATTCCTCTAAATACATCAAATTGAGCATAACGCTTTGATAGGCTCCATTTTCTGAGTGAAATACTTTCTTGATTAATGCACATTGATATTGTCCTTAAATTTTCAACAATGCGATTAGTGTGACTTGTTCATTTTGGTTCATTTCTTTGGGCTTTTTTTTTAATTCCTGGTGATCATCGTTTGTCTGTTCTTAGTCTCCCCGATTCTCCAAAAGGGTTGAAAAGAACTAAAAGCTGGATTGGATTGATTGGATTGGATTGGATTGGATTGGATTGGAATGGAATGGATTGGAATGGATTGGATTGGATTGGATCGGACGGATTGGATTGGATTGGATTGTATATTGTATTGTATTGTATTGTATTGCAGAAAAATGTAGAAAGGTAGAGATAGGCCGAAAAATGTCGGAAAAGATAAGGAATGGGGGCCAGAATAGCTCAGTGGGGGCCGGAATAGCTCAGTTGGTAGAGCGTCGGACTCGTGATCCTGAGGTTACGGGTTCGAATTTCGGTACAGGGGGATTTTTCCCTCGGAGTTAACATTGGTTCTGACTCCATTCCCCACACAGTCCTTCGAATGAGACTATAAACCGAGGTTCCGTGTGTGAACGCACGCATAACATCTTGCACACAAGTAAAATCCCATCACCAACTTTCGGAAGAGAAGGCCAGTTTGGCCGTTGGTATGGATGACACGTTACACATAGCATGCACCCTGCGTGAGAAATTGAAAGAATGGAGGAAGTAAGGATATTGAGTGAACGATATTGGACGATATTGACTGTATGACACGGGAAACGACTGAATGAAGCGCCAGCTGGCAGCTCTTCAGTCGGCACTACCCAGGTAGGCAGCCCGTTGTGTAAACGAGTGTGGATTGTAAAGCGCTTAGAGCTTGGTCTCTAGCCGAGAATAGGCGCTATATAAGTATTCATTATTATTATTATTATTAAACAAACAAACAAACAAACAAAAGCTGCAGGAAAAGACAAGGAATGAGAAAACAAAAAATGTCGGAAACTGTAGAGGGAACAGGAAAGTTAACGAAGATGGAGCAATTGGCAGCAACGCTTAGGAAAGGTCTCGAAGAAACGCAGGAAAGTGTGGGAAAGGGAGTGGGGATGGGGGTGGGCCGGAAAATGTGGGAAAAGGTAAGGAATGACAGCAGCATTACATAGTAGTTTTAGTAATAAATGGCAAAAAAGAAATGTGGGAAAAGGTATGGAATGGTAGCAGTGTGAAATAGTGGTAGATAGTAATAAATCGCAAAAAAAAAATGTAGAAAAGGGAACATGTTGAAAAAGGGTGGCAATACCCTAAAATAGCAGGAACATGTTGAAAAAGGCTGGCAATACCCTACAACACAGGAACATGTTGAAAAAGGGTGGCAATACCCTACAACACAGGAACATGTTGAAAAAGGCTGGCAATACCCTACAACACAGGAACATGTTGAAAAAGGGTGGCAATACCCTAAAATAGCAGGAACATGTTGAAAAAGGCTGGCAATACCCTACAATGCAGGAACATGTTGAAAAAGGCTGGCAATACCCTACAATGCAGGAACATGTTGAAAAAGGGTGGCAATACCCTACAATAGCAGGAACATGTTGAAAAAGGCTGGCAATACCCTACAACACAGGAACATGTTGAAAAAGGTGGCAATACCCTAAAATAGCAGGAACATGTTGAAAAAGGGTGGCAATACCCTACAATGCAGGAACATGTTGAAAAAGGGTGGCAATACCCTACAACACAGGAACATGTTGAAAAGGGTGGCAATACCCTAAAATAGCAGGAACATGTTGAAAAAGGGTGGCAATACCCTACAATACAGGAACATGTTGAAAAAGGGGTGGCAATACCCTACAATAGCAGGAACATGTTGAAAAAGGGTGGCAATACCCTACAATACAGGAACATGTTGAAAAAGGGTGGCAATACCCTACAATACAGGAACATGTTGAAAAGGGGGTGGCAATGCCCTACAATACAGGAACATGTTGAAAAGGGGGTGGCAATGCCCTACAATACAGGAACATGTTGAAAAAGGGGTGGCAATGCCCTACAATACAGGAACATGTTGAAAAGGGGGTGGCAATGCCCTACAATACAGGAACATGTTGAAAAAGGGGTGGCAATACCCTAAGATGCAGGAACAGGTGGGGAATCGCGGGAAATGCAGGAAACTGCCGGCAGAAATGTCGGACACGGTGGGGCTTGGCAGGGACATGTAGGGAAAAGGAGACGGAATGGAGGGAGAATTGGAAAGGGGAAGAAAGGGCAGGAACATGAAAACAAAGGAAGGAAGGAAGGAATGGTAAGAAATGCGGGAACAGGGGGCGAA
>CM065734.1:36143904-36146404 GCA_033310375.1 Conus canariensis | reverse complement strand
CACAGTACAATAAGCACAGCACAGTACAATACAGCACAGCACAGTACAATACAGCACAGCACAGCACAGTACAGCACACCACAGCACAGTACAGCACAGCACAGTCAATACAGCACAGCACAGTACAGCACAGTACAATACAGCACAGCACAGTACAATACAGCACAGCACACAAGCAGCAGTACAGCACAGCACAGTACAATACAGCACAGCACAGTACAATACAGCACAGCACAGTACAATACAGCACAGCACAGTAAATACAGTACAATACAGCACAGCACAGCACAGTACAATACAGCACAGCCAGCACAGCACAGCACAGCACAGCACAGCACAAGCACAAATACAATACAGCACAGCACAGTACAATACAGCACAGCACAGTACAATACAGCACAGCACAGTACAATACAGCACAGCACAGTACAATACAGCACAGCACAGCACAGTACAATACAGCACAGCACAGTACAATACAGCACAGCACAGTACAATACAGCACAGCACAGTACAATACAGCACAGCACAGTACAATACAGCCAGCACGACAGCACAGGACAATACAGCACAGCACAGCACAGTACAGCACACACAGCACAGTACAGCACAGCACAGTACAATACAGCACAGCACAGTACATACGCACAGCACAGTACAATACAGCACAGCACAGTACAATACAGCACAGCACAGCACAGTACACAACAGAACAGCACAGCACAGTACAACAGCACAGCACAGTACAATACAGCACAGCACAGTACAGTACAATACAGCACAGCACAGCACAGTACACACAACAGTACAAACAGCACAGCACAGTACAGCACAGCACAGTACAATACAGCACAGCACAGTACAATACAGCACAGCACAGTACAAACAGCACAGCACAGTACATACAATACAGCACAGCACAGCACAGCACAGCAATACAGCACAGCACAGCACAGCACAGTACAATACAGCACAGCACAGTACAAACAGCACAGCACAGACAACTACAGCACAGCACCAGATACAGCACAGCACAGCACAGTACAAAAACACACACACAGCACACACAGTACAATTCAGCACAGCACAGTACAATACACACAACAAACAGCACAGCACACCACAGTCACATACACACAGCACAGCACAGCACATACCAGCACAGCACAGTACAATACAGCACAGCACAGTACAATACAACACAGCACAGCACAGTACAATACAGCACAGCACAGCACGCAAGTACACACAGCACAGTACAAACAGCACATGCACAGTATCTTACAGCACAGCACAGTACAATACGAGCACAGCCAAACAGCACAGCCAGTACAATACAGCACAGCACAGTCAATACACGCAAGCACAGCGAGCAAACAGCAGCACAGTTCAACAGCGAGTGCAGTGCAATACTAGCACAGCAAAGCGCAGCACAGCACAGCACAGCACAGCACGACAGTGCATGCGATACACAAAACACAACACTACACGGCACAACACAACACAGCACAAAACAACAACAGAATAAACAACACAGCAATAACACAACACAACACCACAAAACCACAACAACACCACGACACAACACAACACAATACAACACAACACCACAGCACAACAACACAACAACACCACACCACAGCGCACCACATCACATCACACAACACCACACAACACACCACCCCACACCACAACACAACACACCACAACACAACACACCACACAACACCACACAACACAACACAACACAACACAACACAACACCACACCACACCACACCACACAACACAACACAAAGGCCTGCAAATCCATGTTGATTGTTTCCGCCACCCATCCAATAAAAACAAGAACAAACAGTTTCCAACCCCTGAGCTTACCACCCTGCCAATGTCCACCTGACCAGTAGAGATGGGGGCCGGGATGGAGATGGAAATAGATCGTTTAAGGCAGGAGGGAGCGGAGGGTAGGGGGGGGGGGGGGGGAGAGAGAGATTTCATAAAAGGAGAAGTCGCAGAGTAAGAAAACTGAGAAGGAAAACTGAGGAAGTGGGGGAAGGCGGAAGGGATGGAAATGTCGAGAAAGGTCTTGCAGTTGGCTGGGTTTCCCATTCCTGGTCAGCTGAAAGGTCTTGCAACTGGCTGGATTTCCCATTCCTGGTCAGCTGAAAGGTCTTGCAATTGGCTGGATTTCCCATTCCTGGTCAGCTGAAAGGTCTTGCAACTGGCTGGATTTCCCATTCCTGGTCAGCTGAAAGGTCTTGCAACTGGCTGGATTTCCCATTCCTGGTCAGCTGAAAGGTCTTGCAACTGGCTGGATTTCCCATTCCTGGTCAGCTGAAAGGTCTTGCAACTGGCTGGATTTCCCATTCCTGGTCAGCTGAAAGGTTTGCAACTGGCTGGATTTCCCATTCCTGGTCAGCTGAAAGGTCTTGCAACTGGCTGGATTTCCCATTCCTGGTCAGCTTTATTTCGCCAGATTAACCAGGTAGTGTTCAGGTTTG
>CM065734.1:36131404-36138904 GCA_033310375.1 Conus canariensis | reverse complement strand
TTATGTTGAGACGCTTTTTTTAATTTTCAAATACTCCCCCTCCCCTCTCTTCCTCCCCTCCTCCCACCCCACCCCCACTCCCCTGCACTCCAATCCGCCGTAGAAGTGGTGAACTTTTCGGGTTCTCCCTGTGTGGAGCACAGCATGATGACAGACAGAGCCCACCTTCTCTTTCCGCCGCCTTCACATTCCCTGACCTGAGTAAGAATCCCATCTACTGCCAGGAGCAGAGAGAGAGAGAGAGAGAGAGGAGAGAGAGAGAGAGAGAGAGAGAGAGAGAGAGAGAGAGAGAGAGAGAGGTTTTCATAACGTTAAAAACCAGACCCCAAGTAAGGTTCGAATTCACCTCTGCAGATAAGTGATCTAACCATAGAAACATAAGTTACTACTACTACTACTACTACTGCTGCTGCTGCTGCTGCTGCTACTGCTGCTGCTGTTGCTACCTCTACTACTATCACTTCTACTGCTGCTGTTGCTGCGACTACTACTGCTATTACTACTACTATTACTACTGATATTACCACCACTACTACTTCTAACACTACTACTACAGCCATCTCCTACACCACTTCTACTGCTACTACCACTACTACTGCTACTACTACTGCCAATGATAATATTTACGACCACTTGTGAGACTTGAGTGACGGAGGGGAAGGGCAAGGTGGGGGGGGGGGGTCTGTTGACCCTATTTTCCGGCCCATATAATGAAAAACCCCTGAGACTCGTCGAGGAGGTCTTTTCATTTTGATCGTATTTACAGGTCATACAAATAGAATTAAAAACCGATAGGGATGGGTTGGGGATGTGGGTGGTAAAGGAGGAGGTGGAAACGTCGTGTTCGACGAGGAATGACAGCGTAGGGTGTGAGTGGGGAGGGGGAGGGGGGCTAGGTCAAAGTGTACATGCTTGGTCTTTCCTTCAGCCCATCCGTCTCCATACCCCCTCTTCCCCCCCACCACGCCTCCCCCCCCCCCCCTCCCCCTCTCTCCACCATCTCTCTCTCTCCTCTCTCTCTCTCTCCTCTCCATTCTCTTCTCTCTCTCTCTCTCTCTCTCATCTTCGATCTCAGTCTCCCCTTTCACTCCCCCCTTCTCATCATTCTTCTTCCCTGCTCACCCCCCCCCCTCATCCCCCCCGTCCCCCGCGATGCCACCCCCCGCTGTCATCCTCAACGCGCACACTTTTCTGCCTTGTGGATGGGTTCCGCTGATGGGGGAGGGGGGGGGGGGGGGGGGTAGGGAGTCATGACAGCAGCAACAGAGGCAGAAGATACTGGTGACAGCTTGCAACGGTCCTGCAGGTTCCTCTATAAGCAAGATTACATGTGCTCCAACCTTCTTCTTCTTCTTCTTGATAGGTTTGTTGTTGTTGTTGTTTTTTTTGTGCAGTTTTTGCTTGATGTGCATTTATTGTAGCACTTTGTTTGTTTTTGTTTTTGTTTTTTGTTTTGTTAATGCAACCAAGAAGTGCATGCAATGGACGGTGTGGTACGGTCAGGTTTAGAAGTGCATGCAATGGACGGTGTGGTAAGGTCAGGTTTAGAAGTGCATGCAATGGACGGTGTGGTAAGGTCAGGTTTAGAAGTGCATGCAATGGACGGTGTGGTAAGGTCAGGTTTAGAAGTGCATGCAATGGACGGTGTGGTAAGGTCAGGTTTAGAAGTGCATGCAATGGACGGTGTGGTAAGGTCAGGTTTAGAAGTGCATGCAATGGACGGTGTGGTAAGGTCAGGTTTAGAAGTGCATGCAATGGACGGTGTGGTAAGGTCAGGTTTAGAAGTGCATGCAATGGACGGTGTGGTAAGGTCAGGTTTAGAAGTGCATGCAATGGACGGTGTGGTAAGGTCAGGTTTAGAAGTGCATGCAATGGACGGTGTGGTAAGGTCAGGTTTAGAAGTGCATGCAATGGACGGTGTGGTAAGGTCAGGTTTAGAAGTGCATGCAATGGACGATGTGGTAAGGTCAGGTTTAGAAGTGCATGCAATGGACGGTGTGGTAAGGTCAGGTTTAGAAGTGCATGCAATGGACGGTGTGGTAAGGTCAGGTTTAGAAGTGCATGCAATGGACGGTGTGGTAAGGTCAGGTTTAGAAGTGCATGCAATGGACGGTGTGGTACGGTCAGGTTTAGAAGTGCATGCAATGGACGGTGTGGTAAGGTCAGGTTTAGAAGTGCATGCAATGGACGGTGTGGTAAGGTCAGGTTCAGAAGGGCATGCAATGGACGGTGTGGTAAGGTCAGGTTTAGAAGGGCATGCAATGGACGGTGTGGTAAGGTCAGGTTTAGAAGGGCATGCAATGGACGGTGTGGTAAGGTCAGGTTTAGAAGTGCATGCAATGGACGGTGTGGTAAGGTCAGGTTTAGAAGTGCATGCAATGGACGGTGTGGTAAGGTCAGGTTTAGAAGTGCATGCAATGGACGGTGTGGTAAGGTCAGGTTTAGAAGTGCATGCAATGGACGGTGTGGTAAGGTCAGGTTTAGAAGTGCATGCAATGGACGGTGTGGTAGGTCAGGTTTAGAAGTGCATGCAATGGACGGTGTGGTAACGGTCAGGTTAGAAGTGCATGCAATGGACGGTGTGGTAAGGTCAGGTTCAGAAGTGCATGCAATGGACGGTGTGGTAAGGTCAGGTTCAGAAGTGCATGCAATGGACGGTGTGGTAAGGTCAGGGTCAGAAGTGCATGCAATGGACGGTGTGGTAAGGTCAGGTCAGAAGTGCATGCAATGGACGGTGTGGTAAGGTCAGGGTCAGAAGTGCATGCAATGGACGGTGTGGTAAGGTCAGGTTAGAAGTGCATGCAATGGACGGTGTGGTAAGGTCAGGGTCAGAAGTGCATGCAATGGACGGTGTGGTAAGGTCAGGGTCAGAAGTGCATGCAATGGACGGTGTGGTAAGGTCAGGGTCAGAAGTGCATGCAATGGACGGTGTGGTAAGGTCAGGGTCAGAAGTGCATGCAATGGACGGTGTGGTAAGGTCAGGTTTAGAAGTGCATGCAATGGACGGTGTGGTAAGGTCAGGTTTAGAAGTGCATGCAATGGACGGTGTGGTAAGGTCAGGGTCAGAAGTGCATGCAATGGACGGTGTGGTAAGGTCAGGGTCAGAAGTGCATGCAATGGACGGTGTGGTAAGGTCAGGGTCAGATTACTTTTCTTGTCTTTCTTTCGTTCTTCACCCCTTTTTCATTTGAAAAAGAAAACGGTTAAGTTCCCCAGTAAATAAGCAAACAGAAACAAAATTTAAATTGAAAAAAAAAGAACGAACTTAGGAAAATACCACTACCACCCACAACGACAACAACAACAATCATCATCAGGATGTGTGTGTGTGTGTGTGTGTGTACGTATATATCCACATATAAAAGGACACACAGATAAATAGATACACAGACAGATACAGACAGATACATAAAAATTAAATCAATACATTTAACTCCTTAAATCAACTGGAAAATAGAAAAGAGCTGAATAAACAAACCAAAAGAGCACTCTAGAGAGCGCAAACCTCTATCACATTCACACGAATCGGGGATCCCTGAGTCAGTTCATGAGTGGTAACAAAACCATTATCCGCCAGGGAAAGTAACTGTTAGTCAGGACTGAAGGAGTTATTCCCCGTGTCCTTTCTTTTTCAATGGAACACGCAATAAAACAAACAGGCAGAAAAAAAAAAGGAAGAAATGATTAGCACACCCTGAATGGAGTTATTACCCATGTGCTTTTTTTTCCCCAAACAGAACACGCTATAAAACAAATAAGTAAACAAAACATCAACGTTTGTATCACCAGAAAGTTCTAATATTCCATGTAAATATGTAGCTTAGAGGATGATTATCGAGTTATAATGTCAGCGTTACAGTGCTCACGTTCTGTAGAAAGTTTGGAATACCGTCATTACATAATGTGAACTCATTCGGGGGCGGTGGTAGTTGTTTGTTGTTGTTGTTGCTGTCGTTGTGTCAGGGAAAGTAATTCTTGGTAAAGACCGAAACGCTTACTCCCCCTGTTCTCAGCAATCCTGAATTATCCTTGGTCCATCAATTTGATCCGTCCCCCCAGCATGAATCTGCCCAGATAGTCAATGTTCGTCCCTGCTGGTCTGCAATCCATCTTCCTACCACATTTCGTTCGAATCGGCACTGTCATTTTTTTTTTTCCTTCCCCTGCGTAATCCTGCCCCCGGACAAATAATGCAACAGACGGCACGGTCGAACCTGTACGTCAACTCGGCTTGGTGGCGGAGGTGACAACAAACAAATAAGAGCTTTGCTCTTTCTCCCGCTCAGGACTGTAGAATGCCGCTCTCTCACCCCCCCCCCCACCCCCCACCCCCACCCCCACCCCTCCCCCGCAGACTGTCGTAGCTCCTTCCACCAGACCATTCACATGCAACCGTTACACAGGGATGGTGTGTGTGTGTGTGTGTGTGTGTGTGTGTGTGTGTGTGTGTGTGTGTGTGTGTGTGTGTGTGTGTGTGTGTGAGAGAGAGAGAGAGAGAGAATGTTTGGGGGTTTTTTGGTGAGTGTGTGTGTGTGTGTGTGTGTGTGTGTGTGTGTGTGTGTGTGTGTGTGTGTGTGTGGTGTGTGTGTGTTGTGAGAGCGGGGATGGGGGTTGGGGGCCGGCAGGGGAGGAGAGAGAGAGAGAGAGAGGAGAGAGAGAGAGAGAGAGAGGAATGGAAGGAGGGGAGGGAGAAAAAGGTGGGGGGAGGGGGTGATAGGCAATGCTGAGCATGGGTGAGACAGACGCCTGGAGGAAGAAGAGAGGAAGAACAGAACGATGACGCTTTTGTGCCGTTGGTGTGTTTGTCTCGGTTTTACCGCCCGCCTGCTTGCTAGCGGCGGTGTGTGTGTGTGTGTGTGTGTGTGTGTGTGTGTGTGTGTGTGTGTGTGTGTGTGTGTGTGTGTGTGTGTGCGTGTGTGTGTGTGTCTGCGCGCGCGCGCGAGCGCGCACGTATGTGTGTACATGTGTTCGATCTTCCATGAAGCGGGAGATGCAATAGGAGGCATGGTGGAGATGGGGTGGAGGTGGAGGGGGGAAGGATGGTGGGATAAAGGTGAGCTTTAAAAGGTATGGGGGTGCTAGGGGCTAATTTGTGATGAAAGGAGGAAGCTGAGGAGGGGAAGGGGGTAAGGAAGGGCTATGAGCGTGGAAGGTAGGGGGGGGGGGGGTAGAAGAATCTAGAGGGATAGGGAAGTAGAGTGGGGAGGGAGAACGGAGGATGGAGGCGAAAAGACTACTTCAATTTGCTTGATTTTTAAATAGTGGTTCTTGTTGATCGAGGTAGGGATGAGTGGTGGTGGTGGTGGTGTTGGTGGTGGTGGTGGTGGTGGTGATGGTGGTGGTTGCAATGTGTGTCTGTCTGTCTGTCGTCTGTCTGTCTGTCTGTCTGTCTGTGCGTGCGTGCGTGCGTGCGTGCGTGCGTGCGTGCGTGCGTGCGTGCGTGCGTGTGTGCGTTGTGTGTGTGTGTGTGTGTGTGTGTGTGTGTGTGTGTGTGTGGGCAGTGGGGATAATCGCTTTTCGTTTGGCCTTTGTTATTACTTTCCAGACCCAAGATCCAGACTTCCTCTTCACTTCTCAACGTCCACGTCTCGCAAAGCCGAGCATTAATAGTGGTGCAGCGAGCCGCTTAGCTGCGTCCACAATCCATAGATGAACATTTTAAGGTTATACCAAGATGATATTTTTCACACAACTCACATCATCTGTATTGTAGACGAACTAAGAAGCCTATGATTCCGTTGCGGAAACGATCAATTTTACCACAAAAACAACAAAAGATAATACGGATTTCTGTCATAACATACACTAATCAGTGCACCCTCTACTGTCCGTAGCCTGGGAATCTGGCATCGCCTACGACTCACCGCGTGGTGCCAGCCGCCGCGAGTCACTGTCAGTATACCCATCTACGTTCTGATCACATCCGCTGAGAAGATGATTTGTCTCGCGTCTGTTGTCGTAGTCTGTAATTAGCAACAGCACACAACACACTGCTGTCAACCAAACATGGAGTCAAGACAGAATGTGGCCCAAAGAACAAATTCGTTACATTCCGGAACCGAGTTGGTTGTGCCGATCCGGAGAAAAGGACGGATCCGGGATCCGTTCAACCTTAATTGGCGGAGGTCTGCGCTCTCTCGAGTCACTGTACGTAGAAACCGTTTACGTTGTAAGACCTCTGCCAAGGCGAGTTATGATTTCACCCCGTGACTATTGGTTCGTCTGATCAGAATGATTCCACAGGGAGTTACCATTACCACTCCCATCTCTACGTTATCGTTTCAACTTAAGAAGCTAAGGAAGCTTATGATTTCACCAGCGTCTGTTTGTTGGTTTGGTTGTCCGTCTTTTCTATACGCCAAAAGTAACGGACCGGTTTGAAGGACACTTGGCGGGGTGATAGAAGATGGCCCAAGGAAGGATCCGTCACATTTTGGTGTGGATCCGTGGTGCTGGTCTGGATCAGAGGGCAGGTCAGCCGTCCCAGAGTGCTTCAATGTTTTACTCTCTTTCTGTCGAACAGAGAGAGAGAGGGAGAGAGGGGGGGGACAGATAGACAGACAGGCAGACAGACAGACAGAAACGAGGATAGAGATAAAGAGACAGACAGACAGACACTGACAGAAACGAGGACAGAGAGACAGAGACAGACAGACATACACAGACAGAAACAAGGACAGAGACAGAGAGACAGACAGTAATACAGACAGACAGATAGACAGACAAACAGACAGACTGACTGACTGACAAGACCAACAGACAGACAGAGACGAGGACAGACAGACAGACAGAGATGGAGACAGAGGCAGACAGAGGCAGACTGAGACAGAGCAAGACGCTCACACAGATTGAAAGAAAAACCTTGAAGCAGGCCGACTGACAGACAAACACCTGATCGGTCATATGGAATTTGCGCCCGGCCTTAAAACATGCAATAAAGTTTGTCCCTGTTGTTTTAGCATTGATTTTTTTTTTCAAACAAACAAATGAATTAAATGGAAAGACAAATCTAATTCACATTCGGTTATCGGCCCCTAAGCGCTGGTCCTTCCAATCAATATACCCCTCCACCCCATCCCCACCCCCAACCTTCCTCCTCTTTCCTCATGAACCTCACCACCACCATAATCCCCCCCTCCCCCCCCCCCCCCCTCCCGCAACAGCACCCTTCGTTTTTGTCGTTTCATTCATTTCTCCATGGTTCACTCCGTTTCTCAATGTGTATGTTTCCTCCCACCTTCCCTCCCCCTCCTACCTTCTCTCTCTCTCTCTCTCTCTCTCTCTCTCTCTCTCTCTCTCTCTCTCTCTCTCTCTCTCGCTCGCTCGCTCGCTCGTTCGCTCGCTCGCTCTCTCTCTATGTGCGCGCAGGTGTTGGGGGGGGGGGGGGAGTGGGAGGTATTGGCCTAGGGGAAGGGGGAGGGCATTTATTCGTATTTGAGGTAATATATGGTTCATATATCAGTATGACATAGAACGTTCGTGCATGTGGACAATAACTGA
>CM065734.1:36123904-36126404 GCA_033310375.1 Conus canariensis | reverse complement strand
GATACATCTCTCCCCTTTAGATACATCTCTCTCCTTTAGATACATCTCTCTCCTTTAGATACATCTCTCCCCTTTAGATACATCTCTCTCTCCCCTTTAGATACATCTCTCTCTCCCCTTTAGATACATCTCTCTCCTTTAGATACATCTCTCTCCTTTAGATACATCTCTCTCCTTTAGATACATCTCTCCCCTTTAGATACATTTCTCTCCTTTAGATACATCTCTCCCCTTTAGATACATCTCTCTCCTTTAGATACATTTCTCTCCTTTAGATACATCTCTCCCCTTTAGATACATCTCTCTCCTTTAGATACATCTCTCCCCTTTAGATACATCTCTCCCCTTTAGATACATCTCTCCCCTTTAGATACATTTCTCTCCTTTAGATACATCTCTCCCCTTTAGATACATCTATCTCTCCACTTTAGATACATCTCTCTCCTTTAGATACATCTCTCCCCTTTAGATACATCTCTCTCCTTTAGATACATTTCTCTCCTTTAGATACATCTGTCTCCTTTAGATACATCTGTCTCCTTTAGATACATCTGTCTCCTTTAGATACATCTCTCTCTTTTAGATACATCTCTCTCCTTTAGATACATCTCTCCCCTTTAGATACATCTCTCTCCTTTAGATACATCTGTCTCCTTTAGATACATCTCACTCCTTTAGATACATCTCTCCCCTTTAGATACATCTCTCTCTTTTAGATACATCTGTCTCTCTACTTTAGATACATCTCTCCCCTTTAGATACATCTCTCCCCGTTAGATACATCTCTCTCCTTTAGATACATCTCTCTCCTTTAGATACATCTCTCTCCTTTAGATACATCTCTCCCCTTTAGATACATTTCTCTCCTTTAGATACATCTCTCCCCTTTAGATACATGTTTTCTACCCTACACATACCAGCTCACCGATATTCTTCTTCGTTGTATACACCTTTTCACCAACATTCTTTTCCTTTGAATAGATCTAACAACCTATAGAGTTCTGCTCAATATACATCCATCCATCCATATTGTTCTCTTTGGACGTATCTGTTCAGTAACAGTATTTTTCTTTGGATATACTATCCACCGATATTGCTGTCTTTTGGACACATCCACAGTTATTCTTCTCCTTTGGATACATCTATCCACTGATGTCTTTCTCCTTTGGACACGTCTATCAATCAATAGTTTTCCTCTCTGAACACGTATATCAACCTGGTATTCTCCATTGGACACACGTGTACACAGATATTTTTTTTTAACTTCTCGACACATTTATCCGTCAATGTTTCTTACCCATCTATACAACGATATTTTTTGCTTTCTCTAGACACATATTTTCACAGATGTATACAGCGACATTATGTTTTGTTGGGATATATATGTTTGCTAAAAGTTTCTCCTTGGGACATATCTCTACGATGATCTTTTTTGTCGTTTGGATATATGTCTACACACCGACAGTTTTTATTTACCTTTTTGACTCATCTGTACGGCTATAGTTTTCTCCCCTGCACTAGCATTTTCTTTTTCTCGGGACACGGCAGCTTTTGCAGCTCTTTTCCATTATTTGGACGCACACATACACCATGAGAGAGAGAGAGAGAGAGAGGGGGGGGGGGAGGTAGGTCTACTATTGGTGCACATTTTATGCACATTTTTCCCCTTGAAAGCTTCTATGTACCAGTAGTCTTTCTCTTTTGGACGCATGCACTGGTTTTTATTTTTCCTTGGACGCGTCTATGCACCAATGTTTTTATTTCTCTTTGAACGCAACCCTGCACCAATATTCTTTTTACCTGTAGATACATATAGGCACATCTTTTTGTCTGTGCGTTCGGTTTTGGTTTGTTTCTTTTTCTTTGGTAGGATCTATGCACCTGTGTGTTTCTCTGCGGACATCGGCCTCTTTCTTTCTCCATGTGGTTGCATAAATGTACCAACATATTTCTTTCTCTGTGGGCCTTGTTTACATACTGATTTTTTTCTCTCTTCTGGACGAACATTTAAACTGGTTTTAGAAGTGATTTTAAGTAACTCTGCCGGTGAACATGGACAACCAAATTGCAAGACAAAACACAACGCGTTTCAACTTCTTTGATATTCTTCAGGCAAGATGAACAATATTCAGGACAATGACAACGAGGAACCAGCAATCACTTATCTTCTCGAATTCGGTGCAAGATGGGCGTTGAAAGTGGTATTTTTCCCCCCTTGAAACAAGGCAAACATACATCCATGTTTTTTTTCTTCTTTCGATGAATCTGTACGTGGTACTGTTATCTACTGGCTAAATGAAGGAAGTAAGGAAACTGAGTGAATGATATTGACTAGATGACATGGGAAACGATTGAATGAAGCGCCAGCTGACAGCTCTTCAGTCGGCACTACCCAGGTAGACAGCCCGTTGTGTAAACGAGTGTGGATTGTGAAGCGCTTAGAGCTTGGTCTCTAGCCAAGAATAGGCGCTATATAAGTATTCATTATTATTATTATTAT
>CM065734.1:36118904-36121404 GCA_033310375.1 Conus canariensis | reverse complement strand
CACCCCACCACTCTCTCTTTGTCAGTCTGTCTGTCTGTCTGTCTGTCTCTCTTCTTCTGTCTTCTGTCTCTCTCCTCTCTCTCTCTCTCTCTCTCTCTCTCTCTCTCTTCTCGATTTTTCGACACAATTTTGATCAAACATCACATACGTATGCAATTATCCTTATGCATGTCTACGATGTCATACATAACAAAGCTCATTCAATAAAATATGCATATAGCAATTACATTACACTATATGCATGCGCGGGGATAATGAACACAGACGGGGAGACAGATACAAATGCACATGACAAGCATAGGACAGACACACAAACATATTGTCTCACCAGAAAATACACGATCGTGAAACTATTGCAACAGAATATTTACTTCTAGTCATGGTGCGGCTTTTTTTTTTTTTCGTTTCTTTTCTGTGGTTAAACGTTTTCTTATTTAGAATAAGTGTGTCTGCAGAGATCATATCCCATATTTCTGTAAGCCTCTAGTTGTGTGTCTGTGTGTAGCAGCGTGTATGCATTGTTATACATGTGTAACAATGTGGCTCAAATTTGTGTATAATTCATTGAAAAATGTGTATAGTGGAGAAAATGTGTATAGTGCAAAAACTGAAAGCATCTATGAAATACGCATGTATAAACCTACCTACCTATTGATGGATTATGTGATCGTGATAAAGTAATAAAAAGACAAGCACGAAAATGTCTCACAGAAAGGGATGGATGTTAACCAGCTGAAGATCGTACACACTGTGCATTGTTTTTCAACTACTGTAGTAGTCACTTCCATCGATAAAAGAACCTCAATAGCATACAAACCCTGAGTACGTGAAATTCATAGTGTTATTGTACATGTAGCTCTACAAAGTGTAAAAAGAAAACAAAAATAGCACCATCGCCCAGTGATACAAAGCGTTTAATAAAACCACTAAATACGGGAGTTACAGGATTCATATATCAACCGTTTGGTATTGAAATCTGTATGGTTCATGTTTTACGTGTGAGCTGTATAACTCGATCTTGAATCCAAATTTCAAGATTTTCAGATAACCCGCCACATGTGGAAGGCTGCTCTGTAGCTTACATGCGTACACATGTTTTGCTTGTTTGTTTGTTCGTTTGTTTTTTCAAAAGAATAATAAAGTAGAAAACAGAATCTATATGAGTATTACATCAGATCCTGATAGCCAAACTCATTGCATAACAAGCCAACGAGAAGGAAACATAACTTACCAGTTACCTCCACCCCTATCACCCCCATCATCCACCATCCCTGTCTCTTCCTTTTTCTTTACCTGACCCGCCCCCCCCCCTCCCCTCTTCCTCAACCCTTTGCCTCCTCCTCCTCCCCCTCCTTCTCCTCCTCCTCCTCCTCCTCCTCCTCCTCCTTCTCCTCCTCCTGCTTTCTGAATGCTTTCACAGTTTAGGGGAATTGCTGCCATTTTTCAACTTTCTGTTTTTCTGGTTTGGAATGTAGCTTAGAATGCATGGTTTGAAATATAGCTTAGAATGCATGGTTTGAAATATAGCTTAGTGTGCATGGTTTGAAATTTAGCTTAGAATGCATGGTTTGAATATAGCTCAGAATGCATGGTTTGGAATATAGCTTAGAATGCATGGTTTGGAATATAGCTTACAATGCATGGTTTGAAATATAGCTTAAATGCATGGTTTGAAATATAGCTTAGTGTGTCATGGTTTGGAATATAGCTTAGAATGCATGGTTTGAAATATAGCTCAGAATGCAGGGTTTGGAATATAGCTTATAGAGTGCATGGTTTGGAATATAGCTTAGAATGCATGGTTCGGAATATAGCTTAGAATGCAAAATTTGGAATAAAGCTTAGAATGCATGTTCACAAGGCTTGTCATCTTCTTTGCCCTCGAAACCAAGTGAAAAAAGAAAGTCCAGGAGAAGTGGAAAACAGATCGTGTTACTTGTTCTTTGAGCATTTCCCAATACGGCTGTCTCATTTCTAGGCTACTGGACTAAAAAGTCGGTAAATCGGTCAGGATTTCTTTGGTGTGTATATGCGTCTATGTGGGAATGGACGAGGTGGGGAGAGGGGGGTGGGTGGCAGGGGAAGGTTGGGAGGGTTGAGGAGTGAATGTGTGGATTTACGACTCTCTCTCTCTCTCTCTCCTCTCCCTCTCTCTCTCTCTCTCCTCTCTCTCTCTCTCTCTCTCTCTCTGGCGGCTGGAACATGTTAATAGCCTCATAAAACAAATGTCTTCATTTGACTTCCAGTTATCACAAATTCAACAATTATTATGTACTTTCAAGGCGGGGTTTTTGTTGTTGTTTTTCATTTTAGGTTGCTTTTATGGAAGGTTGTGTCGTTTCGGGTATTGCTCTGTTTTATGGGGTAATTGTGCTTCTTCTACTCTAAAGTCAGTTTGTTGCTTACAGAGACGTGCCATTTAAATGATGAAAGACATTCAATCATCAGGGAAATTTGTGCATGATGAATTTTTAACAACATGAAAGCATCACTCATCATG
>CM065734.1:36108904-36113904 GCA_033310375.1 Conus canariensis | reverse complement strand
CGCGCGCCCGTGTGTGTGTGTGTGTGTGTGTGTGTGTGTGTGTGTGTGTGTGTGTGTGTGTGTGTGTGTGTGTGTGTGTGTGTGTGTGTGTGTGTGTGTGTTTGGCGTGGATGGGGAAGGAGGAACAGGCAGAGTGTGCTTGCTGTGAGGGGAGGGGACCTGCTTGCGGATGGCGGCCAAACACACGTCTTGGTTTGCTCAACCGTTTTGTCCGATCCTAGCGGTGTGGGGGACCGTTTTATCCCTCGTGTATGCTTCTTCTGGCCTCCGTTTGGGCGACACGTTTTAAATCTGGTCTCGCGGCCAGCAAAAGACGTTCCAAGTCCCCACCAATCGTGAGAAAGCGTACGAGGGTGCAACAAATTGCGTGACTCGAGACTGACATATTATATACGTTTTTTTTTTTTTAAAGTAGAAATTGAGGCTGGAGAAAAGCAACAACAACAACAACAAACAAATCTGGTTGCAGAGTGAGGCGACAGAAGGTGGAATTGTAAACAAATTTGAAAAATTATTTGTGAGGCTCTGCCGTTAAACGTAGACAAACGAATCACATCGAATAATCCATTCTCTGGTTCATGTTGTTGGTTTTTTTTCGGTGTAGAATATCTTTCGTCTTCAATGGAAAGCAAATAAGCACTGTCTTTAAGGGTCTGAGGTGACTTGTGAGCTGACTTGAACGCAGGCGGTGACAGTCCTGAAATGGCCCTTTGCGGTCGGCTGGGCTATAAGCAACATTACCTTACCTTAAGCTTAGCTTACCTACGGGTCTTACGTAATAAAAGCAACTCTTCCTATCTTCTCTTAAGAAATGTTCTTCTTCTTCTTCTTTTCTTTGGGCTTTTTTTTTTTTTTTTTTTTTTTTTGGGGGGGGGGGGGGTGTTGTTTGTTTGCTTTTACTATAATTTTTATATAGAAATGCCTTTTTTGACTATATATAGAAACGCCATCTGATTGGTGCATGCACCTGGCGGACGGACGGTCAATGGCTTGTCTTAAAACCCATCCCAGGAGTTCCAGCTTTCCTACATCAGCGTCACGAGTAGATCGTTCTCCCCCCCCCCCCCCCCCCCCCCCTCAGTTCTTCCCTTCATTCAGTCGTTTCCCGTGTCATCCAGTCAATATCGTTGAATATCACTTACTCAGTTTCCTTACTTCCTTCATTCTTTCCATTTCTCATGCAGAGTGCATGCTATGTGTAACGTGTCATCCATACCAACGGCCAAACTATAGCCTTCTCTACCGAAGTTGGTGATGGGGAATTTACGTGTGTGCAAGATGGGCTGCGTGCGTTCAAACACGGAACCTCGGTTTATAGTCGCATTTGAAAGACTGTATGGGAAATGGAGTCAGAACCAATGTTGACTCCGAGGGAATAATCCCCCTGTACCGAAACGGCCCGGCGGAGATTCGAACTCGCAACCCCAGGATCACCAAGATTACGAGTCCGGAGCTCTACCTCTGAGCTATGCCGGCCCCCAGTACCGGCAATATCTTCAATATATTACACCCTCGCCTGTTCCTCACGAACCACTTTGGTCGCCATGAGAAACCGTGTCATCACTGTGACAAGACAGACAGACAGACAGACAGACAGACCAGTATTACCCCAGCACCGCTGTCTGCCTGCTTCTGTTTGTCGTAGGGCAGGATAGGTTTACCCAGGTAAAGCGAATTAACCTTTTAAAGTCGACGCGAAATGTTGTCAACCTTCTACACTGTACACACTGATCTGCTTTCGAATGAGACTCAGCAGCCAAAGAGTTTTTTAAAAAAAATTTTAATTAAAAAAAAAAAAGCAAAATCCCATGGAAACTGTCTACGTGACGTCAGCACCGCACCTTTATACCCTTAGTTACCTGCACGTGTCGTTAATTAAAGTCAGCTACCCTGGGGCCATGCATGGGGCAGAAATGGAATTCAATGCTTTACATGGCAGCTTCTTTCCAAACTGGCCGAGCAGTGTGCGCTTAAGACAGCGGTTCGGGATGGTGTGTCTGGACCATGAAGGCTACCCGACAACTCCACGTGGCGACAGACATCACTGATGCTTGCAAGAGAAGAAAAGCAGCAGCAGCAGCAGCAGCAGCAGCAGCAGCAGCTGGCACTTGTACCGAAGCCAGACAATGTGTCTGTCCACACTGTGCACAACTACGCCGTTTCAGAATCACGACTCCACAGCTATGACGAGTCCACAACAGATGAGGTATGCCGTTAGAGAGAGAGAGAGAGAGAGAGAGAGAGAGAGAGAGAGAGAGAGAGAGAGAGAGAGAGGGAGAGGAAAAGAAAGAGAGAAATATAATACTACCAGAAATAGGAAAGAGAGACAGACACAGAGACAGACAGAGACAGAGACAAAGAGACAGACAGCTACCAGAGAGAGAGAGCGAGAGAGAGAGAGAAACACTACCAGAGAGGAAGAGAGAGAGAGAGATGATGATGATGAATGATGGATGATGATGATGATGATGATGATGATGCTTTATTTCCAGGGTAACAGATAAGCAAACACATGCTTTTTTTTTTTACATCCGGCCCTTGCCCGCTGAGGGACTAACAAAACATGACTAGCGACTAAAAATTACAAAACTTTTAACAAACATACAGACCTTCACCAACACATGAAAATGTATTGACGAGTTGTTCCTCCATTAATACTGACGCGTAGATGAATTTAAACACAAGAGAGAGAGAGAGAGAGAGAGAGAGAGAGAGAGAGAGAGGAGAGAGAGAGAGAGAGAGAGAGAGAGGAGAGTACTACCAGAAATAGCAGCAACCTTGTGAAATTCAATAGAGATCCAGCCACTATTCGCTAGTGACCCAACACTGAAAACGCACAGAGAAAACAGGACGCAAAGCAGTATCCTGCACCACAGCGCTTCGTCTGCGTGCAGGGTAAACAGGCTGCAAAACGAAAAGTAACTGTGAGAGAGAAGCGAGCCGATGTGCTAGTTAGCGTCGCAGGTCTGCAGTCTGAGGAGTCGTGGGTTCGAGTTCAATCAAAGACATTTATCTATGCGTGAACGCGCGCGCGCGCGCGCGCGCGCGCGCGCGCGCGCGCGTGTGTGGTGTGTGTGTGTGTGTGTGTGTGTGTGTGTGTGTGTGGTTGTGTGGTGGGTCTTCAGCATACTGGAAGTTACCACTTTTGTGAAAATGACCCCCAGCGCGCACACGTGTGTGTGTGTGTGTGTGTGTGTGTGTGTGTGTGTGTGTGTGTGTGTGTGTGTGTGTGTGTGTGTACGCGAGCGCGCGGGCGTGAGCCTTTGTAAGTGTGTGTGTGTGTGTGTGTGTGTGTGTGTGTGTGTGTGTGTGGTGTGTGTTCGAGCGCGCGCGCGTGCCTGGGGGGAGAGGTGTGTGTGTGTGTGTGTGGGGGGGGGGGGGGGGTGATCCAACATGTGCAGCAGCGACATGGCGACGCTCCATCAAGGGGAGTGAACCAGGCAGCGGAAGGTTATCAGCTCCCCTGTGAAGACAGGCTCCGCACCTTCCCTGCTGTGTCGCCACCCCCAAGGGGCGGTAATCCGTCCTCCCTCCACCCCCACCCGTCCCTCCTCGTCACTTCCTCTCTCTCTTCCGCCATTCTCCCACCCCCCTTCCCACCCCTTCCACCCTCCAACCCACTGATAATATTAGCTCTGTACCGGCGACAGCTTGTAGGTACAGTTTGCGCTGTTGTCAAAGGCTGTAGCGCAGTCCAGAATAGAGACGCTCGGGAGGGTTTGATTATTAACAGAAACGTGCGGGAAGTGTGTGGGGGGGGGGGGGGGAAGGGGGGGGAGGGGGGGAAGGACGACTCGGTCGGCCTAAGGGTGATTATACGGCCGTGGCTTAAGGACAGGAAGGGCCTAGCAGAGAGGTCTTGCGGTTGGTGAAAATAACATGAATGGAAAGAGACAGTGTGAATGGATCAAGCACCCGAACGCCGCCCTGAGGGACTCCCTTAGGACCACCAACTAAGCAGAGGCCTTCTTCAGTTTGGACCCGTTCCTTTCATCCTTCATACTACCTTCTTTCATTCATTCCTTCCTTCCATTCATTCATTCATTCATTCCTCGAACCCGTTGCTTCAGTTGTGTTTCACTCCCAACATCATAAAAATGCGTAAAGCTGGTTTGTGCTCTTGTAAGGTCGTGCGCCCCCCGCATCACGGAAAAATCGTGTTGCTAAATTATTCCACGTGACGTTTTGTTTCCCAGCATGAAATGTCATAATGCTTGACTTGTTTCCATCTTCACACAGGTGATTATGCTGTAGCTTATTAAGGAACGGAGACAAAATTTCATGAGGTGCAATATCCAAAGGGAAAACGAAACGACAGAAGAAAGAAAACAAAATTTCGACAGGATTCAAAATCAAAGCACGGCACTGGTCCTTTCTTGTCAAGGGGAATCCCCCAATCCAAATTGGGTTTAAGGTCTGTGACACACTCGGGCTCAAGGCGTGGTACATTCTGTAACGGGACATCGGACGTGCATCATGATTTCCTCCATGTATAATTCAAGGCGTGGTACATTCCGTAACGGGATGTCGGACGCACATCATGATTTTCACCATGCAGTTTTTGTGTGCCTAAGTTCCTTTAAAGCACAAAAATCTTACATTCTATGTTTTGTTTATGGAATACCTTTGTTAGAAGAGGACACCTGTTTTCGATTTTTTTTTTATGTGGTTGAAAACATGTATCCCCATTAACAAGTCGAAAGCGAGCGACATTTAACAGATGCAGCATTAGCGAGGGAACCACCTCACGATATGGCTACTATGTGTTTACTGCACACGAAACAAGACTTTTGTAGATTTTGTTAGATATTACCCGGATTTTCATTATCCGTTTTGAAGTAAAGAAGAAACTTTTAATTTCGCCGTTATAACGAACAAGCACAAGCGCGCACACACACACACACAGAGAGAGGAGAGAGAGAGAGGAGAGAGAGAGAGAGAGATCAGCATGAAAGTAAATCTTGAGTGAGAAGAGATCACATCAACCCACTTTCACCTCA
>CM065734.1:36101404-36103904 GCA_033310375.1 Conus canariensis | reverse complement strand
GGCGTGAAGCGTGTTGGTGTGTGCGTGTGTGTGTGTGTGTGTGTGTGTGTGTGTGTGAGTTTCGTGTGACTGAGGGAGGTCAGATGGAGAGCAAAGTCAGCGAGCGGTCAGTCGGAGCAGTGCTGTCCAGATGATGTGTGCCACTACCTGTTAATGGGAGGTCTCTCACGTGTGGCTCCCTAGACACCAAGAGTTCCTTGACCTGTCTGGTTGCTAAGGCTTGGAAGGAGTTGAGGGGTGGGGGAAGGGCATGGGGGTGGGGGAGGGGTATGGACTTGAGGTGGAGGTGTTGCTTGATTGATCTGGCATGAAATCATCCGATTTGTCACCCCATAAGCTTGCGAGCACGTACCTTGCACATGTGTGTGTGTGTGTGTGTGTGTGTGCGTGTGTGTGTCAGATACACGAGGACACACGAAAAACTGTGCGTTCGTGAACGCACACACACACACACTCGCGCGCGCGCACGCCCGCTCACGCACGTACGCACACACACACACAACACATGATATAAACATGCGTACATGTGTATATATATATTCAATTATAAACCAAGCTTGCTCTTATGTCTTAGATTGAAGAAATAGGAGGAGATAAGCATTCATATCTGCAGTAGTAGATAATTCTGCCTAACTAACAGTATGTGCTTGAGTGGGTGAATGGGGAATAATACATGCTTCTCAAAATGAGCCTTCAGCAAGCTTATAGTCTCCAAGGGGAGACAATCTCCAATGGGGAGGAAACTCACTAACATATAACTCCTGGTCAGATACCGATATTTCGAAACCTGATTGTTTTCTCCTCAGTGACCGCGGAAAGTGGTAACTTCACTCCTCTGCCTTTTCGGTTTTAAGAAGAATGCTATCCCAGAAAAAGGCTGGTGTGCAATACCGTAGTATGTTTGTTGAGTTTTCAAAAAACCAACCAAAGGTGCCACCTAAGAAGCAAAAGAAAATCATGAAAGAGCAAAACAAGCTACATTTTCTTGTGAAAAGTAGAAAATATAAAAAGATAACCTCTTAAGACACAAGTGCTAAGACATAAGAGCAATCTAAGACATAAGAGCAAGCTTGGTTTATAATTGAATATTTCTTGCAGTCATTGCAACACCAAGCTGCTCTGTAAGTTGCTGGAATGGTGCTCGGTACTTATCCTTGGAATTTATTAGTTTATTGCATATATATATATATATATATATATATATATATATATATATATATATATATATTGTTGTGTGTGTGTGTGTGTGTGTGTGTGTGTGTGTGTGTGTGTGTAGAGAGAGAGAGAGAGAGAGAGAGAGAGAGAGAGAGAGAGAGAGAGATGAGACCAGGTTAACATAACGATATAACCTGAAAAGTTCATGGTGAAATAAGATGATCGAGTGATCCAATGACTCGTACAGGTTGAAAAATTGTACTGACATAATTATACTGTAGTGGGAGACACAGGCTGAACAATTGTACTGTCATAATTATACTGTAGTGGGAGACACAGGCTGAAAAATTGTACTGTCATAATTATACTGTAGTAGAGACACAGGCTGTAACAATTGTACTGACATATACTGTAGTGGGAGACACAGGCTGAACAATTGTACTGACATATACTGTAGTGGGAGACACAGGCTGAACAATTGATACTGACATATACTGTAGTGGGAGACATAGGCTGAACAATTGCCTGACACATACTGTAATGGGAGACCAAGCTGAACAATTGTACTGAACTTATACTGTAGTGGGAGACAGGCTGAACAATTGTACTGACATATACTGTAGTGGCGACACAGGCTGAACAATTGTACTGACATATACTGTGTGGAGACAGGCTGAACAATTGTACTGAATATACTGTAGTGGAACACAGGCTGAACAATTGACTGACACATATACTGTATGGGGACATGCAGGCTGAACAATTGTACTGACATATATGTAGTGGGAGACACAGGCTGAACAATTGTACTGGCAATACTGTAGTGGGAGACAGGCTGAACAATTGTACTGACATACACTGTAGTCGGAGACACAGGCTGAACAGTTGTACCGACATATACTGTAGTGGAGACACAGGCTGAACAATTGTACTGACATATACTGTAGCGGGAGACACAGGCTCAACAATTGTACCGACATATACTGTAGTGGGAGACACAGGCTGAACAATTGTACTGACATATACTGTAGTGGGACAACAGGCTGAACAATTGTACTGAACATCATACTGTAGTGGGACACACAGGCTGAAAATTGTACGACATATACTGTGTGGAGACAGGCTGAACAATTGTACTGACATATATTTTAGTGGGACACACAGGCTGAACAGTTGTACCGAAATATACTGTGTGGGAGACCAGGCTGAACAATTGTACTGACACATACTGTAGTGGGGACACAAGGCTGAACAATTGTACTGACAATACTGTAGTGGGAGACACACAGTGACGAGTGTGGCACCGTGGAAAATACTTTCCTACATTGTAGGCAGGTGACCATAA
>CM065734.1:36073450-36075950 GCA_033310375.1 Conus canariensis | reverse complement strand
ACACACACACACACACACAACACACAACACACACACACACACACACACACACACACACACACACACACACTGATTCTCTCTCTCTCTCTCTCTCTCTCTCTCTCTCTCTCCTCTCTCTCTCTCTCTCTCTCTTCTCACACACACACACGCGCGCGCGCGCGTCAATGGCCAGATACGACCAGCTGCAGCAACACTACCACCAAGAACAACAGCAACAACGGCAACAGCAACGACAACAACAACAACAATCGCTCGTTGTGATGAATGGCGATTGTTTCTGCTGTATCAGAAGCTACAGGGTTGTTACAGGGTTGTTACAGAGGACACAAAGGCTGCTCAGACCAGTGAGGAGATTCTAGCTGGAAGAAAGGATAATGGGGGTGTTTGAAATGACAACACAAACATTAGTTTGACCAGATGGAGCCAAGGTTGTTTATACTACAACACAAAGATTAGTTTGACCAGATGAAGCCAAGGTTGTTTATACTACAACACAAAGATTAGTTTGAACAGATGGAGCCAAGGTTGTTTATACTGCAACACAAAGATTAGTTTGACCAGATGAAGCCAAGGTTGTTTATACTACAACACAAAGATTAGTTTGACCAGATGGAGCCAAGGTTGTTTATACTACAACACAAAGATTAGTTTGACCAGATGGAGCCAAGGTTGTTTATACTACAACACAAAGATTAGTTTGACCAGATGGAGCCAAGGTTGTTTATACTACAACACAAAGATTAGTTTGACCAGATGGAGCCAAGGTTGTTTATACTACAACACAAAGATTAGTTTGACCAGATGGAGCCAAGGTTGTTTATACTACAACACAAAGATTAGTTTGACCAGAAGAAGCCAAGGTTGTTTATACTACAACACAAAGATTAGTTTGACCAGATGAAGCCAAGGTTGTTTATACTACAACACAAAGATTAGTTTGACCAGATGAAGCCAAGGTTGTTTATACTACAACACAAAGATTAGTTTGACCAGATGAAGCCAAGGTTGTTTATACTACAACACAAAGATTAGTTTGACCAGATGAAGCCAAGGTTGTTTATGCTACAACACAAAGATTAGTTTGACCAGAAGAAGCCAAGGTTGTTTATACTACAACACAAAGATTAGTTTGAACAGATGAAGCCAAGGTTGTTTATACTACAACACAAAGATTAGTTTGACCAGATGAAGCCAAGGTTGTTTATGCTACCACACAAAGATTAGTTTGAACAGATGGAGCCAAGTTTGTTTATACTACAACACAAAGATTAGTTTGAACAGATGAAGCCAAGGTTGTTTATACTACCAGAGAAAAGTTTTCCGGAATGAACATGATGAGCTAAAAGAGACAAAGGATGCTCAGAATCGTGAATTTAAAAGAAATAACGAGAGAGAGAGAGAGAGAGAGAGAGAGAGAGAGAGAGAGAGAGAGAGAGACAGACAGACAGACAGACAGACAGACAGACAGACAGACAGACAAGAGTGAAAGAGAAGAAGAAGAAGAGAAGAAGAAGAAGAAGAAGAAGAAGAAGAGAGAGAGAGAGAGAGAGAGAGGAGAGAGAGAGAGAGAGAGAGAGAGAGAGAGAGAGAGAGAGAGAGAAACCACGTCTGCTCAGAACTGAGGGAACAAAGCCTGATTTGAATCGGACATAGTGGCTGTCTAGAATACGATGTCGGTTCTAGTTTCAAAGAGAGTCAGCCTTTATGATGTAAAACAAACAAGCAAACAAACAAAAGACCCAGGGAACTGTGCGCAAGTGTACAGATGGCAAAAACACAACATTCACTCAGATTCCACCACTGTGCAGTTGTCATCAGCAAAGGGAATCAGTAAGTCTAGCGAATATCAAAATGTGACTTTCATTTAACGTCTATCCTCTATTCGTGATATTAGACAAAAGTGTGTGTGTGTGTGTGTGTGTGTGTGTGTGTGTGTGTGTGTGTGTGTGTGTGTGTGTGTGTGTGTGTGTGTGTGTGTGTGCGTGCGCGCGCGCGTGCGTATGTGTGTGTGCGTGTCTTTTTAGGTCTGTTGTCCGTAATGAGAACACAAACGTTGTCATGTCCCTCGCCTGCAGTCATTATACTTTGCTGTTTGGTGTCGAAAACCTGCTTGACTGTTTGGCACTATACCTTAAATCAACGTTACTTGACACTTGTTCTGTGTGCTCATTCGTGTTTGGCATCAAAATCTATCAGCTGAGCACCATCGAAGTGAATCACCGGCAACGCAGTCTCCTCGGGTGGGTGGTGTGTTGCCGCTGCCAGATGGCCTCATGACCGATCCAGCCTCTCCTTTTCTTTAGTTCCTCCTCTGCCGGTCGTTGATCTGCTCTGTCCGAGAGCTGGGTGTCACTGACGGTGCATAGCCGATGACCGCTGAAGGCCCAGCTTAGCCAGCCATCAATCAAGGTCTCTGTGTTCCAGGCAGTGGCTTTGGCTGTCCTACAGATTTCCATCCCACACAGCAATACTGATTTGACGTTGCAGTTGAACATCCTGA
>CM065734.1:36063450-36068450 GCA_033310375.1 Conus canariensis | reverse complement strand
GGTCAGAAAGATCACCCGCGCACACACACACACACACACACACACACACACACACACACACACACACACACACACACGCACGCACCCATGCACGCACGCACGCACCACACACACACACACACACACACACACACACCACGCACGCACGCACGCACGCACGCACCACACACACACACACACACACACACACGCACACAACGCACACTCACGTGCACGCACGCACACACACACACACACACACACACACAGCACACACACACACTCACGTGCACGCACACACATACACACACACACACACACACACACACACACACACACACACACACGTGCACGCACGCACACACACACACACACACACACACACACACACACACACACTCACGTGCACGCACACACACACACACACACACACACCCCACACACACACACACACACACACACACATGCTGAACCGATCTTAGGGACACGTTGTGGAAAAATGGAATGTGGTCAAAGGACTTGTCCAGGTCAAAGGACACGTCCAGGTCAAAGGACACGTCGAGGTCAAAGGACACGTCCAGGTCAAAGGATGTGTCCAGATCAAATGACGTGTCCAGGTCAAAGGACGTGTTCAGGTCAAAAGATACGTCCAGGTCAAAAGGCACGGCCACGTCAAAGGACGTGTCCACGTGAAAGAACGTGTTCAGGTCAAAGGAGACGTCCAGGTCAAAGGACACACCCAGGTCAAAAGACACGTCCAGGTCAAAGGACGTGTCCAGGTCAAAGGACGTGTCCAGGTCAAAAGACACGTCCAGGTCAAAGGACACGTCCCGTTTAACCTTCACAGTGATCTCTTGAGCTTCTTTCAAGTGTCTTTTTGTTCGAGCGGTTGGTTTGGTTTGGGGTTTCGCTTTTCGTTTGTTTGATTTTCGTGTTTTTCTCTTTTGGGTTTGTTGTTGTTGTTGTTGGTTTTTGTTTGTTTATGTTTGTTAGGCTAGAGAGAAAACGGCGTTTGTGACGCTAGTAAGTTCTTTTTGTGACAGTATACATGAGCCTGCTCTGGGTTGGCAAAACTTAAGGGAAAATCCCGAGTATAAAAATAAGTAAAACACTACATACTACAACCGCCATAAAATACATATGGCACACAATGAATTCAAAATATATCAGCTTATCTAAAACTATTCTTAAGGCAGAGAAGACGAGGTCATGCTGAGGGTGCCAGATATTCTGCCTGATTGATCACATTCAAGTATCGAGAAAAATAATGAAAGATGACAAAAGTACCAAATAAATAAATGAATACAGACGCAACTTGATTGGTTGAAATGGAGACACAAATAATTAAAAAATAAACAATAGATAGATTGATTGATTAGATTCTTTTTAAAAACAAGAATCGCTGGCCAAGGGACACTGCAAAGCTGACAGTGACTTCCACTCCAAATATTGTTTTCCATTTACAATAAATCCACTCCGTATCCAGATCACAACAAAGTGGACATGATGAAATTGTAACAAAATAAATACAGTGTGACAAGAAAAAAAAAATTTCTAGAATAAAGACAAGTGAATAAGTCACCAACACAGAAAAAGAACGAAAGGCGGTAAATAAAAAAAAAAAAGAAAAATAAGAAAGCAAAAAAAGACATTTTCAGACAAGAAAGAGGAATATGCTAACACTTTATTTCTTATCATGCCCCTCTCTTTCAACACGTTCTATTGACCGAAACTGCAGGTGCCTGAATCTCTCGGGCCTGTCTGATGTATATTTTTTGGACAGGAAGCGTAGACGATTAATGAGGACGATGACGCTACGGACTTCCATTCTCTACATATTACGGCTGTACGCTACGCACTCACTATTTCATTCACCATTCAGCCCATCCCATATAAAAAGCAAGAAAACAAAAAGTCTACATAGATGAAAGGGAGAATGAAACAATCCCCACCCCCCCATTCAAGTACGATTACCGCTGTTAGAGATTAGTTCCCGGAGCAGACTGTGTTTGATCCTTTAGTTCAACAATTGTGTTTCTCCTAACGGGATTAGGGCGGCGGGCTAGTCGTATGGTGTTGGGTCTCTCATAAGTATTATCCTTATCCTAGGGTGGTGTGGTTGGTGGACGGTGGTAGCTCAAGGGTTAATCCCTAACTCTGGTGGTCATTTTGTTCCTTGTGGATTAGTTAGCACATTAGCTGCGGCTTTCTTTTGAGGCGGGTGGCCACAGGCATTTCTGGAATGAGGAAATCAAAGGAAGAGAACATTGTGTTAGCTCTGGTGTGTGTGTGTGTGTGTGGTGTGTGTGTGTGTGTGTTGTGCCTGCGTGGGCATGAGTGTGTGTGTGTGTGTGTGTGTGTGTGTGTGTGTCGTGTGTGTGTGTGTGTGTGTGTGTGTGTGTGTGTGTGTGTGTGTGTGTGTGTGTGTGTGCCTGCGTGGGCATGAGTGTGTGTGTGTGTGTGTGTGTGTGTGTGTGGTGTGTGTGGTGTGTGTGTGTGTGTGTGTGTGTGTGTGTGTGTGTGCCTGCGTGGGCATGAGTGTGTGTGTGTGTGTGTGTGTGTGTGTGTGTGTGTGTGTGTGTGTGTGTGTGTGTGTGTGTCTGTTGTGCGTGAGTGCGCGCGCGTGGTGTGTGTTCGTTCGTTCTTCAATTTAACGTCTATTCACATAAAGTGATTTTAGACAGAGTTAGGGAAATAGCGTGTGTATGCATGCGTGCGTGTGTGTGTGTGTGTGTGTGTGTGTGTGTGTGTGTCTGTGTGTTGTGTGTCTGTGTGTTGCGTGTGCGTGTGCGTGTGTGTGCGCGTGTGTGTGTGCGTGTGTGTGTGTGTGTGTTGATGCACCGATAAGAGATTTGTTACGAGCAGTTAGCTATATATAGTGATTCATACTAACATTCTTTACAACTAGGCTAAACATTAGCACAAAGCAAGTATTAAAACACAAAAGGAGTACAGGATATCTGGTATAACCAAAATGTTAAGCGCTCATATCTATAGGAACACTTGTTACAAAAAAGAGCCCATTGGACTAATCATCAAGGAATTAACAAAAGAAACAAGACCTTGTAAGTTCTGGAAAATACACGTGCCATCAGGTCGCAGGCAGTCAGAATTTTCATTTTTGAAATATGCGCAGTGGTAAAGAAGATGCTGAGTTGTAAAACTTTCAACTGCACCGCAGATGCAATTTAAATTTTTGCGGAATTTTGTACGGAAAGTGTTTAGCTTAAGCCTGTAAAACAGGGATTCAAGTTTTCGGTTATTTTTTTCAAGTACGTTTATGTTGGCCAATTGACAGGTAATCTTTCCACTTTTAGCCGCGTTGCTAGAAGAAAAAGTAGCTGACTGGGATTTGTCACAGCAGAGCAGTTTGGAGTGAGGTAGATGTATTTTAATAAGAACCAAGTTTTTGTAGGCTTCATAAACCTTTTCAATACACGTCTTTTTTAAGAGACCATATCCTTCGTATAAACACAGAGGAATGTTGATTTCTATGGATTCATCGGACTTTCGTGCTCCTTTTCTGGCAGCCCGGTCAGCCCACTCATTACCAGAAATGAGTTCGTTCGTTCTTCAATTTAATGTGTGTGTGTGTGTGTGTGTGTGTGTGTGTGTGTGTGTGTGTGTGTGTGTGTGTGTGTGTGTGTGTGTGTGTGTGTGTCTGTTGTGCGTGAGTGCGCGCGCGTGTGTGTGTGTGTGTGTGTGTGTGTGTGTGTGTGTGTGTGTGTGTGTGTGTGTGTGTGTGTGTGTGTATGTGTGTTAATCCTTATTATGCAAGCTAAGCTAACGAACACTTATACTGGGGCTTGGGTGTGAAAACTCAGTCGGACAAACACTTACTAACACCGCGACGCCTGCTTCGGCGCTAGACTCCGAGTCAAAGGCTCATTGGTTCGAATCCCGGGTGGTACTTTGGTAGGTAGAGAGTGAAGGGGATTTTTTTTTTCTCACCAAATATCCAAGATCAACTTGCAGATCTGATAGTGGACGAATCCCCTTCGTGTGTATACAAAATCAAGTGGCGCATGTTAAAGATGATGGAAGTCGTCCTAGCGATTAAAATGTTAAAAAACGAAAAAACGAAAAAAGAAAACGCACACAGACACACGAAGATATTCATCCTCGCCCTACAGATTGCTGAGAGGCAGAATACATGGCATCCACTTATTGAAAGACTGTATCAAAAATGCAGTGCCGCAGAACTCGAAAACCAGTTTCATCCTGTATTCAAATGCCCGTTCTTTTCATGGAAATGAAACAAGATATCTGACAAACTATTTCTGCGAACGTTCGCTCTACTGTCGGAATTTCCTGTAACTTTGAACAGCGAAAGCGAAGCTAGGTTCACAAACTGGTGACATTTCTCTCTGCCCATCACCACCACCACCACCCTCTCTCTCTCTCTCTCTCTCTTCTCTCTCTCTCTCTCCTTGCCCTCTACCACTCCCCCCTTCGTCTCCTTACTGTTGATGCATTACTTTGGAATGACACATGCAAACACACATGGACACACCCCTGCCCCCCCACCCCCCACCCCCTTCCTTTCCTTTCCTTCTCTTCCCCCTCCCCTACCCGTTACTTCCTCAATTTTGTGTCAATCATGACGGAAACGCAGACCAATACAAAATGACATTGTGTGTCATGGACAAGGCGGAATGTATATTTGAACTTTTGGTAACCTTTTTGACATTTGCAAGACGTCAGTTATGACTTTTGAGAGAGAGAGAGAGAGAGAGAGAGAGAGAGAGAGAGAGGAGAGAGAGAGAGATGGCGAGAGAGAGAGAGAGAGAGAGAGAGAGAGAGAGAGAGAGAGAGAGAGAGAGAGAAGTCCTGTTATTTTTCCGATGATTTAGAGGAAAAAGGTAAAAATACTCACAGGTGCTAAACAAGCAACAACAAAAAATGACTGTCGATGGCCACAACGCCCAACCTGTCGCTAGCCATTCCAGAGAAAGCCACACCCAGGAAGGAACTAGTTTCTCGAGGGGGAAAAATGCAAACTTCTCATTATTATGATGTTT
>CM065734.1:36050950-36053450 GCA_033310375.1 Conus canariensis | reverse complement strand
GAGCAGTGAACTAGATCTGTTCGCTGTGTCAGGGCACGGCATCATGGAAGACGTGCCTATCCCTCTCATTCTGCCGCTTGAATTCTCTCTCTCTCTCCTCTCTCCCTCTCTCATCTCTCTCTCTCTCTCTCTCTCTCTCTCTCTCTCTCTCTCTGTCTTGTGTGTGTGTGTGTGTGTGTGTGTGTGTGTGTTGTGTGTGTGTGTGTGTGTGTGTGTTTTGTGCCCGCGCGCGCGCGTTAGCGGGTATATGATATGTGTGTGTGTGTGTGTGTGTGGTGTGTGTGTGTGTGTGTGTGTGTGTGTGTGTGTGTGTGTTGGTGACTAGACAGACAGACAGACAGAGAAGATGAGATCTGTTCCATCGGCAGCGCTGGCTGACTCTTATTTCAGGCTTTATTTTTCTCATGTACACGCTCACAGATGGACCTTCTGTCTACAGTCACACTCGGCACCTCTTGGCAGGAGAGGAAGGGGCCGTGGTCTGCACGGCGCCCACAATATCTCTAACCTGACCTCTCGTCTTAAGCGGGGATGGAACCCAAGATCCTTAGCTCAAGACAACCATGCTTTATCCGCTAGTCCCAACCAGACCCACAATTAAACGTGATCCCATCATAGACACGGAAACACTGAGGAACATGGTCGGGGAGTTAATGTAAGACCGAAACAACATTTCAGAACGAAGGAGTGACACATGGCGCCAACGTGCACTAGACCTGTTCAAAAGAGAGAGAGAGAGAGAGAGAGAGAGAGAGAGAGAGAGAGAGAGAGAGAGAGAGAGAGAGAGAGAAACATGTTTGTCATTTGGAAATAGAGTTACCTTTCCTCAGTTTATGGGTCAAGCAAGTGAATCTAGAGAGTCAAAAATTCTATTTGAAGCTCATGCCAGGATAACGATCGAGAGATCGACTGTCTGCATTCCAGACGCACCGTGTCACACCCATGTTTTGGCATATTCTGTCTCTGATTGCACTGTTAAGCTGACTCATGGGGCAAAGCTGCTTTGGGCATGCCCGCAGCGGCATCCGTCCCATAAAACAGGCGGGGCTATTCTTCGCTGAATGCGAACTCTAGAAAAGATTACTTCCCTTGCAGATTTCTAACGCCAACTCTAGCACAAATTACCTCCCTTGCAGATTTCCGACCGTTTTCAAAACAGGCAGGTTTTTGTCTTGCTATGTATGTGCAGCTGGTAGAGATCTTATCACACAGGCTGCTGGCTACATGCTTAGGTTCAAGGTGTAACACCCGCAAGAACATTAAGAACACGGCCTTCTTTTTAGGAATTTAAACGGGGCAACACACACACACACACACACACACACACACACACACACACACACACACACACGCCCCTGCTTTTATCGCAGGAGCAGAGAGAGAGAGAGAGAGAGAGAGAGAGAGAGAGAGAGAGAGAGAGAGAGAGAGAGAGTAATTATTAGGCCTCCAGCCTGTAATCATAGATAACATATAAAGCAGATGAGTAATTAATGATTCCAAATCAGTTTAGATTATCAGCCACGTATTCCTCTCTATATCTGAGAGAATAGAAAATGTATACGGCTATCTCGTATAACACTTCTAGTTTCGGGACGAAGTCAACGTTTACATATTACATCAAACTAAACAATTGGCCTTGATGTATTGACCAAATCTGTTGACCCTGATTAATATAGAACCTTCTCAATGATACAGAAAATGAAGTTCGTCTTCATTATTTGAAAAGGACACATCATTTTGAGATAATTACCGTTAAGATAGCGCCTTTTCTTCAAATCATTAACACCAAGTGTGAACTTGGTTAACGGAATGCTAAAGCTGCTTCTAGAAATCTTTTAAAAGTGTTGTTCACGATGTCGAAGTTATTTGAAGGAACTATAGAATCTGAAACTATTACTCTCTTTGATTTACTCTTATATTCCTACGTCTTTTTAATTTTTTCCTGCGTCTTTTGAAAACAGTCTATTTTCTTTGCTTGAACATTTTCAAAAAAAAACATTTCATGTAGTCTCGTTCATCCACACATTCGAGTGTCTACTTAAACATGTTTTTAAAAAACAATGGATAGTTTGAGAGGTCCGACGCCCTTCCTCCATTATCATTAAAACTGAATTATACCACAAACAAGCGTTTTGATGTGGCAAAAGTTGTTGTAATAATTAAGGTGTGTGTGTGTGTGCGCGCGCGCGTGCGCGCGCGCGCGTGTGTATGTGTTTCAGAGAACGTCAGTGACGTACACTGCAAACAGCGTTATTTCTATACAATGGATATCGTCCTGTTTTGATGTTAGCCGTGTGTGTGTGTGTGTGTGTGTGTGTGTGTGTGTGTGTGTGTGTGTGTTTCGTCCGCGTGCGCGCGCGTGTGGTGTGTGTGTGTGTGTGTGTGTTCTAGAGAAAGTCAAGAACATTGACTACAAACAGCATTATTTCTACACAATGGATATCGTCCTGTGTTTACATTAGCAGTGCGTGTGTGTGTGTGTGTGTGTGTGTGTGTGTGT
>CM065734.1:36032632-36035132 GCA_033310375.1 Conus canariensis | reverse complement strand
AGTTCGTGACTTGGGTTTGACCAGGAGAGGTGGAATTTGTTGCTGTTGGGATTTACACTTTTATTGTTTCTTGACTTATGTTGTTGTTGTTGTTGTAGTTGTTGTGACAGTGGGGTGCCCAACGCTCTGATCCTTGATGTTTTGCTGTTATTGTTCGTTGGTTTGTGTTTGCAGTTCATGAAATTCGGTGCACGAACTTCTTTCTCGCCAAGTCGTTAGCGTCGTCGCTATTAGTTACACGTAAACGGTAATCATGGTTGTTTTTGAGTGGTCTTGACGGTTGTATATTATTGCCGTGTTCTGTGTTTGCCCAGAGATGAGCAGATTGTCTGTGTTTGTTTGTTGGTTGATTGGTTGTGTTTGCCCAGAGATGAGCAGATTGTCTGTTTTTCTTGGTTGATTGGTTGTGTTTGCCCAGAGATGAGCAGATTGTGTGTTTGTTTGTTGGTTGATTGGTTGCTTTTGCTTGTTTCGCTTTTCCCCTTTCATCTTTTTTCATTGACCAGGTGTCATTTTTGTTTTGCTTTGTTTGTTCGGTTGATGTATCAGTACTCACGCTGCTGTCTCTGGGTGTTTCCAGGTTTGCCTCTGACGGACGAAAAGTCAAAGCAACAGTAACAACAACAACAACAACAACAACGACATCGGTTGTTTCCAATCACAAGTGTATGTCGCTTTCTGCCTCTTAGGACGACAGCAAGATCATCAGCAACATCACGACGACGACTGTCATCTGCCAGTCAGCCCTACCAACGTCTGCATTGTCGTTCCCAAACTTCCGTCGACAAATATCTAGTCACGGGAAAGCCAGCGACCCCCACAAGATTCACCTTTAGAAAGGAAAAAACAAAAACAAAAAAGGGGGGGGGAGGAAGAAAAACAAAAAAGGAGGGTCACAAGACGGTTGTCATCTTCACAGAAATAAAATACATTTGAAGAAAAAAATCTGACATTCATTTGATTGAAATTGAACGGAGTTAAAAAAAAAAAAAAAAAAAACTGCGACGGGCGAACCATCTCTCTTGACTGACGATTCTTCACGTTACGGGGAGGAAAAGAAAAAAAGAAAAAGAACAGAAAAAGAAAGAAAGAAAGAAAAAGAAAGAAGAAAGATACCCCCCCACACACAAACACGCACGTGACTTTACGATCTGCGCTGTGATTGGTCGACAGCCAATTCAAGATGGTTGCCGTGACAGTCTACCTTGCTGTGGCTGCCGTCTTACTGGCAGTCGCCTACTTCAAATACATCTTCCGTTTCAGGTAAATAAATCTGTGTGTGCGTGTGTGTGTGTGTGTGTGCGCGCGCGCGCGCGGAGGGAGGGGAGGGGTGGCGCAGAGAGAGAGAGAGTGAAAGAGAGAGAGAGAGTGACCGATCATATTGTTAATCGGGTAGTGATCTCTAGTTTCTTCTGCCGTATCAATGACAAAAGAAATTTAAACAATTCTTTTTTTTTTCCCCGCACAGATCAATCGCGGAGGCTGATAGTGATGTTTTTGTTTTTTTCCTTTTCTTCCTTTCTTGAATGTGGTCTCTGTTCTTTGATTTCTTAGATTTCAGCGATCCTCTTAAACAGGTTACTGGCGGTGTTCTGGAATGAAACACAGTTCAGACTTGGAAGTAACAACAAGAAAACGTACATGCAGTAAGAATTAGCAGATGGAGCAAAACTATACACCATAATAATAATAATGATGATAATAATAATAACGATGATGATGACGATGATGATGATCATAAAAACAAGAGTAATGATAATAATGATAATAATAGTAATGAACAAATGAACAAATATTGATAAATAATGCTAACAATAAATGCATATGGTTACGATTTTACATGTTGTAGAATCACTAGCAATAACAATAATGAACTATTTTCATGTCGATACAAATGTAGCGGTATTAAGAAGAAAAGAAAACAAAAACTTCCATCAATCGAACACGTTTTATCAAAACGCCGGGCCATCACGAACCGTAGGTCAGATTTCCACCCCAACCCCTACTCTTAGAATAACGATAAGACCAGAAGAAACTACATGACGAACAGAGACGTGACTGAAAGAGTTGTTTCCCCTTGTCTTCTCCCAGGCGGGCAGGCGAGGCGCCCTATGTGCCGGGTCACTTCCTGTGGGGCAACGGGGCAGAGTTCGCGGAGCACGCCGTGCGCTTCCTGCACAAGTCTCAGAAAGCTGTGGGCGACATCTTCACCATCCGCCTGCTGCACCAGTACATGACCCTCATCATGGACCCGCACTGCTTCGAGCAGTTCTCCAAGGAGAAGAACTTCGATTTCGACCCCATCCAGAAGCAGGTCAACAACAACGTCTTCGGTTTCGAGCTGAAGAACGCCCGCAAAGTCATCCTGGAGGCAGGGAAAAAGGTCAACGGCAAGTACCTCAACTCCGGCTTCGAGAACTTCGCCAGCAACCTCAGGAGGGCTTTCCAGAAGCTGCGGGACCGGCGGGACGGGTCCGGACTCTCCGGCGACCTCAACGGC
>CM065734.1:36017632-36022632 GCA_033310375.1 Conus canariensis | reverse complement strand
TGTTTCTGCAGCTCCTAGGAATGCAGACGCTGATCTCATGAAACCGTGCCCTCTGAAATCTATTAATTTCCGTTTACTCCTGGGTTTTTCCCTGTGGTGCCCTTCGATGACAAGTGACAACAGACTGAGCCGTTGCAAGTCGGATTATGTGTCAGTATGGCAGTTGATGGAAATGCCATGGATGTGTCATTGTGACCATATTGCTGTTGTTGTTGTTGCATATTTTATGTAAGGTATGTTTTGTGTCGTTACGCGGATTATAAACAACTCTATACGGCTCGTGCAAACATCTTTGTACTTTTTACATGTTACTTGAGTTTCTTTTGTTTTCAGTTGACAGACGTTCATGTTTTTTGTTTTGTTTTAGGTTGACAGACATTCATGTTGTTTTATTTTCGTTTGACAGACATTCAGGTTGTTTTGTTTTTGGTTGACAGACATTCAAGATATCTTTTTAGGTTGACAGACATTCAAGTTGTTTTGTTTTCGGTTAACAGGCATTCAGGTTGTTTTGTTTTAGTTAACAAGACATTCAATTGTTATATTTTTCGGGTTGAACAGACATTTAAGTTTGTTATGATTTCAGTTGACAGATACCCCATGTATTTGTTTTCGATTGACAGACATTCAAGTTGAATTGTTTTCAGTGGACAGACATTGAATTTGTTTGGTTTTCGGTTGACAGACATTCAAGTACGACCGCTTCGTGGACGCCAAGTTCTACAAGTACGGCAAAGAGCTGAAGAACCCGCTGATCGGTTTCGGGTCGTTGTGTCCCGGCCGGCGCCTGTCCATGCTGCAGATCAAGTGGTTCCTCCTCAACATCCTCAACTCCTTCACCCTGGAACTGGTGGAGGGCGAGCGGACAGAGCTCAACACGCAGTACTACGGCCACGAGATCTTGCCCCCCACCAACGACGTGCAGGTCCGCTACGTGCCCAGGCCCGACGCTCCACAGCTGGTCTACTCCCCTCGACGCTACCAGTCCTAAGACACCCTGGCCCCTCCCCCCTAACGGGACTGTTACTCGCGTTCGATACCAATCATCCTCACCTCTGACGTGGCTGGCGACCAGGTGACTGAGCTCCAAGGTGCCCTCTGGAGAATGGTTCCTGGGTTGTTGTTGGTCGGTTACGTAGACTCTGGGTTCCACTGCGCACACACACACTCAAAACACGATCAGATCCTTCGGGCTGGCGGACCGTTCGTTCGAGGTGAGCTCCATCCTCAAGGGACAAGCTCAGCCACGGGCACAGGGTTTAAAAACAACAAACAAACAAAAACAAAAAAAAACAGTAACAACAACAAAAGCCAAGCGAGGATGCTTGAACACCACCCCGGAAGGAAACCAGAACCCAACCAGTGCGTGCAGCCCTGGCTTTGACATCATCAACAAAAGTCAGCATTTTTCTTTTTTTTTTTTGGAACTTACGTTAGCGCAAAATTGCCATTCATCGTCTTCTTCTTCAGAGAATCCCCATCGTTGAACAAACCGAACTTGACTTCTTTTTTTTTTTTCTTGATCTGTTTCTATTCTTCACCCGCGTGCTGCAAGACAATGACGTTGCGGTCAGATGCACAGCTGTTGTCGAGTTCGACAGGCGAGTCACGTGCTGCTGTGCTGCAGCAGGTCACATGCTGCTGGCACGACAGCATCTCCTCAGTGCTCCCACCCCCCTCCCCGACACCCACACCCGACCCCACCCACCCCTTTGCCCCCGCCCCCGCCTCCCTCCCCGACACACCGTGTTCCTGTTCGGACTTGACGTCTTGGGCGAGGCGGCGCGGGTGCCTGCGATCCAGTGACTTGGGGGCTCCATCCATTACCATTGTTTTCCCTTCATACTCACCACTACGGGTACACGTGCAAATAGAGGGACAGAGCAAGACTTCTGAGGAACTCATACTGGCGCTGGGGGAAGGAGGGGGTGGGGGGGAGGGAGAGAGGTCATCAGCCCAGCGCTCGCTTTCGGCACTTGCGCTGTGATGCCCCAAACCTAAGCGTCCTCCCCGCCCACGCATGCTCCCCCTCCCCCCCCCCCACCCCCATCCCCACTACCGGCCCACCTTACCTTTTCTCTTTTCCTCCTTAACGCTTCCTCCCATCCCATACCCATCTCCACTACCTTCTCGACTTCTCTCTATGTCAAAGGACAAGGAATTTTCCATCGACTCCTTCGTTGGACCCTGGTAGTTGGCCGGGCCAAAAAAAAAAAAAAAAACCCTAACTGGAATGAAGTGATTCATCAGCAGAAACTGATGAATGTTTCGTGAGGTTTTAATCCACCCTCTTCCCCCCCCCCCTCCCCCGTCCCATCCCCTCCTCTCCCACACCCATCCCACTTCCCTCTCTGGGGTGTTGCTGACGACTTCCGTTGCCGACCGGAAGTCAGACCGCGCGCGACGCATGCCCAGAACCGCCGTCACTAACGCGTAGAAAACGTGTAATTGCATAACTCTGACGTCATAATCAGAATTCAACTCAGAACTGATTGGCGCGCCTTTCTATCCCCCCACCCCCACCCCACCCCCACCCCCCTCCCCCGATCAACAGAAACGCGATACAATAGAACGATGTAAACAGAAATTTATGTTTAAACTTTCGTGAATTTTTCTTTACTCCGTTCCGTTTTCGCCTCGCTTACATCAATGTTGATGTAGAAGAAACCGAAGTACCAATCAGTGCTGATCTGAGTCGTGAATAACTGACGTCAGTTTGTAAATGCCGTTAAATGCTTTGTGCTCGTTAGTGACGGCGATTCCTGTTAGACGCCCCACACCCGTCTCCCCTTCCCTCCCTTCTCTCCATCCTCCTCAGATCAGAACACCAGAGAACGGGCTCTTGATGGAGCCAGAGAAACCGGAGACTGAAACGCAGTCCCTCTGTGCCCCCTCCACCCCCCCTCTCCCTTCTCTCTCTCTCTCTCTCTCTCTCTCTCTCTCTCTCTCTCTCTCTCTCTCTCTCATCCTTCCTTTGTTTTGTACATGTATGTATGTATGTATTTATTGTTACCTGTAGGCGAGTCTCCAGGGCTAGTGACACAAGACTTTGAATTCCCAAACTACTCGTCTAGCAGGCGGGAAACGGGATCATATCCCCGCCCCCACGGCATGTCCGAGACTGCTAGACTGGATTCTGTTTGTTGTTGTTGTTGTTATTGATGATGATGCTGTTGTCTGCCCGATTGTTTGTTTGTTTGTTTATTTTTTTATTGGTTGTTTCCTCTGTTTCGGTTTGTTTTGTTTTGTACAGGAATTTCTATATTTTCACCGGCCGATTTGAACTCGTTTGTATTGCTTTTTTTTCCCCATTTGGACTGAAAGAGAGAGACTATGTGCCACTCCTCCTCTCACCCCCCCCCCCCCCCCCCCCCCCCCCCTTTCCCCTCCTACAGTTTCACTTTACTCTTGTTCTCTTCATGACTAGCGTTTCCATTACCTCGAGTTTCCATTCGTACCCTCTCCCTTTATTATCTTTTTTTTTTTTCCTTTTTTTTTTTTTTACATTGTCTTTGCTTTGTTTGACTTTTTGTGTATCTTCGAATGTATTCAAGGTCTAAAACTTCAAGTCAGATAAACAGAGTAGATAATCGGTCACTGACAAAAAGCTGGCCAATCTGTGTTGCTCTTTCTTACCCCTCCTTAGTAATTCTCTCGTCTTGACAAACTGGAAGACGCTGTCAGTCTATACGTGTATCTAGAGAATTCGGATTCATTGTTTCCATTTTGATCGTGTCCTCTTCTTTTTTTTTTTTCTTTTATTTTACTTTGAGACAGAGAGACGGAGAGAGAGAGAGAGAGAGAGAGAAGAGAGAGAGAGAGAGAGAGCTCACCATCAAAACCAAGCGCATTTGTCGAACGTGACACGTTTCGTTTTAGGCTATTAGCAAGTAACTATGAAGAAAAGCAAATACAGACATCGATTATCATTCTCCTCGATCTGTTTCTTCTTTTTCTTCTTCTGCTGCTGCTACCGCTACCACCGCTACTGCTACTGCTACTACTACTACTACTACTACTACTGCTACTACTACTGTTGCTGCTAATACTACCACCGTTTCGTCTTCTTCATCTTTTAGCTCTTCTTTTTGTTGTTGCTGTTGTTGTTTTCTTCTTCTCCTTCTCCTTCTTCTTCTGCTTCTTCTTTTTCTCATTATCGTTATTAGTTTGGTTCTGATTTTCCAAAGACACCACACGAAAACGTGCGTGATCTGGAGAATAAATGGTTAATGTTGAATCAGCTGAAGGACTTCTCAAGTAGATTTTAGAAACGGATGTTGGGGAAAACCAGAAAACATTGACCCCTCACTCCTCCACGTTATCCAGTCTCCACCCCTTCACTCCCCCTTCCCAGTTACTCTCTGTCTCTATCACCCCTCTCCTTCCACCCCTCTCCCCCGCGTACTCCCGCGCCCCTCCCTCTCAACGCACACACTCATGCAAACATCGTCCCCAGTTGAATTTAGTGATGCAAATCATGTGAAAGACAGTCGCCAACCATTTCGAACCACCTCCACCTCTCTGTCCTTCGCATCTCATCACCCACCCACCTACCCCGTCTCTCTCTCCCCTCTCTCTCTCTCTCTCTCTCTCTCTCTCTCTCTCTCTCTCTCTCTCTCTCTCTCTCTCCGCTGTCGCAAATCAAAATAATATTTTTTTAATGCACGCGTTACAAAAAAAAATTGTCATCAAATTCAACTTTTTTTAATTTTATTTTTATTTTTTTACAAATTGCATTTTCTTCACTCAGAATCTTTGTTTAATTTATTCATTTTTAAACGTTATGGTGTACTGATGCTGCTTGTTAATGTATGTCAATAATATAGATTGCAATGGTGACTGATGTGACGACCGTTTTAATTTAACTAGCAACGTGTATGCCCTCTGTCTCCTTCCCTTCTCCCCATCACCACCACCACCACCATCACCCCTCTCCCTCCCCCACCCCACACACCAAGGTCTTCGTCATCTCTCTCTCTCTCTCTCTCTCTCTCTCTCTC
>CM065734.1:36012632-36015132 GCA_033310375.1 Conus canariensis | reverse complement strand
GAAGAGATGTGAAGAAGAAAGCCATGTTTATTCGGACATTGAAACTGGACAGATGGCTACACGGTGTCATAGTTGGCTTGCTCCTGGCGTATTTGTACTCCGGCGTTTTTCTACACCGCTGTGGGGACGTGGAGCTGAACCCTGGGCCTACATCTGGCGGAAGGGCGGACAGTCTTCGACAGAGCCGTCTGAAGGGTGCCAGTGACGGTTCTGGTGGAGCCCCTTCGCCGTCACGGACAGCCGGCGACCCGACGCTGAAGGACATCATGTCAATTCTTAACAGTAAGTTCGACGAGGTGAAGGAAGAAATTCGACAGGTCAGAGACATTTGCGCTGGACTACATGAAGAGCTGACCGAACTGAAGGAAAATGTTACAAATTTAAAACGTGAAAATCAGTCTCTAAGGGAACAAAATGAAAAACTGGGGAAAAGGTAGAGAACTTGGAAATGAAGACTGACGACTTAGAGGGACGGTCCAAAAGAAATAATGTTATCTTTTATGGCATTCCCCGACATGAAAATGAAACAAAAGAGCAATGCGAAGGTTTAATCAAGGATATATTGACAGACAAACTGGACCTGACACAGGACATTGACTTTGACCGACTTCACAGACTCAACAGAAAGGAAGACTCCCCTATTATTGGTCGATGTACTTTTTTCAAAGACAAGGAAAGAATTCTCAGTAACAGAAGAAAACTTAAAGGCACCAACATATTTATTGGTGAAGATTTCTCCTCACGGGTCCGAGACATTCGACGTAAACTTGTACCTCATTTGAAGGCAGCCAGAAATGAAAACAAAAAAGCGACAATGATTTTTGACCATTTGTTAATAGATGGAAAGAAATTTGTTTTGGACCACCAAGAAAATCTAAAACTAATTCAATAGGAATACGGCCGGCCCAGCACACATAACGAATACGGATGTTTCTGTCGTACAAAAAATGTTGAGCATAGAACTGTAAATAATGCACCGGGAACAAAAAGTTTAGAATCACCGTGTTCTTTCAGCTTTAGCAGAATGTCATCACGTGCAAGTGACACTGTTCTCCGTGAACCTGTGACAGAGGATGACACTGCAGCAATGGCAGCCCCCACTAGCGTGCACGAGAAAAGCGTGAACACGTTCCCAATCTCCAGTGGTGTCAATGATGTGTGTTTTGAGGGTGGCAGTGAAGATTGTAAACAGAGAGAAAAAAGTGCACATGTGCGAGGGCGTGAAAGGAATAATGTGTGTATGGATGATAAACGCTTGTCTTTTTTGCACTGGAATGTCAATGGGTTATTGTCGAAGATTGGTGATCAGAACTTTATCTCTTATGTTACATCGTTCGATATTGTTTGCCTTGTTGAAACTTTCCTTGATTATTTACAACCTTCTTTTTTTCATACGCATGAAATATTCTGCAAACCCGCTGTACAATTTACTCATCGAGGAAGACGATCAGGGGGAATAATTTGTCTCATAAAAAAAGAGTTTTTGCAACATGTTAGAGCTGTTGATGTTGATAACAACAATGTCATTATGTTTCTAATATCTAAAAGTCTACTCAATTTGACCAAAGATGTTTTGTATGTGTGCACCTATGTACATCCGGAAAACTCACCATATTATTCGCATTTTGATGTTGATAATGGTATTCGGACACTAGAAGATATTCTGACGGATAAGATATTTGAATTTCCTAATATGTACATACTTTTAAACGGAGACCTTAATAGCAGAACGTCTAATGTTCATCAGGATATAACTATGAACAACACTATGTATAATAACTCTTTAAAAAACTAATCGTTTTGTGTTAAAAGGGAGTCTGAAGACAAGGTACTGAACAGGTACGGCAAATGTTTGCTAAGCATGTGCACAGCTCTAGAATTATGCATTTTAAACGGAGTATGTAATGGCGACCGTCAAGGTCGTTTTACATACGTTTCTGATACAGGTAATAGTGTGAATGATTATGTTTTGGCCTCTGTTGATCTGTATGTATGTATGATGGCATCATGTACTCTATATGTACAAGAACGCATTGAGTTGGACCATCAGCCTCTGGAACTACATGTTAATTTTGATAATGGCGATGAGCTTCATATGAACCAAGGTTATATCAATAAAAACGGTAAGTTTATTGAAAAGTTTGTTTGGCAGGAACAGAGGGCTGGAATATTTCATGCTCTCATGAGCAGTGAAGATAGTAAATCTTTACTCGAAGCAGCAATTAATCTTATTGATGTGGATATCAACTTGGCATTGAATGCGTTTAACAACTGTGTGAAAAAACAAGCTGAGTGTATGAAAACAAGGATCAGAACTGATAAGAGGAAACGTAAAGATGCATGGTTTGATGTAGAATGTCATGTAGCTAAGATTTCGGCCAGGAGGCTGCTTAGAGTATTTCGTGGAACTTTAGATGTTGAGGACAGGTCAAAGTATTGTAAATCACGGAGAGAATATAAACACCTGTTACAGAAAAAGCAAAATGAATATAATACTTGT
>CM065734.1:35995132-36005132 GCA_033310375.1 Conus canariensis | reverse complement strand
TACGCAAGTAACGTCTGGACTGACTCCGAACATTAGCTCTCAACAGTTTTTGAGATTTTTACATTTTGCATGAATTTTTCGTAATTTTTCGTAACATTCTGCGTATTATTTCTAAAATAATAATATTTTTGTGATGAATGTGTCTATTTCGGTTTTGTTTAGGCGATACATTGCTTCAGATAACAAAAAGGTTGTTTTAAATACCATAATTCTGGGAAGAAAACCGTCGATCACCGGTGATCGAAATTCAAGGGAAAGAACTGAAGAGAGCTTTAGTCTGAAACCGAAGTAACGTGTGTGAACACAAGTCAATTGATCATGACAGATGTGAGTTACAGACAAGTAGGGTAACTCTTGCTCTGTTGATGAAATAATCACACGCCCAATGGAGCAAGAGTTACTCTACTTGTTTGTTATTTACTGTTTACTGTTCCCTGCCCCATTTTAAGATTTCTTTTCACACGAAAGAAGTAATTTCGTGGATGTCTATGTTCTTAATTGTCTTGGATGCCTGAAGCGTCAACAATGTGGCCAAGAATCTTCAGTGACGACTGAGAAAGCTCCCATGTTTCGTTAAATAAGTGAGAAGTCATCGTTGAACAGCCATTTTAGCTTGATCGTCGACATTTTGATCATTCACGTCAATGAGTATGTTATCCTCAAATCAGCATCAAAGACATTGTTCTCTGAAAGTTTCTACTTGCTGAAACGCTGGAAAGCGATTGAAGTAAAATCTGTCCGAATTGTGTAACAATGATTGTGAAAAGCTTTCACGTTTCTGTTAATGAGGTCTGCCCGAATCATTTCTGGCAGCAAATTCTTTGAAAATTTTTACATTGTCTTCTGCAGGTATTTCTCGCTGACCTAGTTCCTTCAGCAGAATCCAGTCCACGAAAATTCTCACAGAAGCAGCAGGCCTGAGCTCTAGCTGGCTGGTACCGTGACAGAAAACTTCATATGGCACCTTCTTACTCCATCCGATTACTTTCTTTCTTGACTGTGGGGTCCGCTGGATGCGGTTATTTTTCGTGGTGAGTGGACGCACACTCGCTCAGCATCAAACTTCAGAGTAATGTTAAATGGTATTTCGATGAAAACCGAGTTCTTTCAATATTTTTTTTTCTTTTCTTATTTTCCTTTTCTTTTTTTCTTTTTCATTTCATATTATTATCATAGTTTTAACAGTATGCTGCTTCTGGCTCCTGTAGGGATAATAACAAAACAAGTAGGGTAACTCTTGCCCCCATGATGAAAGTATCACGGGCCCATTACTCTAAACGAAAGCAGCATTCGTTTGGAGTGATGGGCCTGGAATCATTTCATCATGGGAGCAAGAGTTAAACTACTTTTTGTTTGTTATTTACGGTTTACTGTTCCTTGCCTCAATTAAGATTTCCTTTCTGGTAAGGATCTTTCTGATGCAGTTCACAAGATCCAATTTCATGCAGGCCGATTTGCCAAGCAGAAAATGTGATTATGTCTTTATGATGTATAACATCTCAATGATCTCGGTCCCTTTGTTTTGATCATACATATCACCTGCAGTGGTGTGTCTTTATGATGTATAACATCTCAATGATCTCGGTCCCTTTGTTTTGACCATACATATCACCTGCAGTGATGTGTCTTTATGATGTATAACATCTCAATGATCACGGTCCCTTTGTTTTGACCATACATATCACCTGCAGTGATGTGTCTTTATGATGTATAACATCTCAATGACCTCGGTCCCTTTGTTTTGACCATACATATCACCTGCAGTGATGTGTCTTTAAAATGTATAACATCTCGAAGATCTCGGTCCCTTTACGCAACACCCGACACGGTGTGCGTTTGAGAATTTCGATGATCAAATTTGTGTCGACCTTGATATATTCTTGTTGTTTTGTTTTTTGTTGTCTGTCTGTCTGTCTGTCTGTCTGTCTGTCTGTCTGTCTGTCTGCTCTCTCTCTCTCTCTCTCTCTCTCTCTCTCTCTCTCTCTCTCTCTCTCTCTCTGTCCCGTGACTAAGCTTGTGTCTAGCATGACGGCCTGTGGATCGTCGTGGACTAGACTTTGTGTAGGCCAGCAGCCGTTGTTCTTGTTGTTCTTGTGGACAGATTCCAGAAACGTCTCTCCTGACGACAAGGAATCTTCCTCTTCTTCTTTTCCTAGCTCATGGACATGTTTGTTCTCTGTGGATCTACGAACACTTTCATGATCAGCTTCTTCACCAGTAGGACCTGGAGACAGTTCACTGGCTAAGAGTGACTAACGTTCCCTACCGCTCAATCCACAGAGACCTTACCATTCAGCTGAAAGGTTTGTAGACAGGAGTGGAAGTTGGGGATGATCAATGCTCTTTTGTTTCCGGCGGCTTGTACTGTACAAGTCTGGACTCAACGCAGTCGCCGTTTTGGCCGTTTAGGTGGCTGTCCGTTGAACGGTTTTGGAAGAGGCAGACACAGATGGTGTTGAACGGGACTTTCTCTCTCTCTCTCTCTCTCTCTCTCTCTCTCTCTCTCTCTCTCTCTCTCTCTCTCTCTCCGGCAATATCATTATGATGTTTACTGTCGGAGCTTTTCAGTTCTTACCGGCAATGTCATCATGATGTTTACTGTCGGTGGTTTTCAGTTCTTACCGGCAATGTCATCATGATGTTTACTGTCGGTGGTTTTCAGTTCTTACCGGCAATGTCATGATGATGTTTACTGTCGGAGGTGTTCATTCCTTACCGGCAATGTCATTAGGATGTTTACTGTCGGAGGTTTTAAGTCCTTACCGGCAATGTCATTAGGATGTTTACTGTCGGAGGTTTTGAGTCCTTACCGGCAATGTCATTAGGATGTTTACTGTCGGAGGTTTTGAGTCCTTACCGGCAATGTCATTAGGATGTTTACTGTCGGAGGTTTTGAGTCCTTACCGGCAATGTCATTAGGATGTTTACTGTCGGAGGTTTTGAGTCCTTACCGGCAATGTCATTATGATGTTTACTGTCGGAGGTTTTCAGTTTTTACCGGCAATGTCATTATGATGTTTACTGTCGGAGGTTTTCAGTTTTTACCGGCAATGTCATTATGATGTTTACTGTTTTGTGTTCTTACCTGCTGCCACCATGAGATACATACCAGAGGGCTTCTGGGTGGCTGCAAACTAATACGAGTGATGTGTTGTCATAGTCTGTCCGGGATCCGGGATGAGCATCCAAACAACAGGGAGTAATTTCCCTTGCCGGAATGTCTATTTATAAAACAGCCTATCTTTCACTGTTGAAAGCGATTTTCTTAGTTTCTTTTTTGTTGTTGTTGTTGTTGTTGTTGTTGTTGTTCCTCCAGCACCTTCCTACTGAATCTTTAGTGGTGGTCTACTCCTAGTCTTTCGAATGACACAACGAAATGCGGATTTAAAAAAAAAAATCTTTTCTAGCGTGGCGTGGCAAACTGTGCATTGATGCGCAACTACCTAGTGTGGGGACAGAGTTCCCAATGATCTGGATGACTGAAGGGGGTTACATAAATGTAATATATGTCAGGAATAATACGAATCAAAATGTTAATAATGAAATACTGTAAGTTAAGAAACAAACAAGCAAACATACCCTCAAGATATTACAGTCTGAATTCTCTTGTTTCCTTCACAAACATACTTAGCTAAATTCAATAGAGTGTTCTCATTACTTATCGGTAATAAGAGAATGAGTCTGAAGTTACACGGTTTTGTGTAATATTTGGATTGGATACGTTTTATTCTTAAATCACTCAGAGCAGGACAGCAAAACAAAAAAATGTATTTCATCTTCTCTTGTTCTTTTACATAATCGACATGTTAGATCACTTTCAACAACATTGCTATACCTAAAACGATGGCAAGCAATGTCAGATACACCAAATCTGAATTGTGTCAGTGCACACCTAACGTAATTATTCATTTTTATCTTAATATAATGTTCTAGTATATGTGTCGATTTAAAGAATTTGTACTGAACAAATCTATCACTATTATACATATGGTCATGCCAGTCCTGCCACCTGCAATCGATAATCCACTGTTTAAAACAATTCAGAAATCCTGATATATTTTAAACACCTTGGTTATCCCAAACAAATCCAAACCCATATGAATTAAAACATTGTGGAACATTTGAAGCCCAAGTCCTCTTACCATTATTGTCTAACTTTAACAAGATCCTGTAACCTTTATAGGGTATCCTGCATTCGTCCATTCAAAAGTGAGAGAGAGAGAGAGAGAGAGAGAGAGAGAGAGAGAGAGAGAGATTACACACACACACACACACACACACACACACACACCTATCTATCTATGTATTTATGTATGCATGTATGTATGTATCTGTATGTATGTATGTATGTATGAGAGAGAGAGAGAGAGAGAGAGAGAGAGAGACAGAGACAGAGACAGAGACGGACAGACAGGACAGACAGACAGACAGAGAAGGGGGGGGGGGGGAGAGACAGACAGACAGACAGACAGAGAAGGGGGGGGGGGGGGAAGAGATGTCTTGTTTTGTGCTCAATGTACGTACATCCATGCATTGGAACCAACTGTTTCGACCACCTTCATCTAAAATTTAAAAGAAAAAAAATCACGACATGCTTTGGTCATTTATCTTCTTTAGACCTCAGAGGTGTTCTGGAAGGAATATCTAGGGCGAATCAGTGACCAGCAGGTGAAATGACTCTGAGTCTGGAATCTGAATAATAAAGAGTCGGAAATTCCAGATCTTTTTAATGACAACAATCGTTTTCTACCGTACTGGATGGCAAATTTTCGTGTTCAAAAATTGATAAGTTTGGGAAGGGGGGGGGGGGGGGGGGGGGGTTTGTTGTTGAGCAAATGGGACATTACCATCCGTACCTTTTAGCAAGAAAACAAAATTACTTTTTTGGTTATCATTAATTACAACACTGACTTGACAACAACAACAAAAAGGTGTGTGTGTGTGTGTGTGTGTGTGTGTGCGGATGTTCGCCAGACGACATACGTCATTGACTGACGTAGTCGTTACACATTGACGTCACTCGACTCTACATGTAAATATTGCCATTATCATTGCCCCAGTTGTTTGATTTGGGGGCCGTGTCAGCCATTTTGCCATATGCTTGTAAAATAGTCAGTGTTCTTGTGGATAGAGGTCAACACAGTACCTTTGTCTGTCCTGGTCATGTTCTCTGTGCCGGAAAGTGCAGTGGCATAAACAGAAGGCGATAGCCCTGGGCTTCTTCCGTGCTGCTGCCAGAATAGGCTGTTAGTATTGTCTACTAGGCAATGGTATTTTATCCGCCAGCAGAAAGCTTTACCGAACATGATTATGCCATGCCCTTTGGTTGCTCTGGCAGCCAGTATTGTCCATACAGTGTTCATCTCTCGCCATTTCTTCATGTTCTTATCCACTATTCTTGAGACGACGTTAACAGTTGAGTGTGTATGTGAGTGTAAGTGTGTGTGTGTGTGTGTGTGTGTGTGTGTGTGTGTGTGTGTGTGTGGTGTATTTTTCTTTATGACATTCATGTGGAAATATTAATACCAAAAGCCAGTAATTCTTCTTTCATTCAACTGCTACTTTTTTTTTCAGGCGATGTAGAACATAGTCCAAAACCTGCTATCAAAACGGACCACAGGACGATCGTAGGAATGCCAACAGCAGGACTAAATCACAAACAGTGATGTCTTTGAAGCAGAATTTTAGACGGTCATAAGTAGACTGCTTTGAGAATTTGTCTTGTGTCTGAAAGTTGGTGCGCCTTGTTTTCTTTCATGTGCCCATCAAGGTACATGCCAGGTGGTTCCAAGCAGACAAAATGAAATGAAAGGAATGGGACTATTTTGGGGAGACCACCCGGCGCAAAGATAGATTCACGGGTGGGTGAAGAGGCATGAAACGTGACGCTAGGTAAGGGGCAGCTCGTGCATTTCAAGATTGTTAATGTGGTCATCGGTGTAAGTGGAATAATTGGAGGGAGGTTGTTCATTTGGTCTGTTAGCGGCTTAATCAGTCTCTGGCTCATATTTATGCTACGTCTCAAAACCCTAACATGGACTATATGATATTCTTCAACATTCCAATTGTGGCGTGTAGCCAGCCGCCGATACGAAACCTGAGCATCTGCTACCAATGTGGCTGCGCACTAAAAAAACAAACAAAATAACAATGCGCCAAGGCCTTGCTTAAGGAGTAGAGTATGTATACACAGGCACAATGAGACTGTTTTGAGAATGTTCATTGTGTCTGACAGTTGATTTACCTTCTGTTCTTTTATATGCCCATTAAGGTACATGCCAGGTAATTCCAAGCAGACAGATGAAAATGAAAGGAATGGGACTATTTGGGAGGAACCAGCCCGCGCAAAGATATTGTCTCGGGTCAGTGAGAAGGCCTGAAATGCGACGTCAGCCAAGAGGAACAACAACAACCAACCAACCAGCCAACCAACCAACTACATCCAACCAACCAACCAACCAACAACTTCCAACCAACCAACCAAATATGATGATTGGTGGAGGGGGCTGTTCTTTTGATCAACTATCAGTTTGATATTAAATATTGGCTCAAACTTATGCTAGGCCTCTCAGAACGTTGACAAGGATTACACAGTGATTTAGAGCAACATCCTCACTGTGGTGTGTGGCCTGTACCTTGCGGGCTGTTCCAAAGGGGGAAGGTGAATCTTGGGGCTTCTGTCCATCCAACACTTGTCGTACCTGTCACCACTCTGAGGAACCCCGATGACTTCATCACGCCTCGGGACAGCCCCAAATGGACGATCCATCATCACATCACTGTTAGGCCCCACTGCTGCTCTATCGGCTAGGCTGCCTTCTGCATCCAGAACCATGATCTGGACAGAGCGACCCGCCTCAAAACAAACGAACAAACAAACAAACAAACACAAAACAAAACAAAACAAAACATAAAAAAGTAACAACAACAACAACAACAAAAACAACCAACCAGCCAACCAAAAAAACGATTTCACTGGGCAATAGTAGTAGTAGTAGTAGTAGTAGTAATAGTGGTGGTGGTGGTGGTAGTATGAGTAGTAGTAGTAGTAGTAGTAGCAGCAGCAGCAGTAGTAGTAGTAGTAGTAGTAGTAGCAGCAGCAGCAGTACTTTCATTTTATGTCTTTTCACAAAATCATGTGATATTAGACGAAGCAAGAAAAACGATACACCCGAAGGTGCGGGTGGGACCCAGAGAAGTACTGTCCTCAACTGCCGAACAAACCAGCTGGGAGCAATCCTGCACCACCCTTGGAAGTCTGCACTGTGTTGACCTAGGGTGCAGGCACACACAGGGACCGTCAAAGGGATATAACTGCTCCCTGGCAGATGCCATTGTATAATGGCCACTGGATGTGACGCGACAGAACTTCCACAGGAGCGTTCCCATGTGTGTACCAGCCCGTATTTCATGACTGCAGAGCCCACCGGCGAAAAACGCCACAGTCAAGCAATTTCCGTGTGCATCCTGCAGCCTCAGTCGTTGCTGTCCCGCTGACAGGTGAAGAAAGTACAATTCCAGTTATGGCCAAGCTTTCGCCTTGAGATCTTACGTGCCATCTGAAGAGGAATTACCTGGGCACACTATACCTCATGTCCCTGTGGAGTGAAATGTGCTGATCATAAGATATTATTCAGTATTGAAAATATCAAATTCAATCGATACTACTAAAGATGTAGTATTTCTGTCATCGAAAAAAACCTAAACTAAACTAAACTAAAAAGCGCGTGGAGGTGGGGGGTGCGGGAGGGGGAAAGAAACGCCTCAATCTGCCTGTCTGTCTGGCTCTGTCTCTGTTCGTTTGTCAATATGTCTGTCTGTCTGTCTGTCTGTCTCTCCCTCTCTCTCTCTCTCTCTCTCTCTCTCGTGAATGAGCGTGTGTGTGTATGTGTGTGTGTGTGTGTGTGTGTGTGTGTGTGTGTGTGTGTGTGTGTGTGTGTGTGTGTGTGTGTGAGCACGCGCGCGCACATGTGTACATACATGTGTGCGTGCGCGCTGCGTGCACGCACGCGCGTGTGCGTGTGTGTGAAATACTTGTCAGATAAATAAGTTTTTTTCCATACAATTCCATAGCTTGAAGAAAAAGAAATGGAACAACAGTAAAGTTTTTAGAACATGATTAAAATTAATGTAGCACGACAAATTATTTCATTATCACAAATTGGACAGATGAAGACACGACTGTCTAGCATGGTTGAAAATCTCCGAATAAATACAGAACCAAAATAATGTCTGATGTTTTCACTATCTGATGACGTTAGCAAACATAGACAAAATAAACAGGCTCTGAGAATAATTCCTTGAGAATACAATTTCCACGAAGATTGCAAAGAACAGAATATATCACACACACACACACACACACACACACACACACACACACACACACAACACACACACACACACAATCATCATCATCATCATCATCATCATCATTAACATTACTATCATCGTCAACTTTCAAATCTTTAAAATCTTTACACTTTTGGACACGGCAGATTAGTAATGCATCCATGCATAAATGTTTGTTGCTAAAAGTATGATCATTATAGTTTCGGATATTTCCCAAGTCTAGAAGTAGTTAAAAGGAATCCTAAATAGATGTCAACGTAGCTCGACAAATATTTCTCTCTACAGAATGCGTCTTGCTATAAATTCTGAATAGACCTACATGTATAATCTCCCACTTGATTGAAGATGACAGTATCAATTTCCCCCCTATATTATTTGGCGGAAAGTTTGCACAAACATATGATTTTCATTTCTTCCCGCCTAATCCTTGATGTGTCCATACATACCCATTCCAAAGTTCATACAGACATATTTCAATTTTAAACATACAAGTGATATTTCCCCCCAAATTTCGAATTACATAAGTCATAACTTTTCCACAGTATTGTCTTAATATTGGCCATTAATTCTTTAAGGCGAGGCGTGAATCCCTCCACCTCCTGCATCACAATGATCACCGCGCCTAAAGGTCCCCTGCACCCACCGAACCCCATTTTACTATGTATCTATAGATCCCCGTACCAATAGAGCCTTTCACCCACAGATCCTCACCCTGCTAAGATATCCAAATCAATGACGCCTTTTGGTACTTCAGCAGCTGTATGGCGTGCAATAGGAGAGGCACGTACGTCATGTACAGACGACATTACGTCACATGTTGTTTTGTTTGTTTGATTTTATGGTGTACACGTGTCACTGCACGTCACGCAGCAGTGTGATGCCGTCATTACTGTTATCATTATCATTATTATTATTATTATTCCTATGATTGTTATTATTATGATGATTATTATTTTCATTATTATTATCATTGTTGTTGTTATTATTATTATGATGTCATTATTACTATTATGACTATCATTATCATTATGATTAATATCATTATCTTTTTGATCCAGTGTAAGTTTGCAGCTAGCGAAATAACGAGAGACAGCCAGACCTACGTCACTCTTGACTGAAGGGGAAAATGTGGAGAAAAGGATGTGCACACACACACACACACACACACACACACACACACACACACACACACACACACACACACACCCCGCACACACCACGCACACACACACACACACACACACACACACACACACACACACACACACACACACACACACACACGTTAAACTAAGTCAAAAAAGCACCTCCTTAACGGAAGGCTGAGGGAGGAGACAGGGGCATTCAAAATGATTTTGAACCTGGCAGAAACGTCTAATTTGGGATCTGTAGATGCTGGCACCTATCTATGCCGGGAACTTTCAGGTATAACCCGTGGGTGACATGTGTGACAACACAGCTTGATGGAGAAACCGGACCAGACTGTACTGGTCCAGCGGGGCATCAGTGGTCAGCGCTCGCCTGTCACAGCGGCTGTTCGGACAGGCAAGAGGCAAGCTAATGAGATTGTTACCGATTAAATATGCTTGTTCTGTCAACGCTGAAATTGTCTGCATGACTGGCTTGATTCTATGTGTCGCTCTTCCCG
>CM065734.1:35965132-35977632 GCA_033310375.1 Conus canariensis | reverse complement strand
CTGGATGTGAGTGGGAGGAAAAAAAAAAAGGGGGGGGGGGTATTCCCGAGGGATTTATCAGAAATGCCAACAAATGAATAATCAATAGACTCTCTCTGTGTGTGTGTGTGTGTGTGTGTGTGTGTGTGTGTGTGTGTGTGTGTGTGTGTGTGTGTGTGTGTGTGTGTGTGAAGGGGGGGGGGGACACCACACCGTCACTGAGAATGAGAACAGACACACACGTAAGTTTTTGTTTTTAATGGAATCTGGTCTGATCTTCTAGGGGAAGGGCGGAAGGAAGGCAGAAGGGAAAGAGGAGGGGATAGGGGGTATTCACTTCATTTTGTCATGTCATGGTCCTGAACAAGTAGATCGCAACAGTCACGTGACGGGCACATGTTGTCATGTCACGGTCCTGAACATGTAGGTCGTAAGGATCACGTGACGTGCACATGTTGTCATGTCATGGTCCTGAGCAAGTAGGTCGTAACGGTCACGTGATGGGCACACGTGCAGCCAAGGCTATGGGTAGTTCTCTGCTCTCTATTGTGCGCGATAGTAAGTAAAGAGGTCATTATCATTATTACAGGAGTATCAGCATGGCCACAGTAAAGAGGTCATTATCATTATTATAGGAGTATCCACATGGCCACAGTAAAGAGGTCATTATCATTAGTACAGGAGTATCCACATGGCCACAGTAAAGAGGTCATTATCGTTATTACAGGAGTCTCTACATGGGGTCTATCCTCGGTCAGAGATCAAGATCTAAGCCTGCAATATCCATCCTTTCGTTTACACAACGGGCCACCTATCTGGGTGGAGCCGACTGAAGAGCTCTCTGCTGATGTTACTCGCAGTCGTTTCCTGTGTTAATCAGTCTAATATTAATCTCTGACTTTGTTTTAGGCATTCTTTGATGTTTTTTACCCCACAGAGGATGCGTGCTGTATGTATACGTGTCATCCACACCAACGGCCAAACTGGCCTTAGATTCCGAAAGTTGGTGCTGCGATTTTACGTGTGTGCAAGATGTTATGCGTGCGTTCACACAAACAAAACCTCGGTTCATTGTCTCATTTGCAGGACTCTTTAGGAAACGGAGTCAGAACGGATGCTAATTGTGAGGGTAAAAATTCTCTGTACCGAAACAGCCCGGCGGAGATTCGAACCCACAACACCAGGATCACCAGAATTGAGATTCCAGCGTTCTACCAACTGAACTATTCTGGTCCTGGAGGTGTAACATCCAACTCATCTTCTTCGTCATCTATCTCCTACTACTTCGCTTAGTATCTGGAATATCTTCTCAAGTTCACAGTATCCCGTAAGAACGGGCATGGTCATGGCGAGACAGGCCTTAATGCCTGTACCAAACGAGATTAAACAAACGCTACAGATATATGCAAGTGACAGCTTGAATTTCAGTGTCATGACAGCCGACCCCACAGCGACCTTGGAAAGTTCAGGTGGCTGAAGAAATGCCAGAATGACCACGCTGTTCAAACGCACAATGACAGAAAATCACGAACAGTCAAGGTAACTCTTCTCTTTAAGATGTCCTGTCGCACTGTGTTAAAACTTGCGAGGTTCTCTATCAGTGAATAAACAAATATTTAACAGATCAGGACGCTTTAAGGAGGAGTAGCGTGTGGAAATCATATCGAGAATACTGTTAAGAGATTTCCTGGCTATTACTAAAGCCAAACCCGTTGGGAAAAAACTAACTGTGAGATTATTTATCATCGGATTCATATCCAGGCCTCTTAAGGAAAAAAGGAGTCCATTTTCCATGTTAATTTTTTTGTATGTCTGATCTTTTGTGCCACTTCAGTGGCATCGCACGCACGCCGCCCATTCTGGCTCCCCGTCCACAGCCACTTCCGGGAGTATTCCGCCACAGCCCCTGCACCGGCAATCCACAGGGAGCAGTCAATGTCAAGTCGTTACGAAGCAACCCACCAGAGGAGACACTGCACTGCTGCCGAGTCGCTTCATCGGTGTTTTGTGGCGGCTGTTCTGATCCAACGTACGCAGGACGCTACATACTACGAAGCCCCTTTCGACGACACTTGCTAAGTCTGAGGGCTAACGTACTTTGAGCTCTCCCTCCCGACAGGGACAGGCTCCATGACCTTGCTGGTATTGGTGACCTGGACACAACCTTACTAAGGGCATAGACTTTGAAAAGAAATCGAAAGACCAAAGGGCATAGACTTTGAAAATAAACCGAAATCGATGTTACCTGCATTCATCATTTTTCGTTCGAGTGTCTGGTTAACTGTATTCAAGGTCGAAAAGGCTGTGCCAGTCTTGAATACATGTTGATTTGTGTTTATTCATGTCTCCAGTTGTTGTTGCTGTGTAGATGTGTCAGGCACAGGGATTATGGACAGTTTAGAACATCCCTTTATGGGGTGTTTCCTTGTTTGTTCAGTGTGCTCTGTGTTGTCATTTCTTGTAGGCGAGTCGGTGTTGTAAATAACATTCGTTTGGAGTTATGGGCCGGTAATTCTTTCATCATGGGAGCAAGAGTTACCCTATGTGCTTGTTATTTGCAGTTTACTGTTCCCTGCTTCAATTAAGATTTCCCGTTATTACTTGTCACGCCTGCAGAAGACCAAAATTAATAGGTCCAAACTCGTGTGAATCTTGCAATTTGTTTATTCTTTTGTTTGGCGGCGGTAATTCTGTCTCTGTTCTTGTTTCATGAAAAGAGTTCTTGCTGATAGGGTTATTGGAAATAACAGTTTTCGTTAGAAAGGATCAAATCTGTGAGTGATCACATTGTCACAAACTGTTAGATTTATATAATTTACTGGTCTGTAACTTAATTACAGCAAGCCTCATACACTCCTTGCAGATGGCCTGGTAAAAAAGAACATGAAATAAATGGAACTGATCCCAAATTCTTCATGCGTTGATGAATTATCACATAGTTTATTTGTTTTTTTAATGTAGATAAAAATAGCTAGATGACTAAGGGCAGAAACGTTCTGCGGCAATAATATTCCTGCGTTGTTAATTAATTAATCACTTTGTGCTGAGAGTAAACAATTATGACTCATTAGTGGTGTGTGCAGCTCTCTCCTCTCTCTCTCTCCTCTCTCTTCTCTCTCTCTCTCTCTCTCTTCTCTCTCTCTCTCTCTCTCTCTCTCTCTCTCTCTCTCTCTCTCTCTCTCTCTGCGGGCGCGTGTGCATGCGTGTGCGTATGTATGTCTGCGTGTGCGTGTCTGTTTGTGCGTGTGTGTGCTTGCGTACGCGCGCGCGCGCGCGCGCGGGTGTGTGTTTGTATGAAAACAAGAATGGCTTGATAAGTAATGACATTGTTCCACGCGATTAAAAAAAATAAAGTTGTAGGATGGTAAGTGTTCACACATTCTTTCAGAAACAGTTAACGCATATGATTAAATAATAATTAATTCAGGCTTTCTAGAGGTGACTGAAAATAATGAGTTATAAAACAATCATCCACTTATTCACGCTACAAAATAACGGGGGCTGATCACTAATTGCAACCACTTGTGCAGCGATGTCCTTTCTGGGTTGATTATTAACCGCATTCTCTTAGATGTAATGAAAATAGTCATGGGTTGATACTTCATCAACTCTTTGGAATTTGATGTGTGTGTGTGTGTGTGTGTGTGTGTGTGTGTGTGTGTGTGTGTGTGTGTGTGTGTGTGTGTGGATAGCTTTAAAAACTAATCACATTGATTTAGAGATAATGAAATGTACAGACTGGAAATCAGTCTCATTGTTTTCTGACTTGATGTTTATATCATGTAATGCCATTAGGCGTGTCTTCTTGAAATTCCGTTGTTGTTTTTTTATCTTCGCAAAATGAATGAATGAATGAATGAATGAATGAAGAAAGAAAGAAGAAAAAATTTAAAAAAAGAAAAAATGAAAAAAATGAAGAAGAGGATGTGGGGTTGGGGAAGAGAGAGGAGGAGGGAGAGGGGAGAGAGAGAGAGAGAGAAGGAAATGAATATAATTCAAAAGGAAGAATGGAAGAAAAAAAAAGACGGAAGGAAGGAAACAGGATAAAAAGGGAAACCGAAAAAAAAATTTAAAAAGGAGAAAAAAAAAAGAAGGAAAGAGAAAAAGAAGAAGGGAAGAAAAGGAACATTCAATAGGAAAGAAAAGAAAAGAAAAAAAGGAAGAGAAGAAAGAAAAAAGAACAAAAGGAAGGAAAAGAAAAAAGAAAGAAGAAAAAAGGAAGAGAAAGAAAGAAGAAAAGGACGGAACAAAAAAAGGAAACAAGAAAGAGCGAAAGAAAAAAGAAAGAAAAGATTGAAAAAAAAAAAAAGGACGAAAGGAAGCTCAAGGATGAAAAAGAAAAGAAAAAAAGAAAAAAGAAAAAAAAAAGGAAAGAGAGAAAACAGGAACATGAAAAGGAATAAGGAAAGGGAGACTGAAAGGAAGGAAAGAGGAATACAAATAAAGAAAGAAAGAAGAAGGGGGGGGGGGGGGGGGGAACAAAAAGACTGCCACAAAGTCTCAGATGAAACAACTAAATAACAATGTCGTAATAATGATGCACACACACACACACACACACACACACACACACACACACCACACACACACACACACACACACACACACACATCTGTTAACAGGAGATCTCACATTCCACACTCACCTCAGATGAACACAGATGGGGATGAACATGGAAGAGTGAGTGAGGAGAGGAAACCAGTGTTGGGGAGGCGAGGGGGGGGGGGGGGGGGGAGGGAGGGGGGAGGGGATGGGAGGCGAGAATGCCTGTCTAACGCTACACCGACATCACCTGAACAACAGCAACCTTAAAACGAGCGGCGGAAGTCGAACACACAACCCCGGACTACTTACCCGGGGGCTACTATACTAGCCTTTAGCCCCGGCTGGAGAGTGTGTGAAAGTAAATGGACAGTTCACGTGACATGCCACGGGCTACGCGCACGTACACCGATGTGTTCGTTTTTTTTTCCCAACTTTACCAGAAATAGTGGAAGAGGTGTGACGGTGTTTGTGTTGTGTTGTGTTGTGTGTGTGTGTGTTCTGGTGTGTTGTAGGTAGGGCTGTATAAAAACAAACTGAGTCCTCTCATTTGTTGTTGTTGTTGTTGTTTTGTGTGCGTGTTATGGCAACCCTGATAGGACCTCTTGTGATAGTCATACCTATATCGAAATAAAATAAATCCTCTCCATGAGTTTCCCTGAGTTGTGATATCCCTGACAGGGCCTCTTTGGTGGGCAGGGCTGCTATAAAACAAACTAAACTCTGAAAAATGGTTTTCCCATGTGTTTTCACATCCCTGTCAGGGCCTCTTGTGGTTAGCAGGGCTCTTATAAAACAACCTAAAGTCTGCTCACTGGTTTCCCTGTGTTGTGACATCCCTAACAGGGCCCCATGTGGTAACAGAGCTGTAAAAAAAGAAATTGAATTGTCTGTTCACTGGTTTTTGCCTGTATTGTGACATCCCTGACAGGGCCTCTTGTGATGAGCAGGGCTGTTGTAAAACAACCGAAGTCTGTTCACTGGTTTTCCCTGTGTTGCGACATCCCTGACAGGGCCTCTTGTAGTCGGCAGGACTGTTGCAAAACAACTTCAAGTCTCCTCACTTACATTTCCGCCTGCAGTCACCTCACTGTGCAACTCACAAACATATAAACATTGCATACATGCATGTGAATGCACACACACAAAGCAATTGTGCGGGCGCAGGAAAACTCACACACACACACACACACACACACACACAACACACACACACACACACACACACACATATACATACATATATATATATTATGTGTGTATATATATATATTATATATATATATATATATATATATATAAGCTACACACAAAAAGTTAAGGATCACTTTCACAAACATTCATAACTGTCAAAATAAGAAAGTCAATGCGTTGAAGTTTGGCCAACATTTGATTCCATTCTTTAGTGATAACGATACACAATTGCCTTCAATCTCGAGCAATCGTTTGGTGTGTACATTTGATTAAAGTGGGTACGTATCCAAATTTGATTTCCCAAAGTCATTGAAATCACAAGACAGGGCATACTGATGCTCCCAAAAGCTCAGTAATGCGTGTAACCACCATGGCTGTTCTGGCACTCGACGCAGCGAGTCCTCATCGAGTTGACCAGGTTGGTGAGATCCTCTGTGGAAGCGCCTGCTACTCAGCCTGCAGCATCTGGTAGAGGTGTTGGGCATCCCTGGGAGGGGGGTGGCTCCTCACTTTGCGATCCAGCTCATCCCAGAGGTTCTCAGTCGGGTTGAGATCGGGACTGCATGCTGGCCACTCCATTCTGTTGACTCCAGACTGCTGCAGGAAGTCGTTGACCACCCTTGCCCTGTGGGGGCGAACATTGTCATCCTGGTAGACAGCCCTCAGTCCCATCTGCTGCAGTGTAGGCACAGCCAGCGGTCGAAGGATCTCATCCCGGTATCGGATGCCAGTCAGGTTACCCTGTACATGATACAAGGGTGTTCTGTGGTGAAGGCTGAAGGCCCCCCAGACCATTACAGAACCTCCACCAAAGGCCACCTTTTCTTGGACAGTGGCGTCAGTAAAGCGTTGCCCTGGGCGCCTCCAGACCCTCAGTCGGCCGTCGTTGTGGTGAAGGGTGAAGCGTGATTCATCACTGAACAGGACCTGGGACCATTGCTGACGTGTCCACCTCACGTGACGTGCGCAGAAGGCGCGGTGTGCTGCCCTATGGGCTGGAGTTAAGCGTGGCCGTACTGCTGGGCGACGAGAACGGAGATTAAACCCATGTAGGCGGTTCCGTATGGTCTGCTGGCTGATGTTGATGTTAGTAGCCACCCTGACCTGCCTTTGAATTATGCTGGAAGAGGCTGTTCTTGTCTGCAGGGCTTGTCGTTCAATGAGACGATCGTCACGTGGGGTTGTCTTCTTCGGTCGACCAGATCTGCGTCTTTCATGGACAATCCCAGTGGCTGTGAAGCGTTGAATCAGTCGGACAATGACCAAGATGGACACATGAAGACGCCTGGCCACTTCTCGCTTGGGAACACCATCTAGGAACCATGCAACAGCTCGTCCCCTATCCAACTCGCTTAATTTTCGTCGTGGAGGCATTGTCAGATCAGGCCTACTACTGGTGGAATGTCTTCTTATATAGCCAAGCGAGCGACAGCATCTCACACATAAACAGCAGTGCTTGCACGTGCATAATGGTTTTTCCATCTGGCAAGTGCAATGTGTTCAGGCAGAACGGTCCAAAACAAGGTCATTTTTCGCAAGTTTCCGCTTTTCCGTTTGCGGCCCAGCTCAGTAGTAGAGAATCCCGTGCAATTTTCGCACTAACACAACATCCGCCCACTTACAGCTGAACAAGAATTCATGACAATTTGGCTGGACTAAGAAATAAATAACAGTAGCGAACTGAGTTTATTACGCACCTGTTTTCACATACCGATCCTTAACTTTTTGTGCGTAGTATATATATATATATATATATATATATATATAATATATATATTATACATACATACACACATACACACACACCTTCATACAAACACACACACATACATACAAACACACACACATACACATACACACACACACATACATACATACACACACGCACACACACGCGCGCACGCACACACACACACACACACACACACACACACACACACAACACACACACACACACACACACACACACACACACACACACACACACCACACACACACACACACACACGCACACATACACACGTCCTGCTTCCCCCTCCGCTCCCTCTTTGCTCCCCGCCCATCGTCTCCATAATGTCAAGCCTGGAGATGTGTAAATGAATGTTTGCTGTAACCAGGTCTGTTGACACCTTCTTTACAGTCTGGGTCTTAGCTGATGCCAGACCACGGCAGAAAACACGGCAAAATATCATAAATAAATTAATAAATAAATGAGCAAATAATAAACACTAGCTTTCTCTGAGTTATGACATACTAGGTGGGGCCCCATGTGACAGGCAGGGCTGTATCAAAACACATTGAATCCTCTCACTGGTTTTTCCCTGTGTTGTGACAACCCTGACAGGACCCCTGTGTGATGGTCATGGCTGTGTTAAAAACGAACTGACTCCTTTCACTGCTTTTCAGTGTGTTGTGACAACCCTGACAGGGCCCCATGTGATGGTCTTGGCTGTCTTAAAAAACTGAATCCTCCCACTGGCTTTTCTCTGCGTTGTGCAAACCCTTACAGAACCTCTTGTGTTGAAGTCATACCTATCTTAAAACAAACTGAATCCTCTCCATGATTTTCCCTGTGCTGTGACATCCCGGACAAGGCCTCTTTGGTGGGCAAGGCTGTTATAAAACAAACGAAAGTCTGCTCCCTGTTTTTTTTTTTCCTCTGTGTTGTGCAATCCCTGTCAGGGCCTCTTGTAGTTGGCATGGCTGTTATAACACAATGTAAAGTCTGCTCATTTGTTTTCGCTGTGCTGTGACATCCTTGACAGGGCCTCTTGTGGTTGGCAGGGCTGCTGCCATGAAACGACCTAAGGTCTCCTCACTGGTTTTTCCGTGTTGTGGCATCCCTGAATTGCAAACATGCGCACATACGCACATCATATACAGGCATGTGCATGCATGCACGCGCTCAAACCACACACACACACAACACACACACACACACACACACACACACACACACACACACACACAACACACACACTCACAGAGTCTAATTAGTTATAGTTTTAATGCGACCATTATATCGAAGCGATGCCAGAGCTGGATTGAAAGACAGCAAACTTCCTGCAACTACTAGCACGACGTCGATGACGACGACAACAAAGACGACGAAGACAAGACGATGACAACGACAACGACGACGATGACGACTACATCTCTCTCTCTCTCTCTCTCTCTCCCCTCTCTCTCTCTCTCTCTCTCTCTCTCTGTGAATGTGTGTGTGTAGATAAAATGATAGATAGATAGACAGATAAAATGATAGATGGATGGATAGATAGATAAATAGATGGATGGATGGATAGATAGACAAAGAACTGAATCTTAGGAGAAAGTGAAAGACATTTTTTTGAAAATTTGGTGAGTAGCAGAGGTTCGAAATGAACGTAACAAAAGAGAGAGAGAGAGAGAGAGAGAGAAGAGACAGACAGACAGACAGACAGACAGAACAGACGGACAGAAAAGGTGGGGGGGGGGGTCGGGTGTTTAAGGTGAAACAAATTACACATAATTATGGTTGAAATCACTTTAGACGATATGATTTTGATAGACTGCAACTTCATACGCGTGACAGCATGTTGTGTATGTTTTTGGCACTTAACGTTTCTGTTCATAACGTCTAAAGTAGTAACTATGACAGATCACAAGTTCAGGAAACGATCCATCTTGTCACACTGAAAACATTGCTAAAAGTGCACATTGCAGATTGACGGCCTGTATTTCTTGGTGACTACTTCATGCCAGGGATGGCCGGAAACATTTTGTCATCATATCATTCTGTCAGGTTTGGTTAAGCTAGTACTTATCATTGTCAACGGAGAGAGAAAGACTACGCTGTATGTTTGATTACTAAAGCTGGGAGCAAGATGAACCACATGAACATATCTCTTTCAAATAAACCTGACAGATATAAGATCGATTTATCATTTACGAGGAATCAAACAAATGAAACAACGTAGAGCAGCAAGCAAAGCAGTATTGCTTGTTCCAACAATAAAAGAACTTTACAAAGAAACTATAGGACTACACATTTTTTAAAGGATTTTAAAGTAAATCCGCCAGTTAACATGGACAAAGAAATTGCAAGACAAGAAACGGCGCGTTTCGACCCGTTAGGTTCAGCGCCCATCTTGCGCCGACATTGAGAAGATCAGTGATTGCTCGTTCTTCGTTTTCATTGCCTTGAAGATGGTTTATCTTGCCTGAAGAAGAGCTAATAGGTCGAAACGCGTCGTTTCTTGGCTTGTAATTTTTTTTCCCCTTAACTGGCGGATTTACTTTAAATTTCTTTTAAAAAAAAGTTTCAATTTCCGCTTGCAGTCACCTCACTCGGAAACTGTAGGGATATATTGTACATACTGCGTTGCTACCGGACTAATTGAAAGCACGCGTCACTCGTGGTAAAATCCAAAATGGCTACTACAAATAGGGTAGGGCGTCATGTATGTGTTAAAATAGGAGTCATAGTTTTCGCCAAAGTCTGTTCCTGACGAACATTCGGAAATCGTTGGCACTTACGTACACACTTTCAGTCAAGGATTCCAACGCAACGAGGGAAAACATAGCACAGATGGAAGTTTACGATGGTTGGATAGAGATCGTTTGTTAGGCTGAGGAGGGAGGAAGAAGGGGGAGAATGAATGGGATGTGTGGTGTGTGTGTGTGTGTGTGTGTGTGTGTGTGTGTGTGTGTGTGTGTGTGTGTGTGTGTTGTGTTTTGTGTGTTGTGTGAAGGAGGGGAGGGAAGGGGAGGGCCGGGTCGGGAGGGGGGGGGGGGGGAGGAAAGAAAGAGAACAGAATGAGGTTAAATGAAGATTTGGTAATTATGATGTTGGGTCTTTCTCTGCTGCAGGTGACCATTGCATATAATCGCCAGAGGGGAGATGTAGTCGATGCCGAGACATTTGATTTAGTCCTTGCAGTTCTCTTTACTGTGCTGATAAACGATGAGATCTGGAAAAGACGAAAAGAAAGGAGGATGGGATTTGTACAGTGAAGTGGAGTTGGCAGGGGGCGAAGGGATGAGTGAACCAGTGACTGAAGGGGCTGGGTGGGGAGCAGAACACTGGAGGAGCACTGGAACAATCAGTTCAATAACTGTTCTCGGCAGTAAGTCTCCTCAATGGTGTTGATGGCCACACGTGACTTTATGTGCTGGTCGTGTACTCTGTGATGGACGTCTTTATACAGCTTGTAGTCAGGAAGATCTAATAGAAGACGCAAACACGCTAGTAAGCTTTTCAATATGTGTGTGTGTGTGTGTGTTGTGTGTGTGTGTGTGTGTGTGTGTGTGTGTGTGTGTGTGTGTGTGCGTGTGTGTGCGCGTCCGTGCGTGCGTGCGTGCGTGCGTGCGTGCGTGCGTGGTGTGTGTGTGTGTGTGTGTGTGTGTGTGTGTGTGTGTGTGTGTGTGTGCGCGCGCGCGCGCGCGCGCGCGGGCGGGCGTGCGTACGTGTGTGTCTGTGTCGGTGTCTGTGTCTGTGCGTGCGTGCGTGCGTGCGTGCGTGCGTGCGTGCCTGTCTGCCTGCCTGCCTGCCTGCCTGCCTGCCTGCCCTGCGTACGCGCGCGCACGCGCGCGCGCGTGTGTGTCCTTGTCTCTTATTCGTCATCATGGCAAAAAACATCTTTGACTATACTGGAATAAAAGAGGTATGCAGGTTTCATGACACGTGGGGGATGAGGGAGCCGGGGTGGGGGGGGGGGGGCCTCACCATGAGCAATTTTACGATTTTTACAACATTTCTGTGTTGAATGCTTTGAAGAAGAAACTGACTATGACGAACTGGTCTGGAAAAAAAAAAAGAAGCAAACAAACTAGAGAAATTCGTCTGATGTCTTTTGATAATTAGATTTTCATCTCGTAAACAAGATCTACATACTTCTGTCCCTAGCAATCAGTCCCACCCACTCTTTGTCTTTCCTCTTTCCGTGGTGTTTAGTCATCACATGTGAGTCATAGAAGGCACCTTGCCTTTCTTCTTGTTTGTTCCCCTCATTCCCCATCCCCCCTCTCTCTCTCTCGGTGCGCGCGCGGGCGCCGGCGTGTGTGTGTGTGTGTGTGTGTGTGTGTGTGTGTGTGTGTGTGTGTGTGTGTGTGTGTGTGTGTGTGTGTTTGGTGTGTGTGTGTGTGTGTGTGTGTGTGTGTGTGTGTGTGTGTGTGTGTGTGTGTGTGTGTGTGTGTGTGTGAGGGACAGAGAGGGGGTGAACAGACAGAAGGACAGACGGACAGACGGACACAAACAGAGACAGACAGAGGGACCGACGGACAGACAGACAGACAGAAACGGATAGAAGGTGGGTGGGTGGCGAGAACCTTTCTGTATATGTTATTCACACACATGCACACGCACTCACACACACACACGCGCGCGTGCGCGCGCGCTCAGACATACAGACACATACACATACACGCACGCACGCACGCACACACGCACGCACGCACGTACGCACGCACGCACGCACGCACGCACGCACGCACGCGCACACACACACACACACACACACACACACACACACACACACACACACACACACACAGCCAAGGTTCGAACCAAAGGACTGGGATCCTTTCGTTTTCTAGCCTAATGGCATATGCACAAGTTCCTTACAGTCTAGTAATAAAGCTCCCGCAGTGTCAATACATGCTGCTGGAAATGGAAAAATATGTTCTTTGTTTGTTTGCGTATATAAGGGTGTTTATCGCTTATGTTCTCATCTGAATGTAGTGTTCGTTTGTGTCTTTTTGGTTCTTAGTGTATTGGTTGGTCCCCGCCCTCTTCCTACCCCCCCCCT
>CM065734.1:35947632-35950132 GCA_033310375.1 Conus canariensis | reverse complement strand
ATGCGATATACTTGATTCCAGTGTAATTATGAACAAAACGTTCTTTATGACTTTGCTGTGTGTAACAACCTCTATTTTCCTGTAGTCTAATTATGAACAACATATTCTTCGTGACTGTTGTGTGTAACAACCTCTATTTTCCTCTGGTCTAATCATGAACGAAATGTTCTTCTTTACTGTTGTTCGTGTTGACCTCTATTTTCATCTAGTCTCATTATCAACAGCATGTTCATCGTGACTGTTGTGTGTAACAACTTCTATTTTCCTGTGATCTAATTATCAACAGCATGTTCATCGTGACTTGTGTGTAACAGCCTCTATTTTCCTTTCCCTTAAATGCATTGCCAGGGTCAGGAAGATCGCCAATACTTCCAGAATATTTTCACTATCATTTGGAAGACTGACTGCCACGCTCATCCGAGCAGGAACACCAGAAAATCATTCCAATTCAAAACAAGTCCTCTGGATATGTTTGTGTGCTTTACAACGAAATTTAGAGAGAAAAAAAAATTGTCTTCCGACCCAGACTCACAAGATGGACAGCTGACGTCTATGGTCCCCCTGCGCTAACAGAGGTATTGTATTCTAACAACTGTCTAACACACAGCGTTTAGCGTTTATTTTTCTGCACTTCTGCTGATTAATCCCAAAGATGTGTATTTGTAATTAATGCACTGAGAATGGAATCCACCTGCAAAGAAAGGATATTTGAAAAGAAAATACGATTACTGTAATGAAACACAGTAACGCACCCCCCCCCCCCCTCCCCACCTCCCCACCTCCCCACCTACTGAATGCACGCATTCCACAGTATTGTCTGTCTGCTTTTTCGTGTGTTCATTGACAACCGGGTCAGTGCTTCTATCCACTCTATCCCAGGTCACTCTGAGAGAGAGAGAGAGAGAGAGAGAGAAGAGAGAGAGAGAGAGAGAGAGAGAGAGAGAGAGAGAGAGAGAGAGAGAGAGATAACGATAACGATCTAACGATAACGATATTTTATTCAAAAAAAGGCCAAGGCCCCATTTGAAGGGGATATATGCAAAGCTAAATGAGAACTTTTCACGCACTTTGGTGTACTAAATCAGTACGAACATATGCCTTGTTTATATGAATTACAATATCATCATATTACAGTGCTCCGCCGTTTAAACGACTTATACAGATATATAGAAAAATGATTCATAACACTTTCATTTCTCGACGACAAAAGTAAGACTAAACTAAATAATGATGATCTGCTATAATACTTGGCAGGGATATATTTTGCTCTCAAATCATTTAGGGCTGGGCAACACAAAGCAAAGTGGACTTCATCCTCTACACCGGATCCACACACAGGGCACAGCAAAGACCTGTTACCTTTTTTTTTTTTATACCTCTGACTATGCACTGTTATGTCAGAGACACCTAATCTAAACTTTGTTAAAGCGCATTTTATAAATCTATTCATATCTATTCCAATGTATGGTTCTGCTGAATAGTTCATTTTAAATTGTCTGTACATAGAGAATCTGTCACTACTTTGGATATGACAATCCCAATCTTGCCACCTACAGTCTATCATGCGTTGCTTAAAACAGGCCAAAAAACTTGGGACGCAACCCACACCTTGAGAGAGAGAGAGAGAGAGAGAGAGAGAGAGAGAGAGAGAGAGAGAAGAGAGAGAGAGAGAGAGAGAGAGACAGACAGACAGACAGACAGACAGACAGACAGACAGCATACTGGTAATAAATCAGCCTCTTCCAGTGTGTGTGAATTTAGCTGAAGGCGCGCGTTAGCTGGACCTGGTGTGATGGACAACACATGCTACGCGTCTGTATGTGGGAAATAATGACTAGTGCAAAGGCGTGTGCATTGCTGTTGCTTACGGTCAGCTGTTAGTGTAAGGGTTCCACAGACGTCTTCCTAATCATTCAGACATGTAATACCCATCTTTTTATCATTTTTAAGACCACCTACTCACAGACATCTTTTTTTTTTCAGGTTGTTTACGTGGCAGAATTTTGCGTTTAGCTGCCTGGCAAAGGGTTATGAATTTGAACCTCACACGTGGGTCGGACTGCATCGACTTGAAATCCCTCTCTGTCCGCCCAGCAGTGGGTGTGTACTTGCTTCAGTTCCGGGAAGGATCATGGCAGTGGAAGGAGAAGGATGGGCTCCGCCTTCCGTCATGCCGTGCCCTAGACATGGAGAACCTCTGACAGTTTACTGTTCCAACAGCCGAGAGGCTTTGGGGATTGTAACGTTAACCCCCTCCCTCCTAGTTCACTGTTCCAACAGCCGACAGGTTTTGGGAATTGTAACGTTAACCCCCTCCCTCCTAGTTCACTGCTCCGACAGCCGACAAGCTTTGGGAGTTGTAACGTTAACCCCCTCCCTCCTAGTTCACTGCTCCGACAGCCGACAGGTTTTGGGAATTGTAACGTTAACCCCCTCCCTCCTAGTTCACTGCTCCAACAGCCGACAGGCTTTGGGAATTGTAACGTTAACCCCCTCCCTC
>CM065734.1:35935132-35940132 GCA_033310375.1 Conus canariensis | reverse complement strand
CACATAAAGCTTCGTGCACCAAGTTGTTAGTGTAGAATAAGAAGAATCTCATAAAAAGTTCAATAAAAAAAAAAAAAAGCATCTCATATTCATCGGTATTGTTGGTGTAGAGTAAGAAGCATCTGATATTCATCGGTATTGGTAAGTTCATGGAGGTGTAGCTGGACGGACGTAATAATGCTCTTCGGAGGTAGGCGGGGCGGTAGGGGGAGGGGGGGGGGGTGGGGCTCCTTCATGCTGGCTCGGTAGGGGACTTCTGAGAAAGGGGGAAGGGGGAGGCGGGAGTGGTGGCAGAGGGGCTAATAGGTAGTGTCCTGCGTGTTGTTTCTGATAGGGACCACAGAACACAATCGTACGGACACAGCAGCGGTGCAGTGTTTCCTCTTGTGGGTTGTTTCATGACAACTTGATATCAACTGTTCATTGTGGATTGCTGATGCTGGGGCTACGTCAGGTTAAACCTGGATGTTGCTGTGGACAGGGAGCTGGGATAAACGCCGTCGGAGAAGTGCTAGTAAAATGACACGGACGATGAGACAGCAAGCAAAACAAACAAACAAACAAACAATAGCAAAAAAAAAAAAAAAAAAAAACCCAATCTGTGCCAGTCTGCATAATCATGACAAGTTTAATGGAGCTTAATATGTAATGCACTTTACAGATACTGTAATACTGAAATGGCATCTAGAGTCTTCCAAGACCAGTTTAAAGCGTGTAAAGTTACGCTCAGAAATCTTTTAAAGGCAAATGTATGTACAGTTCCTATGAATTGACCGTTTAATATCAGTGAGTTCAACGTCGTTCTCAAGACCCCAGATCTTGGCTGCGAAAGTCAGAATCGGCTCGATTTGTGACTCAAACTGTTTCAGAAATAGATGCATGTAGATCTGTTGTATTTCATCTTCGTGTGATTTCAGTATCTCTGTAACTCCCCCTTTCTCTTTCCTGCAACATCAAAGTAATAGTAATACTCAATTTTGGTTGTAAAATACCTTCCCAGATATTTATATGAACTTGCTATTGAATGCCATCATTTCCATAAGACCACCTTTCTCCGGAAGATGAATGTTCGCCTATTCTAAATGCCATTAAGTTTTGCTCGTCATTTAAAACTGTCATGCATAATCGACCTGCTTTCTATCTAAGTATTTGCGTTGATTCAAAAGACCAGTGAATAAATAAATAAGACAGCTGCATAACATCACCATCAAATATCATTTGAAATATTTCTATGGAACTAAAGTAAGTTGAATGCCATGCTTTTCTCTCTTTGACAAACTAATAGCTAGCTCGTTAACAAACAAAAAAAGATATAGGGTGCTCAGCAGATAACTTTGTTTACATCCCCTCGACATTCAAAACGATAAAAACAATATCATCTAAAGTGCACACATGTCAATACAGAATTGTGAACCACTTTTAGAGCATGGTACAATTTGCTTTGACACCACTTCGTCCACAGTGTATTGCTTTTCACCTAACCGAAGGCTTTTTAAAAGTCAGCCAAAGAAACAACTGGGATTCTTGAGCAAACATTTCTGCACTACTTACTATATTTCAAAAACATCAGTTGTACTGTTACCAGCGCTAGAACCAGCTTGTTTGTTTATGATGTTCTGGGTACAGACGATTTAGTATGAGAGAGAGAGAGAGAGAGAGAGAGAGAGAGAGAGAGAGAGAGAGAGAGAGAGAAGAGAGAGAGAGAGAGAGAGTTGTTGTCTGTGTCAAACTCTCGCATCAGTAGCGAAGAATGAAGAACACTAGTGATTGTAAAACACACATGTCTACTTAGGCAGAGGAAGACACACAAGAAGCAGCACTAGTCTCGACGCGTCTCGGCTGCTGACAGGCGCCATGACAGTCACGTGATTGATCACCCTCTGACGTTTATTGGAGCAGGCAAAGCTGGCGGATTTGTTTGGAGCTCAGGGCCAGCGAGGAAGACTTGATGTAGCTGTTTAGCCTCTTCCTTAGCACGTCGTCTCTTATCGTTGTTGTTGTTTTTTTCCTCTCTCTCTCTCTTGGCCTTGATGTGTGTGGGCGGACAAATCTGTGGCGGATAAAAGCGAAAAATCATCAGATTAATGAAATGACTGCATCAATAGGTGAATGAATACGGAAGGGGCAAATAGATAATTAATTTATTGAACATTGATGAATGGACAGCAGGTTAATTGTGTTGCCATTTTGTTGTTGTTGTGATGGTTCCCATTGTATTTCTTGTTGTTATTATCGTTGTTGTCGTCGTTGTTGTTGTTGTTTTTGTCGTCGTCGTCGTTGTTGCCGTTGCTGTTGATGTTGTTGCTGTTTGTGTTGTTGTTGTTGTAGTTGTTGTAGTTGTTGTTGTTGTTGTTCTTCTTCTTCTTCTTCTTCTTCTTCTTCTTGTTCTTCTTCTTCTTCTTCTTCTTTGTCGTTGTCGTCGGCGTTGTGTTTTTTTTGTTACTGTTGTTTTTGTTGTTGCTGCTCTATTGTTTTTGTTGTTGTTGTTGTTTGTGATGATGTGCTGACAGTAACAATAATAATAACAATGAAAATAATTATATGAAGATGAACAAACAACAACAACAACAAACAACGAACAACAACAAAACAACGACTGAACAAAAAGAGCATGCTCCTGAGAATGAACAGAAGGATGGAAACACTGTTCCACAGTGAGAGGAAGTCGAAATTCAGAGAGAGAAACACTGATTAGGGAGCGAAGAGGGGGGGGGGGGGGGGCGAAGGAGAATGAAAAAGGAAAATGAAAAGGGAGAATGAAACAACGGGAGGGGGTAACAAAATGAAAAAGTGGAGAAATGAAAAAAGGAGAATGTAAACAGGAGAAATGACAAAAGGGAGAAATGAAAAAAAGGGAGAAATGAAGAAAAGGGAGAAATGAAAAAAAGGAGAAATGAAAAAAAGGGAGAAATGAAAAAACAGGGAGAAATGAAAAACAGGGAGAAATGAAAAAAGGGAGAAATGAAAAAAAGGGAGAAATGAAAAAAGGGAGAAATGAAAAAAGGGAGAAATGAAAAAAGGGAGAAATGAAAAACAGGGAGAAATGAAAAAAAGGGAGAAATGAAAAAAGGGAGAAATGAAAAAACAACGGGAGAAATGAAAAAAAGGGAGAAATGAAAAAAAGGGAGAAATGAAAAAAAGGAGAAATGAAAAAAGGGAGAAATGAAAAAAGGGAGAAATGAAAAACGGGAGAAAATGAAAAACAAGAGATGAAATGAAAAAAGGGAAGAAATGAAAGAAAAGGGAGAAATAATAAAAACAGGGAGAATGAAAAAGGAGAAATGAAACAGGGAGAAATGAAAACAGGGAGAAATGAAAATGGGGGAAATGAAAACATGGGAGATGAAAACAGGGAGAGAATGAAAAACGGGAGAAATGAAAAAAAGGGAGTAATGAAAAAAGGGAAAATAAAAAAAGGAGAATGAAAAAAGGAGAAATGAAAACAGGGAAAATGAAAAACAGGGAGAAATGAAAAAAAGGGAGAAATGAAAAACAGGGAGAATGAAAAACAGGAGAAATGAAAAACAGGGAGAAATGAAAAAAAGGGAGAAATGAAAAGGAGAAATGAAAAACAGGGAGAAATGAAAAAAGAAGAGAAGAAATGAAAAAAAGGAGAAATGAAAAGGAGAATGAAAAACAGGGAGAAAAAATCGGAAAAACAGGGAGAAATGAAAGGGAAAGAAAAGGGAGAAGAAATGAAAAAAAAGGGAGAAATGAAAAAAAGGGAGAAATGAAAAAAGGGAGAAATGAAAAAAGGGAGAAATGAAAAAAGGGAGAAATGAAAAACAGGGAGAAATGAAAAAGGGAGAAATGAAAAGGGAGAAATGAAAAAAGGGAGAAATGAAAAAACAGGGAGAAGAAAATGAAAAAAAGGGAGAAATGAAAAACAGGGAGAAATGAAAAAAGGGAGAAATGAAAAAAAGGGAGAAATGAAAAAACAGGGAGAAATGAAAAACAGGGAGAAATGAAAAACAGGGAGAAATGAAAAAAGGAGAAATGAAAAAAAGGGAGAAATGAAAAAAAGGGAGAAATGAAAAAAAAAAAGGGAGAAATGAAAAACAGGGAGAAATGAAAAAACAGGGAAGAAATGAAAAAAACAGGGAGAAATGAAAAAAGGGAGAAATGAAAAAAAGGGAGAAATGAAAAAAGGGAGAAATGAAAAAAGGGAAATGAAAAACAGGAGAATGAAAAAACAAGAAAAAGGTAAATGAAAGATAAAGAAGGGAAAGAAAGGGATATAACTAAGAAAAGTACAGAAATGAATGAATATGAATGAATGAAGGAAGGAAGGAAGGAAGGAAGGAAGGAATATAAAACTAAAAAAAGGAAGAAAAAAAAAAGAAAAAAGCTAGAAAACGATTGACAGACAGACAGAGAAAAGAAAGAAAGAAAAGAAAGAAAGAAAGAAACAAACAAACAAAGAAAAAAAAGAATAAAGAAGAGACAGAAAGAAGAGACAGATAGAGGAATAAAAAAGGAAAGAAAAGAGAGCAATCGAGACGTAAAGGGACAGATTGAACGGAAAGAGAAAAACACAGACTGACGTGGACAGACTATAGCAAACCGACAAACACACTGACAAAACAAAACAAAAAAAAAGAAAACAAACGTCAAAGAAAGACAGACAAAGACAAGACAGAGCGAAAGGCGGAAAGTCCTGATTTGTTGACCTTGAGTCGGGGTAAACGTCTTCTTGTTCTTTGACATCTCCAATGATATGTTGCTTTGGCCTCTGGTCTTCTTCTCTTCTCTGCCCACATCCTCTGCTAAGCCTTTTTTTTTTTTTTTTTTTTTTTTTTTTGCGTCTTCCGGATGTGTTGTCTCTTTGTCAAGAGATGACTAACACCAACGCTCTGTTAAGAACCAGAAAACTGGGTAAGCCCAGCCTTCTCGGTGAAGAATTTGACCATGTACGGACAGAAAAGTAGAGGAGGCTAAACGCTCGCTTTCATTTCTAACATTTGTTTCTACATTGGAATTCTCCAAATCATATCTCGTAC
>CM065734.1:35910132-35915132 GCA_033310375.1 Conus canariensis | reverse complement strand
TCTGAAACTGCAGATTTTCCATATAGGGAAGCATCTTTCATGTGCTTTGGGAGAGAGAGAGAGAGATGATGGGAAGAGAGAGAGAGAGAGAGAGAGAAGAGAGAGAACAGAGACAGACAGACAGACAGACAGAGACAGAGAGAGAGTCACGACTCAGTTTTAGATGGTTTAACCGTAATCTGAAGGTCATTGCCTTACAGGAAAAACGTGACACGTGTGTGTGTGTGTGTGTATGTGTGTGTGTGTGTGTGTGTGTGTGTGTGTGTGTGTGTGTGTGTGTGTGTGCGTGTGTGTGTGTGGTAGTGTGTGTGTGTGTGTGTGTGTGTGTGTGTGTGTGTGTGTGTGTGTGTGTGGATCGACCGAGAGAGAGGGAAAGACAGAGACAGAGACAGGTAGATAGGCAGATCGGTAGGCAGACAGACAGACAGACAGTCAGACAGATAGACAGACAGATAGATAAATTGATAGATAGATGGATAGATACACGGACAGACAGACAGACAGATAACTACAGAGACATGCAGACTAACAGAAACAGAACGATAGATTGATAAACAAACAGCCAGTTCGACACACACACATAGATATATAGATAGATAAATAGACAGAGAGAGAGGGGGGGGGATAGAGAGAGAGAGAGACAGAGAGAGACACAGAGAGAGAGAAAAAGAAAAGAAAACAGACAAGAGCATGATTAATGCATGGTTTCAAGATTTTTAACCATTCTTTAAATCACAAATTTGAATTATTGTTATTGTCATCATTATTATTATTATTAAGAAGAGAGAGAGAGAGAGAGAGAGAGAGAGAGAGAGAGGAGAGAGAGAGAGAGACCTCGAGTTTTGGATGACCATATTAAACTTTCGCAAGCTTCTATTGAAAAATATTGCACAGAGTTTAAGATCTCATTCTCACCAGCCATCAACCTCTAATTCGATGATCTCGGACCTGCTCTTGTTCTAAGAGTGAATGAATCAATGAATGAATCGTCTGTTTAACGTGTTTTCATCATGATTAGTGATATTATACAGTTCTGAAATGAATGAGTAAACAAAACAGTGGATTAAGAACTTAAGAGGAGGAACATACAGTTAAAACAACAACAACAACAACAACAACAACAACAACAACAACAAAACAGTTATGAATGCGGCAGCTTTGTCAGCTAAATCTAAACATCTAAATAAATGTGCTGACACGCCGGAATTATCCCACAGCGTACATGATCTCATGAAAATAGTTATTAGTCTTCATCAGGTGAGACATTAACGAATAAAACAATGAAAATTCACTTAGCTTTGATCGCTTCAGATCACTTGGTAGGGTTCAGCGCAAGGAAGAAGGCGTTGAAGCGATCAAAGCTAAGTGAATTTTCATTGTTTTATTCGTTAATGTCTCACCTGATGAAGACCTAAGAGGTCGAAACTAGTTGTGTTTCGTCTTGTGACTCGTTTGTCCACGTTCTCTGGGCGGTTCGCTAACATTTATTTAAGATTTGTTAACAACAAAACAGTTCTAATGACGCTCTGCTTTGTTTTCAGCTTCTCTCCAAAGGACATCTAGGATAAAGTGGCTGTCACTGTCTTTCGGAATTATCCCACAGCGTACCATGTTATCTGCATGAAAATAGTTATGTGGAATTCCTCGACTGGTGTAGCAGGCCAGACTCTACCCCGAAAACCAACTGGTGAAGCCTGACCAAACGTGTACATATAAAATAGTGACTGTGCAAAATGGAAATTCATGTTTTTGCTCACTGCAACGACATGAGAATCAGCAGCGAATTTTCAGTGTACTGTACTGTAAATACAGTCCTCTTTGCTATTACAAACACTGAAACATGACTCGCACCCAAGCACTGAAACGGTGAGCGTATGCAGCACTCGTGATTGCTACATGAATGTGATACAGACCAGTTGGGTTATGGAAGGGTACAGAGGGGGTATATTCCGGCCAGGAGGGGTATGATGTGGCCTGGGCTGGTTTCAACTCCGATGTCCTAGATTACTTTCTACCTGGGGTGTAAGCTAGCCAGAGGGTAGAGATCAGCCTGTTGTACCAGTCTACTATGGAGAATAGTCTCAGGGCTGTCGAAACCAGGAACACCCAAAGAGATGTAAAGACAGCCTCAAGTCTGACCTCAAATAGCCATTTCAGCAATTGATGCTGATTACGAACATTGATTCATTTTTTTTAATTTATTTATTTTATTTTTTATTTTTTTGATATTTGTACATTTCAGCAATTGATGTCAGCACCTTGATTTACATTGGTGACTTCTTGTGCGTTTTGGCTTCGCGCCACTGCACACTGATACTCGCTACTCTTGGAAGTTGTGTCACAGACCGTTCCGTGTACTAACATCATCAAAGCGCCCCTTGTCCGGGAAATCGCCTATTGCCCCTTTGTCCGTGAATTCACCTATCGCCCCTTTGTCCGGGAATTCACCTATCGCCCCTTTGCCCGGGAATTCACCTACCGCCCCTTTGTCGAGGAATTCACCTATCGCCCCTTATGTCCGGGGAATTCACCTATCGCCCCTTTGTCGGGGAATTCACCTATCGCCCCTTTGTCCGGGGAATTCACTCTATTCGCTCCCCTTTGTCCGGGAATTCACCTACCACCATTTTGTCCGGGAATTCACCTACCACTCCTTCGTCCGGGAATTCACCTATCGCCCCTTTGTCCAGGAATTCACATACCACCCCTTTGTACGTGAATTCACTACCATCCCTTTGTCCGTGAATTCACCTAGCACCCCTTTGTTCGGGAATTCACCTACCACCCCTTTGTTCGGGAATTCACCTAGCACCCCTTTGTTCAGGAATTCACCTACCACCCCTTTGTTCGGGAATTCACCTACCACCCCATTTGTCGGGGAATTCATCTACCACCCCTTTGTCGGGGAATTCAGCCTACCACCCCATTGTCGGGGAATTCACTAGCCCCCTTTGTTCGGGAATTCACCTACCACCCCTTTGTTCGGGAATTCACCTACCACCCCTTTGTTCGGGAATTCACCTACCACCCCTTTGTTCGGGAATTCACCTACCACCCCTTTGTTCGGAATTCACCTAGCGCCCCATTTGTTCGGGAATTCACCTACCACCCCTTTGTTCGGGAATTCACCTACCACCCCATTGTCGGGGAATTCATCTACCACCCCTTTGTCGGGGAATTCATCTACCACCCCTTTGTCGGGGAATTCACCTAGCGCCCTTTGTTCGGGAATTCACCTACCACCCCTTTGTTCGGGGAATTCACTACCACCCCTTTGTTCGGGAATTCACCTACCACCCCTTTGTTCGGAATTCACCTAGCGCCCCTTTGTTCGGGAATTCACCTACCACCCCTTGTTCGGGAATTCACCTACCACCCCTTTGTTCGGGAATTCACCTACCACCCCTTTTTTCCCGGGAATTCACCTACGCCCCATTGTTTCGGGAATTCACTACCACCCCTTTTGTCGGGGAATTCACCTAACGCCCCTTTGTCCAGGAATTCACCTAATCCCTTTGTTCGGGAATTCACCTCGCGTCCCTTTGTCATTTTTTACCCCTACTGTCCAGACAAGTAGTAACTACCACCCTATGAGGAATCCAGTCAGGATTCCTTAAAGAAGATGCCGTTCGGCTGGCGTCTGGCAGGTGCTGAAGATAGCGGCACAGAGCTGCGTCCGCCCCCACCCCAGCTATGTGCTGGTGTTCCATGCTCCTCCAGCTGTTACCGCACGTGTGTTTCAGACTTGGACCTCCACGGTCACTTGTGTGTGTATTGATGAAGGTCCAACGTGTCGTCTTCCTTGGATTTGGAGAGACAGGCTGTTGCTCTGTACTAAAGTGTTTTACTGCTAAAGCCAAAGTTTCTTCACACACACACACACACACACACACACACACACGCGCGCGCACGCGCACGCACGCACGCACGCACACACACACCACGCACACACACACACACACACACACACACACACACGCACACACACACACACACACACACACACACACACACACACACACACACACACACACACACACACACACGCATACACACACACACACACACACACACACACACACACCACGCACGACGCGCGCGCTGCGTGCGCGCGCGCACACACACTCACACTCACACACACACACACACACACACACACACACATAGGAGAATGTGGCCGCACATTCCCCAGTATACTCACGGTGTTCTGTAGCCACCTATGGAGTAATGTTGCTTCTGTGTTTTGCACGGGTCTTGACTTTTCACTTTGCATGGTAAAAATGCAGTACCGCTCTGCTGACGATATTTTTTTTGTTTTGTTTGTTTTTACGTTTAGGCTCTAACTCACTCAGGCTACCCCATCCTCCACACACACACATTTTAAAGTTTCACCATTTTCTTTCTTTTGTTTTTTTTTTTCTTTTTCTCAAAGTGAGGACCTCCTACTCCCTGTTTTACCGGCTTTTTTGTCATTTAAATCCGACCCTTACTCACCATGCAAAGTCTTATTTGGGTAGAGGTTTCATTTGCCTGTTTGGTCTGGACTATAAGACATTTTTTGTGGAAACTGACTCAGCAGAGACTTGCATATTCTGTCTTTGTCGTCCACTCCAAAGCTTCTCGTTTAAGGAATAACACACCATCCAGACTTGGTGCTGTATTGTCAGAGTAATTTGGTATAGTCTCATTCACATTGTTTTCTGTTATGTCGTGAAAACCAAGTTAGCATAGGACTGGGAATTAAGTGTGTCACTGCCATGTAACCTCGTTTTATATCAGATCTGTAATACAGCATCTTCATCATCATCTTATCTTCATCGATCAGCATTTGGGGAAAAAAAAAAAAAAAAAACTTTTCAAATTCTGCGGCCCTTCTCTCATGGTAGCCCCCAATTCGATTGCCTCTCCATGTCTACGGCCTTGCTTTGATTCTGTAGGGGTCACCAGTATCGGCAAGTTCATGGAAACTGTTGTCGGACGGACGTGGTGGCGCTCTCCGG
>CM065734.1:35877632-35895132 GCA_033310375.1 Conus canariensis | reverse complement strand
TCACCGCTCCCACCTCCCCCCCCCCCCCCCCCCCCCCAGCCTCCACTTGCAGCTGGTCTGCATTACGCCTCCTCTCAACTCAGACTCAAGTCCGTTGTTCACGCTATTCCACACAAAGTCACTGTGCATTGTTATAAAACGTGGGAAAATCCTCGAGGCAACTGAATACAAAATGAAAATGAGAAAGAAACAAAAAATAACTGTCCTGTGTGTGTGTGCGTGGTGCGTGCGTGCGTGGTGCGTGTGTGTATGTGTGTGTGCGTGTTTGTGTGTCTGTGTGTGTGCCTCTGTGGTTGTGCGTGCGCGCACGCGCGCGCGTATGTGTGTGTGTGTGTGTGATGTGTGTTGTGTGTGTGTGTGTGTGTGTGTGTGCATGTGTGTGTTGCTCTGTAAGACAAAGAGGGTGTTATCAAAGAAGAGAGAGACAGAGACAGACAGAGAGAACGCAAAATTGAATATGAATTTGACATTAAAGATAAAATGGATAAGCTCGAGGCTCTTCACGCTGCGCATTCATTACAAAACAAAGCAGGGAAAGAAACATCACAAATTGAAGTGTTGGCAAAGAAAGAAAGCAACATCTCAAAGAAAAGCCAAATTTATAAGCTTACATAAACAACGGAGAGAAAGATGGGGGATGGGGGGAGGAGCTGCGGTGCACGTCAATCCGAAAATAGATAAATGAAAAGAGAGGGGCGGGGGGGGGGGGGGGGGGAGGAGGATATGGTAGAAAAAAAAAACGAAACATGCATATTCCAAACTAGACATTTTTTTCAGTCTCTTTTTGAATGTCAGTTTAAATCAAATATGCGTCTTTCAGTTATTTAAATCTTCACATACACATTGATAAAGACAGTAGTCCGACAGACAGACAGTCACACACACACACACACACACACACACACACACACACACACACACACACAACACACACGCACGCACGCACGCGCCACACACACACACACACACACACACACACCACCACGCGCGACACACACACACACACACACACACACACACACCACACACACAACACACACAGTAGAGGAGTGCGCGCGAGCGCTCACCTACACACACAGACACACACAACACGCGCGCCACACACACACACACACACACACACACACAACATACATATATATATATATATATATATATATATATATATAATGTTTTTTGTACATGAGCGTGCGTGCATTTACACACACATACACACACCACACACACCACACACACACACACAACACACACACACACAACACAAGGGACACAACCCACCCACCCCCTGCCATGCCAGTCTCCGACTGTGGAGTGTGGCCTTGGACCACCAGGGGCCACGTACGCTCTGCTAAGGCCATTAAGCATCGTGAGAGGGGCGGGCAAGCGGACCGCCCACTGTTTGATAACCTGGGCACCGCCGCTGCGCGCGTGACTTTCATAGTTTTGTGGTCGCCTGGGGACGTTTGGACAATTGTCAGTCATCATGAAAGAGACACTGAGACACATGGAGAGTGGACAGGTGGGAGAGGGGGTGGCATTGGAGGACGCGAGGGTGGGAGGTTGCGGTTGGGGTTGGGGTGGGGGAGGTGGGGAGGGGCAAGGAGGGTGCGCTTGTGGCGCACAGTTTCGCATAGTTTCATGCGTGGCTTCGTGTGCAGGTCCAAGTAACCACAGAGCCAATGGCACAGGGATAAACCCAGACACATGAGCAAGCAAGCACACACACACACACACGCACGCACGCACGCACGCACGCACGCACGCACGCACGCACCACACACACACACACACACACACACGCATACACACACACTCACGCACGTATGAACGCACGCACGCACACACACACACACGCACGCACACACACAAACACACACACACACAAACACACCGCGCGCGCGCGCGCGCGCGCGCGCACACACACACCACAAAACATGCACATACATACACAAACGCATGCGGCAACAGTAAGGTCATCAACATCCATTAAATTTATGTTAGCCTCTTTAAAATAGTCCTTTACTCTCTGGCCAAAAGGAGGGGTCAACAAAGATGCTTCAAACGTATTAAACGTAAAAGTGTAAGTAGTGTATTAAATGTATTAAGTGTAAGTAGCGTATTAAACATATTAGGTGCAAGTAACGTATTAAACGCATTAAGTGTAAGTAACGTATTAAACGTATTAAGTGTAGGTAACGTATTAAACATATTAAGTGTACGTAACGTATTAAACGTATTAAATGTAGGTAACGTATTAAACGTATTAAGTGTAGGTAACGTATTAAACGTATTAAGCGTAGGTAACGTATTATCATTACTGAAAAAAACGGCCAATGGGGAGCAAGCACCCTGTAAAAATAAGCTTTGAATACTTATTCAAAGTTCATACAAATACTCTCTCTCTCTCTGTCCCTCTCTCTCTCTCTCTCTCTCTCTCTCTCTCTCTCTCTCTCTCTTACTCACACACACACGCCTCCCAGCCTTTCTAACTCCAAACAAACCAACTCATCATCATAGTGCGTCTGCCCTGGACCTGCTCCTCTCTAAGTTTCACATCACCTTCTGGTGGTGGTCCATTTCAGTCGCTTGTTTTCTCCAAAGCTACTCAACTTTTGACCTATAATTCATGTCACATCACCTTCTGGTGGTGGTCCATTTTCAGTCGCTTGTTTTCTCCAAAGCTACTCAACCTTTGACCTGTAATTCATGTCACATCACACAGCCAATAGTTCCTCGTGTTGCAATCATTCTCAATTGCTTGCCTAACATCCTTACTGGTTTTCCCCTGTGTTGTGATATCCTTGATGGGGCCCCACTGTGGTAAGCAGGGCTGTTATAAAACAACCTTAAACCCTCCTCACTAGCTTTCCCTGTGTTATGACATCCTTCATAGGGCCACATGTGCTAGGCAGGGCTGTAATAAAAACAAACTGCATAGTCTTGTGACAACCCTGACAGGGCCCCGTGTGATGGTCATGGCTGTATCAACACGAACCGAACACTCCCATTGCTTTCCAGTGTGTTAATGTTGTGAAAAACCCTGACAGGGCCCCGGTGTGATGGTCATGGCTGTATCAACACGAACTGAACACTCCCGTTGCTTTCCAGTGTGTTAATGTTGTGACAATCCTGACAGGGCCCCATGTGATGGTCATGTCTGTATTAAAACGAACTGAATCCTCTCATTGCTTTTCAGTGCGTTCCAACAACCCTAACAGGGCCTCAGGGCCCCATATGATGGTCATGGCTGTATTAAAACGAACTGAATCCTCCCATTGCTTTTCAGTGCGTTGCAACAACCTGACAGGGCCCCATGTGCTTGTCATAGCTTTATTAAAGCAAACTGAATTCTCTTACCGGTTTTTCGCTGTGATGTGACAACCCTGACGGGACCTCTTGTGATAGTTATGCCTATGTTAAAACAAATGGAATTCTCTCAATGGTTTTCTGACATCCTTGACAGGGCCTCTTTGTTGGACAGGGCTGTTATAAAACTAACAACTGCTCACTAAACAGTAAACAAGTGGGGTATTTTTTGCTCCCATAAGAAAACCTAACACAGAGTAACTTTTATTCAAAACTGGCACAGCCTTTTAAACTTGAATAAAGTCAGACAAATACGTAGACAAACAATCTAATAGTGGGGGAAAAAACAAGCGCAGGCCAACAACTCAACTGTCTTCATAGTAATGACTTGGCAAAGATTTGAACTTAAGGAGGGGGGGGGGGGGTGAAGATGGAGAAACTGGGAACATGAAATTAAGAAAATATATTACAGATATGAAAACTCTTCACTAGCTGCATAAGGGAACTATTGTAATCCCTTTTGAAGGCAGATGTATTTGTATTGCCTGCTCCAAGGCCTTTCGTCCGCTGGATCAGAACTCATCAGGGAGACACGGCTGGTTGTGTCTGTGCTCCTGGCGTCAAATAGAGACACACCACAGTCCATAATAGCGTGGTGTTCTCACCACCAAGGGTGCAAAAAAGAATCCAATAGCACCCCAAAGCAGCCAGCGAAGGATAGTAAATGAAACCAAACGAAAGTGTGGGGAGGAAAAAAGTTGCTGAAAAATTAAAGACAATATGCAAATATATATAATGTAGGGGACAATCTTTGAGCCTACGCTTGAGGATCCACCCAAGGATGAATAAAAGTTACTCTGTGTTAGGTTTTCTTATGGGAGCAAAAGTTACCCCACTTGTTTACTGTTTATTGTTTACTGTTCCCTGCCTCACTTCATTTCCAATTTCGTTTCGATTAAATTGAGGTTATTTGTATTTGTTTCTGTCCGTCTGTGTGTTTGTCTTTTGATCTCCCTTGCATCTTGGGTGGATCCTCAAGCGTAGGCTCAAAGATTGTCCCCTACATTTTATACTATTTGCGTAATGTCTTTAGTTTTTCAGCAACTGTTTTCCTCTCCCACACTTTCGTTTGGTTTCATTTACTACCCTTCACTGGCTGCTTTGGGGGTGCTATTGGATTCTTTTTTGCACCCTTGGTGGTGAGAACACCACAGTATTATGGACTGTGGTGTGTCTCTATTTGACGCCAGGAGCGCAGACACAATCAGCCGTGTCTCCCTGATGAGTTTCGATCCAGCGGACGAAAGGCCTTGGAGTAGGCAATACAAATATATCTGTTTCAAAAGGGATTACGATGGTTCCCTTATGCAGTCTGCTCACTGGTTTTCCCTGTGTTGTGACATCCTGACAGGGCCCCATGTGCTGGACAGGGCTGTAATGAAATAACCTAAAGGTCTGCTAACACAGACACACACACACACACACACACACACACATGCGCGCGTGCACACACACACACACACACACAAAGAGAGAGAGATAGAGAGACAGACAGACAGATATGTAGATAAATAGATAGATGTGATGGATAGATAGCTAGATACATACATACTATACATATACACATATAGATAGATAGACAGATATAGACAGATAGGCAGGCAGACAGACAACAAAAGTAGATAGGTAGATAGATAGATGGACCGATGAATAACTAAAAGCTCGCTAATACGCAAACAGATGAATGGAAGGATTGGTCAGAGTGAGAGAGAAAGAATGAGAGAATAGTAGTAGTAGTACTACTACTAGTAGTAATAGTAGTAGTTGCTGTTGTAGCAGCTGAAGCAGCAGCAGTAGTATACTGGTAGTAGCAGTAGTGGTATAGTAGTTATGTATAGCAGTAGTAGTGCAACAATTTTACCTAGATGATGTCCATATGCTGACACCTGTTTCAACTCAGTGAGATAAAACCCAGCTTTTCAAATCCAGTTAGGTGCGGATAAACTGTCTGTCACTCAGCCGTGGAGGCATCGAAGCCTGAACAAGGCATTGTTGGGGTATTGCAACTTCTTTTCTGCGAAACGTGAGTGATACTTCACAGAAAATAGAACACCCAGATAGTTCCTGTTTTTGCTTGTTTGTTTGTTTGTTTGGCTTGCTTGCTTGTTCATTAGTGCAGGCACGATAGTGTTTTGGTGGTTCTGCTGGTTGAAGTTTCATTCCGTTCATCGAAGGCATTCTTCACTTCCTGTTGCTTGAGTGGCTCTGTGTCTATCTTCTGCACATAGACTGGATGTCTGTTCACTACACTTCGCCGCCAAAAGTGTCAAAGTATAAAGTTTGAAACGCATACGCGGTGGTCCATGCGTGGGCAAAAGGCTACGTACAGATAGTCGGCCGCCCTCGTAGAAAGGGAGATAAAAAAAAAAAAAAAGAAGCTGGTATACGTTGTCAACCGAAAGACAGCCCTGCCAACTGAACAATTATCTCCCCTCGAAGTGGGTTTGATCACCTGCGGGAAGAAACGAGACCCGAACAAAGGGAAATTGTGGAACAGCGGGAAAGACACCAGTGCTATCCTGTCCAGATATTTCGCTTGGCTGTTAACAAACTGAAGCGCAAACTGATTCGGAAGAATCGGCAAAGTCCAGACCCACAGGACACTCAGCAAGTGTCTTCGCTGTCAGAACTCAAGAGTTGCGACCCTCTATTAGAGTCAGGTGCTATGATGATTCACACGTCACATGACAGTCATACTGTAACTGGTGTCTCCGGACTATGATGTAGGTGCCAGTTTGTAACGTAACAAAGTATACAGTAAAGTTGGGTCATTCCATCATAAAAAAGACATTTAACACATTGCTTCTCTCTCTCTCTCTCTCTCTCTCTCTCTCTCTCTCTCTCTCTCTCTCTCTCTCTCACACACACACACACACACACACACACACACACACACACACACACACACACAAATGCACACATACCCTTCCTCTCCCTCTGCGCAAGCGTGCACGCTCTATGCATCTGTTTATGAAGGCTAAATGTGTGTGTGTGTGTGTGTGTGTGTGTTGTGTGTGTTGTGTGTTTTGTGGTGTGTGTGTGGTGTGTGTGTGTGGTGCGTGCGTGCGTGCGTGCGTGCGTGTGTGCGTGCGTGCGTGCGTGCATGCGTGCGTGGTGCGTGCGTGCGTGGTGCGTGCGTCGGGCACATATGCGACTGCATGCTTGCACTCACGTATGTGTATGATTGATCGGTGATATCTCCACCCTTCAGTCAGGGTTGGAGGCTCAGACGAAGAAATATCTCTCCCACGTGCCTTTGTCCTTCTTCCTTTGCCCCGAACCTCCGACCCCTTTGTCTCATCATCCCTTTTCCCACGGAATCGACACATTAACGTCAGTCTACCTGAGTCAGCGGAACCCGCGTTGCTTTGATGTATACAGAAAGAAAAAATAAAACACACGGGGAAAAAAAAAAGAGAAAAAAAATCCGGCTTTTTTCAAACTTCTGACAAAAATGTAGACGTACATTAAAAAAAAAAATGATATATGACTTCATCCGCCAGAATTGTCTGGGCACATTGTCCCCCGCCACGACACCACCCCACCCCTACCCCCCTCCCCCACCCCCCCCCCCCCCCACCTCGACGCACCCCACCCCCACCCCCCATCCCCGTCTGCTGTCATCAAAGAAGCAGACAGAGAAGTTGAATGCACGAAAAGTGTTAAAGGGAATTACAACATGTGTTAGCGAACGTCGTCGGTGGAGGCGGTGGCGGGGAAAACCGGCTGGACGGAACAGACTTGGAGGGAGGTAGGAGGCGGTGGTGGTGGTAGTGGTGGTTGGGGGGGGGGGGGGGGGTGGGAGGAGAAGCAGAACAGTCCACGATGGTCGTGATTTATGGCCGCCATTTTTCTTTTTGCCGACTTCTCGCTTCCTCTCGTGACATCTCCACGCGACAGGCCAAAGGGCGGGATGACGTCATTGTGGTGATAGACCTGGAACATTTATTGCAACGTTTACAGCGTGAGTTTGCCCCACAACTCCCTCCTCCCTCCACACCAACCCCACACACCCCACCTCCCCACCACCCCCTGAATCCTCCCTCCATCCTTAACTCGGACCATCTTCTCATCTCAAAGTGTCCGCATCCCATACCCCCAATCCCCACTCGCATCCCTCACCCCAATCCAATCCCTTTCTCCCTCATCCAAATTTCCTCATTCTTCCCCTCATCTCAATGTGTCCACAGCCTATACCCCGCCCCCCCCCCCCCCCCCCCCCCCCCTCATCCCTACCCGTCACTTCACCCTACTCTAACCCCTTTCTCCCTCATCCAAAATCCTCGTTTCCCTCTCAGTTAAAATAATGCAGGATGAGTAGAAATCAGTACAGATATGGTCCGTGGAATCCAAGCGGGTATGTATATTGCTGTATATATCTAATATAATATAATATAATATAATATAATATAATATAATATAATATAATATAATATAATATAATATAATATAGCTCAGTTGGTAGAGCGCCGGACTCGTAATCTTGGTGATCCTGGGGTTGCGGGTTCGAACCTCCGCCGGGGGCGTTTCGGGGCGTTTCGGGGCGTTTCGGTACAGGGGGATTTTTCCCTCGGAGTTAACATTGGTTCTGACTCCATTTCCCATACAGTCCTTCGAATGAGACTATAAACCGAGGTTCCGTGTGTGAACGCACGCATAACATCTTGCACACACGTAAAATCCCATCACCAACTTTCGGAAGAGTAGGCCAGTTTGGCCGTTGGTATGGATGACACGTTACATATAGCATGCACCCTGCGTGAGAAATGGAAAGAATGAAGGAAGTAAGGAAAATGAGTGAACGATATTGAACGATATTGACTGGATGACACCGGAAACGACTGAATGAAGCGCCAGCTGGCAGCTCTTCAGTCGGCACTACCCAGGTAGGCAGCCCGTTGTGTAAACGAGTGTTGATTGTAAAGCGCTTAGAGCTTGGTCTCTAGCCGAGAATAGGCGCTATATAAGTATTCATTATTATTATTATTATAATATAATATAATATAATATAATATAATATATACATAGAGAGAGAGGGAGAGAGATGTATATTATGTATATATATATATATATATATATGTGTGTGTGTGTGTGTGTGTGTGTGTGTGTGTGTGTGTGTGTGTGTGTGTGTGTGTGTGTGTGAATAGTTCTGTCTTCAAGATGAGTTGCAATGGCGGCCTTGGGCTGCTAGTGAAGGATTTGAGATTTATAATAGAGATCCTGCCTTTTCATTTTCATCATTCTATCCCCCACCCCCCAACCCCATCCTGCTGGGTTTTTTTTCTGTTATTCTTAGAATCTTTGCCAAGTCATTAATATCATAATGGAGGAATTGTTATATATATATATATATATATATATATATAGTACAAAGGATTCAGTTTCACAAGGGGCAGGGCACCGCTCCACAGCAAGAAGCAGAACAAAACGTTGCGCACAAGACAACACAGATAATAAAACTATTCATTTCTTCCACTTGTTCCTCCACCCAGGACTTTATTGCAGAGCTTTCGCCTTCTGGCTTGATCACTGGACAGAGGGGATATGATAAGAATACACAAAGCAAAACGCACTGGATATATGGAACACACACACACACACACACACACACACACACACACACACACACACACACACACGGAGAGAGAGAGAGAGAGAGAGAGAGAGAGAGAGAGAGAGAGAGAGAGAGAGAGAGAGAGTGCTTGCACGCATATTCACATGTCCACACTACTCTGCGGATCTCTCTCTCTCTCTCTCTCTCTCTCTCTCTCTCTCTCTCTCTCTCTCTCTCTCTCTCTCTCTCTCTCTTGTTTTCAGACAGAAGATAGAAAGAGAAACAGAGCATCAGACAGAGTTTCTCACAGACAGACAGACAAAACCTGAAGGAGAAAAAAAGGCACTCCAGTCAGTGTATATCCACCTCTTTGACGACTGAAAGTTGCAGGAGCTTCTGGATTGTTCACCCGTGCATAAAAGCTATAAGACGTGTCCTCCTCCAAACCTAACGCAATAATCTGCATATCTAGGAAAAGCCAGCTTTCACCGATTTGTATCGAATTTCGGGGAGGATGTGATTACCTCTGTTTGTGCCATTGAGCCATGTAACAGAATCCCACGATCTATTCTGCTTCATTGTGTGTGTGTGTGTGTGTGTGTGTGTGTGTGTGTGTGTGTGTGTGTGTGTGTGTGTGTGTGTGTGTGTGTGTGCGTACGTGCGTGCGTGCATGCGTGAATGCGTGCGTGTGTGTGTGTGTGTGTTGTGTGCGTTCGTGCGTGTGTGTATGCGTGCATGCGCGCGTGTGCGTGTGTGTGCGTGTATGTGTGGTGTGTTTGTGTGTGTGTGTGTGTGTGTGTGTGTGTGTGTGTGTGTGTGTGTGTGTGTGTGTGTGTGTGTGTGTGCAGACACGGACGCGCGTCTCGTAGTCTAATTAACTACCGCCCTTCCCTCACCCCACCACCGTTGTCCCCTCTCCACTCCCATCCGCTTTTTCTATGTGTCAAAGCTCCCGGAAAGAAAGTTCCAGACCTGATTTTTTTTTTTTTTAAAAAAAAGGTTAAAAGTGACTGAAGGAAAAGGATAGGCTCCGCTTTCCATTATGCCGTGCCCTAGTCACGGTGAACCTCTGACACTTCACTGCCCCTACAGCTGATAGGTTATGGAAACTTTGATACAACTAAAATTTTTTTTTCCACACAAATTCAAGGGAGAAGCGTGGAAAGGAGGAGGGACGGACGGGTGGAGACGGGGGAGGGGGGAGGGGTGAGGTCCACTAAAAATCAGCCTCTAACCCGCTTTAGGAAACATGAAAAAAAGAAACACAAGTAAACCTGATGATCTGGCTGGTCATAAATTAATGACGAGTGGCCTTTGGAACCGTGACGAGGAACAAGAGCACGGCTGAAGCTTCAAAGGCGGAGTTGATGGTCACGGATGACGGCTCACAGAACTGGCGTGCATGACAGCGAGCAGCCAGGCATTTGTAAGAAAGAAGAAGGATGATGATGTCGTTTTTTATTGGCAGGGAGGAAGGAAGGGTGGGAAGAGAGGGGGCAGGATGAAGGTGGGGACGGAGGGCGGAGGGGGGAAGGGGAGGGGGCTGGTAGGGAGGAGAAATGGGAGGGGGGGGGGGGGGGTCCGCGAGAAGTCTGGTTTGCTCAGTGTTATTTGCGCTGAGTTCGCAACCAGGCATGGCGAGTTTGAATCCTGGTGGAATCTAACATCGCATCTTGCGGTATCTTCATCGCCTTTTCAACGTCTTATCGTTTGGAGATCTCAATGTTGAATCGATCCGCCCAAATCAAATCCGCCCGTGTGCCAGTTTGACAATCGAAGAGGATTCTAGCTTTCGTTTCCGTACGGGCTATTTGGGAAGAGTTAAGCGTTCAGATGTCACGTTTTTAATCGACAGCTTCAGCTTCAGCTCTTGTGGGCGCCATGTGTAATGTGCTGTCAAATTCTGGCAGTCAAAGACGATTGTGTGGAATTAGGTTGAATTGAATGTTGATTGTTGTGGGCAATGATACTGAAGTCTTCGTAGCCAGAGGACCTTAAGGTCATAATGTTGATTGTTGTGGGCAATGATACTGAAGTCTTCGTAGCCAGAGGACCTTAAGGTCATATTGTTGAGGCTGACTCCAAGTTACCCAGACTGATGAAGAGGTTTACACAACCAGTACAGAGAGAAGGACAGAGATGTGATAAGATTAGCGATGAAAGACAAACGGTGATACACAGAACGCTGAGACAGCTGAAACAGCCACCGAACGAATAGATATGAAAACGTCTACATAATCACCGAGAAACTACTGAGGAGGGGAAGGGGGGGCACGGCCAGAACAAGGCTATTACATCGAAGGCTGAGGATGACACGCCCATGACAGAAGAACGTGCTGGTACGGTAGAGAGAACTCGTTCAGGGCATCCTGACTCAGCCAGATCCTTCAGCGTTTATTGGTATCACTGAGGTAGAAGAGGACCTGGACATCAATAATGGAGACATCACATTGAAGGAGGTAAAAGAATCCATCCACAAACTGAAGAGTGGCAAGAACCTCGGAGAGGACGCTCTGTCCACTGATGGTGGATGTAGAACAGGAAACAGCACGTTTTCCACGGCGCTCCCTACAAGACGTATGGGGCAAAGACACGTTGTCCACGGCGCTCCCTACAAGACGTATGGGGCAAAGACACGTTGTCCACGGCGCTCCCTACAAGACTATGGGGCAAAGACACGTTTTCCACGGCGCTCCCTACAAGACGTATGGGGCAAAGACACGTTTTCCACGGCGCTCCCTGCAAGACGTATGGGGCAAAGACACGTTGTCCACGGCGCTCCTCAACTATGCAAAGACAGTTTACGGGTGCAGCTTGGAAAGACACGTTTTCCACCCGGGGCTCCACTTTCCAGGAAGACGTATGGGGCAAAGACACGTTTTCCACGGCGCTCCCTGCAAGACGTATGGGGCAAAGACACGTTTTCCACGGCGCTCCCTGCAAGACGTATGGGACAAGACACGTCAGGCGCTCCCTACAAGACGTATGGGGCCAAGAGGCAATCCCAGTCTAGAGAATTGCTGTCATCACGAGCTGCCGAAGAAGGGAGATCTTGGGGAGGCAACACTTGGAGTGGCATCACTCTACTATCTCTCGCCAGCAAGGTCTTCGAAGCATCATGGCATGTCAAATTACTCCAAGAGCAGACTGGCATCATGGGTCAATATGATACTCATGCGGTCTCATTAACGGATCAACCAGCTCTACATGGTGTCCATTGATTTGAAAAGGTTTTTGACAACCTGCATCGGACTTTCTCCAGAACAAGTCCGACACTTTTAAATTCCTCTTGAAGCTGGTTAATATAATTCGGTCTGTTTACCAGACCTTCGAGTGCCGTTTTCCCCACACCAACGGGCAGACAGCACCATTCAAAGTGGACACTGGAGTCAGATAGGGTTGTATTCTGTTTCCAGTTCTGTTTGGCATGACCACTGATTGGCTGATGCGCAGCGTCACCCACGAAGGGGCATCCAGTAAACCCTGCTCCCACTATTGGAGAACGTATGCAGCCGATGTTGGGCTACTGTCAACAGCGTTGAGACATTCAGTAGAAGATGAGGAGACTCAGCTGGATTCAAGGTAAATAACAATAAGACACAAGTCCCCACGAAGAGCGCCCAAAGCAAGTTATCCAATAATGTGTAAGGCAATACACTTTAGGATGTTCAGGAGGTCGTTTAATTGCGTAGTGAAGCAGCAATAGGCAGTGACATTGACCAGGAGATCAACATCAGGAAAGCAAACCAAGCATTCGCCGTGATCCAGCCTTTTGGGAAATCCATTACTTTTCCTGAATGATCCCTGTTGTCCTAAAATGCTTCTTTTGGCCAAGGCTTCTCTTAAAATTACTGATTTCTATTGAAATGGTTCGCCATCATGTCGAACACACACACATACAGGGGCCCAGAGAAACACACACACACACACACACACACACGCGCGCGCGCGCGCGCGCGCCACACACACACACACACACACACACACACACGGCGAGTCCGCGCGCACACACACACACACACACACACACACACACGGGCGAGTCCGCGCGCACACACACAAACACAAACACACACACACACACACACACACACACACACACACACACACACACCACACACTCAGAAGGAGAGTGACAGACAGACAGACAGACGGTTTATTTCAATAAGGTTTGAACATGATATGCGCGCGCGCGCGCGCGCGCGCGTGTGTGTGTGTGTGTGTGTGATGAGTGGTGTGTGTGTGTGAGTGTGTGTGTGTGTGTGTGTGTGTGTGTGTGTGTGTGTGTGTGTGTGTGTGTGTGTGTGTGTGTGTGAGGCGCGCGCGTGAAAAGAGAGAGAGAGAGAGAGAGAGAGAGAGAGAGAGAGAGAGAGAGAGGAGAGAGATGCATGGTGGTGAAGGGAAAGACAGTGAGGGAAGCTGAGGGGGACGAGTGACAGAGAAAGACGCAGACTGACAGGGACAGAGACAAAAACAAACTGATGAACTGGTTTTGATTCACATGTTTAAACAAATGAGTCAGAGTGATCACAGAGTTCTGGTTGTTCGTGTGTGTGTGTGTGTGTGGTGTGTGTGTGTGTGTGTGTGTGTGTGTGTACGTATGCGCGGTGTGTGTATGTGTGCGTGTGTGTGCGTGCGCGCGTATATGTGTACATGCATGAGTGCGTGTACGTGTGTGTGTGCGTATGTGTGTGGTGCGTGCGTGTGTGCGTGCGTGTGTGTGGTGTGGTGTGTGTGTGTGTGTGTGTGTGTGTGTGTGTGTGGTGTGTGTGTGTGTGTGTGTGTGTATGCATGGTGCGTGCGTGTGTGTGCGTGTGTGTGTGTTTGTGTGTGTGTATGTATGTGCGTGCGTGCGTGCGTATGTGTGTGTGTGTGTGTGTGCGCGCGCGCTCGTGTGTGCATGCGTGCATACGTGCGTGTGTGCGTGAGTGCGTGTGTGTGTGTGTGTGGTGTGTGTGTGTGTGCGTGCGTGTGAGTGTTTAGGTATGTGTGTGTGCGTGTGTGTGTGCGCGCGCGCGCACGCGTGCGTGCTTGTATGTGCTTTGAGCACACATACCTGCACGCGTGTGTGCGTGCGAATGAGTGTCCAATGTGGATCGATTTTAATGTTGACATTTTCTCAGCATATTCGATTCCCATGTGTGTCATCAGTACAAGGATAAATATACATTTAGAGCCCGTCAGCCATTCCTTGTGTGAAGGTATCACAGAAACGTCACGGCTACATAACGGCGACTAATGCTTTCAGCAGTATTTTCTGATACAACATTGATATCTTTTTTTAGAAATCGTGACAGCTAACAATCATTCCTCGACTCGCTGACGAAAGACACGTTAAATGATATTACATGAGTACATTACAACAAATCTTCAGTTCCATTCTGTCAAGGTAAGACCATTCTGTCAAGGTAAGACCATCGTCAAGGTAAGACCATTCTGTCAAGGTAAGACCATTTGATGCTCTATCCACCAAGCAGGGGAAGATACGTAAATAAATGTATTACCAAATATGGAACTTAATATAAACCACGCATGCTTTTTTTTTTTTCTTTTTTTTTTTTTTTAACCAAATATAGTTGAGTCAGAGTATGTGAATTTATGGTGAATCAACATAACAGTCAGCGCATGCCGTGAAGAGACATCTTTTCTGAAATTTACAATGACAGATTCTCAGGCAAAGTATAGAAACGTATCCGTAAATTTAACCTTGCTGCCCAGAATGAAAGGCGTGACATAGGAAAATCTGAATGTGGTGCCCAAACACAATAAAGCGTCCGGGGGGAAGGATCTCTGGAAGGATTTCTTCACTTAAAGAAGCCAGCAGGTGGCCATTGCGCAAGTGGCAGAGAGAAGGGTGCTTGTCAGAGGCAGGACGCTTCAGACTGCTGCAAAGACGTGAAGCAAATGGAGGGAGAGTGAGCAGGGCAAAGAAGGAGTGAAATATGGATAAAAACAGAGTACGGGAAATGGGTGGTGGTGGAGGGAGAGATAATGTGTGTGTGTGTGTGTGTGTGTGTGTGTGTGTGTGTGTGTGTGTGTGTGTGTGTGTGTGTGTGTGTGAACGCTATAGGTCACTCAGGAAATAACTGGTCACTACAATCTTAGCAATGAGAACTTGCTGTGTGGACTGCTACCTGCTAGTGCTAAGTGCTAAGCACTCATTCTGTGTTTGTCATCATGTATCGTTGAAACTGCTATCGACGTGCCCCTCTCTTCCCCTACTCACTCTGCTCTCTCTATTCTGCTGTTGTATGCATCCATCAAACGTGAGGCACCAAAAAAAAAAAAAAGGCAAACCACTACTCTTGTGTATATATTTCATGACAGTTAAACACATTTCTGTGCGAGTCTCACACAGGTCGACCCTTTTCCTAATCATCATTTTCTGCATTCTTACCATTTTTGTCATACCACACACAAGGATGACGCATGGTTGAGTGTTTGTTTACGAAGGGTCCACGCGGTTCACAGTATACATGATTGGTTGTCGGTCTGGCATCCCACACATTTGTTCCAACAATGATCCACACATACACTGCTAACATGCACTTCAAGATGCACACTGCACGCGCCACTGCGGACAGATATTCAGTACGTATTTTGATGAAAACAGGTTTGGTTTGGTGGTGAAAATATTTAAAAAAAGATAAATGCATACATACATATATACGTGCATAACACATACATACATACAGAGATACATACATACATACACGTACACATGCATGCATGCATGCATGCATACTGACATACATACATACATGTATGCACACATACATATGTACATACATACATGCATGCGTACATACATACATACACACACATACATACATACATGCGTGCGTGTGTGCGTGCATGCATGCCTACATACATGCCTACATACATACATACAGACAGACAGACAGACAGACATACGCGCATGCATACAGGCATGCATACAGGCATGCATACATACATACATACATACACATATACGTACGTACATACATACATACATACATGCATGCATGCATACATACACACACATATACGTACATATATACATAGAATGAAACAAAACTGGTCGCTAAGCTGCTTCGTGTGCATCTCTCTTCTTCGTTTCCTAGATCATGCTGCACTTACATGGAGCACACTGCTGTACTCTCTGTCTCTCTGTCTCTGTCTCTCTCTCTCGACCGCTGACTGTCAGTCAGTATGTGGACAAACTGGCGGTGGACACGCCAGGAGACCCGAAATAGCCAGTCTCTAACCGTCGCCCGTCATTATCGTATTAGAGGCGCACCGTCACTGGACCGTTAGCACAGTCGCTCTCCTGTCCTATGGTGAGTTTTTCCTGTCGAAAGTTCATTATCCTAACTTTTGTTCCCCAAGATAATGATTTATCGTCATTATGAAAAAAAATTCTTTTTTCGCCATCGAAACGACTTAAGTGTTGATCTTTTGCATGAAAGTAAGTTACTTGGGCATTGGGAAAGTCTTTGTTATCATCATGAAAAAAAAAAAGATCAGTGACAGGCTAGACAAACTTATGGATAAATATACTGTCAGTTTGGTGAACAGTAGTTCCTTTTCATTATAGGAAATAGTAAATTATTGTCATTTTGGAAAAGTGTCATTTATTGTAGTTATGTGAAAGATTAATTAACTGCCATTGAGGGTTAAAAAATGTTCTATAATTCTGGAAATGGTGGCATTCTGTCTGTAGAGAAAAGTAAATTTTATGTCATTATGAAAAAAAAAGCCGGTTTCTTTTTATTTTAGAAAAAGATCATTGTCATTATGGAAAAGAATAATCCATTTCCATAACCAAAAAAAAGCGTAATTTTCTGTCATTACCAAAAAGTGCTTGTGATTAAGGAAAAGAGTAATTCACTACCCACATGAAAGAGTACTTTACTGCCACTAACGGAAAATGAACACATTTTTGCCATCGTTGGAAAAGAGTAATTCATTGCCATGATGGGGTGGAATTTTATGATCTCCAAAAAAGTAATTTTCTTCATGAATACTAGCCATTTTCTACTAAATATGAAGGAGACCTACAATACCACACAGGGACAATATTCATATACAAGCAGTACTTGTCCTTGTAGACTGTAATGAAACTCTGTGTCCAATAAGAATGTGACATAATTTGACACAAACCTTTGACACTTAAATCAATCCACAGCGAAGAGAGTAATGGTATATTTCAGTACCTATTCTGTACCCACAAGACAGTTATTATTACCGCATAATTGTCATGTTTTTGCTGTAGATTTAATTTATTTCGTGATTTTGAAAATATGAAGATGTGACCTTTTGAAGCTTTTGAAGTTCCATACTATCCGAGAAAGAAAGCTGGCCATTTTAACAACCGCCACCGATACAGCAAACTGCGGTATACCACAACACAAGGAGGCAAGCACGTGGAAACCGAAGCACTTAACAGAACTACAACTGCTTACATATCAGAATTACTCCCCCGGGTAAATTTTTCATTTTTGTACTAGTGGAGTATGACCTTCTGTTTTTCGTTTTCAAACAAATATTAAAACATGATAAGCAAGCGTAAACTGAAGAGAGAGAGAGAGAGAGAGA
>CM065734.1:35870132-35872632 GCA_033310375.1 Conus canariensis | reverse complement strand
TGCACCTGAATACCTAGGCCAAACGTTATAGGTTTGCCAGTCCACTACTATGTTTCCTGTAGCTGCTTTCGTGAGAATTTCAACACAGGCTTCCAGACTTGATCCTTCGTTAACCGCTGCCTTGCTCGATCTCCTTCTTGAACTCATGAAGTCTAGGCAACGCCACTACAAGATGGTGTCTGCATGATCTGATTGGCCCGGTAGGCTCCTAACGGGACTGATGCTAATACAGTGAATATCAAAAATAATAGGTTTCATGCAGAAAAATGACCCGCTAATCCAGGCGGTGAAAACAAAACAACACAAGGAAAAGAAATGCTCGCACCTTTGGCTGTATCTAGGTAGTTGCGTAATAAAACTCTATTTCGCCTATAGAGTGGTGAATCCTTGGAACGCGCTCCCAGAAAAAGTGGTTAATGCACCATCTCTCGACAGCTTTAAGGCCAGTCTGGATAATCATTGGGCAGACCATAGATACATGATTAGATAAATTTTCAGATTTCGGCGCTATCATCCCCCACGCAAAAAAAGCTTATAGTGTAGGAATTACCAGTTTTGTTGAAAAGGATCAGACTAAAGGCTCATAGCCTAATCCAGTCTGTAGCAGTATGGTATTGGTATGGTATGGTATGACGTACTGCGATTTGTGACGGCATATGATGCGCCTCGACAGAGCGCGTTCCAAAGAAAATAAATCTACGGATCAAGGCCAAGTCGCCACATGTTACAGAGAGAGAGACAGAGAGAGAATGAGAACACAACAGATTTGTTTATACCGTGAAACATTTCACAGAGAGAGAGAGAGAGAGAGAGGGGGGTTATTATCCAGGGATCATGATTTTAGACAAGCACTAGTCTTGCAGTCTGTCTTTGCTAGTCTAGTGCACACTATTAAAAAGCAAAGCAAGGCTATGGGTATGAAATGATGGGAAAGCGAACAGCGTGCTAATGGCGATAACGATGACGATGACGATGATGACGATGCTGCTGCTGCTGATGATGATGGTGATAATGATGATGATGACGATGATGATGATATGATGATGATGATGATGATGATGATGATGTTTAAATTGATGAGAGATCAAATTTAAAAAAAAAAAAAAAACACTCAACCAATTATTTCCCTTGTATTGTAAGGGAAATACATCCAATGACATCATCACAAACAAGAAATTCATAAGCTGTTCCTTACCCGACATCACATTCCAGGCCTCCGCGATCGCCCATGGACCCTGCCTTTGCGCCAGGTGGTCCCCCCAAAACATGCCCATTCATTTCATTTTCATTTGTCTGTTTGGAACCACGTGACGGACACATGAAAGAACAAAAAGGAGAATAAGCTTTCAGACACAAGAAACATTCTCAAAACTGTCGAACTGTTCCAGTCTTTAAATACTCGACCCCTTAAACAAGGCTCTGCGGCATTCATTTTACGTGTGCAGACTGCGCACGTGCACAGCACTGTCAAAGTCTGGGGCCTTTTTTCTAGCAGGCAGGTTGCACACCGAAAATTAATGCGCCAAGGCCTTGCTTAAGGAAACGCGTATTTATAGACTGGCGCCTTTAGATTGTTTTCAGAATTTTTATTGTGTCTGAAAGTTAACTCTACTCATTTTCTTTCATATGGCCATCAAGGTACAAGCCAGGTGGTTCCAAGCAGATAGATTAGTTTCAAAGCAATGGGACTATTGGGGCGCTTCCAGCTGGTGCAAGACAGGGTCACGGGTGAGTGCAAAGGCCTGAAATGGAACGTCAAGTACAGGTCATGTAATGACGATTGTTTGTGATTTCATCAGTGACAATCCCCCAAAACAAGGGAAATAATGGGGGTAGGTGGGGAGTGGGGGTGTTCTTTTGATCAATCATAAGTTTAACATGAAATACTGGGTCAAGTTTATGGCAGGCCTCAAAACAGGTGCATGGATTAGTTGTTGTTTTAGGAGCGTGTAAACCACAATCAGACCCGGGCCTCAGTCTCCCCATTTTGCTTTGTGAGATGGCAAACTCTGCGAAGGTCTAAGCGAGCACATCGAAACGGCTTTGGGCGAGCGTCCTGAACCGTAGACCAAGCGAACAAGCGGCTGACAACAGCCTGACCCACGGTAAACGTCCCCGATGTCTCGGGGGGCAAAGACCAGCAACTAACAGAGGCGATGTTGTCAGCCCTCATCCATCGAGGTTGCTGGCCAGCCGGAGCCGGCCAAGAAAAGCAAGGCGAGGCAAGGAAAGACAACGCCACGCAAAGGTAAGGCAAGTCATGGCAAGGCAAGGCAAGTCATGGCAAGGCAAGGCAAGGCAAAGGCAAGTCATGGCAAGGCAAGGCAAGTCATGGCAAGGCAAGTCATGGCAAGGCAACAGGCAAGGCAAGGCAAGGCAAGGTAAGGCAAAGGTAAGGCAAGCCATGGCAAGGCAAGTCATGGCAAGGCATGGCAAGGCAAGTCATGGCAAGGTAAGGCAAGCCATGGCAAGGCAAGGCAAGGCAAGGTAAGGCAAGGCA
>CM065734.1:35835132-35852632 GCA_033310375.1 Conus canariensis | reverse complement strand
GTGTGTGTGTGTGTGTGTGTGTGCACGCATGTGCAAAATGCTTGCAAAAATGGGCCTGCCTGCAAAGCAGATTTGTATTTAACCTGCGTGCGCATGCGCGCGCACACACACGTACATACACACACATACACACACATGCACAGACACACACACACACACACACACATACACAACACACACACACACACACACACACACACACACTCACAATACACCACACACACCACACACACACACACACACACACACACACACACACACACACACACATGTGCGCGCGTGCGTGCATTCACGGACACACCCACGTGCATTTCAGCATATAGGCATGCAATACACCACACACCCTTCTTGCTGTAGCTGCAAAGCAGCAAACAAACAACGTGGGACTGCCCCATCAGTACCAACACACTGGCTGTGTTCATGACCTTCAAGAAGAAAGCCTTCAGTGAGGGCTGTTGTTGTTAGAGGAATCTTCGAAACGTCTACTCTTGTCTCATATGAAAAGCAGCAAGGTTTGAAGGGGTAGTGGTAAAATTCTACCCTGGCTTGAGATCGTCTGTGCCATGTTAAACACACACACACACACACACACACACACACACACACACACACACACACACACACACACCACACACACACACACACACACACACACACACATTAAAATGTCCAGGCACACACTTTACCATCATCATAGTGAAATGGGTCCCCTAAAATCGGCAGAGGAAACCTAACTGGCAGAGCAAACATCCGCCACCCAAAGTTACTAACATCGTCTACCTCGTCTACATAACGACCACGGGCCTAAAATCACTTCAGACGAAAATCACCACAGAGAAACCACACACTGCAGTCTTCACGAAATACTGCAGAAACGTGTGGACCTGAATAGAAACGAACAGACGAATAGGCCGCGGAATCTGAAGAGCGGCTTGAATAACATCTAATTTGTTGACCGACATTTCAGCGGCGTAACAGGAGACGGAGGGGCCGCTGAAGTGGTGTGGCTGTGAGAGAGAGACAAGGGCAGGAACTCCATCCCTCAGTGAGATGAGGGTGGGGGGGGGGACAAACATGAAGGTGTGAGTTGCTTGTTCGTGGATCTATTGTGCGGCCACAGGAAACCTGATTAGGGCTAGAGATTCCTGACCAGTTGTACTGAGCCTGCTACAGCGAAGTTGTGCAGATGGCAAAGGTTTGTTGACGTGGGTCTGTGGAATATGTGTTGGTAATATACTAAAAGTCAGAATTCTTATGTAATGCTGTGCAGTGTCATGACAAGCACAATGTCCAAACAGGCCTAGCCTAAGGCCGTTCCCCAACTGACCCATATCTTTATTGAATATGGCCTCCCCCTCACAACCATTCTGACACTGTACAGCAAAATAACGTGTGTTGATTCTGAGCTAGTGAGCAAACATGAACCCCAAGTGAATGAAGATGTCTGTGTTAAGCCTGTCTTGTTTTCTCCATTTCTTCTCATCGGAGTTAATACGCTCCCTTTTTTTTAATGTCGACTCTTTCACATGCACGACCGCTTCATCCCATACACCACAGTCTGGCATGGAATTATCAGTCTGCCATGGAATTATCAGTCTGGCATGGAATTATCAGTCTGGCATGGAACTATCAGTCTGACATGGAATTATCAGTCTGACATGGAATTATCAGTCTGGCATGGAATTATCAGTCTGACATGGAATTATCAGTCTAACATTATCAGTCTGACATGGAATTATCAGTCTGGCATGGAATTATCAGTCTGACATGGAATTATCAGTCTAACATGGAACTATCAGTCTGACATGGAACTACCAGTCTGACATGGAATTATCAGTCTGACATGGAATTATCAGTCTGACATGGATGGAATTATCAGTCTGGCATGGAATTATCAGTCTGACATGGAACTCTCAGTCTGACATTTTCACAAGGCCATTCACCAGAGGAGACCCGGATTTGCCAATGAATCAGTCCGAGGATGGCTACCAGCACACCCTCGCCTAGGCCTCCAAGTGAAAGCAATAATTACACACTGGATAGCAGCAGACGGAGAGGTATCGAGTGGAGTGATGATCCACATAATGCTCCTCCACAAACAGTTCCCATGACTCTGCTGCAATGAAATCCTGTGACAAGACTTACTGCAGGCGGGCAACTTCTGGAGGGGGACGCTCGTCCACACTGGCTCTGTGACTAAGCAGTCACTGTTGTCAGTTGAGGGCGACGTTGTTGGCATTGGATCAGAGAGAGCATCACAGAACGTCACCGCTGTAGCGATGCAGTGCCTTCTCTGACGTGCAGTTCCACGTCATGGCATCACAGAACGTCACCGCTGTAGTTCCACGTCATGGCATCACAGAACGTCACCGCTGTAGCGATGCGGTGCCTTCTCTGACGTGCAGTTCCACGTCATGGCATCACAGAACGTCACCGCTGTAGTTCCACGTCATGGCATCACAGAACGTCACCGCTGTAGCGATGCGGTGCCTTCTCTGACGTGCAGTTCCACGTCATGGCATCACAGAACATCACAGCTGTAGCGATGCAGTGTCTTCTCCGACGTGCAGTTCCACGTCCATCTGACATTGACTGCTTTATCCCTGAGGACTGCCGGTGCCACTGCTGACTCAGGATGACCCCCAGAAGCTGTGGTTCCGGGTCTGCGTCATCGGGTGTCTCTGACAGCAAAGATCTCAAATCCTCTGAAAACTGCAACATTCGTGCCCGCGACCGTACTGTTAAGTTCTAAGAGGGTGGCAGGGTTTTTGTGTGTAGTCAGTAGCAGTTGCTTGGATGGGTAAAGGGGGGAAGAGGCGGAGCGGTGGGGGGCAAAGGAAGGGGAAGGGGGGAGGGGAGAACGGGTTCGTATATGAATGTGCAATCAGGGACCTCAACGTTCGCCTGTCTATATTCCTTTCCCTTCTTCACCCTCGCCCTTCCAACCCGGCGCTATAATACGACATGTGCTTTCAATGAAACACATCCATAGCCTAGGGCACTTACAACCAGACAGGGAATAGACTGAGACGTGTTTACAAACCCTTATTATCCACACTTCTGAACACATGAAAAAAGATTAAGTTGCGTGGAAGGGGAAAAGAGTGTGTGTGTGTGTGGGGGGGGGGGGGGGAGGGGGGGGGATACACAGGCGAACACAAAAAGGGAAGCCCCAAACTCTTGAATTCAATCAGAGCGGGAGAGGGACATGTGGGTTTTCGGCTTGTGAACAGTTCTTCCTTACACTGTGTACCATTCTTCCCTACACTGTTTGCACTTCTTTCCTCCGCTGTTTGCTCTGCCATCCAAGCCTTGTACGTTGAAGTGTTGCTCTCGGCGTGTTGTGTGCGGATTGGGGGGGGGGGGGGGGGAGAGGTCTGCTGCGCTGAAGGTGTTTGCCTGTGTAGGCGTGTTGGATGGCTCCTCGCTGGATCTCTAACCCTTTCGCACATTGTGCGGCAGGTGCTCCTCAAGGCCTTTGTGGGCCACTGAAGGGCCAGATCCCATCACTCCACAGCCTTCTCCAGAACAGCCGTTGGAGCGTTGAAGGACAGCTTTGGGTCCGCGCTGTTTGCTCTCAGATTCACCTTTGTGATGATGGCTAATACGCGGGCTGAAAGCTCCACACAAAGCCCTTTAGACAACACCATGTAGGGAGGGCTTACGACCTGAACTCTCTGTCATAGTACAGGTGGATCAACACAGGCCGCGTGCGATTAAAATGGCAGTGAAGGGACTGAGCGCTGGAAGAACCTCATTGAGGGAGGGTACACATAGACACGATTTCCTTCAACACAGATGCCTTTTGTATCTGTTTGCATTTCAATGCCACGCAAGTCCTGATTGTCGCCCTGACGCCCTCATCTCTCCAGTCCTGATGGGAGGCAAAGTGTGCGAAGTGAACAGAGTGGCAGTATGTCTGTCTGCTTGGCTTCGTTTGCGTTGTCCTGACTTTTAAATGGAGACTTTTGTTCACCACAGAGCATTGAGCAAGATGGTTTGTTTGCTGACAAGAAATCCTACGCGAAGCGGGAAGACCAAGGCAGGAAAGAACGCATTTTTTCCCCGTGATGAAATGATGAAAGGCATATAACTCAAAACGAACACCGTGTGTTATATCCATTCACCCAGTGCACATACAGAAAAGAGGCACACAGAACGCTTCAGGACATTCTTCATGACAACAAATGATTCGAGGAATCAAATAAAGGAACGTCCCTTCACCAAGAAACATACCGATCATTCCATGAAGGTTTTGACAAGATCCAACGGACCTCCACGAATGCATACATTTTCCCACATCTGAAATATTCCTCCAGTAGCTTCACATCTTCCACATAATCGTGCTCTTCCTGCACGTGTATTGAATTCCATTTTAAAACAGAACATGCTGATAAGTCGTTCAAAAGCATCTTATTTGATTAATGTAAGAAACTTTCATGTTCTTGGACGAAAGCTTTTAGGCTGCTATGAAGATGACCTAGTTTATGCAGCACAGCTAATTAGAATGTAGACAAGGTTCTCAAGGTGATGCATAGGTATTCTAGTGTCATGCTCAAAACTCTATTTGTGGATCAGTGCCAGACAGCCGATAAACAGTCTGCATTAGACTCTCCTCAGGAAATGGTACTGCAGAAGTGCAGTCACGCCTGCATCACAGAGTCGACTTTCTTTGTTGGTAATATTCAGGTTTAAATTCCACATCTTCAGCAGACAGGAACTACCGTTCCAGGAGAGTGGAGACAGCGGACCTATCTATCTAATATTACACTGCTATCTTCAGATGGACAGCCTGTTAGGAGGTACCTGCTAAATGGCCTTGTTCATCCGTCTCGCTTTGTGTACCACTCCAGTGGCATTGTCCCCACACCGCTCATTCCTGCTCCCCGGCTTGTCCCATCGCAGCCCCGACACGGCAAATCCACATGGAGAGTCAGTGTCAAGAGGCAGCCCACCAGAAGAGACACTGCGCTGCTGCTGAGTCACTTCGGTGGTGTTCAGTGGCGCCTGTTCTGATCCAGCATACGCAGACACCACCTACTAAGCCCCCTACTGATGACAGTCATTGATTAATGTACGTGGAGCCAGCGTGAGGGAGCATCCCTGACCAGATGGCGCTGTGATGTCCGTTCGTAGACAGTCCCGTGAACTTGCCGATGCCGGCGACCTCAACACGAACTCGGGACGAAGAGCCACAGAAGTTGACACTTTTAATGCTGATCGATGGGGATGAGGATGATGAAAATGAACTCGGAATGAAGAGCCACAGAAGTTGACACTTTTAATGCTGATCGATCGGGATGAAGATGATGAAAATGATGGTATAGAGTTCCGGTCCGGTCTGAGACTGCACGACATGCCTGTACTCAACGCTCACTTTCTTTTCACGACGTCAACCAGGCCCAGGACATACAGACACCTAGAGTGTTGGTCAGGAATTTTTTTTTTTAGCAATGCTCTCAGCGACGTATCCATTAAGTGGATGAAACTCGACTGTATGGTTCCAGTCTTCCTAGTTAAATCCAAAGCAAACTCGACTGTGGGTAAATCCCGTCGTTGGCCGAAAAATCACACCAGTGTAAGTGGCTCTGATAGGAATCGAACCCGCAATCAGGAATCCAGGACGCTGGCCACAATGCCACGGCGGCTTTAGCCACTACGGTAAACATGAACCCCGGCTTCTTTAGCGTACGCTAAATGCTGGACTACCACAACTTCCCATTTCAGTTTACGTTCTGTTCTTCTCCATACCCAGTCTCCCGATCGTTTTCTACCACCCTTCTCCCCTTCCAACGTACCATTAATTCATCCTAATGTAATAGGTTTTCATCGGAGAAAAAGCCGTTCATGTTCAACGTGAACACTTAAGAAGAAGAAGAAAAAGAGGAGGAGGAAAAAAAGGAGGAAGGGGAGGAGGAGAAGGAGGAGGAACAAAAGAGGAAAATGACGATAATTATGAAGAGAATTAATATAATTATATATATATATATTATATATACATATATATGTGTGTGTGTGTGTGTGTGTGTGTGTGTGTGTGTGTGTGTGTGTGTGTGTGTGTGTGCCCATGCATATACACATACATACATATCACGACTCATCTCCAAAAAGATATGAATTTCTGTAAGATTGGCATGAAGTAGGCCTAATATGGAAGAAGAAAGAAACGAACAAAAAGAACACACACACAAATATGGTGAAATACAAGTGTGCAAGGTCAGAATTCCATGATCATCTGAGCTTAAAATGAGCTGAAATATCAAAGAAATGTGTGACTTGCTTTCTGAAAAAACGATAGCCATGATGAAACTTGGGTCAATTATAAAGATTTCGCAGCAAAGTGCAAGACATCGTATCTCAACGTTCAGTACTCATCGATCTGTACTTTTCCCTGTTGTGAAAAAGTTCTGTGTGGAAAAAAATGTGGGATTTTTTTTTTTATTGTAGAAACCCCACTTAAAAGAAACCAACGTGACCCTTTTAAAATCTTTCTTTTTTTTCCTCTTTGGTTAAAAGCACTGTACGAACCCAACCAGTCCTCTGTGGGTTCTTAAAAAGAAGTGATTGTCAGCGCCCGAAAAGGGGGAATCCCCATCTTTCACGCCCCAATCAAAAGCTTTACTATTTATGGGCCCACAGAAAAAAAGATAAGGGCGCACATGTTTCTAAGATGCCCTTTTTAGACCTCTGCCCATACAGACAAGATTTACTTTTTGTATTGACGATAAAGGGAAATAAAGAGACATGTAAAAGGTTGAATCAAGCCTATTTGGGGTTTTAACTCTGTGTGTGTTTGTGTGTGTGTGTGTGGTGGTGTGTGTGTTGTGTGTGTTTTGGTGAGGGGTGGTGTGTGTGTAGTGGGGTGGGGTGTGGTGGTGGGTGTGTGTGTGTGTGAGTGGTTTTTTGTTGGGGTGTGTGTGTGTGTGTTTGTGTGTGTGGTGTGTTTTTTATTTTTCTTTTTTTCTTCTTCTTTTTCCTTTTTCCCACGTTAAAAAATGGCGGAGTTGTGTTCACTAAAATCTGTAAATTTCCCTGCGATGGCACCTACTGATTGTTGTTCACACGTTGTTAAAAGCCCCCCGAACGAAAAAAGGGCCCGGGGTGAAACGGGCTAAAAATTCCCCCCGGGCCCGTTCATACCCCAGGGTATAAAGTAGCTATGCTCCTTTAAACCGCTGGGGTTGAACCGCCGGGCATGAATACCCCCTCTGGCCGGAATACCCCCGGTTCTCTTTCCACCCAGGGGGGCTGTATCAATAACGAGAACTACGACCCCCGCATTGTGCGGGCTGCCACTCTCGTATCGGTCTTACACCCAAGGGCGACGCTTTTTTCTTTTTTTCTGCGTACGCGGGCTATACCCCCGGGGACACTGCCTGATGACGGGGCAGTGGGTTTTGTGGTTGACTTTTTTTTTATCCCCCATTAAGGCAGCCATACTCACTTGGGGGAAAGGGTGCTGTAGTGTAAGTGTCATCCAACCAACGCCAAAGGGGCCTTTCTTCGAAATTTGGTGAGGGGTTTTTTACGGGGTGCAAGTTTTGCGTCGTTCCACAGGGAACCTGGGTTTCTTCAAAAGGACTGGTGGGGAATGGAGTCAAAACCCAAAGTTAACTCAGAGGGAACCCCCCCCCCCCCCCCCCGTACCGAAATTCGAACCCGAAAAAACCCCAGGATCACGAGTCGGCGCCCCCCCAAACTGAGTTTTCCCGGCCCCCAAACAGGCGACGCTGCTGGGGGCGAGCGACCCCCGGAAGATATAAATTTTTAGGCGGAATACTTACAGGGTCAGCTATGCCCGCGGAGGCCTGCTACACTACGATTTCCCGATCCTTTTACCGTGCTCTGTGGGTTCGAGTAAAGTTTCAATGTAACATAAAAGGAACTTGACCACAGCAAACTAAATTGGCTGTTGAATGTCATGCCGCTTCAGTGAGCTGAAACATGAATGTAATGTTGAAATTTACTACTTTAAATTTTACCTATCCCCCTTTGGTCAATCCTCATCAGTTTGTTTTTGCAGAATGAAAACGAATGATCCTTTATGAGCGAATTTTACTATCCAAGCTCAGAGCAAATGAAAGGCAAGGAATCAGGATTTGTTTTAAGTTCCTTGAGCGGGCCAATTTCAAAAATGTTTTTCAAAGTGGACTTTTTTTTTGGAGTCTTTCCCAAAAAATTGTTTTCCCTTGCTTGTTCCGCTTTTTTTTCTGGCCGGGTTTTTTTAAAGTTTACCCCCAACAAAAAAGTATGAATACCCTTTGAAAATTCTGAAGCAGTTTAAAGCCTCTGAATCAGTGGTTTTGTTTCATCGTGTGTGACGTCATCACGCAGCATCAAGCAGGGGGGGATTTCATGATTCTAATGAAAGCGGGTTGGTCTCATTTACATTTTTGTTTAATCATAGGTCAATTCAGTGCCCATGTTTTTGACTAATGGGCATTTTAACTATATTTTGGGCCTTTTGTCATGTTTCCTTTTTTAAACAAAAACCCGGGGCAAAATGCCTTTTTGGATGAGAAAAAGACCATTTCTTTCCCCTTTTTCATCAGAAGGTTTCTAATTGCCCAAAATTTCCTCAAAAAAAGATTTCTTTTCCGACACTCTTTCCTGATGTATGTGTGTTGTGTGTGTGTGTGTGTGTGTGTGTGTGGTGTGTGTTTGTGTGGTGTGCGTGCGTGCGTGCGTCTTTTGGTGCGTGCACGCTTTGCGCCCGTGTCTCTTGCGTGCGTGGTGCGTGCGTACTGGTGCGTGCGTGCGTTGTGTGCGTGCGTGCGTGTGTTTTGCGCGTGTGTGTGTGGTGTGGTGTTTTGGGGTTTTTTTTTGTGTGTGTGTGTGTGGTGTGTGTGTGCACGTGCGTGTGTGTGTATGTGCTGTGTGCGTGTGTTTGCGCGCGCGCGCGGATTTACACGCAATTATTCAATGTTCTATATTTTCCTATTTCTTTACTTTCAAGGGGTTATCTCTTTCCTTCAACACCCTATTTCTTTTTTTTTGTTTTCTTTTTTCCTTCCTTCCTTTTCTTTTTCTTTCTTTCTTTTTTTTTTTTTTTTTTTTTTTTTTTTTTGATATTTTTCTATTTTTCCCCCAAATGCAGTCAAATTACATCAGAAAATTAAAAGTTCTATAAGCAACTTCCGCTCAAAGTAAATATCAGTATCAATGGATTCCTATCCAAACTGTTACCGCGTATAATTTGGCAATTATAATAGAAGTCACTTCACCCAGCCAAAAAATACACTGAGCTTTAATCATCCCCATTTTGACTGAAATTCATTGGTAGGGTAATGTTATGTAAAACAATTCCCCGTCCTTCACCAGCCGACTTTCTGAGGTTTGTAATATCAATGTATTTGAGGGGAAAATGATGTGGGGTATAAAATTCCAGCGCATATAAACTTGCCAGGTCAACTATATCCCTGCCAAAATACCCAAGGGATTATTTATATCCGGGGTACATTCGGGCCCTAGCCCGGTTTATACGGGGAGGAGGGGGGGGGGGGCAAATCGGGACTAGCCACACTACCCGGGGGCCTCCCCTGGACCGGGAGGAGTGTGGTTGCACACCGGTGGTGATTTCTAAAACCCTAAGTCGCCAACGCTAAGCCTTAAGTTGCCTTTACGGGGGAAAAAAAAGGCAATTAAAATTTTTTTTTTTAATTTCATTTCAGTTTGGGTAAGAAATGAAAGTCCCTGACAGGGAGGGGGGGTGGGGAGCGAGAGAGAGGTGCTGATGGTGGGGTGTGAGAGAGAGAGAGGTGCTAATGTGGTGTGGGGAGAGAGGGTGCGGGCAAGGAGGGAGGGGCAGGATGGTAAGGAGGGGGGGGGGGGGGCGGGTGATAACCTTTTTGCCCCTTCGCAGTCTACGCCCAAGAAAGGTAAGTTTTCTCACCCACACCAACACACACACACACCCCCACACACACACCAACACACCCACACACACACAACACACGCAACATATACACTCCTCTCACACCACACCACTCACTCCAACTCCCTCCCCCCCCCCCCCCCTTCCACCACACATAGGACAGAGAGAGAAGGGGGTGGGGGAGGGGGAAAGAAAGAAGGGGGAGACAGACAGACCGATCGCAGACAGACGGACGGGCGGGGCCAGATTCTAAACAAGCACGATCTGTGTGTGTGGTGTGTGTGTGTGTGGTGTGTGTGTGTGTGTGTGTGTGTGTGTTTTCTCTCTTTCTCTCTTCTCTCTTTTCTCTCCCCCTAACACACACACACACACACACAACGCCGCACGCACGCACGCACGCACGCACGAAAACGTACCGCACGCCCCGCACGCACGCACGCACGCACCAAAACACCACACCACAAAACACACCACACACACAAAACACACACACACCTTCCCCGCCAACGACAAAACTCTTTGGGCTGGTTTTAACAGCGTGGACAAAGGATACTTTATCCCAGCAACTGTGCTCCCCAAACCCCGGGCGACTGAAAAATTTCACACCCCAACAAACACCCAGCCCATTCACCGGCAGAAGAGGGGAACTTTAGATTCAAAAGAACGGATTTTTAAAGGATTTTGAAGATATCCGCCAATACGACGAAAACAAATTTAAACAAGGAAATCTCGACGTGTTTTGATTTCTGGGGGTCTTCTTAGGCAAGATAAACAACATTCAGGACAATGAAAACGAAATGGGAATCGTCTACTTCTCAATCGTGCGAGATGGGCGTTGAAAACACACACACAACCACACACACAAAACACCACACACACACCACACACACACACACCACACACACACACACACACCCCATCTTTTGCCCAAATTTGAGGTAACTGCTGCTCGTTCTGGTTTTCATTATCTTGGGTTGTTTATCTTGCTTAAAAATACTTTAAGGTCGAAACGGGTTGTGTTTTCGTGTAATTTGCTCGTCCCTTTGTTATCTGGGCGGATTTACTTTAAATTTCTTTTAAATTGCTTAGGAAGTTCTGGGAAGATCGAAAGCACGTGCACACACAAAGCCCTCAGCAAAGCACGCTCGGTCAGTAAAAAAGGGCGAAAAGAAGATCCAAAGCGGGTCTGCAGAGGGTCCTTCCAGTTTTCCCCGAAAACATCCGAAACCATGGGATTCACAAAGAAAAGGAACTGCGGAGAGGCACCCCTGGAAAACATTCCGACCTCGTGCGAAGGCCCTTGAAATTCAGAGCTTTGTGCTGCCCGCGGCAGAAAAAAAAGTGACCAAAAAAGTTCAATGCAAGCCGCCCACTGCTAGATGAGAGAAAAAAGTCGTTTAAAAAGCCAGAGCTATGTGGCCTGGACCTATGGATTACCCCGTCTGCCGTAAAGAATACCCCATTGTCTTTTTTGGCTTTTACTCCGGTAGTCCGCACAATGAATTAGAAGTTGAGCTATTAGTGAATGTAGGTGATTTATGTTCTTCCCAAAGGCAGATCCGGGGTGACAGCAACCAGTTTATACCAAAGTCAATTCAACGTTGACGGAGAAAAATTTTCCGTCATGGCAGCAAGGTGCTAATACCACCCAGAGAAAGGGGACTTTTGGATGCGGGCCCTCCTGGAAATCATTCTGGCTGTGTAGAACAGAAACCCTAGTTTGGAAAGCAAAACCGAAGGGCTAAGACAGGAAGGGGACCCCGACATGGTGTGTGAACTGAAATGTGTAGGTATAAGGACAAGTAGGGTAACTCATGCTCCCGTGATAAAAGAATAACAATGTGCTTACGAAAACAGTTCGCCCAGCAGAAATGACAGCTCGAGCACAAAAAGAAACTCCCCGAGAAAGGTGCTTCAACTTGCCTGTATTTCCCGTACATGACCATATACACGCTACAACAACGAAGAAATTTACAAACCCAAAATTAAAAATTTATTCAGGAACCCGAGCACAACCTTCTCGATCTGAGTTAGTCAAACGATAACGGTCGAACATCACAATGCAGGTAACTCGTTTGATTGGGGTAAAAGAAAATCTTAATTGAGGGCAGGTAACAACGAACAAGTAGGGGAACTCTTGTAGCTCCCTGATAAACAAAAAAAACGCCCTAACCCAAGAACGGTGGTACCATTCAGTTCCACACGAGATGATTCAGCAGGCCCTTGAAATGTACGGCCCAGGAACACCCCAAAACGTGAAAGGAAATTCCATGATTCCAATAAGTTCTTCATAAAGAAGTTCAGAAGAATGGATCCTTGTGGAACTAGCAAGGCAATGGGCTTTGGATTCCAATGAAATTCTTCATTTCAGAAGTTCACAGAGACTGGATCCTTGTATGGATTCTCAATGAAGTTTTCTAAAGAAGTTCCAGAGCTGGATCCTTGTATGGATTTTCAATGAGTTCTTCATAAAGAAGTTCACAAGAACCCGGATCCTTGTAAAGGATCTCAAAGAAGTTCTTCATGCGAAGTTCACAAGAGACTGGATCCTTGTATGGATTCTCAATGAAGTTCTTCATGCAGAAGTTCACAAGAGACTGGATCCTTGTATGGATTCTCAATTGAGTTCTTCATAAAAAAGTTCACAGAGACTGGATCCTTGTATGGTTCTCAATTGAGTTCTTCATAAAGAAGTTCCGAGCAAGAGGGCTGGGAAAAAAAAACCCTTGTTATGATTCTCAATGGAGGATTCTTTTTATTAAAAAAAAAGTTCACAACAGACTGGATAGTTGTATGGATTCTCAATGAAGTTCTTCATAAAGAGTTCGCAAGAGACTGGATCCTTATGGAAGCTAGCATGGCAAAGGGCCCTTTGTGATTTCTCTAGTGCTGTTCATGTTGGCAAATTTAAAGCGCCATGAGCAAAATACAGGATTCGATCATCCGAACCAGGAATCTGACGTTCTAGGCGAGTACCTTGAACTCCAGGATCCATTTGCAGCAACAATAACAATAGCAATGATGATGATGATGATGATAATGATGATGATAATAATAATGACAATGATAGTAATAATGATAATGATACCACAATTGCTACTACTGCTACTACTACTATTGCTACTACTACTAATAATGATAATTCTCTCTCTCTCTCTCTCTCTCTCTCTCTCTCTCTCTCTCTCTCCTCTCTCTCCTCTCTCTCTCTCTCTCTCCTACACGTTTGCAGCATGCAGCAATAATAAAAAAGTAGAGATAATAACAATATATGCTCTCTCTCTCTCTCTCTCCTCTCTCTCTCTCTCTCTCATCCTCTCTCTCTCTCTCCTCTCTCTCTTTATGCATCTTTCAAACTATCGTTTGGTACATCTCATACTTATTCGACCTAAAACAGTGTGTACTAAAAAAGACCTTAATCAGATTTAGATTAGGTGTTTCAGCATTACGAACGCATCGGTACCGATACTCTAATAATGTCTCCCCTAACTGTCCATTTTGTGAGAGTGTCCCAGAAAGTGAACTTCATTTTATATGCGTCTGTCCCAAATACTCAAATGTTAAAGAAAAATACATTCCCTGTAAGTATTACAATTACCCTTCTTCTTTCAGGTTATCGTTACTGATGTGTGGCACTAAATGTATGTGCAGACTGGCAGCATATCTAACTGATGCTATTTTGTCTGCAGGTTAGTATGGTTGTTAATCATATTCATTTTCAATGTAGCATCCTGACATGATTTCCCTTTGTACCCCCTCCCCTTGACATGGGCAGAAGTCCTGGCTCATTAAACATTTTGTCATTTGTCATTGTCATTCTCTCTCTCTCTCTCTCTCTCTCTCTCTCTCTCTCTCTCTCTCTCTCTCTCTCTCTCTCTCTCTCCAAATTAGCAACAACAGTAAAAAAAAATCATAATAATCAATAAAATAACTCTCTCTCTCTCTCTCTCTCTCTCTCTCTCTCTCTCACGCACACACACGCACACACACACACACACACACACACACACACACACACACACACACACACACACACACACACACACTGACGGAAGATCGTGGCGAAACATGAGCAATGTATCACGCGGTTTTTCAGTCGTTACCTCGACACTATGCTGAGTATGTCCAAAGTCCTCTCCCTGCCATAGGATTACAGAGTAAACACTGCGTTATCAGCTCTCAGCGTAAGCCACATGGGGGCCGTTAGTTGATGTGAGCATGATACGATTGCCTCTTCACTTTAACATGTTGTGTGCTCTGTAAGTAAACAAACACGGTGCCCAAGATTTTAACGGGCCAATGACAAACCCACCTTCAGAATATAACATTTCTCTGTCTGTCTGTCTGTCTGTCTGTCTGTCTGTCTGTCTCTCTCTCTCTCTCTCTCTCTCTCTCTCTCTCTCTCTCTCCCTCCGTGAGCGTGTGTGTATGTGTGTGTGTGTGTGTGTGCGCGCGCGCGCGCGCGCGTGTGTATGTCTGTACGTGTGTGAGAGAAAGAGAGAGTGAGTGTGTGTGTGTGTGTGTGTGTGTGTGTGTGTGTGTGTGTGTGGTGTTCGTGCGTGCGTGCGCGCACGCGCGCGCACGCGCGCGCGCCTGCGTGTGTGTGTGTGTGTGTGTGTGTATGTGTGTGTGTGTGTGTGCGCGCGCGCGTGCGCGTGCGTGCGTATGTCCGTGTGTACATGTGAACAGAATTTTTCTTCTCTGTTTTAATATGTTTAAGTCATGAAGAGAGAGAGAGAGGGGGGGGGGGAGGGGGGTTAGGGGTGGGTGTGGGCGGGGAGTGACACACAGGGAAGAGAGCTGGCTCTGCTATCATTCCTTTTCCACCGAGTGGCGCGCCATACCAAACAGTGACGTGTTGCCTCCTCTAACAACCCCCCCCCCCCCCCCCCCCCATCCCCTCCCCATGGTAGAGCGAGACGCTCATGAAAGCAAATTACACGACTGCTGCAAAGTTGGGGCGTTCAACAAGAGATGTCGCCACCACGTGCCATAAAACCTGGCGATAGAGAAAGACTTGTCAAAGGCTCCGTTCAGCATTTCCTTGAACATCGACGGGTGTTAAGAGACACAAACATTGAAGCGAGGAGACAAAGGGAGACAACCCGAAACAAATTAGTTGCCATATTTCAACATGTTACTTAAGGAAAAGATGGCTTCTGCCCTAAATTATTTTACGTTATTTACTGTAATTTTCTCTCTGGTTTGTTAAGTTGTTCCCACATATTCTTGTTGATGACGTGACTGTTGTTTCTCCTCCCTTCCTCCCGTTTTCATATCAATTCATTTTATTTTTCTTCTACTGTTGTTTATTTTTTATGTTCCCTTACAAAATCCCGACTATGTGGTGAAATGTTTAGTATACTGTAAACATATTTAACCACCAATATATTGTCAGTGTTATATCTGAGCACATAATAAGCCTAGGTATGATGCGTTTCTTGCGGTATTCAATAAGCATGCTCCATGCAAAAAGAAAAGAGTAAAACTCACAGACAAACCTCCATGGTTAAATGAAGAAATTAACGCAGCTAGAAATAACCGTGAATATTTACTTCAGCAAACAGGAAATGATAAAAACTTCAAGAAACAGCGGAATAAAGTAAACTCAGTGAAAAGAGCTGCCGAAAAGAAATACTTTAGCGAATTAATCGCTTCTAAATCTAACACTAAATCTATATGGAAAGCAGTAAATCAACTATCAGGAAAAAACAAAGCATCTTCAAACACTCCATCTACAAACCTATCAAACGATGAATTGAACAGTCACTTCTCAACAGTTTCTGATTCGATTGTCAAGGAAGACTACACTCATCAGAATGACTTGCTGTTACTTAAAGATTTTTGTGCGTTGAAAAATGTAAAATCTTTTCTTAAGTTTAAATTCATAAGTGTTCATGAAGTATACCATGAATTATGTTCCTTAAGTCAGTCTAAATCTCGCGGATTGGATGATTTGGACAATCGAATACTTAAAACGGCAGCACCAATCATTGCGGAACATTTAACCTATATTTATAATTTGTGTATTGAAAAATGTCATTTTCCTCAAGCTTTTAAGGATGCCAAGGTAATTCCTCTCTTTAAATCTGGAGACCCAAATGATGCTTCAAACTACAGGCCCATATCGATTTTATCTGTTCTGTCAAAACCGTTAGAAAAGCATTTAAAGAAAATGATTCAGTCCCATTTTGATGAATATAATTTGTTTCAAGCAAACCAAAGTGGTTTCAGAAAAAATCATTCTTGTCAGACTGCACTTTCAAATCTAGTAGAACAATGGCACATAAATATTAATAACGACCTTGTTACTGGGGCAGTATTTGTTGACTTTGCTAAGGCATTTGATACGATTGACCACAATCTCCTTATTAAAAAAAACTGGAATTATATTGTTTATCACAAGATGCAATAAATCTGATTTCATCCTTTCTAACCAACAGACAACAATTAGTTTTCCAGGGTTGTAAAAAATCATCTTTTCAACCTGTAAACTATGGTGTCCCCCAAGGTTCAGTCCTAGGACCAGTTTTATTTTCTGTCTATATAAACGATCTTCCGTTAAACGTCTCATCTGACTGTGAACTATTTGCAGATGATAGTACAATGCATAACAAAAACAAAAACACAGACTCAGTGCTTGCAGATATACAAAACGACCTTACAAAACTGGAAACATGGAGTAAACTAAATCATATGGCTCTACATCCTAAGAAATCTAAGTTAATGATAATTACCACGAGACAAAAACGCCAAAACTTCAAAACTGACTTAAGCAAAATAAAAATAAACGACAGTGTTATAGAAGAGGTTAACTGTCACAAACTGCTTGGTCTAACAATTGACAACAAGCTTTCCTTGTCAGTACACATTTCTGCACTCACGCGTAAACTTTCTAAGAAATTATTTCAGTTTAACAGAATAAAACACTTTCTCGATCAACACACTAGAAAATTATTTTTCCATGCATATTTAAAACCAGATTTCGACTATGCATCTACAATATGGGATATGGCTAGTAAAAACTGTCTTAAACCCTTAGAAAGCATTTACAGGCGTTCTATCAAACTTATACTTCTAAAATCATCTTCCCTACTAATTCATGACTACAAAACATTACATATTTTTCCGTTTCAATTGAGATGTCAATTCAATAAAGCAGTATTTTTCTACAAAATAGTTAATGGACTTGCTCCATCATATCTCTACGAAAAACTCCAAAAGACTAAACTACGAGACAAAGAGAGAATACAACTTCCCCGTCCTAAAACTGATCTGTATATGACTTCTCTTATATATTCAGGCGGTAAACAATGGAACGAAATTCCTGATGGCATTAAAACAAAGAATTCCTTGGCATCATTCAAAAGCTGCTACCAAGATTACTTATTTAAGCTATTATAATAATAATTCCATTTGCTTATTGTTCATGTAAATGGCATATATCTGCAATGTATTCAGTTACCCAGATGATGACCCCTCTCTCTCTCATCTCTCTTGCTCTCTCTCTCTCTCTCTCTCTCTCTCTCTCTCTCTCTCTCTCCTCCCCTCCTTTCTCTCTCTCTCTCTCTCTGTCTCTCTCTCTTCTCTGTCTCTCTGCCTCTGTCTCTCTCTCTCTCTCTTCTCTCT
>CM065734.1:35802632-35832632 GCA_033310375.1 Conus canariensis | reverse complement strand
TTTTTCCAGTCTCATATTCAATCATACATAGACTATGGATCTACACTATGGGACTGCGCTAGCGCTAACACTCTCAAACCATTGTTAAGCCTACACAAGCGAGCACTCAAATTAGTCCTCCTAAAAAGCAGTAGTCTTCTGAACTCGGACTATAAAAAGATTCAAGTTCTCCCATTAAGTCTGAGATTACAATACAACAAAGGGATCATAATGCACAAGATTGTGTCTGGGAAGGCACCCTCAACATTAGTTCACAGATTCTCAATAAATTCCTCAAGGACTCTACCCAAACTTCATGTCCCTGTTCCTAGAATTGACTTATTCAAATCCAGTTTAACATATTCAGGTTCCTGTCAATGGAACTCGCTCCCTGAATCAACCAAACAACGCCAATGCATATCAACCTTCAAAGACCATTATTTCAACAATCTTATGTGCCAGTACTTACATACTCCGCCATAAATCCACCACCAATCACCACCACCCTCTTTGCCTTATATATATACCTGACTATTTAGAAAGTGTTTTGTACTTGAAATGCACATGTATGTTATTTTGTTTAGTAAGTATGTCTTATAAGAGTACATGTATGTGTGTGTTGTGTGTGTGTGTGTGTGTGTGTGTGTGTGTGTGTGTGTGTGTGTGTGTGTGTGTGATTTCCTATTACCTCCTGCCCTCTTGTCATTCTGTCGATATGCTTGTATTCTTATGTGACTCTCTCTCTCTCTCTCTCTCTCTCTCTCTCTCTCTCTCTCTCTCTCTCTCTCTCTCTCTCTCTCTCTCTCTCACGGTTCTGCTGGAATGACTTGATTTATTATCCATATGACATCCCCTCCTACCCGTAGCGACTGGGCTATCATTATGCATTTCCCACCTCCATTTGTGCTTTATTTCTATCGCCCCCCCCCCCTCCCTCCCCCGGTGCTTCAAAATCGATTGTCTTGTATCTCTTTGGAATTTTTTTATTGTCAGATTGTTCTAAACATGCTCTCTTATCGCACCCACTCTCGCCTCTTTCTCCCCCACCCTCTCTCTCTCTCTCTCTCTCTCTCTCTCTCTCTCTCTCTCTCTCTCTCTGCAGACTTACCCTGCACTCCCTTCGCTCCTGCGTCTCTCTCTCTCTCTCTCTCTCTCTCTCTCTCTCTCTCTCTTTTTTTTTTTTTTTTTTTTTAAATTTTAATCCCGTATTGTATTGTAGTTCTAGTCACTTTTGCATGCTTCCTTTGTTACCTTTTATTTTATATTGTTGACCCTACTCAGGGCGAGGACTGGATGTAAAAAAGCACATCAGTGCTTATCTATTATCCTCGTAAATAAAGAATTTTGTCTTGTCTTGTCTTGTCTTGTCTCTCTCTCTCTCTCTCTCTCTCTCTCTCTCTCTCTCTCTCTCTCTCTCACACTCTCCTGTTCATCTCTCTGTATGTACCTATCTGTCTGTCTGTCTATCTCTGTGTCTGTCTGTCTCTTTGTCTTTGTCTCCCCCCCCCTCTCTCTCTCTCTCTCTCTCTCTCTCTCTCTCTCTCTCTCTCTCTCTCTGATTTTTATTTCATGAATTACGTAGATGCTGAATAATTTTATTGGACGTGCTTTTCAATGCTTAAAATGATTATTTTTTCTCCTTGTTTTGAATAGAATTACTGGCGTGTCCATGTTTGTTGCGTTTGAATGGAGGCCTTTTACTTGTTAAGAAAGGGTAGGGGTGAATAGAAGGAAATGGAAGTTGAGATTACAGATGTTGTATTTAATTGAAGCTATTCACAGAACGGTAAAGAAAGAAAACCTTTTCTGGGTAGAATTAATTAGATCATTTCCTTAGGGAATTGTTGATTGCCTTATTGAATGTACACATGAAATAACAACGTTTACCCCCCCCCCCCTCTCTCTCTCTCTATCTCTGTCTGTATGTGTCTGTACTGTGTGTGTACCTGTAAGCATCAGAGGACAGCAAAAGTAGGTGTTTCCCCTCTTAAAGTGAATGGCAGACTGATTTCAGAGCCAAAGGATCAAGCAGAAAATCTGAATAAACAATTTCAGCCTGTGTTCACTGAAGGAAAAACCTACACGAGGGAGGAGTTTCAAGAGAAATGCCAGATGAGAGATGCTGACTATCCTGAGCTGTCCAGAATCCAGATCTCCGAAGATGGTGTCCTAAAGCTCCTCAAAGGATTAAATCCACACAAAGCCTGCGGACCCGATGAGATCATGCCCAGGGTACTGAAGACCCTTGCATCTGAAGTTGCGCCCATGCTGACTCGCATATTCCAATCCTCCGTCAACACCGAAGACTGGAGATCAGCAAATATCGCTCCAGTTTTCAAGAAAGGGGAGCACTATGATCCAGCCAACTACAGGCCAGTCTCTCTGACAAGTGTGCCCTGCAAGATCATGGAGCACATTATTGTCAGTGCTCTCATGAACCACCTGGAGAACAACAAGATCCTTTCCTCATGTCAACATGGTTTCCGCATAGGAAGATCTTGCGAGACGCAACACTTGGAATTTATGGAAGAGCTGACAGAGACGATGGAAAAATGCGGTCAAACACATATCATCATGGATTTTGCCAAGGCCTTTGATAAGGTGAACCACTCGCTCCTCCTCCACAAGTTACATCAGTATTGAGTCCGGGGCCATGTCAGCAGGTGGACTGGTGGATTCTTGCAAGATCGCCGACAGGCAGTTATGGTTGATGGAACCAGATCAGACTTTGTCAGCGTCAAGTCTGGAGTACCTCAGGGCTCCGTTTTAGGACCGAGTCTATTCCTCGCCTACATAAACGACTTGCCTGAAAATATCTCCGCACAGACACGTCTCTTCGCGGATGACACAGCTGTCTACCGGCTAATAACATCAAGCCAAGACCAAAGCGATCTGCAACATGATCTACAAAAACTTGAAAAGTGGGAAAAGAGTTGGGACATGGCTTTCCATCCTGGCAAATGTACCACTCTTTCAGTCATCAGCCCCAAACGTAAGAAAAAACTTATTGTCCCAGGCTATTGTCTACATAACCAGACCTTGGCAAATGTCACCTCGACCAAGTACCTGGAGGTTACCATCTCTCAAGATCTAAGATGGGACCTCCACATAAACAACATCACCAACAAAGCCAACAAGACCCTCGGCTTCCTGAGGCGCAACCTGAAGATCAGCGCCCGTCACATCAAAGAGACTGCCTGTAAAGCTCTGGTGCGCCCAGTCTTGGAATATGCAAGTACTGTTTGGGACCCCTACACAAACGAACATATCACCACCATCAAAGCAGTGCAAAGAAGAGCAGCCCGCTTCGTTTACAACAGGTACCACAAATATGCAAGTGTCCAACAAATGCTCAGCGAACTAGGCTGGACACCTTTACAGAGCCGGAGAAAGATCGCACGACTCGCTATGCTTTATAAGATCAGGCATGGCTTGGCATGTGTGGACTTTGAAAAAGCTCTTCTGACTAATAGAAAACCAAAACTTAGGGCTGCAACCTCACGTGACAGAAGATCACACTCCCACCAGCTCAACCGCCTCCAGTGTGTCTGCGATTACAGACTAAATTCGTTCCTGCCACGTGCCATCCAGGAGTGGAAGGACAACTTGACAGAGGCTGTCGTAACATCAGAGACTCTTTGACCTATTCAGGTCAAGACCTTCCAGCCTCCTGCAATAACCCTCTCTTTTTTTTCTTTTTTTTTTTTGCGTCTGCCCCCTAAAGTGTCAGAATAATCAGCTTGATGATTGTGGACACTTAATGGATGATGATGATGATCTGTCTGTTTCTCTCTTTCTCTTTCTCTCCCTCTCTTTCTCTCTGATCTGCTGATTACCTGCTAGTCTACCTACGTCTCTGTCTGCCTAACCGTTTGTCTGGCTGGCTGGCTCCCCCCCCCCCCCCACTCTTCTCTCTCTCTCTCTCTCTCTCTCTCTCTCTCTCTCTCTCTCTCTCTCTCTTTCTTCCTTTCTTTCCTCCATTGAATAATCTAATGCTGATTATCTGTAGATGTACATACGTCTGCAATGCTGAAAATGTTTTGTTGTTGTTGTTGTTTATATGGAAGGGAATTGCAAGCGAGATCATTGACGCTGTGTTGTGATGGGAGCTTCGGGAGAAGGGAGGGGGGGGGGGGGGAGGGAGAAAGGCTGCACGTACCAGCGTCATGAAAGATGTTGTTTGTAAAATGGACACCGTCATCTTCCGAAGGGGTTGTGGATTTTTCAATTGTGATATGTGATGCCTGTCACAATGGTGTCCCCCACCCCGTACCTGCCTCTCTCTCTCTCTCTCTCTCTCTCTCTCTCTCTCTCTCTCCCCACCCACCACCCCGCCTTTTTTTTTGTTTGTTTTGTCCCAATTTAAAAATAACATGAACAGAGGAGGGGAGGGGGGGAGGGGAAGGGGGCGGAGGGAGAGGGAGGGGGAGGAAAGGGAAGGAAAACGATTTTTCGTTTGCTCGTGCACCCTGTGACACGCGCACAGAGTAAAATTAAAATGACACGATTTTGAAGAACTCACAGTGGCCGGTTTTCCTCTGCCCCAGACCGCCAGGCACTCTTCACACAGTTTAAGCTGTGAGGTGTGTTCAGATCTATTAGTAATGAAGATGTAAATCACCGTGACCATGCTAACTCCCCCCTTTCCCCCCGCCCCACCTCCTTTTTCTTTTCTTCTTCTTCTTTTCTTTTTTTTTTTTTTTCTTTTTTTTTTAAGTGCCCCCTCGCCTCTTGGATACCTGCGTGAGCGCTTGACGCGCACGCATGTTTCAATTCACTATAACCCGACACAAGGTCTTACATTTTATCTTTGTGCATGCCCCCTTTGCTCGTTTGCGGTGGTCAAGCAAATATCATCGTACTTGTTTTTTGTTTGTTTGTTTGTTTTTTGTATTATGATTGTAGTGATAATGGTTTTTTGCTTTTTCATTTTAATATTGTTTTCCGTGTGTTCATGGTATATGTTTGTTTGTTCAAAACTATTACAAATTCTTCAGTTTGACCGTGTTGGATGGGTTCATTTTATGCTATCAGTTGTATATGAGTTTGGTGACCTCTTTTGGGTTCGATATATTTACACATGTATGTTATTGTCTTCTCCAAAGCTATTTCGTAAATAGAAATGGATAGTAGTGTGTCTATCCTCTCAATTAACTGTCAAGGCCTCAATAGTTCGAAGAAGAGACGTGATGTCTTCCATTATCTAAGGTGTAAAAAATATTCTGTGTACTTCTTGCAAGACGCTCATTTTGAAAAAAAGATGGAACAGTATCTCCAGTCTGAGTGGGGCTATAAGGCGTATTTCTCAAGTTACTCTTTCAACGCAAGAGGAGTCGCAATTCTGTTTAATAACAACTTTGAATTTAAGGTTACGCAAATTGTTAAGGATGATTCTGGAAACTTTCTCATGATACATGCTGAGATACATAAGAATGATTACCTTTTAGTTAATATATATGGGCCAAATGGGGATGACACAGAATTTTACAATTGTCTCAAACAAAAAATTGTTGGGCTTGATATAGAAAATGTTATAATAGGTGGGGATTTTAATCTGGTCCTTGACCCTTCTAGAGATTATCATAATCACAAACATAAATAATCCTCACGCAAAACAGGCTGTTGAAAACATGATCGAAAATCTAAACCTGAATGATATTTGGCGGGAACTAAACCCAGAGTGTCGCCGTTTTACGTGGAGGAGAACTAATCCATTTCAACATGCCAGGCTAGATTTCTTTTTGATATCAGACACAGTCGTTTCTTATACTGATGAAGTAGACATTGAATCCGGTTACAGAACAGATCACTCTGCTGTGTTATTAAAGCTAAAATTTAATGAAGACATAAAGCGCAATACTTTTTGGAAACTTAACTTGTCTCTGTTGAAAGAAAAGTCATATTTAGATGAAAGCAATACTGTGATTGAAAACGTTAAAAACGAATACGCTATAAATACAAAAAATATTAATGAAACTGACGACAAATTTTAATTCTCAATTTCTGATGATCTATTTCTCGATTTCCTGTTAATGAAAATAAGGTCAAAAACAATTGCTTATGCTACTGCGAATAAAAGACAGAGTAATGAAGAGGAAAAACAATTGGAACAAGACATTATTAAGTTAGAAAAAAAAAAAAGAAATAAAAACTGAAGATGATATCAAAGTCATTAACGAGAAAAAAGAACGACTGTCGGATATCAGAGGAAAACGAATAGAAGAATGTTAAGGTCACGCGCTAGATGGATAGCAGATGGAGAGAAAGTTGTTATTTTTGTAATCTTGAAAAACGGCATTACATCAGTAAAAACATGGCTAGACTAACTGATAAACAAGATAATGTTCTAACAAATCATGAAGACATACTGAAAGAAGTATATAGTTTCTATAAAACATTATACACAGAAAATGCTGTAGAAAATTGTGATATAAAAGATTTGGTGGAAGACATCCCCCATTTAAATGAAACAAGCAGCGGACTTAGAAGGTCTTATTACATTGGAGGAAGCGACATATGTCTTAAAGACAATGAAATATAATAAAAGCCCCGGTTCCAATGGTTTCACTGCTGAATTCTTTAAAGTCTTTTGGAAACAGATTGGTGTATTTGTCGTTAGAGCTTTAAATGCAAGTTTCAAGAAAGGAGAACTGTCATGTGTACAAAGAGGAGAATCATTACATGTATATAAAAAGTGAAAAATCCAGGCAGTACTAACAACTGGAGACCTATTTCTCTGTTTAATGTCGTTTATAAGATAGGATCCTCTTGCATTGCCAACAGAATCAAATTCTGTGTTGCCTAAAATCATAAATGAAGATCCAGACGGATTATTAGAAACAGACACATCGGCGACATATAAGATTGTATTTGACATTATATCCTATTTAGATGAAAATGATCTGCCTGGTTTGTTGTTAAACATAGACTTTGAAAGCCCTTGATTCGATTAATTGGGAATTTATGTTGGAAGTCCTAAAAGCATTTGTAGATGGATAAGCACATTCTACAAAATAGTCAAGTCTTGTGTTATTATGAATGGGCAGGTTTTACATTGGTTCGATATTAAAGAGGATGTCGACAAGGAGACCCAATTTCACCTCATCTGTTCGTAATTTGTGTCGAAATATTAGCCATTGGGTAAGGGAAATCGAGATATTCGGGGAATCAGAATGAATGAAACTGAATTTAAGATATCTCAATATTCTGATGACACCGAGTTCTTACTCGCAGGGGATAAGAAATCCTTTGAAACTTGTATTAAAGTTCTTTTAAGATTCGACGGTGTCTCAGGTCTTCATATGAATTTGAGTAAAACGAGCGCAGTTGGCTTGAAGTGTAAAAAAAAGTCAAACTACAACATGGACCACTTAAAAATTGTATGGAATTCACAAAAATGTCGAATATTGGTATATGTTCCAAAGTCTTGAAAGATTGCATAGAAATAACTACGCAGAAAGACTAGCAGACGTAAGTCATTTGTTCAAATATGGGTAAAACGCCAGATTACGCCCCTAAGTAGAATAGCAATTTTGAAATCCATCATCTTTCAAAGCTGACTCATCTTTGGCTGTTTCTGCCAAACCCACCAGATGTTGTTTTTTTTTTTCAAGCATGCCTGAAATTGTTACAAGTTTGTGTGGAATAAAAAAAAAAAAAAACAGAAAAAAAATCAGTCGAAAAACAGTGCATAAAAACATCGGAATGGAGGCATTGTCTTCTGATGTAAGAACCTACGTCACATCTTTAAAACTATCCTGGATCCGTAGGACTGAGAGATCAAACACAAATGGAAACAATTCTTCTCAGTAATTTTCCTCATTGTGCCTCATTGAGTAAACATGGTCAAGATTGTCTCCAAATTTAAAATATAATCCGTTCTGGGCAGACGTCCTTGAAGCTTACAAACTTTTTTTTTTATTACAAATGTCTGCCAAAAAATTCCGCTGAACTACTTGCTGAAACCAGTTTGCTTCAAACAAACGTATTCAAGTTGGGAATAGACACATTGTCTCTAAAATGCTTCAAAACAAATGTGTCTATTATCTCGCACATTTTTTTTTATGATAATGGTCAGTTTCTTTCCCACGGACAATTTAAGGAAAACATTGATTTCTAATTTATACAGGGTAAAAAGTTAGCAATAATTGATTCTAAAAAGGTTTGACATTACTATCGAAAAAACAAATGTATTACTTCTCTATTCTGTTATAAGATATTGTTTGCCACTTATGAAGGTTCAAAGACTTATTACGATATACTGATTGATAGTCAGTTGGGAGCTCCGTTCTGTGACAAGTGGGACATCAAACTTTCACAAGCTCATGACCGGAATTCATGCTTTTTTATACACATAATATTACAGATGTAAAACTCAAGTGGTTTCAGCTGAGAATAATTCACAGGTGCTTAGGTACAAATGTTATTTTGAAAGAAATCGGAGTTACTGATAATGATAAACGCAGTTTTTGCGGACTATTTAAAGATTTTGTTGACCATATGTTTTGGAAATGCACTCATGTCAAATGTTTTTGGAGTAGGTTAATTGATTTAGTAAAAGAGAAATGCACTCACGCACAAAATATACGCCTAACAGAGTCTCTCATACTTTTAGGTTTCGACATAACAATCGCAATTGATTATATTTTTTACTCCATTATTCTTCTAGCAAAACATTACCTATAAAAGTGTAAGTTAGAAGGCAGTCTTCCACATGTAGCAGTTTTCTTGAAAATTTTGACGTATTGATATAGAATTGAAAAATATAACTCATATTTAACCATGAACCACTTGGATTTTCATGCCAGATGGCTTGCTTACGAAGCTTTGATTTCTAATACTTAGCTGCTTTAGTTACCGTCTCTGGAACATGTCTTTTCTGCATTAATATATAAATGCGTATGATGCATAATATAACAACAATTACTACACTAATCATATCATCTTTTTCCTTTTTTTTTTTCTTCTTTTTTTGATTTTTTGCTGAGGATATCCTGTGTGGCCCTTGTATGCTGCTGAAATATTTCTGTATTGTGGTACTCAAGAAATAATGTACCTTATGATAATAACATATATTATCTTCACTTGCTGTGACCCAACCTATTCTGTCTTCATGTTTCTTTGCTTGTCTGTTCGTCTGTCTGTCTGTCTGTCTGTCTGTCTGTCTGTCTGTCTGTCTGTCTATCCATCTGCCTTTCCTTTATTATTTGTGTATGCATGCTGATTTATCTTGCAATATATATACATTTTTTTCTTTTTTCATCAAACGCATGTATACATCTCCTTTGGGTAGTAATATTAGAATAATATGATGTATACAGGTTTATGTATATTTCTTATAGCATTGTCAATAAGTAACCATGTTGTTTATACATAGACAATGCTATGCTGAAAACACACTCTCTCTCTCTCTCTCTCTCTCTCTCTCTCTCTCTCTCTCTCTCTCTCTCTCTCTCTCTCTCTTTTTTTTATGTGTGTGTGGTTTGGCTCTTTGTGTTTGTTTGTTTGTTTTTCTTGCTTTATACCTAACTTTTAGTTATGAATATTGCTGTTTATTTTGTTGTTGTTGTTGTTTGGCTTCTTTTTATATGTGCATGTGTTTTTTTTCTCTTTATATGTGGATTAACAATAAAAACAAATAAAAATGTTGAAAAAAAAAGTTGTAACATTTTTGGCGACATTTTGCACACAACTGCTGTAGTGTTTTAAAATAGCTCCCCAAAATGTGTCATCCATGTCTGTACTAGCCAGATTCGCATATTCACCACCAAAATGTTCAAGGTCTATAATGTATGGATATACTCTGTTCACAAAAGTTAAAACTCCGACCCAAAATGTACCCCTTTCAGCCAGTTAATTTCCAGAGCAGCTATGAGCAACGATACATGTTAATCAATACATTGTATTAACATAAAAGTGAGATATATAAACCATGAGGAGGCATAGTTGCTGCTAACTGTTCAGCTCCTATAGACATCCCAGACATTGCAACTCCTTTTGAACTCTCTCAAACGGGGGGCCGGAATAGGTCAGTTGGTAGAGCGCCGGACTGGTGATCCTGGGGTTGCGGGTTCGAATTTCGGTACAGGAGGATTTTTCCCTCGGAGTTAACATTGGTTCTGACTCCATTCCCCATACAGTCCTTTGAACGAGACTATAAACCGAGGTTCCGTGTGTGAACGCACGCACAACATCTTGCACACACGTCAATTCCCATCATCAACTTTCGGAACAGAAGGCCAGTTTGGCCGTTGGTATGGATGACACGTTACACATAGCATGCACCTTCCCCGAAGATGGTATATGGCTGTCTTAATGGCGGAATAAAAACGGTCATACACACAAAACTCCACTGCCTGCCTATACAGGCAGTGTCCGCAAGAGTATCAGCCTGCGTACGCAGAAAGAAAGAAAGAAAAAGAAAAAGAACTCTCTCAAACGTGTCTTAATTTACTTTCCTGTCGACAACGAACCGCAGAAAGTGAAAACCGACTCGTAAAACCGGTGATCCTCTGGTAGAAAACATATGCTATACTACATTTGCTCAGCATCAGGCGTAAGACAAAGAGTTTTGTAAAAGCAGTTTGTTTTAATCAAATAACATTGGTTCCATTCTGTTCTCTTGGCATCTCAAGGCGATGTGCTGATTATGAGTAATCACATAGAGTCAGTATCAACCATCTACTACGACAAATCAAACAGTAGGTTTTCGTAATCTCAAAACAAAAAGTGACGCAAGGACGTGTGAAGTGGCATATCACAAATACCAGAATGATGAAGACAGACATTCTGCTAGACATGCACATATGAAGTTAAAAACACAGGAGCTGAGGAAAATTTATGCAAATTTGTTTATAACCACCAATTATTAGAGGACAATGAATGTAATCACATCACATGGAACTCTCAGGGTAGCCCCATGTAAGTACCGGTAACAACTCCAAGAATCTGTGTCAGGGGTTTACAGATGTCAGGCTGTTTTTCTCTGAAGCACAATTTAGAAAGAAAAGGGGTAGTTACCGCCAAGGACACAGACAAACCAGAGTACAGGACTAGACACAATGCATTTCAACCTCTTGGGTCTTCTTCAGGCGAAAACAATTAACATTTAGGACAGTGACAACGAAGAACGAGAAACCACTTATCTTCTCATGTTCGCCTCACGATCCTGTCCTAAATGTTATTTGTTTTCGCCTGAAGAAGACCCAAGAGGTCGAAATGCATTGTGTCATGTGCTTTTCTCTGGTTAATGCTACTTGACTTGACTTGACTTGACTTCTCTCTGTATTTTCGTCTCCATCCAAAAGTTGAAAAAAAAAGAAAAAAGAAAAAAAAAGAAAAGTGAACAGAAAGCCGACGAGCGAAATCCCGCTATCCGGTCCACACTTTGCAAACTTTGCCACCATTGTTGTCGAGTTTATTTTAGGCCTTACAGACGATGACACGGAGAACAACGGGAAAGCAGTCCAAACAGAGACAAAGGTGTCTGTGTTGACGGAGATGGTGTCGAGATATACCCTCCCTCAATGACATTCTTCCAGCGTTCAGCTCCTTCTCTACCATTTCCCGCACTGACAGCCTGTGTTGGCCCACTAACAGGGAGTTCAGGTCTCAGCCCTCCCTACGTGGTGTTGTCTAGAGGGCTTTGTGGGCAGCTTTCAGCTCCATCTGAGCCATCATAACAAAGGTGAAGCTGAGAGCAAACAGCACTTGTTCAGTGCTCCAATGTCTGTTCTGGAGAATGTCTGGAGAGAGAGAGAGAGAGAGAGAGAGAGAGAGAGAGAGAGAGAGAAGACAGACAGACAGACAGACAGACAGACAGACAGACAGACAGACAGACAGACACAGCACAGACAGACAGAGTAAGAGTGACAGAGACAGACAGACAGACAGAGACAGAGACAGAGACACAGAGAAAGACAGAGACACAGAAAGAGACACAGAGAGAGACATACAGACTGAGAGACAGAGAGAAACAGAGAGACAGACAGACAGACAGAGATAGAGAGAGAATGAGGCAGACAGACAGACAGAGACAGAGAGAGAGGGAGAGAGACAGACAGACAGAGGCAGAGAGACAAACAGACAGACAGACAGAGAGAACTCAGATGGATGGAACTCAGATGGTTTACTTCATATAAAGGCCATTGCCCCTTATGAAGGGGGGTATGGAGAACATAACAACATCAATATGAGAATTATACAGAACACAAGAAAAACTGGTTGGACTACTCCGTCACGAAGTCATGACTGATCTAAGCTGAAATGCCTTGAATAAGTAAATTGAGAAATTTCTTATTATGCTTTCATTCTGAGATGCCATTAGCAGGCTTAACCGAAACTGACAGGGATCCTTGGAAAACTTTGTCGGTACATACTGTGCTCTTAGACTGGATAATTTACAACATAAAACAAAATGAAGTTCATCCTCTTTTCCATTTTTGCATAATGGACAAGTCAAATCTATCCCAGTATATTTACTGTAATGATACCGGTGTTCTGCTATGTCTGAAATTCCCAGTCTAAATTTGGTCATTGTTACCAGCCGCCGTGGCGAAGTGGTTAGCGTCGCGGACTCCCGGCTGGGAGGTCGTGGGTTCGAATCCCATCAGAGTCATGTGGGTTTTTCTGCCCCGACCGGCTCCTACCCAGAGTTGAGTTTGCTGCGGACTCAGTTGGGAAGACTGGGACCACACAGTTGAGTTTCATCCACTTAATGGATGCGTTTCTGAGAGTGTTGCTCAAATTTCCTGACCAACACTGCAGGTGCCTGTATCTCTCGGGCCTGGTTGACGCCGGGATATATTATGAAAGGAAGCGTAGAGTACAGCCCTGTCATGTAGTCTCAGACCGGAATGGAATTCCGTAGCATCATCTTAATCATCCTCATTCTCATCGATCAGCATAAAAAAAATGTCTCAAATTCTGTGGCCCTTCATGCCCTGCTCTCATGGTGACCTCAATTTCGATGTCCTCTCCACGTCTGTGGCCTTGGTTTAGTTCCGTCGGGGTCACCGGTATCGGCGAGTCCATGGGGGCTGTCGTTGGACGGACGTGGTGGCGCCCTCCGGAGGGAGAGCTCACTCACGCCGGCTCCGCGACTAAGCAATTATTGTCGTCAGTAGGGGGCTTAGTAGGTGGTGTCCTGCGTATGTTAGATCAGAACAGGCGCCACTGAACACCACTGAAGTGACTCGGCAGCAGTGCAGTGTCTCCTCCGGTGGGTTGCCTCTTGATGACTTGACATTGACTGCTTCCTGTGGATTGCCGGTGCCGGGGCTGCGGCGGGGCCGACCGGGCTGTGGCTGTGGACGGGGTGTCGGAATGAGCGGCGTGGGTGCACTGCCTCTGAGGTGGCGCAGAGGTTGGGACAGCAAAAAAAAAAAAAAAAAAAATTGGTCATTGTCAGCTTCAAGTGTTTATCTAAATCCATTCGTAGATAACGTTTGACATCGTGTACCGAACAAAATGTCCGATACATGGTAAATCTATCACTATTTTTGACATGAAAGTCCCATTCCTGCCACCTGCATGCAATCAATCTGTCTTTAAATTCACACAGAAATGATTTCTCATTTTGCACTCCTTGGTTTATCCAAACATAGCCATATCCAAATTGATATAATTTGCAACGGACATTTGAAGCCCAATTTCTTTTGTCTCTTGCATCTAGGTCGTATAACATCATATAGGCTTTCCGAGGTAATCTGTGATCATTCATTTTTGTTAATTTCAACCAGTATCGGATACAGCTTAACACAGAATTCAAAGAGATAGGATATCTATTGGTCTCCCCATAGACAAAGTCATTGGGTGTTCCATTTCAACTCCTAAAAATTTCTTTAATGCAAAGAGGTGCACTTTTTCACAATGGCGGGCTGCATCATCTAGTCCCCAAAGTTCTGCGCCGTATAGAGCAATGGGTTGAACCTGTGAATCAAATAACTTCAACAATAAATCTAAACTAGTATTCTTCAAAATATACAGTTTTCTCATAATGCAGAGCAGAGCTTTCTTTGCTTTACTTACAAGGTCATTGCAAGCCAATGTGAAACTGAGTTTTGTTGAAAACAGTATACCTAAGTATTTATAAGCATTTACGACAGGCATAACAGCATTATTATATGTCCAATTTTCTGTTGCTGCTAAGTAGCCACCTTTTCTAAACACAATTATATTGCTTTTGCTTAAATTCACTTTCAAATCAAGAGAAAAAGCTGCGCGTTGCAGACTGTTTAACTGTGTCTGCAAACCAATAACTGTTTCTGATAATAGTACAACATCATCTGCTAATAACAAAATAAAGAGCTCAAAATAATCCGTTGTAAACATTGCACCATGCCTACCATTTTGAATTATTTCTATGGCAAGTTCATTGATAAACAAAGAAAATAAAACAGGACTGCACACGTCACCTTGCTTAACACCATAGGTGCACATAATGAAATCAGTTAGTTTATGTCCACACCGTATCTTAACTTTAACATTATTATACATACTTTTGATGCAATTGTATAAATTACCATTTATACCATTTTTAACTAAAATTGACCAAAGAATTTTCCTATTAATGGAATCAAAAGTCTTCTCAAAATCTATGAATGCAACATATAATTTTCTGTTGAAAGAGAACTGTTTTTGTATGATAGCTAACAAAGTAAACATATGATCAATAGTTGAATAGTTCTTTTTGAATCCTGCTTGATATTCTCCAGTAATATTATTTTCCTCAACCCACTCTTGTAAACGATGATTAATGACTGTACTATAAATTTTGCTACTAATATTGCATAATGAAATGCCCCTGTAATTGTTAGGGTTGTTGACATCTCCTTTTTTGTACAAGGGAAGCACAATACTTTCTGTCCAGCTATCAGGAAATATACCTTTCTGAAACAAAGCATTAAAAAATGTGACAAAGAAATCTGCAACACAGTCACCTGCATTTTTTAACAACTCTCCAGTTATTCCATCCGGCCCAGCAGCTTTTCTAATCTTTATTTTTCTAATTGCTAAAATAACTTCTTCCTTTGATATTGGTCGGTTGAAATAAACATCATTACCATCAACATTCAATTCGTCCTCGTCTGGTTCACTTTCTTTTTCGAGTAAAGTTTTGAAGTGTTCAAACCAGTTGTCCAAAGTGATATGATTGCTAACGTGTTTCCGTTTACATGAAAGTTTATTTACATTTTCCCAAAATTGCTTTTGATTATTCACCGAAGATAACAATTCATCTAAAAACGATTTGTGGAAATCCTTCTCTTTGCGCTTTAACAAATGTTTGTACTCTCTACGTGCAATACAAAAAGCATTTCCGTCTTCAGAATATCCTGTTCGACGGGATATTCTGTAAAGCTTTCTTAAATTTTTCTTTGCTGCCTTACATTCATGATCACACCAGTCATCTAATTTATCATTATCACCAATTCTGATCTGCCTATTCATGCATTCAGCACTTCGTTTAATGCAATCGTTAAATATAGACAAAGCTTCGTCAATATCATAATCAATTAAACTTACAGGTAACTCTAGCATTCTACGAGATTCCTCAGACTGCACTGAGTCAATAAACACCGGTGATGCATTATTGTTCCAAACTATCCTATTTAAAGTTTGTTTCTCTTCTTGAGATTTCATACTGTCATGCTCTCCCGAAAAAGTTAAATGTAATTCAAGTGGCATATGATCTGAATGAAACATATCACGAATATTAAGTTCACAGAAAGATTCAAACATAGCAAACATGTCACTCGACATTAAAAAGTAATCGTTAACACTACTACCTGAATCTGAGATGTATGTGTAGCAACCATAGCGGTCGCCATTACATGCACCATTCAGAATACGTAAATCAAATGTAGTACATAAATTCAACATAAGTTTACCATAACTATTCAACACTTTGTCTTGAGATTTCCTGTTTGCGTTGATCGAACTACTTGTTTTTAATGACTCAACAAAATTTTCACTGCACAAATCATTTATATTTATATCGGCAGTTCGACTGTTGAAATCCCCTGACAACACTAAGTAAACATCATGAAATGCAACAGAACAATCTGCCAGGCATTCTTCCAAAAGACTAATGCCATTGTGTACATCCAAAAAAGAATAAAATGGTGACCCTTCAGGCGGAACATATACACACATATACAACATATCTTTCATGGTGCCTAATACATCTCTGTCTATGTGAAAAACAATAATATTATTGTAATCTACGTCAACAGAACGAACAAACGGGGCATACACTCTCTTTATTAGGCACACAACTCCACCCGAAAAACGACCATGTTTAGAAAACTTAATAGCAGGTTTACAGAAAATTATGTAATCAACAAATAAATCTGATTGAAATGTTTCTATAAAGGTTTCAGCAAGACAAATTATGTCAAAGGAACGAACATAAGAAAGGAAATCTTTATGTTTTAGTTTAGGAAGCAGGCCGTTGACATTCCATTGCAAGACTTTAAAATGCTTAACTGAAAATGCACTTGCGTTACAATCGGAATCAAGTTGACCTGACACAGAATGCGTTCCTGAACTTTTTTGCACGGCTGCACGGCCTGTACCCTGGTTGTTCACACTTTCCTCTCTGTCACTGACAACTTCACGAGCATTCAACATACAGGCACGTGCAGTGTCAGCCACATAACAGCTCACAAATGGTTCCGCAACCGGTGTCCGTTTTTTGGTTGCTCCCTCTAAATTAAATGCAGAAGAGAAACTATTTACAGAACAAAAATTTGAAAAAACACCTCCAAAAGAAGAGCGGCCGATATCCTATTTGATATCTTTCAGGTTGCCCTCTGAGTCCACAGAAAATTTAGTTCCATCTATTACAAGATGGTCGAAAACCATAGACGCCTTTTTGTTTTCTGCTCTAGCTTTCTTCAAATGGGGCAGCAGTTTGCGTCTTACTTCCCTCACCCTGAAAGAAAAATCTTCTCCAATAAAAATACTAGTACCTTTTAGTTTCCCTCTTGCCCTGAGTATGTCCACCTTGTCCTTGAAGAAGGTACAGCACCCGATTATTGGAGAGTTGGGCCTCTGGTTCAGGCGATGCAGGCGGTCAAAACGAACGTCTTTGGCCAGCTCCAGCCTGTCAGTGAAGAGTTCCCTGACTGCAGCCTCCAGGTCATCTGCCGTCTCCTTCTCTGCTTTCTGAAGTCTGTGGATGATGACGTTATTTCGCTTCGACCTGCATTCCAAATCGTCGGTCTTCCTCTCCATCTCTTCGATCCTCTTCTCCAGGCGGACGTTACTCTCCCTCAGTGCGGCATTTTCCTCTCGTAGACGGGTACATTCTTCCTTCATGCTCTTCATTTCCGCATGCAGCACATCAAAACCGTCTTTGAGGACTCTGATGTCATCCCTCACCGCGTCAAACTTCATGTTCAGCTGATGGAGCATGGACATGACATCGTTGGAACTCTGATCTCGGTTCTGGGATGAAGCATCCGGTGGTGGTGTGTCTCCACCACTAGCACGAGGCGAACGTGATGACTGGGATCCAAGTTGTGTTTGTTTCGTGGAAGTACGGGGTCCTGGATTTAATTCGACGTCGCCGCATTGAAACAACAACAAACTCCCCCAGAAGAAATACGAGAGGAGGAAACCGCACACGACACCGGTAGTCTTGGTTTTCAATGTCAATCCCAGTCTTGGTAATCTTGAATTTGCGCGTTTCTTCACAAATGCCATAAAAACAAAAAGAAAGAGACACATCGCTGCCTGAAAACCAATGTTTCTGAAGGCATGGCACCTAATTACAATCTCTGCCACAGATGAAGCAACAACAACGCGTATAACGCTTACAGTTGGCTAATTTCGTCAGACGCGATCGCAAAGCCTGCTCACCGGCTGACTTCCACTCCAGCTCCCCGACAGAGAGAGAGAGAGAGACACACAGAGAGAGAGAGAGACAGAGAGACAGACAGACAGACAGAGCGAGAGAGAGAGAAAGAGAGAAGAGAGAAAAGAGAGACAGAGAGACAAACAGAGAGACAGACAGCAGACAGATGGACAGAGAGCGAGAGAGAGACAGAGAGAGAGAGAGAGAGAGAGGGTCTGGCCCTCCAGTGCCCCATGAATACCTGGTGAAGCACCTGCCACACAATGTGCCAAAGGTAAGGGATCCGGAGTGGACCCTGTCCAATACGCCTACCTAGACAAACACCTTCAACGCAGACCTCCTCCTCCCCCCGCCCCATCCCCCCTTCCATCCGCACACATGCGAGCAGCACTTTCCATACAGAAACCGGATGGAAGAGCAAACGGAAAGGGAAATAAGTACAAACAGTATGGTGACGAATGGTAAAGAACAGCGTGGGGAAGAATAACAAACACACATAGAAACCAACATTTCACCCTCCCGCTCTGATTGAATTCAAGAGATTTGAACCATTATCATGAAAACAATCCACCCCTGTCCATCTTCGTTCGAGGGGGTGTTCTCTTCTATTTTCCTTTTCAAAACAGACCATCTTTTCCTTGTACTTAGCCCAGGGATCACAAGGCGTTTAATATTTATTTTGGTCTGCGTAAATTCAGGTCCCATTTCAGCGTGCAGCACTCTTTTTCTAGACGGATGATAGGCGTTTCAGTACGTTTTTTGTCTTTATCAGTTTCAAAACAATGACTGAGGGCGGAAAATGAAGCAAAATTTGAAAAAGAGAGGGGTTAGTTACCGCCAAGGACACAGACAAACCAGAGTACAGGACTAGACACAATGCATTTCAACCTCTTGGGTCTTCTTCAGGCGAAAACACACAATATTTAGGACAGTGACAAGAAGAACATGTAGCCACTTACCTGCGCTTCTCCTGTTCGTCTCCAAATTGAAAATGGCCGCAAAATCTGAATCGAATGAAGGGTACTGAGAATGAGAAGTGGCTTACAGCGTTCACAAGTACACATACAGCAAAGACGTGACATGAAATACAACACAACAAAGGGTATCACTCAGTATCGGTAAAAGTAAAGTTTCAAAACAATGACTAACGGCGGAAAATGAGGCAACATTTGAAAAGAGAGGGGTTGGTTACCGCCAAGGACACAGACAAACCAGAGTACAGGACTAGACACAATGCATTTCGACCTCTTGTGTCTTCTTCAGGTGAAAACACACAATTTTTTTTTATCAGTTTGATTCTTCATTAAACATAAGAAAGAGAGAAAGAAAAAAGACTGAAAAAATGTCATGTGCTTATGGTGGTAAATGACACACATTATATATAACTCCTAATCTACATTCATTCGCATTAAATTGAAGTAGATACAGTTTAGATAGGTAGAAAAATTATGACGCATTTCGAGATACTTGGGAGTTTTTTTTAAACTTACCTGTGCAAATAGTTTATTTTAGAAAAAAAAGTATTAGTAATGTATTAACAATCAATATGTGTACTCTAGCTTTGAAATAATGCGTACGAAATGGCTGACGCCGTCAGAAGTATTCTGATTATAAATTTCCTTTTAACTGCGTGTTTATTAAAGGCAACTGGACACCTTCTCAGACTCTTGTTAGAAAGTGATGAAGGGAGAGTACCTCGTACTTAAAAATGAGGAAAAATTTACATCTATTTCCCGTGTGTGTGTGTGTGTGTGTGTGTGGGCGCGCGTGCGCGCGCGCTATGAAGTCTGCAAGGCTGACAATGACCGAGAAAAAAAAATTACTAGAAGATGGACTTTGCAGTCTAAAAACAGCAAAAAATGTTGGAGAAACATCGATCCAAAGAACCCTGAAATTGTTTCATATTATACTTTTTTCTTCTTTGGCAAGGGAGAAATGGCAATTCATATTTTAATTGTTTGAAGGAACACAGACATCTCAGTACTGTCAGTGATCCACTTTAGTAGCTGGTCAGTTAATTGACTGGAAAATTCGGGTCACGGTCTCCTAGTTGTTTTCAGAGAGAGAGAGAGATGGAGAGAGAGAGGGGAGAGGGGGGAGGGAGAGAGAGGGGGAAAGAGAGAATGAGACAGAAGCAGAGATAGGTGGGGGGAGAGTGAGAGACAGACAGAAACACAGAGAGAGACAGAGATGATTCTAGGGGACAAATCTCGCACTACGTATCTATTTCACCGACCAAAAGCAAAAACGTTTTTCTTTCAACGTCAAACATTAATAAAAACACTGATTTTTAACTTCTTTTTAGATCTCCGACCACTTAGGTATCTTCGCAATCAAAACCAAAGAACATCAGTTTAAAAACAGTCAAACAACAACACCAACAACTTTCATAGTAATATGAAATCTCACCCAACTCAACTACTTCACCCATTTCAAACGTACACTAAAACACTGTTTCAGTGTTTTGTTAATCCTGAAAGTACTGTTGTAACCAACACAGGGGGAAAAGATGATCACTTATCCATAGCTTTGTCGGCATTCTGTCCAATTGTCCATTTATTGAACGTCCCCATGATACTCTTCACTACAATTTCTTTCGTCCGAAATGACCGACTGAACTACGGAGTTGAGCCGTTTTGAGGCACCTGCTTTCAACACACGCTCAGCTTCAAAATGAGAATGTTTTCTCTGTTTTGTGTTATTTTCATTTGTTTTTGTTAAAAATCAAAAGTCACTTTCATTAGAAACAACTTCAAGGTTCTGAATTTTTTTTTTAAATGAACACTGACCCTCATATATCTTTAACATAAATCAGACTTAACATTTGACAGAAAGATCTCCTTCGAAGGGAGGTTATTTAGTTGGGGGTAACATAAGGGACTCCTAAATAATTCCACACATGTCAGATAACCTCTCCTGATTCGGTATTACCACGACATGGAGTCACAGACGAAGAAACAACAACACTTCGTGAAAGTGAACCAGCACTTCTGTTCCCAGTCGTCCAGAAGAAGAGGGCACTTCAGTCAGATTGTCTTCAGTGACGTCAAGAAGCCCAGCAGGGGACATAACTACTGGCCTCCTCGTACCTGTGTCACGAGAGTCCTCCTGGTGTTTGTGTTACGAGAGTCCTCCTGGTGTTTGTGTCACGAGAGGCTGTCAGGGTTATTTGTGTGGTCATTATCTGTCGATGAGGCAAGATCTTAGCAGGTTGAATGTGTTTTTCCGAGTTGAAGAATGTAGGAGTGGTGGTGAGTAGACCACCTTGGATTGTACGAGTGCTCTCTATTTGTCTCTCTGTCTCTGTCTGTCTGTCTGTCTGTCTGTCTGTCTGTTCTCTCTCTCTCTCTCTCTCTCTCTCTCTCTCTCTCTCTCTCTCTCTCTCTCTCTCTCCCAAAACAACGTCAAAACGTCTTGTATTCTTTCGTTCTTTCTTTGGCGTTCGACAGCTACGCAGTCAGGGTCTAAGTCCGAGGGATGCCACAAAATCGGCCGTCCGGCGAAGATCGGCTGCCGTCCCCCAGAACTTGGTGTTGAAGTCCGCATCCCCGGGCCAGGACTGATGCCGCGTCTCCTCGTGCAGGGGGCAGTCTCAGAGAATATGGGATGGGGTCTGGTCAGCCTGGCCGCAATCGCATAGGGATGTGGCTGCCACTCCAATCCTCTTCAGGTGTGCTCGGAGGCCGCAGTGTCCTGTGCGAAGGCGGCAGATTGTAGTCTGGTGTCTCCTCTCCAGTGTCCTGATGGGATCCTGGTGCGCCTGGTAGCCTCCGTTCAGGGTGACCCTGCCTCTTCAGAATCTACTGCGGATGAGAGTTTTGGCTTCCTCATACGTGGCAGGAACGGTCGGCTGTGTGAGCTGGCTTCCTTCCTTAGCAAGGTGGTCTGCACGCTCATTGCCTGGGAGGCCCACATGGGCAGGCACCCACTGGAGGGTTGTTGGGGCTGTTTGGGTAAGGGCTGCGAGGGAGGCCTTGAGCGACTGGATCAGTGGACCAGAATCAGATGAGTCAAGGGCCTGGAGTGTGGAGATGGAGTCAGTGAAGACGGAGATTCTGCCAAGGGGTCTTCAACAGGAGGAGAGGAATTCTGCTGCTGTTGTGATGACCAGAACTTCAGCTCTGAAATTAGAACAGAGCTTTTCTCCAGGGGATGCGACACTGCAGGACTCTCCATCAGAAAATCTAACATAGACACCACTGCCTCCGTTGTGTGTGGCTTCCTCTGCTGATCCGTCCGTGTATACATGCGTCCAGGAGCTGGCTGGGTAGGACTCCTCTATCATGGCCAGAGCAGGATCTTGTGAGTAGCTGGTTGCTGGTCTTTGGTGGTGATGCCAGGAACTCTGAGGCTGATGGTGGCCTCTATCTCTTGGTCGAGCCTCCAGTCAGGCAAGGCAAGGTCAGTGCAAGGCTCCCCTTCTGCCGCCAAAACATCGCTGTGCTGTGCTCTGAGTGCCTACACTGGTGGTTATACTGCCGTTTGAGACGGTTCTTTGTGGGCTGCTCCAGTCTGTGGTATAAGTGGTGTGAGGACAGTCTTCTGAGCTTCTCACCTTGCATTAGGACTTTTAGGACTTTCAGGTCGAGTCTTCTCTCCAGGGGCTCGACGTTAGCAGCTTTCTCCATGTCATGGATGGGCGTGGACCTCATGGCTCCAAGAATGAAGCGAAGTCCCATGTTTTGGACTTTGTCGACCCGGCTCTTGTTCGTCTTGGAGGCTGTGCCCCACGAGGTTGAGGCGTACTCCATGGTGGGTCTGACCGCTTCCGTGTAGACCCTGGTGAGAAGCCTGCTGTCCGCTTCCCAAGTCGTCCCGGCCAGCTTCTTCAGCAGGGCTAGTTTGCGGATGCCTCTCCTCTCCATCTCCTCAATCTGGGGTTTCCAGGTCAGGCGGGTGCCCAACTTGACGCCAAGGAATGTTGGTGTGTCCGTCTGGGGCAAGACCTGTCCCTGGAGCCTCAGCTTGACGTGCTCGTTGGCGGTAGAGAGAGAGAAGAGTGTTGCGTTGGTCTTCGTGGTGTTGAGTTCAAGACCCCAGTCGTCTGTTCATGTGGCGATATTGCTGACGACTTCCTGAAACCGGTAGGAGGCCGTGCTGGTGAATTCAAAGGATGTACATACTGCCAGGTCGTCTGCGCGCAGACTGTTGGAGACATGCTTCGTGATGTTGTCTGTAATGTCGTTGATATACAACAAGAACAGTGTTGGGGAAAGCACTCCTCCCTGGGGGACACCTCGCGTAGTTTGACCTTTCTGCTGTGGAAGCCGTCTAGTTTGACCCTTGCGGTCCTGCCGAAGAGATAGTGGTGGATCCACATGTACATCTTGCTACGTACGCCGGCTCGGAGAAGTTTCAGGGTGAGACCCTCCTTCCACACTCTGATAAAAGCTCTCGACAGGTCAAAAAACACGGCCAGTGTCTTCTTCTTCTCCTGAAAAACGTTTACGATGTCCTGGACGAGGAGGGCTAGTTGGTCTTCTGCGTTACGGAATTTCCTGTAGCCGGTCTGGGTAGCTGAAAGGATGTTCTGTGTTTCCAGGAGGAAGGTGAGGCGACGGTTGACCATCCTTTCCAGCAGCTTGCCGACACAGCTCAGAAGGCTGATTGGTCTGTAGCTGTGGGGGTCCTTCTTGTTCTTCCCCTTCTTTGGAATCGGGATGATCTCTGCTTCTTTCCAGATGGAGGGCACAACTCCTGCTGTCCAGCTGTGGTTGAAGATCTGAAGCAGCACTGTTCTGGATGCTGGTCCCAGGTGCTTCAGCATGTCGCCAGTGACGCCATCAGGCCGCGAAGCTTTCTTGGGCTTCAGCTTGCGAATGCCTTGCTTCAGCTCCTTCACGGTAAAAGACTCGCTCGTACAGCTGTCATTTATGCCATGTAGGTCTGATGTCAGAAGTTCTGTGGTTTCTTCTCGAACCTGCTTGAGGCGCTGTCTGGGCATGTGGATCGTACTCTCCTTTCAGTACAGCTCCGCAAAGGTGTTGGCTGCGGCCTTTTCTGTTTTCAGCTGATTGTCCTGCTCAATGACGGTCTTGCCTCTGCTGGGGTTGTCATTGTTCAGTTTCTTCGTCAGCTTCTAGAACATCTGGACATGCGATAGGGATGGTTTTGTTCTCAATGTCTGTCTCCATGCTCAGGGAAGCTGTCTTGTCTTGCCAGCTCTTGCGTGTTGCTTGCAGCTTTTCCTTTATGAACGAGGCTTTCGCTCTGTTGTGGGTCTCTACGTTCTCGTCAGTGGGGGAGCTCTCCATCGTGTTCCTGGTTTCACTGAGGGTTTTGTGCAGGGTGTCGAGCTCAGGTGACCTGTAGGGGCGATAGTTCCTGCGTTTGCCTCGTGGAATAGCTGCCTGCGCCGCATCTAGCACCGCCTTGTTAAAAAAACTTGGCGTTTTCGTTGATGTCGTGGTGTGACACCGTCAGCGCTGAAGTCCTCTTATCTACCTTGTGCTTGAACAGGTCCCAGTTTGCTTTCTTGTAATTCCAGCTTCCCGGGAGCCTGGTTGGATGGATGTCAATGGATGTCTCTGTACTGTGATGTATAGTCTTGTATTGAAAACGGCATAATATCGGCTAGGAAAACAACACTTTCAGCATCTAAACTATCAGAGTCCTGAATATAATTCGGACGTGCGCATGTGCGTGGGTGTGTGCGTGCGTGCGTGTGTGTGTGTGCGTGTGTGTGCGCGCGCGCGCGCGTGTGTGTGTGTGTGTGTGTGTGTGTGTGTGTGCAGAGACAGAGAGAGAGAGAGAGAGAGACCTGTGTGTGTGTGTGTGTGTGTGTGTGTGTGTGTGTGTGTGTGTGTGTGTGCGCGCGCCGCGCGCGCGCACGTTCGTGTGAGCGCACATGCATGCGTATCTGTGTGCGCGTGTAGGAGTGTGTGCGTGTGTGTGTGTGTGTGTGTGTGTGTGTGTGTGTGTGTGTGTGTGTGTGTGTGTGTGTGTATTGTGTGTGTGTGTGCGTGTGTGTGTGTATGCACGTGCGCACTTCTTGCTTTTAATTTCTCACCTTTTTTTCTCGAAGTAGTTTCATTCCACATAAAACCAAACACACACACACGCACGCACGCACGCACGCACGCACACACACACACACGTACACACACACACACACACACACACACACACACACACACACATACACACACACACAAAGAGAAGAAGAAGAAGAAGAAGGAAGAAGAAATTCACTATTTGCTTTAACAAACGGTGCAGTTTGCCGACATTGCAGTTATCGGTGTGTATGACTCAAACGCTGTCCAGTTGGACCTGACAGTTTGTGCATGTTGCCACAGCAGTAAATCAGCAGGGACGGCGGTGTGTGTGTGTGTGTGTGTGTGTGTGTGTGTGTGTGTGTGTGTGTGTGTGTGTGTGTGTGTCTGTGTGTGTGTGTGTGTGTGTGTGTGTGCGTGCGTGCGTGCGTGCGTGCGTGTGTGTGTGTGTGTGTGCGTCTATGTATGTGAGTGTGTGTTGTGTGTGTGTGTGTGTGTGTGTGTGTGTGTGTGTGGTGCGAGTGTGTGTGTGTGTGTGTGCGTGTGTGTGTGTGTGCGAGTGTGTGTGTGTGTGAGTGAGCGTGTGTGTGTGTGTGTGTGTGTGTGTGTGTGTGTGTGTGTGTGTGTGTGTGTGTGTGTGTGTGTGTGAAAAGCGCATACGTGTGCGTGTATGTGAATGCTCGTGTATGTGTATGTAAGGGTAGGTGTGTGTGTGTGTGTGGGGGGGGGGGGGGGGGGAGTAGACGTGGTGTTTGAGGCAGAATTAAGATCAAAGAATGGCAGTCCATCTTTGTCGTCTGTCTGTCTGTCTCCTACCCCACCGCCAGCTTCTCTCTCTCTCTCTCTCTCTCTCTCTCTCTCTCTCTCTCTCTCTCTTTCTGTATATATGGTGTGTGGTGTGATGGTGGTGGTGGTAATAGTAGTGGTGTGTGTATGTGTGTGTGTGCGCGCGCGCGCGCGCATGGTGTGTGTGTGTGTGTGTGTGTGTGTGTGTGTGTGTGTGTGTGTGTGTGTCGCTGTGTGTGTTGCTGTGTGTGTCTCTCTCTGTCTGTCTCTTTTCAGAACCAGCCTCAACAGCTGTAGTTTCTTTGCTTGCTTCAGTTTCAAACCATTTTATTCGTGAACTTCCATGTCTTTTCTTTCTTTTTTTTCTCTCTTTTTAGTCTCGGAGGAAATGGTGGGCACACGCTCACACATGCACGCGTGCGTACGTGCGCGCATGCATGCCTGAACACGCACGTGCCTGCACGTTTGTGTCAATGGAGTGCGTATGTGGGCAGGACTCACTTGCACGTACACGCTCGCCAGTGTATGTCCAGTGACACAGATTCTAGGTGTCAGCTTTCAGTTCAGTGCCGTGGACTGACTCATACAACCAGGCCAGTTCCTTACTGACGAGTCTCAAGCGGAGACGAAAGGGGACTCCGGGCAGTCCGAAGACGGGTCTACATTCTCTGCAAAGGGATCTGTTGACAAGACAAGAGTTTGGTGGTTCCCATTTGCCGTCAGTGGAAGGTTTAATATTGACGCTATAACGCCATGCTTGTCACCATTCTCCCTCCTTCCTACTCCTTTCAGCAACCACCACACCCCCTCACCCCCACTTCCAATCCTCCTCCCCCCCCTCCCCCTCATCTTTGCCAATCACGGGGAGTTCTTTCTATGCATTTCTTCCTGTCCAGTTTTACCATGCGGTCATCGCCTCACAGCTGCGCGTCCCCAAGCTCTGGTTACCCTTGACAATGTGATCAGGACTCGTTGGAGAGCGATTCCACAACATCAGCTTAACCGGCTGATTATTTTCTGACCGAGGCAGATCCAGGTACTGCGTTCAAACCCAGGGAGCTCACACAATATATTTAGCCTAACGGTGATGATGCGAAACTCACTCCCAAAAGTCAGTTCGTTGATTCCTGAATTTGTATTTCCGTTCATCTATCCTTCAATCAAATCGTTCACTTGTATCGTTTTTATATACCTAGAAAGTAGATGGCCGTTATATTCCTGAAACAGCGACGAGTACACCCATGGGAACGCTCCCATGGAGGTTCTGTCACGTCCGTATGCCATCACACAATAGCATCTGCCAGGGAGCAGTTATGTCCCTTGACGTCTCAATGGCGTGCCCCGTGGGTCGCGCCTATGTCAACACAGCGCAGACTTCCAAAGGTGGTGCAGGACTGCTCCCAGCTGCTTGGTTCGGCTGTTGAAGGTGGTACTTTCTGGGTCCCACTCGCACCTACGGGTGTATCTTTTTCTGGTCTACCTAAAAAGTTATAATGATCATCAGTACACTCTTGTGACCAGTTTTCAGTCCCCCCCCCCCCCCCCCCCCACATACACACACACACGCAAACACACACACACACAAACACACATCAATGATCATAAACGGGTTTTGAGCCGAAGAGAGAGAGAGAGCACAGCGGGAAGCGGATTATACATACCGACCTTCCAAGGCAAAAGTGGTGGTAAGCCATCATGCCTGCTGGATTTGTCCCTTCCCCTACTTACAGTTGTCAGTCAGCGACAGTGGGGTCCTCTTGAGGATCCCGGCGTTTTCACCCCCTACTGCTGCAGGGCCATAAACTGACACTGTTCCCCCTGGGTGGGAGGTCGCTATCACTAGCTGGCACGTGCATTAGAGAGAGAGAGGGAGAGAGAGAGAGAGAGAGAGAGGGGGGGAGGGGCACACCCACATACAGGGAGAAAGAGAGAGAGAGGGGGGAACACACACGCAGAGAGAGAGAGAGGGGGGGAGGGGAAATTGAGAGGGAGAGAGGCAGACAGAGAGACAGAAAGACAGAGTGGCAGAAAGACAGAGACAAAGAGAAAAAGACAGACAGAGAGAGGGGAGAGAGAGAGAGAGAGGAGAGAGAGAGAGAAGACAGACAGACAGACAGACAGACAGACAGACAGACAGAACAGAGAGGAAGAGACAGACTGACAGACAGACAGGCACAGAGAGAGAGAGAGAGAGAGAGAGAGAGAGAGAGAGAGAGAGAGAGAGGAGAGAGAGAGACAATGACAATGACAATGACAAAGTTTTATTCAGTTTAGGCCAAGGCCCCTCACTGAAGGGGTATGTATAGAGAAACAAATAAATAAAGCAAAATATTACCTCTTGCGATCGATATTGTTTACATACAAAAGCATAATATACATGCACATCAGTCACGCACGTACACATCCACTCACATTCCCGGACATTCGTTCACCTCATTCACCTAGTCCTTAGAGAGAGAGAGAGAGAGAGAGAGAGAGAGAGAGAGAGAGAGAGAGAGAGAGAGAGAGAGAAGGTGGTAGGAGGTGGCGAGGGTGGAAAAGGAAGGGGTGGTAGGGGCAGGATCAATAAATAGTAGTTCAGTTCCTTGTTGAGGACGATGACTCAGCTGTGGGACTTTGCTGTGAAGGTTGGTGGTTTACGACACTAACCACTTTATCACTGCTTCAGTCGGCGAAGGATCATAAACTGTATCCACCCACCTACCCACGCATTCCCAGCCTCCACACGCACACATGATCCCTCGAACACATGAGTGTGGGTATCGAGCGGAGGAGGCTAGGAAGTATGCAACTACTATACATTATTTCTCTTTTCATGTCTTATTGGCCAGATGCTGTCAGTGTTTGTGTGATGCGCGTGCGCCCTAGATGCGCGCGCGCGCGCGCGCGGTGTGTGTGTGGGGTGTGTGTGTGTGTGTTCAAAATTATCTTTACTGAGGGTTTGAAGAATAAGCTGTCAACCTTTTTTTCACATCCTGCCCTCATGCGTGCGTGCGTGCGTGTGTATGTGTGCACGTGTGTTGCACTCATACTATGTATGTGTGTGTGTGTGTGTGTGTGTGTGTGTGTGTGTGTGTGTGTGTGGTGATAGAGAGAGAGAGACAGACAGACAGACAGAGAGACAAAGAGAGAAACAGACAGAGAGAGAGAGAACAAGCACATGCAGTGATTGCATGTATTGTGATTTAAAATCAGACAAAACCATACACCGTTGTTATACTGTATAATACACTCAAAGATAAGAATACCAAGATATCTCAACTTCTTTACAGAGTCAGTGTCAAAATCTCCAGCAAAAGCACAAAAACACACGTATGCTTTTCCAACCGTAAACATACAATGGCATAGCCCCATTTGAATTCTCTATAACACACACACACACACACACACACACACACACACACACACACTATATACATGTGTGTGTGTGTGTGTGTGTGTGTGTGTGTGTGTGTGTGTGTGTGTGTGTGTGTGCGTGCGTGCGTGCGTGCGTGCGTGCGTGCGGGTGTGTGTGTGCGCGCGCGCGCGTGCGCTGAAACAAATAAGTAATGACGGCAAACAAGAAGATGCTAACAATTCCTCTGTCATTGAAACAATGACTTCGCAAAGAGTAAAAAGAAATAAAAGGGAAGGGGGGGGGGGGGGGCGGTATGAGAAAGAAAATATGAATGAAAAAGAGAGCATAGGCATGTTAACATTAAATCCTTCATAGCGGCATACTGGGGCCATCGCAGACAGCCTTGACAACAAAACCATCCATATCGCATGTCCAGCTGGGGCCCTCGCAGACTGCCTTGACAACAGAACCATCCATATCGCATGTCCAGTCATCCTTCATCAGCTGGATCAGACTCATCAGTGAAACTCGGCTGGATAAGTCCATCCTCTCTCGGCATCAAATGGAAATTTCATACCTGTATTTCTGTGGTCTTCTCACCACCAACGGGCTCAAAACGAAATCCAGTGAAATCCCAAAGCAACCAGCGTAGGGTAACACACACACACACACACACACACACACACACACACACACACACACACACACACACTCACATACACATCTGTATCAATGTTTGAACCGACGCTTGAAGATCCATCTAAGCACACAAGGCAATCAAAAGTGCCAACAGTCAGAGTGATGGGCCTTGCTGCTTAACAATGCAAACATTGTCAGTCACGTCAGTGCTGACAGCCGCTACGAATTATGCAGAACAGCTTTTACTTGGATTTTGCTTGGATCTTTTAAGAGATTCGGTCTCCGCTGATTGACCAAGCAACACTATCAGAATAACACAGAGATCAAAACTGTGGACAAGTTCTGCTGTCTGGGCAGCCCTGTAAGCAGCAACGGATCTCTGGATGAAGAAGTGACGTTGCGCATCTCAA
>CM065734.1:35790132-35797632 GCA_033310375.1 Conus canariensis | reverse complement strand
TGCAGGGAAGGAGGTGGGGGGGGGGAAGTGGGAGAGGGAGTGGGGGTTGGGGAAACACAGGGGTTACAGCAAAGCGAGGCATCTGCTCGCAACATGCCGTATTCTGAATGGCCATCCTTCGCAGTGAATGTGCCCAACACTTTTTGTCTCTGGCTTAGACTTTGGATGGGGTTCATGTGTGAGTTATGACCAATCACTGTATCCCATGTTACGAGAATTTAGAAGGTAGATCCAAGACTGAGGCCACATATTGCGTTTCCAAGATGTTACACAAATTGGTAACCCCCCCGCCCCCGTACCCTTGACCTTTGACTTCAGTGACATTCAAACTCCCTGTACGTTCCATATTCTAGGATACTTCATGAACACTGAACATGACATGGTTCCCATGCATTTTTGGTCCAAAACGCCATGGACCATTCCAAGATCTCATATGGGCCATGCAGACATCTGTTAGGATGAAAATGCCATCTCCCTGGAACAAATCACAAAAGCAACAAGCCTGTGCTTCTTCAATATGCTGCTTTCAACAAGCAATTTTTCTTTTCACTTCAAAATGAAACTTATGATGAATTCTTCACACCCACAATCGTTCCGCCTGTTAAACTATACAAGGCCAATGTTTGTTCTACACGACTAAAACCTTTCTCATTTACAACCACCACCCTCACCCTCCACCCCAGAAATTGCATCCAGAAGATTAGCAGTGCCATGCAAACAGAAACACAGTCTTGAAGACTCAACAACAAGCAGCTTACTCCAAGGATCTCCAAGACCTGACAAATCTCCTGACCAGAACCAACAAGGTACATGGGAACCATCCACACAAGGCTGACAAGATTTCATCCGTTATCTTTCTTTTGTTTAGTTTGACCTTCCATTCCCCTGGATGTCACTCTCGCCAGCCATCACCCTTCACTTGACTAAAACCGATGAAAAACGGAAGCAAAATCCGACTAAACTCATGGTTTGTTTGTTTTTATTTCAAAGAGGTTTTTTTTGGTCAGGATCTTTAATACTTAATATTGTTTTCCACACACAAACACATATGTAATATTGTTTTCCACATGCAAACACATATGTAATATTGTTTCCCACACACAAACGCATATGCAATATTGTTTTCTACACACAAACACATATGTAATATTGTTTCCCACACTCAAACACATATACAATAATTATTGTTTTCCACACACAAACACATAGGTAATATTGTTTTCCACACACAAACACATTCGTAATATTGTTTTCCACACACAAACAGATACGTAATATTGTTTCCCACACACAAATACATGTGTAATATTGTTTTCCACACACAAACAGATATGTAATATTGTTTCTCCACACACAAACACATATGTAATATTGTTTTCCACACACAAACAGATATGTAATATTGTTTCCCACACGACACACAAATACATATGTAATATTGTTTCCCACACACAAACACACATGTAATATTGTTTCCCACACACAAACACATATGTAATGTTGTTTCCCACACACAAACACATATGTAATATAGTTTCCCACACACAAACACATATGTAATATAGTTTCCCACACACAAACACATATGTAATATTGTTTCCCACACACAAACACATATGTAATATTGTTTCCCACACACAAACACATGCAATGTTCTGCTGGCTGCAGGCCTGGAGGTCATGCTTTCAATGGCATCTGTTCGTGGTATCTTTCAGTTCCAGCCAATTCCTATCCCAACCTGTTTTGTGTCTTACAGACTCAAATGGGAGGGCTGGAATCTCATCTTCTTCATTTTCTTTCACATCGATCAGCATAAAAAGAAAATCTCAAATTCTGTAGCCCTTCACACCCTCCTCTCATGGTGAACTCAGTTTCGATGTCCTCTCCATGTCTGTGGGCCTTGGTTTGATTCCGTCAGGGGTCACCGGTATCAGCAAGTTCATGGTAGTCGTCGTTTGAAGGACGTGGTGGCACCCTCAGGACAGAGAGCTCACTCACGCCGGCTCTGCGACTAAGCCATTCATTTATTGTCATCAGTTGGGGGCTCAGTAGGTGGTGTTCTGCATATATTGGATCAGAACAGGTGCCACTGAACACCACTAATGCGACTCAGCAGCAGTGCATTGTCTCCTCCGGTGGGTTGCCTTCTGATGACCTGACATTGACTGCTCCCTGTGGATTGCCGGTACCGGGGCTGCGGCAGGTCAGACCGGGCTGTGGCTGTGAGGAAGAGGAGGATGGGGGGAGGGGGGGGAGGGGGGGGGGTTGGAATGAGCCACATGGGAGCAAATGCCACTGATGTGGCACAGAAGATAGGACAGAAGAAAAAAAGACTGGAATCTCAAGAGTCGAGTCTGACCCGAAAACATTCCATTTTTCCACGGCATATCCACAGAATCCTGTGCAGGAGCAGCACGGGTTGAACACAGACACTGTCGCCGTGGAGCATCTCTTATCTGTGATCTGAAACAGAATGGAAAAATATTTTAGGGAAGTACTAACAGCAGAAACTCAACAGATGGAATGTTGCATCATAATGATTGAGAACATTTATGACACCTCCTCAAATAACGCTCCAGGCATTTTACTATAGCCCCTTGAGAGGCCCATGGCTCTTTCCAGAACAAACACTATCACCCATCTACTGTCATGTTTGTAGCTTTCTGTTTTCTTTCACTCTCTTTAACTCTGCCCCTTTTCCCTTATTTCCCTTCTTTTTGCTGTGGTTGTTGTTGTTGCTCTTGCTTTGTTGTTGTTGTTGTTATTGCTGCTGCTGTTGTTACTGTTGTTGTTGCTGTTTTTCTTCTTCTTCTTCTTCCTCTTCTCCTTCCCGTTTGTCTTTTTCTTCTTCTTTTCATTTTTTTTTAACTCCTTCCTTTCCTCTAATCTTTTTTTTTCCGCTTTTGTGGCTCTTTCAACTGCATTTGTCCTAGAAATGTACTTTTCTTTTTTCTTTTTGTGTCACTGTTCATAACATACCTTTACTGGGGTTACATCTGGCAACTTTGCAGTGAAAATGTACGTACAGTCAGAAGTGAATACTAGCAGAGAATATCTGATTGTCTACACAGGTTTCTTTATATGTCACTGCATTTAAATGTTTTTCATTAATTTTTCACTTTCCAAAATCTGGAACTGATAAACTAAGCAGAGCGACTGACTCTCTGCACAGACTGATCTTATCTGCCTCATGGACGCCAATAATTCAGCTTTCATGGGATAAATTGAAATGCGTTTGTTTTCTGTTTGAAGATTTCACTTTCTTAGTTTGCTCCTTTCTCAGAATGGGACTTTCTTTATTTTTAACCTAAATGTTGACAGCCCTGAAAAGGCCCTGAGTGTTTGGGCTTAGCTGTAACAATAAAAGTCTTCAGTTTAAGGGTCAGGAATGTGTGCATACATCAAATGCAGTTTCAGTTTCAGTTTCATCAAGGAGGCGTCACTGCATGCGGGCTAGTCCATATACACTACACCTCATCCACCAAGTTTTGAGACCACACTGCGCATGATTTGAAGCTGATGGATAAATGAATTAATGACTAAGATGAGAGAATTTCAGAAGAGGGTCTCGTGGCTTCAATTTAGCAGATGTCTGACTTACGCTGGTCAGACTAACACTGGCTGTGCCACTATTATCCTTGTATGTGTGTGTGGTGAGTGTACACATGTGTGTGTACGGGTGTGTGGGCATAGGCCCAAGTGTGTGTGCCAGTGTATGCAGTGCACGAGCACATCAAACTACACAACAAATAAACAGGAACAAACAGCAATGCCAGGAGTGCCTTACCCCCTCTGCATCTTTCATGGGCACACTTCTCAAACATCTGGGACACAGCCCTACTACCAGGGACAACTGTCACGACAGCACATACATCACAACCACAATAAATACAAAAAGAAAGTTTGTCTTTCAAAACTCCTACAGAAGTCTTGCGAGTTTTTAATGTCTGGAAGAAGTCAGAGGTATGCGCTCTTCAGATATCACCACTGTTTGTAGCTGTGACGAGTCACAGTCATAGTCTGCATATGGTATGACTCTTACATCCTGTCTTTTCTTTGCTTCCCTTTGACATCATTTTGTCTCTCTCAACACTTCAGCAGGCAGTTTATACACATGGAGGTTGATCAATCTGGTAATGTTTGGGTCCATCATTCGCTAGTCTTTGTCACTGGGCTATCATGATCATTCGCTAGTCTTTGTCACTGGGCTATCATGATCATTCGCTAGTCTTTGTCACTGGGCTATCATGATCATTCGCCAGTCTTTGTCATTGGGCTATCATGATCATTCGCCAGTCTTTGTCACTGGGCTATCATGATCATTCGCCAGTCTTTGTCATTGGGCTATCATGATCATTCGCTAGTCTTTGTCACTGGGCTATCATGATCATTCGCTAGTCTTTGTCACTGGGCTATCATGATCATTCGCTAGTCTTTGTCACTGGGCTATCATGATCATTCGCTAGTCTTTTGTCACTGGGCTATCATGATCATTCGCTAGTCTTTGTCACTGGGCTATCATGATCATTCGCTAGTCTTTGTCACTGGGCTATCATGATCATTCGCTAGTCTTTGTCACTGGGCTATCATGATCATTCGCTAGTCTTTGTCATGATCATTCACTAGTCTTTGTCACTGGGCTATCATGATCGTTCACTAGTCTTTGTCACTGGGCTATCATGATCATTCACTAGTCTTTGTCACTGGGCTATCATGATCATTCGCTAGTCTTTGTCACTGGGCTATCATGATAAAGCTATAATGGAAAGTAACTAAATCGAATCCAGTCTACAAAAAGCAAACCTCTTTTTTTTCCCCAGTTACATCTGTTCATAGATTAACAAATGCTGAATCAAAATTCCACTAAACTTGAATTTGATAGCTTTCTCAAACATGTTTGCTTTCTAACTATTACAGAATCAAGTAGAATCAGGTCAAACTTATTCCGCTGAAGACGGGTATGTAAGGAGAAAAAAAATGGAAATCCGTGGCATCCTCATTGACTGGCTTCAGAGGAAAAAAGTCTCAAACTCTGGGGCCTTCCATGTTCTGCAATCATTGTGACCTCTTTTCGACTGCCTCTCCATGTCCATGGCCTCAATTTGATTCTGTTGGGGTCATCAGTATCAGCAAATTCTTGAGCACTGTCAATGCACGGACATGGTGGTGCCCGAAGGGAGAGTTCACTGATGCCAGCTCTGTGACAAAGCAATTATTGTCATCAGCAGGGGGCTTAGCAGGTGATGTCCTGCATATGCTGGATCAAAACAGGCATCATTGACGAGTTGCCTCATGATGACCTGAGACTGATGCTCCCTGTGGATTGCTCGTGTGGGGCTGTGGTGGACCAGGCCAGGATGTGGCTGTGGATGGCACAGAAGGCGGCATAGCTTTAAAAAAAAAAAAATAGTAAACAAAAACAAAAAACACCAAAGGCAGGAGGTGGACAAAGGAGGGGGGATGGGAGACAAGGGGTGGGGAAGGGAACAGTGGAAAGGGAAGAGGGATGGAGAGGTGTGAGATGGAGAAGAGGAAAAGTATGATGGGGCTGGCTGGAAGGAGGGGGGGGGGTGTGACAGGGGAAGAGGAGGGAGAATGGGGGGGGGGGACTGCTGGACAGGTGGAGGAGGGGGCACAGAAAGGAAAGGTGGGAAGGGGGAGGGGAGGAGAAAGGGGACAGCTGATAATCTATAAATGGCAAACAAGAAACAAGGATACTGCCCAAAGAATATTACAAAGTTTACCGTTGAAATGTATGTTCTTCGGTATGTTCTGTATAACATCATTTCAGAATCAAATGGGTGACCTAGTCTTGAATTAATGTTCTATATGGTAATTATTTGTGTTTATATATGTGGGGTTTTCTCCCCCCCCCCCCCCCCCCCCTCCCCGCCCCCCCCCCCCCCCCCTCCCTTTTTCTTCTGTGTGCACAAATTAGTGTGTGAGGTATTGGATAAGCTTTAATTTTTCTTCTTTTTTTTTTTGCAGGGGAGGGGAGGGGGGATGGAGAACAGAAATGTGGGTTGCAGTAAAGAGAATTTTCTTGTTTGCTTCGAATGCCTTTGTATTTCACTTACACAAGACCTAGCGCAGCGAGAGTCGCAGCAACAGCATCAGCTGGGAGTTATTTCCCTTGCCTGTATGCCACAAAAGGAGCCAACTTTTCATACTAATGCATTATCAGTCACTGTTCAAGCCACTCCCCATGTCAACACCAAGCCATAGACGATCATCCTCTCACACCTGTCTTGGCCAGGAGACTGACCGACGCTAGGCAGACTTCTGACGTCTGGTGCTCTGCTATCTGCTGCCTTCTTCCTTCTGTCGTCTGGACACCTCCTGCACAGTGATGTAACATTGGAATGATGTAATCATGTCAGTGTGCTCTTGCACGTGTGCATGTGTGTGTACATGAGACAGTGCTTTCCGTGTGTGAGACCCTGTGTGTGTGTATGTGTGTGTGTGTGTGTGTTTCTGTGAGTGCATATGTATCAGTGAGTGCATGACTCTGGTGTGGTGGTGTGGTGTGTGTGTGTGTGTGTGTGTGTGTGTGTGTGTGTGTGGTCAGAGTCGCTGTACCTGGTCTAGGGGAGGTAACCATGCTTAAATACACACATTATTATTCCCATGCAAGTAGTTATCTCCCATTCATGCAGCACTGCTCCTACACCTTCCTATCCAACCTCACCACACTTGGCTACACTCAGGCTTCACCAGATCTATGCAATGGCAATCTCCATGAACGTACACACCTAAGAGTTTGATGCGAACTCACTGTGGGCAAGTTCCCATACATTTTCAGCTGTTTTTGTTGCTTCACAACTGATCTGGGTCAGTGACTGGTATACCAAATCAAATCAGCACTTTGCTAGTCATTTGATAATTCACCTGGCTGATTAATGAATTTGTTACTTTTCACACAAATGAAGATGTAGTCTTCTGGTCATTTACATGGTCACATGAAACTGTCTGTATTAGGTCAGTCACAAAGAGATAATCAAACAAATCGGAATTACATCAACCGCCAAGGCTATGATAAACAAAATTTTCTCTTCTTTTTTTTTGTTTTGCCTACCCCTTTGTTTTCAGTTTTTAAGGATAGAACGAACTTTGAAACCGAGTCCCTGTGAAATGCATTATCACGATGTAAAATTTCCCCACCCCACCCGCTGGTCCGTGCAGTCGGTCAGTGAGGCTGGTCTGTCTGTCTGCCGGTCTCTCTTTTTCACACAATCTAGCGGTAATGACATAGGCTTTCTTAGCATCTACAAAGGAAAATGAATAACAGTTACTTCAGAACAAAAAAAAAAATTCAGCAGGTGGTCGGCAGGATTTTAATTAAGCTAAAGCAACCCCCCACCACGCAATCCCCACACCACCTCCACCCCCCCTTTTACAGGAAAATAAAACTGATTTTAAACTGAGAACAAGATGAACGCAAATGAGCTTACACTAAACAAGGCATAAATTAAAGCTGATTTAACGTACGCAGCACAAAGC
>CM065734.1:35772632-35782632 GCA_033310375.1 Conus canariensis | reverse complement strand
CTGCGCCCCTCGTTTGCCCCCCTCCCCCCCCCCCCCCCCCCCCCCCTCCAATCCTTCCTCGCAAATAAAAAAATGCGTCTCCAAACGGGCTAGCTGACCCAGATCGGCGTTAAATGTCAAACGGCCTTGAAAAGGTCAATGTGGCCTGGATCAAGGTTAAAAGTTGAGTTACTTAAAATGGGTTGTGGTGCCCTTTTTCAAGTTTAAAACAAAAAACAACAAAAAAAATAACATAGGCCACTCTTAATGATCTGTTGTGATGCAGATTGAGGCCAAAGGTGAAGCTGAAAGGCATTCCATCATGACAAACATACAAACAAAGTGATGCAGACTGAGGCCAAAGGTGAAGCTGAAAGGCATTCCATCATGACAAACATACAAAGTGATGCAGACTGAGGCCAAAGGTGAAGCTGAAAGGCATTCCATCATGACAAACATACAAACAAAGTGATGCAGACTGAGGCCAAAGGTGAAGCTGAAAGGCATTCCATCATGACAAACATACAAACAAACGAGCAAACAGACGCGAGTAAAAACTTGAAGCTTTTTGGCGAAGGTAATAACTAGGACACATAAGAGACCACAGCTCTCCACTAAAGTACAAGAGGCCGTTTGGTGGCAGGTTTCTATCCCTATTATCTGTCTGTGTGCATTAACTGAATGTCTACCCCCACCCAATTCCCTTGCACCTATCTCCAATCCCCCTCGATCGTCTTCTCTCCTTCCTCCTTGCGGCTGGATAAACTATATAAGCAAAGTTCTATCGATTCTCTTGTGACACCTGGAAGTGACTTCACCTCTGATACCTGGAAGGAACTTCACCTCGTGACGAAAGCCCACTGCGCCGAAGTGACTTGAGAAGTAACGGAAATGCGAATGAGGTCACCAGTCGTTTGACAGGCTTCAAGTTCGATTGGAAAGAGCTGTGTGATGGTTGTTCTTGGTATTGTTTTCCCATCAGACGTGGTTTCGCGCTCCTGTATGTACAGTCATGAGACTGTGTCAGAGTGATCTGACAATAAGAATGCAGGAAGATCTGAAACGAAAGTGGGTAGGTGTTCTTGTGTTGTTTCTTTCTTTCTGTTTTTTTCTTTCTTTCTTTCTTTTTTTTTTCTTTCTTTCTTTCTTTCTTTTTTTTTTCTTTCTTTCTTTCTTTCACTTTTTTCATTTTTGTTGTTGTTGTTGTTGTTATGTGGTGGTGGTGGTGGTTTGTTTTCTGTTCGATGAATTTACAGTATTAACACCACCATCACCACCAACAGCAACGGAGTAAAGAATGGTTGTACTACTACTACTACTACTACTACTACTACTGTTGCTGCTGCTGCTGCTGCTACTACTACTACCACTTCTGCTGCTGCTGCTTCTGCTGTTCTGCTACTTATGATGTTACTGTTACTACTACTAACCAAATAATGCTAGTCATGATGATGGCGATGATAATGATGATGATAATGGTGGTGGTGGTGGTGGTGGTGGTGGTATAGTGATTGCTGTGATACATTAAAAAAAAGTTGTTGTCAGAGAAGCACTATTAGTCGCAGTAGTTGTGATAATGATGATTGCACGTGTTTTTAATTATTAAATTACTATTTATTTTTCTTTTGTCCTCACCATAATTTTTGGCAAAAGACAAGCAATAGCATGCCGTAAAGAGCAGAAAACATTGACAGCAAAGAGACAGAGATCATGAAACTGACAACAAGACAGACAGCGAAACTAACGATGCTACAGAAGATTTCGTTAGACATGAAGTTCAAAGCTTAATGAAAATGGGTTACAACGCATCATACCCTACACACTGTCCTTTGTTAATTGTTCAGACTGTATTCAGAGAAACTGAATCTTACTTTCATATCATAAAAAGTGGATACTGCTGAATTGTGAAAACCAGTTCACAGTTTCAATGTTTCAAAGTCACCTTGCTGTATAAACTGTTCTGCACTTTCGTCAGTTGGTTCTATGTTGCTTACAAGTTGTCACGAAATACAGTGCGCTCCAAAGTTCCGCTCGGGTGAGTCATTACTCTCAGGTCTGCAGGTGTTTTGTCTTCGCTGTCACCATGTTGTTATCTGTCAGTCCTCAGACTATGATATTATTCATCTTTTCCAGCTAATTACAAATGTCATGGCAAGTCTTCGGGACCGGAGCAGCACGTGCGAGAATTGTGTGTCAAGTGAGAGAGAGAGAGAGCTGAACGCCGAGCTTCTCGCTATCTAGGGCTACACTTTAACCACTTCACCGTTGTTTCACACCGTTGGTTGAAAGGAAGGGCAACTCTTTGTCTCTCCGTGACTTCTAAGTTACCAAGTGAAGGCGTTCTGCTGACATTACTTTTTTTTTTTTCAGCTACAGGTCGGCTCTAGGTTTTGGGGCATGTGCCGTTCAGACAGCTTTGTTGTTTTCGTACTTTTTCTACATACTTCATTTACATGGTCTTACGTTTTCTTCTACTTTCAAAGCCGTTCAGACAGCCTAACTGTTTTCCTACCTTTTTCTACAGTTGTCGTTCAGGCTGTTTTTTCCTTTTTTTTTTTTTTTTTTTACATTCAACATATGTCACTCAGACAGTCTGTTTTCCTACTTTTTACTACGTATGTTGTTCAGACAGTCTGTTTTCCTACTTTTTACTACATATGTCGTTCAGACAGTCTACTGTTTTCCTACTTTTTACTACAGATGTTGTTCAGACAGCCTAACCGTTTTCCTACTTTTTACTACATATGTCGTTCAGACAGCCTACTGTTTTCCTACTTTTTACTACAGATGTTGTTCAGACAGCCTAACTGTTTTCCTACTTTTTACTACAGATGTTGTTCAGACAGCCTAACTGTTTTCCTACTTTTTACTACAGATGTTGTTCAGACAGCCTAACTGTTTTCCTACTTTTTACTACAGATGTTGTTCAGGCAGCCTAACTGTTTTCCTACTTTTTACTACAGATGTTGCTCAGACAGTCTAACTGTTTTCCTACTTTTTACTACAGATGTCGTTCAGACAAATTAGCTGTAGATATGTCGTTCAGACAGCCTTACTGTATTTCTACTTTTTCTACCTATGTCGTTGCGAAAAACCGAACAGTTTTCTACTTATTCTAGTCGTTCAGACAGCCTTACCGTTTTCTTACTTTTTTTTTCTAATATGTTGTTCAAACATCCATACTGTTTTCCTACTTAACAGCCTTATCGTTTATCTCCTTTTTTTTCTACAAATGTCGTTCAAACAGCTTTTCTGTCCTACTGTTTCGACATATGTCGTTGCGAAAAAACTTACTGTTTTTTGTTTGTTTGTTTGTTTTGTTTTCTAGTCGTCAATGTAGCCTTACAATTTTCCAACTTTTTTCTACAGATGTTTTTTTTAAACAGTTTAACTGTTTTTCTACTCCTTTCAGACACATGTATGTCAAATAGACTTACTGTTATTGTTCTTTTTCGTTTGATCGCTTGTTTATTTGTTTTTCTAGCAAGTGTCGGTCAGACTGCGTCACTGTTTTCATATTTTTAACGGTACCTTTCAGACAGCTTTACTGGGTTTGTTTTTTGTTGTTTTTTTTTTTACTTTTAAAAAATCTTATTTGATTTTTTTTCAGGATTTTACTACATGTGTTGTTCAAACAACGTTACTGTTTTTCTACTCTTTACTACATGTATTTTTCAATCAACTTTTCTTATTTCCTGGTTTCTGCTACTCCTGAATTTCAACCAGTACGAATGTTTCTACTACATGTGTCATTCTACACTGTACTTGATTTCTACACTGACGTATACACATCTGAAAGGGACATATGTTGGTTTTTTTTATTGGTTGTTATAAGCTACTGCACAAGATTGCTGTATCTTCTAGAAAGATTCAAGGTCAGACAAAAATGATGATGAAGAAATAAAACTGATCCCTGTGGACACAGAAGAAAGAGTGATAGGTGTCACCACATGTATCATCATTCGTATAAACGGTCCTTTATCGTATTGAGTACAATTGGTTCTTACCTTATGTATATATAGATACTCCTGTATCATCCTATGTATGAATAATCCTGAATGAGAGAGAGAGAGAGAGAGAGAGAGAGAGAGAGGAGAAAGGGGGGGGGGGAGGGGGGGAGGCGGAATTCGTGGGCAACGACTTTGGACTTTACTCTCTTACGATCTTGACCGGAGGCTCAGAATGAACTCGCAGTAACCCGTGTCTCCATAAAAGAGGTGGACATCTGACCATGGGTGGATTCCATTCACGTTGCAATGTTACTGTGGAAAAAATACCAGTGTCAGCAGAAACCTATATTATTCTGCTTTACCAAAGGAAGAAAAAAATTCACCTCCAGTTATACGTACTTCGACATTCAGCAGTAATATCATGTATTCAGCTGACATATTCCCCTCCAGTACAACGTTGTTTGACAAAGCCGCTTAGGCCGTGATTATAAGGACAAAATATGTGGCGGACAGGGGAAGTCACTGACCCACGAAGTGGCGAGAGTTATGTTCCTTGAGGCTATCATTCCGGTCTGTTTTCTTTTAATGAAAACCCGTTCTCCCTGAGATAGAAGATTCTTCTTCTTCTTGTTCTATAATTTGTGTGCACTGTTGGTGATGATACTGTTGTCGTTTTCTGTGCTCCTGCTAATGATGTTTAGCTGCTGTGGATGTGTTTTTCTCTCTTTTTCAGTACGTTTTGTTCTTGTCCATTTGCTGTTGTACCGTTAATACACTAATCACCCATCTGTTCTCCAACAAAACATCTGGACATTATACGCACTTGTGCGGGCGTGTTTGTCTGTGAGGGAAAGGAAAAGAGAAATAATTAGGGAGGAAGGAGAGGAGGTCTTGGGGAAACACACCCATACGCGTGCATGAACAGCAAATCATTCTTCATGATCTCATGGTTCGTAGTCCAACAATAATTGTCTTTTTTGGGGCTGGAATAAACAATACGAGCAAATATTGTTTGTATCATTTCCATCGTTCTTGTGGAATGGTGTGAACAATCTTTCAGGACACAGCGATCTCCAGATATTTATTCTCCCTTTTAGGGTAGGCATACTGCAAACCTCAGAAACACACAATACTACTTTCTCCTGAAATTAGTAATTACCAGTAATGGTGTCTAAAAGCTCATGATGAAAGGGGGGGGGGGGGGGGGGAGAGAGATTTTCATTTTCAAATGAAAACAATAAGCATCACATGAAAAAAAGCAGACAGTTACTTTTATCACGGGGAGAATAGTTATTGTGGCACTATGAACTTAGTAAGCCACCATACACCTCATCAATAATCCACGAAAACACCAGGCTGCATGCTCATACTTGGCCTCCTGTCAAAAACAAGGAAAAGGTCTGGTCTGCAATAATCTGTGAACTCAGCACCCTACCAGTACAGTGCTAGGTCTCCGCAACATTGGTTCAGGGACAGCCTGTTAGACCGTGGCTGATCTCCTTGAGCGTGCTTTGCAGATAAACAGCCTTTTGCTGGGTTCAGAAGAAAGAGTAAAGTGCGGTGCTTCGCGCAGTTACTTAGGAAAGTTCTGTTGTTTTTAACTTTACCGAAGGTGCAGCGTGGTGTCCTTGTTCGTGAAGGTTAGCAGCAGCGAGAGTTAACCTACGGTGGATGTTATCTTTTTTCTTCTTCTTTGTTTCTTTTTCATTATTTATTTGATTTCTCTGGAATCACTTCTAGGGTTGTAGAGAGGGTGTGGGTATGGAAAGGCAGTTTAGGGGAGGTTGGAGAAGGGTGATGGGAAGGGGTGTGTGTGTGTGTGTGTGTGTGTGTGTGTGTGTGTGTGTGTGTGTGTGTGTGTGTGTGTGTGTGTGTGCCGTGGCCGCGCGTAGATTTGTGTACATGAAGAGAGAGAGAGAGAGAGAGAGAGAGAGAGAGAGAGAGAGAGAGAGAGAGAGAGAGAGAGAGAAGAAGAAGAAGAAGAAGAAGAAGTCAAAATTCTTAATGTATCAGGATAATAGATAGGCACAGATGTGCTTTTTTTTTACCTCCAGTCCTAGCCCTAAGAAGTAGTATAATACGCAGTGAAATGAAATGATATATAAAACAAACAAACAAACAAAAACCTTGGTCACGCAATGCTATATGTAATATCAACAAGAAGGAGATGAAAGAGACTGAAAGACATACAGAAATGTAGAGCAGACTTAAACGACATTTGAACATTAAGAAAAGAAAAGAAAAAAAAAACAACAACAACGAAAGAGGAAAAAATCAAAGCAACCGCAGCAAGAATATTACACAGTGCACACGCGATTTCATTTAATGTAAAAGAATGAAATGAAGAAAAAGAAGAGATCAAAACAAAAGTATATCAGATTATTCTCTCTCTCTCTCTCTCTCTCTCTCTCTCTCTCTCTCTCTCTCTCTCTCTCTCTCTCTCTCTCATTGTCTTCCACAAAGGCCTATAGAGACGTGGCAGGCAGTCAAAACACTGGCTCAGCTAGTTTTGCGTCACACTCAATTAAACTGCCACACTTGTTCCACTGTGTGCTTTAAGATCTGTCTTGAACGAGTGCATTTTGAAGTTCCTGTACATTGCGAGATATTTGCGAATGCATGGCTACGTTTTTACCTGAATGATAACTGTTTAAGTAAGCGCAGAGATTCAATTATCAGGGCAGATGTTCATATTATAATGTTTAGATTAAAACACACACACACACACACACACACACACACACACACACACACACACACACACACACACACACACAAAGAAAGAGAAAAGAAAATACGTAGAAAGTAAAAGCAAATATCTCAGCATAGAGACAATGTCAAAAGTAGGCACGCACACACACACACACACACACACACACACACACACACACACACACACACACACACGCACGCACGCACGCACGCACGCACACACACACAGAGTAGAACACGCCTCGCCGATCATTAATTTATGCTTACAAGCCTCTGATTACGCTCTCAACTCAAATCAAGTGCAACGGCTCAACCCGTTTAAAATGACCTTTCAAAGACCTACCGTGTTCAGACAACGTATCGTCTGCACTAATTTTATTTCTGCGCATGCGTTGGCGCAAAGATCGATTTGATTGGTCGCCAGTAGTCACGAGCGCTGCTGCCTCAGTCGGTAAGAACGAATTCGATAACGAATTTGGCGGTTTGAAACTGGCAGTTTACAGACACAGACAGACAGAAGAAAAGGAGGTGTGAACCGATGTCTGAATATTGACCGATTGGGAGAAGCGTAACTCATCTATTAAGCGGAAGCCCTTATGGTGTGAATGAGAAACAGAACAGACGGAGACTTCATGATGCTCGTCGATCTCTTTTGATCTCAGTATAACAGCTACAGGTAAATATGCCTTTGATACTGTTGAGTTCGGTGATAATTATCGTTAACATAATTTCATTGATTAAGTGAAATGGTTAACCCTTAAAGTCCATGCATAATGCGATGTAACGCTTTTTAACTCCAAGAGAATAAACCACAACATACACAGCAAGTTAATCACCAATAATCATCGCCGCCGTCTTTTTTTTATAGCAAGGACAACATTGATTAGTATGAACCCACGTCACTGGTCATAATTACAAAGCGTCTGCTTGTATTACCTTTAACTTGTTTATTTTCCATGTGCACATTTCTGCAACTTATTGATGCATCATTAAGGATACGACATACAAAAATAGTGGAAAATATATTTGATAACATTAACAAGGCCGTAACTGATCTATCCGTCACACAAACATCTGTGCATTTGCTTATTCCTCGGTTTCATTTTCGACAAAAACGTAACGTGTAGGCCTACATATCACAGAAGAATAATGCCAATGACTTGTATTTTCTTTTTCTTTTTCTTTTTTTTTAACTTTTTTTTAAATTGCTTTAAACAGAATGACAATAACAAATACACAAAAGAAATCATAATCATTATAAGTGAATCAAACATAAAGCTAGGAAAAAAAGGAAGAGACAGAGAGAGAAAAAGAGAGAGGGAGTGGGGGAGTGAGAGAGAGAGAGAGAGATTGGATTGGGTTTGTGTGTGACCTTAAATGCTTTCAGTAACATGCTTTAAATCAAGTTTTGGATGTTGGACAAACAAGCTGTAAAACACAGTGGAGAGTACATGGGCAAACAAGACCTATATCAACCATATGTAGTGTAACACACAAATATCAAATATTTGATTACATGCGGGAACAAAAGTGGCCATTTTTCAGAAAGAGAAAAAAAATGATCACCTGAAATTAACTGTATGCTGATCATACAGAGAACAGATGGGCAAAGGATAATGATTGTCAGGCGAATCAAATGAATTGACACAATCCGATATAATTGTTTATTATACGTATAACTGTATTTTGTAAAGTATATTATTGACTGATTAGTCGTCAGATAATAATGGTGTGTATGTTATCCATTTGTCAGGGAAATTTGCCTGGTTTAGTAGTAAACAGGCATTATATTCTTCGATTTTATATCTGAATATTAATTTTTTCAGGAAAACAAATATCTGTAGATTTTGTTTCACTAGTTTACAAGTGTACAAATAGTATTTTGCAAACAATATTAAGAAAGAAAAGATGCTGTCTGTAAAAATGTTACTGTCATAACCGAGCAACACAATGATTCTGTTAATCGTACATTTCTTGCATTTATACACCTTTCTTTCATTAAATCAATGAGATTGTTCCAAAAAACCTGTACGATGTCACATTTCCAAAACATGTGATCAATACTATCCTTGTGCATTCCACAGAAATTACAAGTATCGTGATCAACTATTCCAATTTCCCTTAGGATAATGTTCGTACCTAGGCATCAATGTACAATCTTCAACTGAAACCATTTAAGCTTTACGTCATTTATTTTATGTATATAATGGAAGCACGATTTCCAGTCATGGACTGTTGAGAGCTTTAAGTCCCATTTGTAACAGCATTTTGGTCTCAGATTATTTTCTACCAGTATATCATAGTACATTTTTGAGCCTTTGTTAATTGCAAATATGTTCCTAAAACAAAGTGATTCGTTTAGATATATATTATCCTTGATCGTAATATACTTTTTTACGCAATCGTTTATTGCCGATGTATAACCAGCAAAAGTAACGAAGTCAATGTTCACATTATATTTTTCTTTGAACCGCATATGCGACAAAATCTTCCCATTATCATCAAAAAAACTGTGCAAGATTGTAGATACCTTTGTTTGTAACTCTCTGGAAACAATAAATTTCTTCCCTACTTGAATTCGCTTATTGTAAAAAAAATCGGCTCGGCAAGAAGTTCAGCGGAATTCTTAGGTGTACATTTATATGACTTGTGTTTTCGTTCCCCTTGATCTTTTTATTTCAACTTCATTTACCCCCCCCCCCCCCCCCCCCCCATATGTCCAATAAACACTTTTTTCACAATGCAAGATAGTCAGAATTTGGACACACACACACACACACACACACACACACACACACACACACGCACGCACGCACGCACGCACGCGCGCGCACACACCACACACACACACACACACACACACACACACACACACACACCCCACACACACACACAAGACATAATATTTTCTTCATATTAGGCCTCAGCCGATCTTGAAGGGAAATGTGAACATGTAACCGAGTGAAGATATAACAGATTGAAAATAAAAGTTAACGATGGTATGGTATTGATGTATTAATGTACACATGATTAAGTCACAACACCTCTTATTTTAAATCCTCCGTACAAAAATGAAGACAGATTGCGTACATCATCAGGTATGGTAGATGACGTTTACAAACTCGGTTAAAACAGTGAAGGATGTCTATAATATTTAGGCTTAATTAATGTCTCGCATATACGTCTAGGAGCTGGGTAACAGAGAACAAAATGCACCTTATTTTCTTGGCTTTCGGTATGTAAGGAACAAATTAAATCGTTAGACATAAACGTTCTGTATCGCCAACCATATGATGCCAACTTTGAAATCCCGAGCCAAAATCTAGTAGTAATTTATCTTAGATGCTTATCAATATCTG
>CM065734.1:35760132-35762632 GCA_033310375.1 Conus canariensis | reverse complement strand
ACAGCACAGCACAACACAATGCCATTCAATGCAGCACAAGACATGTGGACTTCATTCGCACGTTGGTTCAGCAGCATCATGCTCTCTGCCTGTCTGTCTGTCTGTCTGTCTGTCTGTCTCTCTCTCTGTCTCTCTCTCTCTCTCTCTCTCTCTCTCTCTCTCTCTCTCTCTCTCTCTCTCTCTCTCTCTCTCTCTCTCTTTCCGATTAGCGTTTCCGCTGCCGTATAGATCAATGAGAACAGTAATGCATCACGTCCGAGGATTTTCTGGTGCTTTCTTTTAATGACCAAATGAGGCATCTGCCGGCACGTATCCGTGAATTGTGTGGGTCAGTGGTGGATGTCGAGGTGTGTGTGTGTGTGAGAGTGTGATCTAATGATTATTGGGTACAAATGTTTCAGGGTTTTTCTTAGTCTGTTACAATGGTGTTCTATTGATTTTGGATCTCACACACACACACACACACACACACACACACACACACACACACACACACACACACACACACACACGCACACATACACACACACACACACACACACACACACACACACACACACACACACACACACACCACACACACACGATCACTTCAGCTTGCCCTTGTTCCAGATATAAAACAGCATATCTTTTTGCTCTTCCAGGGGCGAAGTAGGAACCCAGCGAGAAGCAACAAGCAGAGGTCTTGGAATCAGAGACCAGCACCACAACCTCTCCTTCCACACCTCATCCGTGGCGAACATGACACATTCCACGAGTAACAGGTGATCAATCGAAGATACATCGGCGTCCTTGACCTATCCGTGACCTCCTGACCGCTGAGCCAGAATCATGGGGTCAGGGTGGAGCGCTTGTTCCGGCCCCTCCAACGTGCACGTGATCGAGATCTCGAGCTCGAGAGGTAAGAACAGTGTCGTGCATTCCGACTCCTGGGACTCGGGCATCTCCGTCGGCGAGGGGCATCTTCGCCGCAATGTGACGTCACGGCGTGACGTGGACAGCGAAGAGGAAGACGTGGTGGGGGGTTACGGAAGCGGTGGAGGACGTCATGTCGTGAAGACGTCATCCCTGTCCCGACTGTCGGCGGGAGGGGCGGTGCCGGCGATGGAGGAGTACAGCAGCATGTGCTACGGCTACGACTCTCGGAAACATCGGCGGCGGACTCGTACGTCGGGCAGTAAGTCCTTGATGCGTTCCACTCACCCCTCACCCCTTTTCATGGACGATGCCATCGACGAGGAGGACGAGGAGGCGCCGGATGGGGAGCAGGACGACAAAAATCACCGAGCACCTCGCCCTCCAAGACCTAAAGGCGCCAACCTCAGGAAATCCAGGACCCACACCCCGCTCGTCGACGACGACAAAGTCCATCAAACTCCAGGAGACAGTGGTGGTGAGTCGTCTATGGATCTGTCCAGTGACGACGGTGAAGACGACCTGGAATCAGACGTCCTCTCCATCCCGGACGAGACCGGTTCTCAGAGACTTCGGCCTGACAGCCTTGCGGCGTTCCTCCTTGGTTCTTCCCAGAAGCAGAGACTCCACGGTAGTGGATCCTTGTCGAGTCAGTCGGGGTTCAACAGCCGACCGGAGAGTCACAGGTGGAGGGAGGAGGACTGTGCCAGTGTGAGGTCCAGGGACCTGTTCAGCAAGGAGAGCTGCCGTTCTCGGGGCAACAGCTTCACGTTCAGGTGCAGCAGCCGGATCTGGCCGGGGGACGGACGAGTGTCCAAGAAAGGCAGTGAGCGTTCCATCTCCAGCATCCTCCTCACCACCGCTGTGGACCTCGACTCCTGCCCGCCCACCCCCGTGCCCACTAACCCCGCGTGCTTTGCTTTCACTAATCCCGAAATAACCCAGCACGTGCTCAAGGTGAGTGGGACCGATCAGCAGGCCGCTTCGCTGGCTACCTGCATGCGCAACCTCATCCGCTCCTCCGGGAGCTTACAAGATGCCAACGTTTCCAAATCCCGCCAAGAGCTCGGGAAAAAACTGCGGGACATTTTCGTGGTCCGTCCCGCTTCGCAGCCTCAATCGGACGAGAGAAACGAACCGGAGAATTTAAGTCAAAAGCTGCACGATCTCTTTGTGGTCGGTGACCCGAAGAAAGACACGAAGAAAAGCGAACCGGAGAATTTAAGTCAAAAGCTGCACGATCTCTTTGTGGTCGGTGACCCAAAGAAGGACACGAAAAGTCCGCCACAAGCGCCAGACCCCAAACACTCAGAAGAGAAGGTGAAGACCAACGAAGCCACTGATGGCTCTCCGAACGCTCCTTCGCGAAAAGCGCGCAGGGCTCAGAGCATCCTAGTCTCCTCCAGGGCATCCGATAGTGTCCGCAGTCCCGATCGTGCCAGACAGACTCGTCATCTGCTGGCATCATCGAAGTCCGAGAGTCAGATCGATGTGGACGGGGAGAAGAAGCTGAAGAAAAAAGTCTCCTTCAGTCCCGACGTCCCGGACGTGGTCAAGTGCTCGAAGAATTACAGGACCAGGATCA
>CM065734.1:35730132-35755132 GCA_033310375.1 Conus canariensis | reverse complement strand
ATTCTGTGCCTGCAGGGTGGATGACAGAAATAAAACACATGTACCCATTCTGTGCCTTTAGGATGGATGACATAGAAATAAAACACATGTACCCATTCTGTGCCTGCAGGGTGGATGACATAGAAATAAAACACATGTACCCATTCTGTGCCTGCAGGGTGGATGACATAGAAATAAAACACATGTACCCATTCTGTGCCTGCAGGATGGATGACATAGAAATAAAACACATGTACCCATTCTGTGCCTGCAGGATGGATGACATAGAAATAAAACACATGTACCCATTCTGTGCCTGCAGGATGGATGACATAGAAATAAAACACATGTACCCATTCTGTGCCTGCAGGATGGATGACAGAAATAAAACACAGCCATTCTGTGCCTGCAGGATGGATGACATAGAAATAACACACATGTACCCATTCTGTGCCTGCAGGGTGGATGACATAGAAATAAAACACAAGTACGCTGGTGTCGTGTTTAGACATCCGAAAATGGAACACGGCTACCTTAATGGTAGGGTTGGAAACGGCCGCGTACGCACACAAACTTAGCAATGGTGAATCCTGCAGTTCCGACCAAGGAACGACGATAGTAAACAATTACAACAACAACAGCAGCAGAGCAGCAGTAGCTGCTGCAACAACAACAACAAGAAGAGCAGCAGCAGCAGCAACAACAACAACAACAACAACAGCAACACACACACACACACACACACACACACACACCACACGCACACGCACACGCACACGCATAAACGCACTGCTGTGTCTCGGCCGTCTTGTACACTCTTTTATTTTCTGTATATATACAGCTTTAATGTCAATATCCACCAGAAGCAAATGGCATGTGGAGATAGCCATTTCGAAAAATGGGAGGACGTTTTGTTTAACACAATACTAGGACGACACCGCGAGAACGAAAGCACGCTAAGCTGAGTAGCGTAAATGCCCTCCGTTCTCGTTGAGCGTCTGCGGGATTTGAACTCAGAACGTCCTAACTGCAAACCTGGTGCTCTACCATTGGGCCAACCAGACACAATCAATCTGTTCTGGAATTTCATCATTAAGGTCATTTAGAAAAACGAGGTCATTACTGATTACGATAGGAAAGTAGGAAGTACAATGCAGAAATCAGTGTTTTCATTATACAGTTGTCTTTTTATGTTGAAGATTACCCTGCATGAAAACATAATTTTGGTCATCCTTTAAAATCTGTCAATTGCTGTAACTCTCAACTGTATTCCATGTTTCTCTTGCAGCCAGTTCTGCAGCTGGAAGACTACTTCGCCCAGCGATTGTTAGACATGACCCACCATTCTAACCGAGGTCCTTTAGAGTTGAGTCCCCTGATTAAGCAGCACCTGCAGGACCTGGAGGAGCTGGTTGAAAGAGAGGCTGCCTTCGCCCTCCGTCCCGTCGGCCCCCTCGTCATGCCAGCCAATCGGATCAAAGCTCTCAGAGATGAGTCATGCGGGGAGGAAGAGGAAGAGGAAGACAGCGAGCTTGAGATAGAAGAGGTGAGTGGATGTTTGTGGCAACACACAGACACACACAACTACAACAACAACAACAACAACAACAGCAACAACAACAACAACAACAAAAGCAACAACAACATTAAAGAAAAACAACAACAAGAACAACAACAACAGCAGCAGCAGCAGCAAAAATATTCGCCAACTTTCATCATCACATTGCAAATTCCACTCATTCTCTCCAGCAATCACAGGACTTAGCTGTTTACGGCGTAAGGGGAAAAAAGTAATGGCGGTACCTTTTTTTTTTTTCAATAAACTATTTCCTTTCTGATCTCCGACCCTTGTAAGACAAAATGAATCTTGTATAGAAAAGATGATTTAGAACAGAAAGATGCTGCACCAGGCTTGATGATCAAACTTCAACTATTTTACATTTCTGTGTCTTTTATTAATCTTTACCAACATAATGTACCGGGCAATGTGATTCACCGAATTTTGTAAACTTCCTCTCGAATGGTCAGTGATCGACAGGACCAGGTCGTTCACGTCTTGTCTCTTGGAGTCGCGTCCGCCATTTCGTAGCAATTGATCGCTGCGCTTCGATGCTTCTGTGACTGCTCTTACTTTTTAACGTAATGTGGACCAGCTGCACAGCCCAAAGCTAGAGGACCATGATACATCGCTTTGTCTGGCACCTTACTCACGCAGACCCAGTCCGACTCGGCTGATGCCACAGTGGCGAAGGAAAAGGGCACGACCCAGAAGCAGTCGGACAGGCTGCACACCAAATGTGAATGTGTCGAGGCTTTGCTTAAGGAGTCAAGTATTTATAGACTGGCGCAATTAGATTGTTCTGAGAATTTTCGTTGTGTCTGAAAGTTGATTCTCCTCATTTTCTTTCATACGGCCTTCAAGGTTCAAGCCAGGTAAGCGCTTCAAGCTGGCGCAAAGATAGCGTCAAAGATGAGTGCAAAAGCCTGAAATGTGACGTCAACTAAGGGGAAGGTCATGCATTTGAAAATTGTTTATGATTTCATCAGTGAAAATCCCCCAAAACAAGGGGAGTAACTGGTTGGAAGTCATTCTTTTGATCAATTATCAGTTTAACATTAAATGTTGGCTCAAATTCACGGTAGGTCTCGAAACGCTTACATGGATTATACAGTGCTTTAGTGCAAAATCCTAATTGTGGCGTGTGGCCACGGGAGACAATTCGACAGGGGAAGGAAGGATAACTCTGAGTTAATGCCAGTGGAGAGTTTTCGTTGAACGTCTCTGCTCCCTGAGGGCGATTGGCCTACGTACGTGCGCCGTCTATGCCTCAGCAACACAATAGGGTGCAAGCAGAATTCGGGAGGGAGAAAACAGCACAATGCAGAGCTAGCCAAACCATAAATTCTGCTGCTAGAAACTTGTTGCTGACTGGATACACTCCAGCAATGATTATATGTGCTGATGTGCAGTTCAGAGAAAGTTAAGGGTTTCTTCTTGTACTTCTTGTTCTTGTTTTTGTTCTTCTTCTTCTTTTTCTTCTTCTCAGACTGTTTTTTTCTATCTCAGATACTAACAATCCTCACAACAGCTGCATCCTGCCCCCCCCCCCCCCCCGCCCCCCCCTTTCGTTCTCCTTCGCAGTCCTGAAGTAAGTACGCGCACCGCACGCGCTCGCGCGCGCGCGTGCACACACACACACACACACACACACACACACACACACACACACACACACACACACATATGCACATGCGTACTTACACACAAACACATATATGCAAACGCATGCTCGCTCACATTCACACACATACAGAGAGAGAGAGAGAGAGAGAGAGAGAGAGAGAGAGAGAGACAGACAGACAGACAGACAGACAGACAGAGAGGGGGGGGAGAGAGATCACGCGCTTGTTGGCACATATATACGCACAGAGAGAGAGAGAGAGAGAGAGAGAGAGAGAGAGAGAGAGAGAGAGACGGATCCATGATCATATCATTGCCCAGATCTCCAACCCACGGAGCATGACCTCCGATCTGGTAATCAAGGGTCGTGTAGCGCCATCTGTGTAGAGCAGCTGCCTCATTAAGTCATTAACTGAAACTCATCCCACTCACCGAGCCCTCACTGGGGGCGTTAAGTAGCGGCGAGTTTGCGCGCATTCATGCCACTGAGAAGCCGTAGACTTCCAGGGAGTTGTAAGTAGGCCAGTTTCGCTGCTTGTTCTTCGTGGTTGTATTTTTTTGTTTTTGCTGTTGTTATTTTGTCTGTTGATGTTTTGGTTGTTCTGCTTCTTGATTTTTTTTTTTTTATTGTTGCTCCGCTTCTATGTCTCTTTGTTGATAATATTGTTGTCTTGTTATTCTTTCCGTCTCCTCCTCCTCCTCCTCCTCCTTCCTCCTCTCTTTTCTTTTTTTCTTCTTCTTCTTCTTCTTCTTCTTCTTCTTCTTCTTCTTCTTCTTCTTCTTCTTCTTCTTCTTCTTCTTCTTCTTCTTCTCCGTCGCTGTCTGCTTTGTCTTCTTATTGTTCGGTTTTCTTTCGTCTGATTTGTCTTTCATTCTTTCATTTCCATCATTCTGGCGTTCCTTGTTTATTGGATAGGAAATCGTTCTGTTCTGCTGTTGCCTTCTTCTCTTCTCCTTCTTGCTTTTTCTCTTTCGCCTAGTCTTCTCTTTGTTAGGTTTGTCTTTTCTTTGTTAGGTTTGTCTTTTCTTTGTTAGGTTTGTCTTTTCTTTGTTAGGTTTGTCTTTTCTTTGTTAGGTGTGTCATTCGTTATAGCTCAGTTCCTTGTCGAGCCAAAACACACACACACACACACACACACACACACACACACACACACACACACACACACACACACACACACGCACACTCTCTCTCTCTCTCTCTCTCACACACACACACACACACACACACACACTCTCTCTCTCTCTCTCTCTCTCACACACACACACACACACACACACACACACACACACACACACACACACACACACTCACACACACTCTCTCTCACACACTCTCTCTCTCTCTCTCACACACACACACACACACACACACACACACACACACACACACACTCACACACACACACACACACACACACACACACACACACACACACACACACACACCAATTCTTTTATGCACAATTCCACACAGACGAGTCAGTTTTCAAAAACATGTCGTATTGAACTACCACGATCTCAGACATGAAAACTGTACAAAATAATACTGTACAGAGTTGCTGACCTTGTCCACAACAGTATGAGCATAGTGAGTGTCCACACTGACAAGGAAACCAACCCAGACATCCATAGTGTCCACAACGTTTTGAGTATAGATATCGTCTGTACATATTCATCATGTCCTAAGCGACGTGGGTGTAGCCGGTGTCTGGAACAGCTAGTATACCCGCAGAGATATCCAGCTTGTCTAAAACTACGTGGGTGCATAAGGCCACGCGCCACAATTAGGAATTGCACAAAATCTGTGTATGGCGTTTTGATGCGTAGCAAAAATTGGTATTTAACGGATCATAAATCAAATCCGTCTGCTCAGAACCACCTGACATGTGCCTTGATGGGCATAATAATGAAATAAAAGAAGGGTAATCAAATTCCAGACAAAATATGAAAAAAATTCCCAAAACCATGTACTTGTGCCCATCTATATATAAATACTCGGTTTCTTAAACGGGGCCTTGGCGCATTAATTATTGGTGTGCAGCCTGAGCAGAAAGCAGTGAAGATGGATCAAGGGACGCAAGCGGGGCAGCTGACACCACCCCCAACCCCCCCCCCCCCCCCCCCAGCCCTCTCGTCTATCTCCCAGTCTTTGAGGAAGAGGGGTGAGAGGGGGCGGGACAGACATGTCTTCCTGACCACGCCCTAATGACAGAGCAGAGCAGGGGAAGGGGCGGGGAGGGGGGAGGGGGGGGGGCGGGGTAGGTGGGTGGGAGTATGGTAAGGGGGGGGGGGGGGCTGCCTCTTTCGATTTCAGTGAAGTGGAAGGGGAGGTATCAAACCTGTGAACATATTTTGTATAGTGAGTCCGCCAAAAACAAGTACAAACAAGTTACAAGACAAAAACACGACGCGTTTCGACTTCTTTGGTCTTCTTCAGGCAAGAAGAACAAATCATAAACAAATACTAGACAAATGAATAAACAAATAAACAAACAAGTAAACAAACAAGTACATAAGTAAATGAATGAATACATAAATAAATACATGCATAAGTAAATAAGTAAATGAATGAATAAATGCAAAAATAATTACAAAAATAAAAGATATATAAAAAAAAAAATAAAAGAAAGTGAAAAAAAAAAAATGGCCCAGATTCTTGGGTGGGTTTTAGTGATGTTGGTGTTGGTGACAGTCTAGTCGCTTCTGAAAAAAGAAAAAAAGAAAAAAAGAGAAAAGCCAAAACTCCGTGGTGAGATTACTGGAATACACCCCTCCCCCCTCCCCCCCCCCCCTCCTACCATCATCCTACCCCCACCTCCCATCCCCACCTTTCGTTTCTGTCCTCTACTTAGGTCTTTTCCATGGTCATCCTCTGTACATCCCCACCTTTCGTTTCTGTCCTCTACTTAGGTCTTTTCCATTGTCATCCTCTGTACACCCGTCCTTCGGTTTGTCTCGACCTCACCGCTGTCTCTTCCCTTCCTCCCCCCCCCCCCACTCCCACCCCCGCTCCCGCTCCCCGCTACCCCTTACTGATCGTTCGGTGATTACACCTACCATCTCACCTCAAACCCACCCCGTGTCCTCTGTGTGTTTCTCATGGTTACCCCTAGCCAATCCAGTTCCTCCCCCCCCCCCCTCCCACTTCCCTCCCATCCATTTCTGATTTTCGCATTTGTCTGCTCCGCTGGAAAGTACTTCTAACTAGATGTTGACTTTTTATTTTTGGCCACAAGTGGGTGTAAGTAGACACTGGTTTCTTGTACTTACAGTGCAGTACAGAGTAGTGTACCTACACGGACATTCACTTTATTCACTACAGTGGGGATAGATGGAATGGTTGTGGTTGTTGTGTGTGTGTTGTGTGTGTGTGTGTGTGGTGTGTGTGTGTGTGTGTGTGTGTGTGTGTGTGTGTGTGTGTGTGTGTGTGTGTGTGTGTGTGTGCGTGCTGTGCGCGCGCGCGGTGTGTGTGTGTGTGGTGTGTGTGTGTGAGGGTGTGTGTGTGTGTGTGTGTGTGTGTTGTGTGTGTGTGTGTGTGTGTGTGTGTGTGTGTGTGTGTGTGTGTGTGTTGTGTGTTGTGTGTGTGTATGTGTGTGTGTGTGTGATTGTGTGTGTGTGTGTGTGTGTGTGTGTGTGTGTGTGTGTGTGTGATGTGTGTGTGTGTGTGTGTGTGTGTGTGTGTGTGTGTGTGTGTGTGTGTGTGTGTGTGTGTGTGGTGTGTGTGTGTGTGTGTGTGTGTGTGTGTTTCCTGTCCCATTTTCCATGCCACTTCAGTGATATCACCCCCCTCCCCCTCCCCCCACATCGTTCATTCCCGCTCTTCGTCCACTACCACACTCCGACCCGTCCCGCTGTCGACCCAGCGCCAGCAATCCACAGGGAGCGGTCAGTATCAAATTTCCCTGAGGCAACTCACCAGGGCAGACGCTGCACTGCTGCCAAGTCACTTCGGTGGTGTTCAGTGGTGCCTGTACTGATCCAACATACACACGACAGAATAGGCCGGAATAGCTCAGTTGGTAGAGCGCCCGACTCGTGATCCTGAGGTTACGGGTTCGAATTTCGGTACAGGGGGATTTTTCCCTCGGAGTTAACATTGGTTCTGACTCCATTCCCCATACAGTCCTTCGAATGAGACTATAAACCGAGGTTCCGTGTGTGAACGCACGCATAACATCTTGCACACACGTAAAATCCCATCACCAACTTTCGGAAGAGAAGGCCAGTTTGACCGTTGGTATGGATGACGCGTTACACATAGCATGCACCCTGCGTGAGAAATTGAAAGAATGGAGGAAGCAAGGACATTGAGTGAACGATATTGGACGATATTGACTGTATGACACGGGAAACGACTGAATGAAGCGCCAGCTGGCAGCTCTTCAGTCGGCACTACCCAGGTAGGCAGCCCGTTGTGTAAACGAGTGTGGATTGTAAAGCGCTTAGAGCTTGGTCTCTAGCCGAGAATAGGCGCTATATAAGTATTCATTATTATTATTATTATTATCTACCAGCCCATCCTAATGACGACAATAATGGTGTCGCCGTGGAGCCAGCTTTAGTGAAGATCTCCTCCAGAAGGTGGCGCCACGTCCCTATAAACTCGTCAACACCGGCGACCTCGACACGAACTTAAAGCAAACCAAAACTGAGGTCACTACGAGAGGAGGGCATAAGTGGCCACAGAGGTTGAGACTCTGTGTGTGTGTGTGTGTGTGTGTGTGTGTGTGTGTGTGTGTGTGTGTGTGTGTGTGTGTGTGTGTGTGTTGACGGACGAAGACGAGGATAATGAAGATGGTGATATGGAGCTAAATTTTGGTCTTAAACTGTCTGTCACAGCTGTGCTCCATGTTTACTTTCAAAATATATTCCAGCGTCGACCAGACCCGAGAGAAACAGACACCTGCAGTATTGGTAAGAAAACATGGGTAGTACTCTTAGAGACGTGTCTGTTAAGGGGTTAGGCGGTCTCAGTCTTCCGAACTGAACCAAACACCAAACCAATCAACTCAACTCTCTGTATGAGCCGATCATAGGTTCAAAACTCCCACAAATAAATGGCTTTGGTGGGAACCGAACCAGCCAGCAATCCGCAACGCTAACCACTGCGCCACAGCGGCTGGGGGTGGGGGAGGGGTGGGGGTAGCCACAATGTTTACAGTAACAGGTATACGTTCCCAGATACCCCCCCCCCCCCCCCCCCCCCCCCGCACACACACACAACATACACACACACTTTCTCCATAACAGTGGGTGTGTGCAGACACGTTTACAGTAACAGACAGAACTACCAAAACACTCATCCACTTTATCCACAAACCCACTACTGCTCCATGTTTGCATTTTTCGTGTCTTTGTGAGCTAAAGGGTCAAATCCTCTATGCTTCTCGTGAGGGTGTGATGAAAGGAGGTCTTTTGCCTTGGAGTCGTGAAAGTGTTATTGGGTGGAGTTCTTATCCCCCCCCCTCCTCCCCTCCCCCCTACACCCCTTTCCACCTCCCGCCCATTCCCCCTGCAGATAGAGTGGATGGCTTTGTGTCTAAGTGCCCTTTTTAAACGGTGTCAGGTTCGAGGACTTGAAAGTCGCAACGCTTACCCGCCACCCCCCGCTGTGCGTTTTTTTTTTTTTTTTTTTTTTATTTCTCCCGGAGTTTGAGTGTGGTTGGGTTTTGTTTCTTGTTAATCTGCGTTAACACACACAGGCACACACTTTCACAGACACACACAACCGAGCGCACGCGCGCGCAAGCGCGCGTGCACGCACGCACGCACACGACACACACACACACACACACACCACACACACACACACACACACACACACACACACACACACACACTCTCCACACACGCGCGCGCGCGCTCTCCTCTTAGAGATAGAGGGAGACAAAGAAACACATGCAGTGGGACAGACACCGAGGAACAGACAGAAAACGTAAGGACGGACGGAAAAACAGACAGAAAGGGGACTAGTGTCGCTTTAAAGCTGTCAGTGTCCACTAGCTATGAAGTCAGTTGGAATTCAGTTGTATGTTCCACCACATTTCTTTTTGGTCGTTTCCTCCTCTCCTCCTCCTCCTCCTCCATTCCTCCTCCCCTTCTACTACTACTACTACTACTTCTTCTTCTTCTTCTTCTTCTTCTTCTTCTTCTTCTTCTTCTTCTTCATCATCATCATCCCTGGGGAGTCATCGGAGCCCCTCACTGAAGAATTATTCACCAGATTCCTCCACACGGGACTAGGATGATTGCAGAGAGGAAAATGCTTGTACATGGTGTATGTGGAAATGCTTGTACATGGTGTGTGGGGAAATGCTTGTACATGGTGTATGGGCAAAATGCTTGTACATGGTATGTGGAGAAATGCTTGTACATGGTGTATGGGGAACAGGAGGGAAGAAGCCAGGGTGTTGGGGATACTGAGGAAGGGAGATCACAAGCGAGAGAGGCAGGCGAGGACGAGGTTCTCTCTCTCTCTCTCTCTCTCTCTCTCTCTCTCTCTCTCTCTCTCTCTGTGTGTGTGTGTGTGTGTGTGTGTGTGTGTGTGTGTGTGTGTGTGTGAATTTAAATTATTTTCATCATCATCATCATCGTTATTGTCGTCGTCGTCGTCGTTGTTGTCGTCATCATCATTATTATCATCTCTCTCTCTCTCTCTCTCTCTCTCTCTCTCTCTCTCTCTCTCACACACACACACACACACACACACACACACACACACACACACACACACACACACACACACACACACACACATTCTGTTTACGATTTTTTGTTTTCAATCGATGCTTGTGTCTTTTATAGCTTCGACATTAAAACGCGCAGAGAGTGCTCTTATCATTATGATTTTTTTTCCCGGTCATACCAATCCATACTTTTCATCAGCCATCCGAGATTTACCAGGCGGCCTCTCGATATTAGGTGACATCACCACAACCCAGAAACTTGAACGGCACTCTGCAACTCAACAGCACGGAACGCATTTCGAGTCGACTGACGCTGAACAATTAATGTGACGCGCATTCTGCTGGGTGCCGTGGATGAATGAACCCTTGTTCAGTAGATCGAAGGATGCTGCTTCCCGAAGATGAAGTATGGCTGCCTTAATGTCGGGATAAAAAAAAAACCGGTAATACACACAAAACTTCACTCTCTTTGTTGGGTAGATGGGATAAATACTTGTCTGTCCATCGAGGGAGTGTCCGCAGGAGTATCAGCCTCAAAATGCAGGAGAACAGTGCAAAAAAAGTATTCACTTCACTCGCTTTGAAATTTAATCCAGTGCGCAAAAATGACGTATGTAATAGAAAGTAGCAAGAGAAGAGAAATATAAGGATGGCTGACGTCATCTCAGAACTTATCTGATACACCCAAACGATAATAGATATATTAATTAATTAACATGAATAAATAAATAAACAAATAATAAGTAAATAAATAAATACATAGATACATGAATACAGAAGTAAACATATAAGTAAAAACCACAGAATAATGAAATAGATAAATAGACGAATGAATAATTAGTAAAAAGCAAAATGAACAAGTAAAGGAATAAATACATAGATAAATGGATAAACAAATAAATAGATGAATAAATGAATACATAAACAAATACATAGATAGGTACGTACATAAATAAATAAAATTAGAGAAGCATAGTTCCACACCTTACATATCCAACAGACCAAAAATAACACGTTACAGAAAAAAGAAAAAAAAAACATGGAGGGAACGGGGTGTTAAGAGTTGTGTGACGGCTGACTCGCCAGAAATCTTTGTCTAATGTACAGGAAATATGCACGTGAATAGAACGTTGCGCAAAAAAAAAAAAAAGCAAAAAAAAAAAAACACAAAAAAACCCCAGTGAAAACCAACGATAGCTGAATACACTTCGGGTTCCGTTCGATGGGCAGAAAGTATAGTCACAAGCAGTGTTGTCTGAACACACCCACCCAGGTCTTGCTGTCTCACGTGTCCACCAAGTCCAAGGCGATCATTTGTTGTACCCATGTGTCAACAAGCTTCCTTCCCCTAGTAGTGTATCCCGTGTCTTAGGCCCCAGAAAGGTAGATAACTCGGTGTGGTCGCGTGTTGACTTGTGATCGCTTAAAGAACGTGAAAATGGCTTACCTCCTGCAGTGTGAGCAATCGCAGGGCGTGGATATGCTTTGGTTATTTTTGTTTCCGTTAATTAATTTGCTCGCCGCGCACGCGCGCGCACGCACGCAGGCGCGCGTACGCGTGCGCACACACACACACACACACAGCACACACACACACACACACACACATACACACACACACACACTACACAACCACACAGACACACACCACAGCACATACACACACACACACCCCCCCACAAACACAAATACATACACGCACCGCGCAGTGCGCCACACACCACACACACGCACACATACACACACACACACACACACACACACACACACACACATACACACACAACACCACATGCACACACACACACACACACACACACACACACACACACACACACACAACACACACACACAAGCGCGCGCTCGAGCACACACATATACACGCGTGCGCGCGCACACACACACACACACACACACACACACACACACATGCAAACACACACACCCGCACTCACACACACTTACACCCCTCCCTCTCTCTCTCTCTCTTGACACACACTCTCTCTCTCTCTCTCTCTCTCTCTCACTCTCTCTCTCTGTCACACACACACGCGCGCGCGCGCGCGCGCACGAGCTGACACAGACATACACACAGACATACACACGCGCGCGCGCACGTACGCACGCACGCACGCACGCACACACACACACACACACACACACACACACACACACACACACACACACACACACACACACACACATTTAGGGGGAGGGAGACAATGAGAGAGAGGGGGAGGGGGAGCGATATGTGTGTTTCTTGGTTGAGAGACGCTTCAGACGCTTCAAAGACGTTTTTATTGACAATGGCCCACATAGCCTTTATGTCAAGGGGGTGTCCATTAATACTTGCAGAGCAGAAAAAAGTAATGCAAATCAACCAAAACTTATAACTGATAGAGAGACAGACAGACAGACAGACAGAGACAGAGATAGAGACACAGGCAGAGACAGAGACAGAGAGACAAAGAGAGAGACAAACTAAGACAGAGGGACAGACAGAGACAGAGAGAGAGAGAGCGAGGGAGAGAGAGAGATGGAGAAAGGGAGAGACAGACAGACAGACAGAGACAGAGAGACAACGAGACAAAGAGAGAGGGTGAAATCGGGGCATTTTTTTTCTTTCTAAAATATATGCGAAACAGAACACTGTTATATCACCCATCGTGATCTAGACACACGATACTGATATACTACCCTTCACGCGATGTTAGCACAAAATATCATTATACCACCATTCAAAATGTTAATGTACAATACTGTTATACAGCCCTTCATGACCTTAATGCATAACACTTTTCTAACACACGTCATGATTTTAACGCACAATATCATCATACTTCCCGTTATGACTTTTAACTCATCATACTTTTGTGCTGCCCTTCATGACGTTGATATACAATACACAATACTTGTATGCTGCCCAACGCTCTAAAAGAATATGTTTCATTGTTAGTGGTACATGACATGGAATGTACCACGGAGCTTCTTCACTCTTTAAAAGGTACGAATGAGTGAAATGTGAATGGCTGGTGTGCAGCCGGCATAAAACCGTTTCTTCTTTGCGACCACCAGAGGTAGATGAGAGGAACTCTTTTAACTTTGGACGGATCTGGAAGAGTTTTGTTAACCGTCTGTGTATTTCAGTCCTCCTGCCAGAGGTATCTGATATAATCATTAACTTTCGGTTTTAGATCTGTGTAGGGGATAGATATGTTAGACAGTTTTCTTGTTGTGGCATTCTTGGCCAAACGATCAGCCATTTAATTCCCGTCGATGCCAACATGACCGGGAACCCAAACCAGAACAATGTTGTGACCTTCCGCCTTCAACGAGGTAGAAAGTTAAAAAAAAAAGTGTAGAAGTTCAGGATGATGGGGGTAACGGTCAGCTATCTCCTCCAAAGCTGACAGTGAATCAGACAAAATCACCAAGTCCTTGTTTGCAGATTGAGAGATTACCTTCAGTGCTAGAACCAGAGCTGCAAGTTCAACAGAGTAAACAGAGGTATCCGATGGAATATGTTCTAATGATCTGAGGAGCACCAGGGCAATAGGCTGAACAGGCCACTCCATCTTCAGACTTGGAACTGTCAGTGAATATTTTCTGAAAGGATGGGAATTTTTAAGAGAGATCGGCAAACGATGCCTTGCATGCCAGAGAGCTGGTGGATTCTTTGCGAAAAGCTGCAAGATCAAAGCGAATTTCTGGTGTGAAAAAGGTCCAAGGAGGCTTATCTGGAAACTTGGAGAAGTCAGACACAATTCCTGGATCAAGACCTGCATTCTGCACATGAGGCTGCATACGAAGTCCAAACGGGGTAATACAATTTTTTTTTTTAAATCTTTGAAACTGAGGATTTAAAACACAGTCATAGACAGGGTTTTCCTGTTCAGAGAGCAGTCTGAGATAGTGATCCAAGAATAGTTTCAGCCTGCGGTTGGATAGTGAGGGTTCACCTGCCTTTGCATACAGGCTGTACACAGGGGTGGTGCGGAATGCTCCAAGACAGAGACGAAGCCCTTGATGGTGAATAGGGTCCAGGATTTTCAGATACGAGGGTCTTGCAGAGCCGTACACAGCACAACCATAGTCCAGTTTAGAACGGACCAAGGCTCTGTAGAGGTGCAGCAAAGTTTTCTTCTCAGCGCCCCAGTCAGTGTGTGCGACGACCCGCAGAATGTTCAAAGCTTTCGGGCCAGAGGTTTTTAAGTTTTTAATGTGACTAAGAAAGTTGAGTTTTTGGTCGAAAGTAAGTCCTAGAAATTTGGCCTCTTTTACAGTGTACATGATGTGAGACATAGACATTTTACAGCAGATTCCATGAAAACCTTGTTCAGAGATGTTCCACCTGATGTGATCTTTGAATTTTTGAAAGAGATTAACATTTTTCATCTGATCTGAGATTTTACAGTGGATTTTAACAACATGTCGGGTGTGTTTTTAGATGTATTTTAAAGGGATGTGTGAATGAATGACTTGTGGGTTGACTTCAACGCGGTGACAGCCCTGATATGGCCCTTTGCGGTCGGCTGGGCTATAAGCAACATTACCTTACCATACTTTTTTTTATACTGCCCTTCATGACGTTCATGCACAATACTTTTATACTGCCCGCCATGACGTTAACACACAATACTTTCATACTGCTTTTCATGACGTTCGTGCACTATACTTTTATACTGCCCGTCATGACGTTACCGCACAATACATTCATACTGCCCTTCATGACGTTAACACACAGTACTTCCATACTGCCCTTCATGACGTTATCACTCAATACTTCCATACTGCCCTTCATGACGTTATCACTCAATACTTCCATACTGCCCTTCATGACATTAACGCACAATACTTTTATAGTGCTTTTTGTAACGTTTACACTTAATACTTCATACTGCCTTTAATGACGCTAACACACAATACTTTTATACTGCCCTTCATGACGTGAACACTCAGTACTTCCATACTGCCCTTCATGACGTTATCACTCAATACTTCCATACTGCCCTTCATGACATTAACGCACAATACTTCCATACTGCCCTTCATGACGTGAACACTCAATACTTCCATACTGCCCTTCATGACGTGAACACTCAATACTTCCATACTGCCCTTCATGACGTTAACACTCAATACTTCCATACTGCCCTTCATGACGTTAACACTCAATACTTCCATACTGCCCTTCATGACGTTAACACTCAATACTTCCATACTGCCCTTCATGACGTTAACACTCAATACTTCCATACTGCCCTTCATGACGTTAACACAGAGTATGTTTATATTGCCCTTCATGACGTTAACACAGAGTATGTTTATATTGCCCTTCATGACGTTAACACACAATGCTGTCATATCACGTCACGATCTTCTGCTATACTGCCCGTCATGACGTTAATACACAATACTGCTATACCATCCGTCATCATGATAACACAAAATACAATTGTATTGACTATCTTGGCGTTAATACGCCATACTGTCATATTACCCGTCATGATTTTAACTCAATACTATTGTCTGTCCATCATGGGTTAGTATACCATAGTCTTTATCTTTTACACCAACTAATTACTACACTGCCCTTCAAAATGTTGATACAAAAATACTATTATAGTGCCCTTCAACATGTTAATAATAATAATGATTTCTTATATAGCGCTTAATCAAACGAATTTCTCTAAGCGCTTTACAAAGTCATACTACATTCACCCTTCTCATATACAATAATACACCTTACACCCAACTACAAATACTATTACTACAATAACTAACAAATCCTAATCCTACCAATGTGACATTCACTTATTCTTCAAATATCACTACAAAACTTAATCCTATAACGTTCAATCATACAACAAATACATATAATAGAGAACATACACATACGCTACATTTGAAAAGGCCCAGACGGCTATGAGTTAGGTTGTACCCCCCCCCCCCTCCCCACAGCATTGACTAATTATGAGAAAATAGATGGGTTTTAAGTTTAGACTTGAAAGAAGAGATAGAATCTGAATGTCTGAGACAGAATCTGAATGTTGATCAAAATACTATTATACTGCCCTTCAACATGTTGATCAAAATACTATTATACTGCCCTTCAAAATGTTGATACAAAACACTATTATACTGCCCTTCAACATATTGATACAAAACACTATTATACTGCCCTTCAAAATGTTGATACAAAATACTATTATGCTGCCATTCAAAATGTTGATACAAAATACTACTATACTGCTCTTCAAAATGTTTATACCAAATACTTTTATACTGCCCTTCAAAATGTTGACACAAAATACTATTATACTTCTCTTCAATATGTTGATACAAAATACTATTATGCTGCCCTTCAACGTGTTGATACAAAATATTATGATACTGCCCTTCAAAATGTTGATACAAAATACTATGACACTGCCCTTCAACATGTTGATACACAATACTATGATACTGCCCTTCAACATGTTGATACAAAATACTATTATGCTGCCCTTCAACATGTTGATACAAAATACTATGATACTGCCCTTCAACATGTTGATACAAAATACTATTATGCTACCCTTCAACATGTTGATACAAAATACTATTATGCTGCCCTTCAACATGTTGATCAAAATACTGTTATGCTGCCCTTCAACATGTTGATACAAAATACTATTATGCTGCCCTCCAACATGTTGATACAAGATACTATTATGCTACCCTTCAACATGTTGACACAAAATATTATTATATTGCCCTTTGACATGTTGACACAAAGTACTATTATATTGCCCTTTGACATGTTGACACAAAGTACTATTATATTGCCCTTTGACATGTTGACACAAAGTACTATTATATTGCCCTTTGACATGTTGACACAAAGTACTATTATACCGCCCGTTATAATGTTGATACACAGTGCTATTATACGACACGTCTTGATGTTAACACAGTACTATTATATCGCCAGTCACAATGCTATTGTCCAATGTAATGCTGACACTCAATGCTATCATGCCATCAGTCATAATGTTAACACACAATACTATTAGACTGTCCAATATAATGCTGACACTCAATGCTATCATGCCATCAGTCATAATGTTAACACACAATACTATCAGACTGTCCAATATAATGCTGACACTCAATGCTATGATGCCATCAGTCATGATGTTAACACACAGTACTATATAATGCTAACACTCAATGCTATCATGCCATCAGTCATAATGTTAACACACAATACTATTAGACTGTCCAGTATAATGCTAACACTCAATGCTATTATGTCACCCGTCGTGATGTTAACACAAGATACTGTTTTACCACCAGTGACAATGTTCACACACGACACTATCAGACCGTCCAATTTGTTGTGAGCACACAATACTATTGCGACAGTAATACCACACACACACACACACACACACACCACACACACACACACACACACACACACACACACACACAATGTTGCATCGCAAGGCATTATGTTAACACAATACTACTATACCATCCATTATGATGTTATGACTGGGTGGTATCACACCACCCCTCGTGATATAAAAACACAACACAGTTATACAGCCCTATGAAATGCCCATGCCATTTTATCACCCTTCATGACATTACATACAAGGCTATCGGGCTATACTATGTCACAACACAATGCTATTATTTCCACCCCACCCCCAACCTTCCCAACGGCCCTCCTACCTACCCCCCTCTCAATCATTCCCCTTTCGTAACCCTCTCCCACTTCCCCCACCCCTACCACCCGAAACTCCACCCCTTCCCTTTCCCGTGGTGTTAAAACACGGTGCTGTTGTACCCCACACACCCTTACCGTCACGGTGAGCGGTATCCGCTGCGCGATCGGGGAGCCCTGAGACCCCAAGGATTCAGGTGGTCAGTGGCGACTGTGACGAGTTGACACAAATACAGTGACCCCGTGACGGGATCAGGAACTGTGCTTGAAGGGAATACCTAGCCCAAAACTGCCCCCCCCCCCCACCTCCTTACCCATAATGCATACATACATACATACATACATACATACATACATACATACATACATACATACATGCATACATACATGCATACATGCAACATACATACTACATACATACATACATGCATACATGCATACATGCAGCTACATACATACATACCCTACATACATACATACATACATACATACGTGCGTGCATACATGCGTGCATACATGCGTGGATACATACATACATACATACATACACACATACGTACATAAATACATACATAAATAAATACATACATACATACATACACACATGCATACATACATGCGTGCATACATGCATGCATACATACATACATATATGCTTTCATACATACATGCATACATGTGTGCATGCATACATACATACATACAAAGTAACAAACATGCAGGCAGATAGATAAATACATGAGGGGGAGAGAGAGAGAGAGAGAGAGAGAGCAGACTGACAGACACACAAACGAATCAGGCGGACGGACGAATGAGTGAACATACAGATAGATAGAGAAAAAAAAGTCGATTAGTCCATACCCACATCCATACTTACATCCATCCATCCATCCATCTCTCCATTCATCCATCCAAACATGCACACATACACATACAGACAAACAAACAGACGTGCAGATAGATAGATAGATAGATAGATAGATAGATAGCAGATAGATAGCAGACAGATAGATAGATAGATAGATAGATAGATAGATAGATAGATAGATAGATAGATAGATGTGAAGAGCGCTTTCTAAATTGTCGTAAGTAGTAAGTAGCATTAATAGAACAGCATTAGGCAGCCTTTAGCGGCATCAGTAATAGCAGTAGCAATAGTGTCAATAGCAGCAGCAGCAGCAGCAGTGTGAATTGCAGTAGCAGTAGCAGCAGTGTCAGTAGCAGTAGCAGCAGTGTCAATGGCAGTAGCAGTAGCAGCAGTTTCAATAGCGGTAGCAGTAGCAGCAGTGTCAATTGCAGTAGCAGCAGTGTCAATGGCAGTAGCAGTAGCAGCAGTGTCAATAGCAGTAGCAGTAGCAGCAGTGTCAATAGCAGTAGCAGCAATGTCAATAGCAGCAGCAGCAGCAGTAGCAGCAGTGTCAATAGCCGCAGCAGTAGCAGCAGTGTCAATGGTAGGCCTGCTAGTGGTAGCAGCATCAGCAGTACCAGCAAGAACAGAGGTAATTGAAAGAACAACAGAACCTCGCCGAAATAAGCCCCAGATTATGGTAGCAACATTAAGTGTCCCAGGACCGATTTCGTGCGAGGGGTTCATTTCTGATGCCACACACGTCCTTCGTCCCGTCCAGTTCTTTTGCGCTTGAGTGGTCTTTGTTTTGGGACGGTTCCCTTTTCCTTGCAGATGACCAGTTTGATGGAGCTCGGAATGTGTTCGTTATGCGACCCGACCTCTGACATGAGGAGTGAAAGGGGTGACGTTCCGATGTTGTGTTCTTGACGAAATGTTACCCATTGTTGAAATTAATATAAAATTGTAGGCCTATATGTTGTGTTGTTTTGTATTGTATTGTATTGTATTGTATTGTATTGTATTGTATTGTATTGTATTGTATTGTATTGTATTGTATTGTATTGTATCGTATTGTATTGTATTGCATTGCATTGTATTGTATTGCACTGCATAGTGTTTATTGTGCTGCCCATTGCATTGTATTTGCTTATAATTGTGTTGTGTTGAGTCAAGTCAGATTGTGTGGCTGCCCATTGTATTGTATTGTGCTGCATTGTATTCTATTGTGTTGTGCTGTGTCGTGTTGTGTTGGGTCGTATAGTATTATCTTGTGTCATGTATCATATGTCATATTGTATCGTATTGTATATTGACGTTGCGTTGTGGTGTATTGTATTGGATTGCATTGCATTGCATTGCATTGCATTGCATTCTATTGCATTTCACTGCATTGCATAACAGGGCCTTTTTTAGTCTAAAACGATCGTGTGTTGAGTGAAAGAGAGAGGTGAGATTTACGTCCTGTTAGACATTGGCCTTACAGACAAGTTGCTTCCAGACCAAGACCTGTGGGCAGTTAGTGCTGTGTCAGTCGCTACATATCCACACATTCCCTGATGCCCTTGCCTCGCTCTCTTCCCTAGGTCACTTCCACAAGGGAGACTACTTAGACACCCCTGCCTGTTGGTTTGGTTGCTTTTTTCTGTCTGCCAGCAAAATAGTAATAATAATAATAATGAAAATAACAGCACTACTACTACTACTACTGATGATGATGATGATGATAATGAGAATTTGTCAGCGCTCATCCAGAGCCCTGACAAAAGTCAGGAAAATGATAATCAAAACAACTGATCTACCACAACAACAACAAAAATGAATGATGAAAATAATATCAAACGTATCATTCCACGACACTTAGTACACACACACACACACACACACACACACACACACACACACACACACTATCGTACTCACACACCAGAGAGAGAGAGAGAGAGAGAGAGAGAGAGAGAAAGAGAGAGGTATAAATGGGGAGGTGGGGGGAAAGCGGCAGAAGAAACAAGAAAAACGACAGCATTTACAACAAAAAATAGAAAAATAACTGTAGTCAATAATTCACCAAACAGCTGGCTGAAAACACCAGCACCCCAGGTCTAGCAGCAGAACTCACCACCACCCCGCACGTCTCAGCCCCTGTGTACCCGCCGCCTCATCAAGCTTTAATGCCAGCTGTATCGCTGGCCTGTTGAACTGACCAGTGGCCAGCTTATGAGCCGGATCGTTCGCCCAGGAGCAACAGGCGACACGGTAATGCTCCGTGCACGGTCCACTTCAACTGGTCAAGCGCTACCCTGCCCCCCCCTCCCTTCCCGTCTCCTCCCCCCTCCCGCACTTTCCTCTTAACTTGACCCGCGAATATTGCACAGGAGGGGAGCAGTAAGAGGAGAGAGGTGGGGAGGGGGGTGGGGAGGGAGAGGAGGGGGGGTAAGGGAGGTGGTGAGGAGGAGGTGGTGAGGAGGAAATGGAGGGGCGGGGGGGAGGGGGGGGGGTGTAACTGACTGCCGTACTATTCTCGACAGAAGTCGGGTGTTAGCAGGTCATGATTGTGATAATATGCCTGCGAGGCACTCTCCTCCTCGTCGTCGTTCGTTGCTACTAACAGCGGACATCGAGAATGTGAAGATGTTCTTGCTGCCGAGTATTTCTGAAGTTGTGGGATTGTGTGGCCTGAATGGTCGTGCTAGATCTCTGCATTCGTTCGTGTATTTGTCTTGCGAGGACTTCAGAGGAGAATTCCGAGGTTAATCTTCCACCGTAGTGCCTTCAATGTTACACGATTCTACTACTGCCTCAAGTCTTTTTTCTTCTTGTATGAAAAACAAAACAGCTCCTGCTGAGAAAGTTGGTATGTTTGTTTGTTAAAAGAGAAAGGAGAAATCCTTGAATACAGTAGTTCTGTTGAAGTGCTGTGTGTGGTACAGTTGTTTTTTATTCGGAGTAACCTCACTGAATGCGCTTGGATGTGTTTATCTGTGAAACATTCATCGACGTCTGTACGTTACTAAACCAACAGGAAATCGCCATTGACATTCCTCTGCCCAGACTTCACATTCTGATTTATGACTATACTGACCAGTCAAAGTGAGCTCCGGGCGGCAGCAGACTAAAATGAATGGTATTGTCTGCAGTGAAACTACTTTCTTATAGACAGTATTCAATTGAATAAAAATCGTCGGAATTGTGTGTTATACTGAACGTGGAGCTTTTTACCAGCATCAAGTTTTCTGTGGAGTGTTGCTTTCTTGTTCTGATGTGCAAAGACAATGACAAGTCAAACCGCTTCTTTAAATGTTTTATTTTACACTTTGTTGTTTATGCATTCGTGAGGATTTCATTTTCGGTCAGTGAGTTTATTGCTTGAGAGTGTCGTAACTTTAAACTTCAAATGAAAGTGGCGCTTTTTGGAAAAAAAAAAAAGATTTTGAATGGACATGAAGATTAGCATCGCTCATAAGACTTAGCAAGCCAGTATGGCCAACAATAATAACAAAAGAGGACACTGCGTTAGTTGCATATCTGATATGGAAAAAAAGATAAGGAGAATTTTTAGAGTCTAAAAGTGAAATATTTGTATTAGGACGTTTAATGAAAGAAAACTATTGTCTATTCCATATACTGTACTCAGAAAGTGAAGATAATCCAAATATTTAAAACTCACTTAAATTACTGTCAACTAGTTCCAACCACCACCGAAAGAAACCGAATGTGTCTGTTGTGCAAGTACTCAGACGGCGTGTTTGTTTGTTTTTTTGGAACAAAAGGCTGGCACCGTGTGAACACAAGGCATCAGCACAAAGAACCCACACGTTACAGAGTGCGGAGAAACGTACCAGCCGAGTCAGTGGCAAGGAGAGTGAACGAACGTTGAAGACCTAGCCGCTGGCCTTCGATCTGTGACTCAGAAGAACTTAAGAGTTGCGGTTCGTGTTTTCGTTGTTTGAACAGATTTTCGCCGAAGATTCTTTCTTAAGACCACTTAAGCAGCAAACCTGGTTTTTAAAAAAAATTGTTAGTGAGTGAGGCAAACAACAGGGAAAACAAATTACAAGACAAATCACGCGTTTCGACCTCTTAGGTCTTCTTCGGGCAAAATAAACAAACATTCAGGACAATGAAAACGAACAACGAGCAATTACTTGTCTTCTCATATTCGGCCTCATTTTCATTCAACGCCCATCTTGCGCTGAATATGAGAAGATAAATGATGGCTCGTTCTTCGTTTTCATTGTCCTGGTTGTCGTTGATCTTGCCTGAGGAAGATCTAAGAGGTCGAAACGCGCCGTGTTTTATCTTGTAATTTGCTTGTCTCTGTTGTTGTGGCGCACTCACTAGTAATTCTTTTAACAATTTGTTTTAATTCCCGCCCGCAGTCACCTCACTTCGAAACCAGCCCACCTGGGTCAAGGAACTGGCTGCTGCTCTTATCACTCCATATTAAGGACATATATACGCTTGCTGCTATCCGTTCTTCCACACACATCGAATGATGGCCAAAAAACTGTCGTCTGGAAGCGCGTCTGGAACCGAGGATAAACTCACCCCCTTGCTGACCCCGCGGTCGGCCCCGAAGTTTTTTCGCTACGAGGGAAACAGTGCCAAGTCAAAGAAGGGCAGCTACAAGTTCTCCCCGAAGTTCCAGATCGATGAGGACGAGGATGATGGCTTCGATGACAACGAGTTCGTTATTGTGAGTGTAGTGTAGTGTAGTGTAGCGTGTGTGTGTGTGTGTGTGTGGAGAGAGAGAGAGAGAGTGTGTGTGTGTGTGTGTGTGTGTGTGGGTGTATTCCCACTACTTTCCCTTTGCCCTCTACCTGTCCGCCTCGCCATTTGTATAAAATTTCGTTTTTTTAAGATGCTTTCAGGTTGTTGTTGTTTTTGTTTTTTTTCGGAGTTGAGCTCGAGGATGAGGCGATTGGAAGTAGAAGAGAGATGAAGAGGGAGAGCAGATTCTAGACCTCTTTGCTCTCACCTTGTCCACGCATGGTACCGCTGTCCATCCTTCTTCCCATTACACTGACCCCATCTCTTTCCCATCCTTCCCATTCTCCACTTCTTCGCCGATTAAACATGCATTTCACAGTTTGAAACTTGCAATACACAACACAGTGTGACTCTCGTTGTTGTTGAATTTTATGATTGTTCCACCTCTCTCTCTCTCTCTCTCTCTCTCTCTCTCTCTCTCTCTCTCTCTCTCTGCGCCTGAGGCTGTCTCTCTCTGTCTCCCTGGCTGTCTGTCTGTTTATCTCTCAGTCTGTCTGTCTGTCTGTCTGTCTGTCTGTCTCTCTCTCTCTCTCTCTCTCTCTCTCTCTCTCTCTCTCTCATTTACTCACACTCTGTCTGTCTGTCTGTCTGTCTGTCTCTCTCTCTCTCTCTCTCTCTCTCTCTCTCTCTCTCTCTCTCTCTCTCTCTCTCTCTCTCCTCTCTCTCTTCTGCTGTGTGTGTGTGTGTGTGTGTGTGTGTGTGTGTGTGTGTGTGTGTGGTTTGCCTCGGGATGCCATGTGTCAGATCTCCATGTCTGTCAGGTGCTTTCTTTAAAGGTCGACATTCCGTTCCACAAACAGGGATACAACAACAATGGCGCGTGACCTAAACAATTTATAGATTATCCCCCAAGAAAAACACCACCAAAATGTCGGCTACAACAGATCAATGCTTCATTGGAGGTAAGCTACGAATAGGTAAAGACATCTTTCCATAGTACTAGATCCTTTTTCGCCCCCGTTTTCTCTCCTCCCCCTCTCCCTCCATCTTCCCTCCCACCACCACCCAGCCAGTCCTCTGTCTGTCTGTCTGTCTGTCTCTCTCTCTCTCTCTCTCTCTCTCTCTCCTCTTTCTCTCTCTCTCTCTCTCTGTCTGTTTGTCTGCCCGCCGGTCTGTCTGTCTGTCTGTCTGTCTATCTCTGTCTCGCTTTTTCTGTCTGTCTGTCTGTCTGTCAGTCTCTTTCTTTCTCTCGCTTTCTCCGTCTGTCTGTCTGCCCTTCTGTCTGTCTCTGTCTCTCTGTCTCTGTCTTTTGTCTCGGTATCTGTCTGTCTGTCTCTCGCTCTCTGTCTTTGTCTGTCTGTCTGTCTGTCTCTCTCTCTCTCTCTCTCTCTCTCTCTCTCTCTCTCTCTCGTCTCCATCTGTGTGTCTGTCTGTCTGTCTCCCTCCCTCTTTCTGTCTGTCTGTCTCTGTCTGTCTGCCTCTGTGTGTCTGCCTCTGTCTGTCTGTCTCTGTCTGCCTCTGTCTGTCTGTCTGTCTCTGTCTGTTTGCCTATGTGTGTCTGTCTGTCTATCTCTCTCTCTGTCTCTCTCTCTCTGTGTCTCTCTCTCTCCCTCTCTCTCTCTCTCTCTCTCTCTCTTTCTGTGTTTCTCTGTCAGTCTCTTCTATGTGTCTATCTTTCTGTCTGTCTGCCCCCCCCCCCAACTCCCCCCGCACTCTCTCTCTCTCTCTCTCTCTCTCTCTCTCTCTCTCTCTCTCTATATATATATATATATATATATATATATATATATACCTTAAAAGTAGGCCTTAACTTTGTGGCGTGGATGCCAGTCCTTTTGGAGGAGACAGTTCAGTAGGATTCTGTGTGGGACAACATTGCT
>CM065734.1:35720132-35722632 GCA_033310375.1 Conus canariensis | reverse complement strand
TAGTAGTAGTAGTAGAACACTCCATTAAAAAAAAATGATGAAAATAATTCAGCAACTGTTAGCTGCTGTTTTCGATGATGTAGACGATCATGACATTGGTCTTGGTGCGGAAGAAATAGGAGAAGCATCATCAGCAGCAGCAGCAGCAGCAGCAGCAGCAGCAGCGGTAGTAGTGAGAACAACAGCCGCAGCCACATCTGTAGTAGCAGTAGCAGCCGAAATTGTAGTAACAGGATCAGTGATAGTTGTATTTTCACCATCATGTTTTTGGTCGCCGCTATCATTATCACCATCACCGTCACTTTCATTACTATGCCTTAGTATCACTGACTGTTCCACAGGAGTTCCAGAGTGCTCGGAGTGCCAACGGCTCCAAGAGGTCCTCAGCCATAGGCAGCCTCGAAGAGAGCGACGGCGGTTATGACAGTCACGTGACAAAAGAGCAGGACCCCCATAGGCAGTCTGTGGGTCTGTCGTCACTTCCGCCAAGAGCTTCCTGTAGGGTGAGTATCTGACAGCGTCAAATGTAAAGCTGGTGGAGAATTCGATGGACTGAAAACCATGGCAACGTGTCGCTAACGTATTTGGAGACTGATACACGCCACAAAATGTCTTTCTGTTGATTTGTTGTGATTATGTGTTCTTTGAATCACCGAAAATCACTGTTAGTGGTGATGCCAATGAAAAACTCCAGCCTCTCTCTCTCTCTCTCTCTCTCTCTCTCTCTCTCTCTCTCTCTCTCTCTCTCTCTCTCTCTCTCTCAGAGACACCAAACACAACCAGTGACACAATCCTGACGCATTAACACGGATGTGAGAATGTTCGGTGCTCACACAGACATGTCAAAGGACTCTCCTTCCGTTCAGATTTTTGTGCACGCAAGTGTCCCCAGGGTTGCTTCCCTTCCTTTGACAATACATCACACACTCTCAAAGAGTTCGCCTGTATTTCTTATCATTCACCCACAGAAAAACCTCAAGTCAAGATAGAAAATCGTCTGAGCGCAATCTCCAGACAAGACCACACAACATATTTTATTTTGAAAAAGAAAATGTATAGAACGTTGATTCTTACAAGACACTATCTCTCGTCGGCCTTCCCCCCTCCCTCCCCCGCCACACGCACCACACACACACACACACACACACACACACACACACACACACACACACACACACACACACACCGTCGTCACCTCCTCCACCTCTCCCTCCACACATACATATTTACACAATCTACACGGTTTAGAAAGAAGACACCCACACCGGCATCCAGATAATATTGGTTGCATGTTCATATATGTAAGTCGCACATACTGTTCATTATTGCATGCAAAAAAAAATCAAACCAAAACAAAAACGAACAATCAACCAAACAAAAACAAGCAAACAAAATAATGTAATGTATATGTATCTCTAAGAACAATATAAGCAATGAGCTTGTTGTTCCTGTTTTGATTGGTACATTTCCATGATTTTGATTTTGAATAAAGTCCTGTTTAATTTAACTCAAACGACAAAATATGACTTAAGTAACTTCTTTTTCTTATTATTGAGCAGCTCTCAAAACTTCAGCACGTTAACAATTACCCTTTAATAGTGAGGATCAGGTAATTTCTTAGTAAAGAAATTACGTTTAGAAACGTGGTTAAACCTGTCTCCCAGCTCCGACAAACTACACATCTGACATACAAATTCGGTTGTTTTTCGTTTGTTTTTTTTTTACTAGTTTATGATCCTATTAAGTTTCTTTTGTTTGCCTCCCTTAATAATCTTTGAATCCATGTCATCATATCCACACACATCATCACATTTAACACGTCATGACTAATAATGGATGTGCCTCTGAGCGATCGGCTCAAATATCACAAACAACACTGCAGGTGTCTGTATCACTCGGGCCTGGTTTGGTGCCGGGATGTATGACAGTCCTGCATGTGGTCTGTGGCCACGAGGGGCTCCACAACATCATCCCCTCACCCTCATGGATCAGCTGTACGGGGGCAGTCGGTCATGAGCATAGCTTAGCGGAGCCCATCTCCTCAGCAGTTAGCCTTGCCATTCCATGCCGAGGTCTGCCCATTGTCCACCCAATAAGGCTACAACTGAGGAAATCGAAACTGAGGTCACCGCGTGCGTTAGTGCACCATTATACATTGTTGTGCTGACGTATTTGCATTTACAATCTATGCACTCTATTCGCGTTTAAGATGCACTTCCTTACGCTTATACCCTCCCCTCCCCCTCCTACCCCTCTTAACCTCCCCACCCCACCCCTCCAATATACTCACACACAGCGGGATCACTGGTGTGGGAAGAGGTGAAAGGGGGGAGAGAGAGAGAGAGAGAGAGAGAGAGAGAGAGAGAGAGAGAGAGAGAGAGGAGTGGGCGGGAGGGGGGGGGAGGGGGTAACACGTTTTCCCCATTTGTGAGAAAGAAACGATCATCAGTTTCTCCAGTCTGTATAACACGTGTTCACCTTTTCTATCACGTCGTGTAAA
>CM065734.1:35705132-35707632 GCA_033310375.1 Conus canariensis | reverse complement strand
CATCGATCGAAAATGCCAGATTGTAGGCTTCAGTGTTGTCTGATGAGAAGTTACAAGGAGATTTTTCTTTCAGGAGTTTGTTTTTCAGAAAAGCAGGCGTTTTATTCGTGGAGGAAGAGTTCTTTTCAATAGTTGAGGCCAGCACATTAGCTACAGCTTGTTTATCTGTGATCAGGGCTTCTGCAAGTTTCAGGTGATGGATAGAAGGATTGGTATTTTTTCCACTAATTTTCCTGATCACTTTCCATACTTTCTTCTTGGAGGTCTTTGAAGTCAACTTGGAGGAGAAGTCTCTCCAAGACTGACGTTTACACTTTTTGAAAATGTAGCGAGATTTGGCACGGAGATTTTGGTGGGCCCTCGCGTAAGGTATTGATGGCCTGCGACAGACAATACGTTGAGCCTTCTGGCGTTGATTGTGGATTTGTTGGCACTCAGCATTAAACCAGGGAGTTTTCGGCATCTGAGGTTTGGTGGTAGAAGCCGGAATGATGTTCTTGGCACAGCTAATGATGATATTCGTCAAGGTTTCAGCAGGGTCAGGACTTTGAAGAACCTGATCCTCCACTAATTCTTTTTGTATGGTCGTAGCAAAAAGATCCCAGTTAGCTTTTCGAAGGTTAAGACGTTCTGGTAAGATAATGGGTTCTGATGATTTATGTCTCAAGACTATTGGAAAATGGTCACTTCCACGTAGATCATCATGAACACTCCAGTCAAAGTCTAAGACCAGTGAAGGATCGCATACTGATAAATCAATGCGAGACAGAGTGCCATTTGACGAATGTAGATATGTTGGAGAGCCATCATTCAGACAACACAGGTCAAGCTCAGAGAAGACATCCTCCAGAAGAAGACCTCGGGGAGAGGTCTGCACTGCCCCAAAGAGGAGAGTAGCCGTTCAGATCCCCTAGAAGCAAGAAAGGTCGTGGGAGTTCTTCTATGAGGCTAACCAGCTCTTGTCGACTGACAGATGATGATGGGGGTAAATACAGGGAACAAACTGTCACTGTTTTATGTAAGGAGATTCTAGCAGCTAAAGCTTGAAGAGAAGATTTAAGGTTGACAGGGCTGAACAACAAAGATTTGTGGATGAGTAATGAGACCCCACCAGAAACTCCAAGAGCTGTAGGTTGGGCTGGTTTAGACAGTACATTAAAACCTGAAACAGAAAAGGACTTTTCTTTGTGCATCTGCGTTTCTTGAAGAGCTACTACAGCTGGCTTTAAATCTTGGCAAAGAAGTTGGAGCTGCTCAAAATTGGAATGGAGACCTCGGATATTCCAATGGAAGATGGTTGTGTCCATCATAAAAGAGATATGGTGAAGGAAAATAAATCTTGTAACTCTTCACCAGCAAGTTCCTTTCATTCCATGTCGACATCTTCTAGATCCGAGAGAACTGCAAATCTGTTGGTGTTTCTCTCCGCTTTTTTCTCTCGATCTGATAAAATATTAGGTGCTTTCTTTTTAGGCGGCGATTTTGTCTTTCCTTCAGAACCGCCAGCTCCCTTGTTGACAGCTGTAGGGTGCCCTTTGGAGGATTTTGAGGGGGTGGTCTTGTCTTGTACTTCAACAACTTCCATTTTCTGCCGCCCTGAAGGGCCTGTAGGTCTTTTGCCCCCTGATGGTCTGGGGGCGGGAGTAGGCTTAGAAGACGTCGTATCTGAAGGCGATGACTGCTGGGGTTCGTCGCATGCAGTGTTTCTGCCTGAGGCTACAGACCTGGTTTCTGGCTCTCTCTCTCTCTCTCTCAGCAAACGAGGATTCGACCGTCTGCACGCCGATGCTGACTGTTGTTGGCTTCCTTACTGCAGCTGCAAACGAGAGCCCAGCAGTCGGTTGACTTTTCATTACAATCTTTTTCGCCTCAAAAATCGGGATTCTCCGTTCAGTCTTTATTCTCTGAATTTCCTTTTCCTTCAACCAGTTTGGGCAGGTCTTTGATGATGATGGGTGCTTGCCTCCACAGTTGGCACAGAGTGGTGGACTGTCACACACACCCTGGTGGACTGGCAGGCAGCAGGTACCACACGCCTCTTCTTCGGTACATCTATCCCTCACATGGCCGAACCTCTGGCACTTGAAACAGCGCAGAGGGGACGGGATGTACAGCGACACTGAGACTCTCAGGTAGCCCACCGTGATCGACTCCAGGAGAGAAGTAGAGCAGAAGGTCAAGAAGAGGGTGTCAGTCGGAATTCTGTCATTGCCTTTGCGCACAAGTACCCGATGAATGTTGGTCACTCCTTGCGATGCCAGTTACGACTTGATTTCTGCCTCCGACACTCCTCTCAAATCTCTGCACCGGATTACTCCCTTTGAAGAGTTCAGAGTTTTGTATGGAGACACCCTGATCGGTCGATCAACCACCGTCGTCGATTTTAACAGCATTTCTGAGTGCAGCTTGGAAGAGCACTCAACCAGAAGTGACCCGTTCCTTAATCTCTTGACGCTCTTTGGTTTGCCGCTGAGACCATTGATTCCTTTCGCAATCGCAA
>CM065734.1:35690132-35692632 GCA_033310375.1 Conus canariensis | reverse complement strand
GAACGGAGAAGGGAGAGAGAGAGAGGGGGGGTGAAGGCGGGGAGAGGGAGAGAGAGAGAGAGATAGTGTGTGTGTGTGTGTGTGTGTGAGAGAGAGAGAGAGAGAGAGAGAGAGAGAGAGAGAGAGAGAGAGAGAGAGAGAGAGAGAGAGTGAGTTAAAAAAAAAGACAGTCTGGAAGTGAAACCGATGCTATATACCATTGACTTTACAGGGCAGCTGGACTGAAGTGCGAGAAGATTGACGGCTACGCCAAGGGTCCGGACTACCACCCGGGCACGCCCATAGCCAGCAGCAGCAGCAAGACCTGCCAGCACGCGCACTCCTGGAACGCCGTCTTCCTGGAGGGCCAGTACCACCTCCTGGACGCCGGCTTCGGTGCTCTCCCGTGCAAGTTCTTCGTGGAGCACTTCTTTATGACCCCTCCGGACGAGATGCGGCTGTCGCACTTCCCCAAGGACAAGCGCTGGTTGTTGATGACGCAGTCGTTGTCCATGGGCGACTTCGAGGGCACGCTGAAGACCTGGCCCACCATGTTCGCCTTCAACATTCGTCCGCTCAACATGAAGTCTTTGCTGAGGTCCTACGACGGCAGGTTGAGCATCACCGTGCTCTTGAGGAACGTGGCCGTGTCTCCTCAGCTGGAGTACGTAGGACCAGGGACGCCCCAGGACGCTGAGGCCTTGGCCTTCAACATCGATCAGGAGATCCGCAACGTGGACAACGCGGAGACCTTCCACCTGAACCTGCCGAGGAAGGCACCTACTTCTTCACGCTGATGGTGCACGATCTGGAGGAGGACGATGACATCCCGGCTTTTCAGTACCGTGTGGAGTACAAGGACGAGCTCCTTTGAAGGCGATGGGAAGGCCTCAGAGGCTGAGACCCATCCTTTGCACCTTGGTTCCAGACACGAGGCTGAAACCGCCAAACCGCTTGGTGGGAGGAATGTTGTAAGACACCTCCACCTCCCCCTCCCCCTCCTCCCCGCCGATGAGAGTCTACAGACCTGTCGTTGTAAATCAGTCACCGCTAGGGTGATAGAATCTGACGGTTTTCCAGGATTCTCCGATTGTACGTTACATCAGTATGGAAAGGCTACGATGTGCTTTCAGCAGCAAATGACGTTTCTAAAACTTCTCCTACCTTCCATGCCCCCCCTCAGTGACAGCTAGTCTCACGCCATTCATTCCGCCTCCCGTATACACACCATCGGCCAGGTCCCAGGCTCGTTGTGTCGCAGTCCAGATGCTGCAGTCCGCATGGAGCGATCTGTTTAACGGACCGCGGTGAGGTCACCCAGCAGAACAGACACTGCGCTACTGCCGCCATGTCACTTCCAAACCACCAGCTTTCTGCACCGTCATTGCTGTAAAGAGTGGTTGGTGTGAAACGAATAAACCTAATGGAAGGACACAACGGAATAAACCTAATGGAAGGACACAACGGAATAAACCTAATGGAAGGAGACAACGGAAATGGACACTCTGCCAGTACGGATCAATTCCGTGTTCCAGAAAGATACACATGCGCAATTGCAACCAATGCCGGATATATCGAAGTGAAGGGGAAGTGTCGAAGTATATTCAGCATATGAACCACACTCGTAATAGGAAGAACGTCAGTCTGAAGTGAGGAAACATCGCTCATGCACTGGAGGATTTCCGTAAAACCGACCAACAGTACCAGCAGCTTCATTGCATTTGAGTTCAGTGAGTGTTGCTGTTGGGAGAAGTTGAGCGTGTTTCTCCCTGGAATTGTTTCTTTAAATGTTAATGTCGTGGCCCGTGGGAAAGGAAGAGACACGAGGGAGGTAAAGCATGTTTATGTAGCACTACACTGATAGCTTCTGTCAGACTGAAACAACGAAGATGGACAGTCCGTCAATATGCTACGCTTAAAATCTAGCGGCAGGAGACACTTGCGTGAGACCGTCTGACAGCTTTCTGTTTGTCACACAGTCTGCAATTGTCTTCACTGTCCACTTCGCCATCAGAAGGGTCAGCCTTGCTGTGCCTAATGACTGGAGCGGGGGGGGGGGGGGGGGGGGGGGGGGAGAAGAAAAGAAAAGAAAAGGGAAAACGTATCTGCGCCGCGCTTGCTTTCTGTCGCTTTTTTGTTTTGATATTTACGGGGGAAGAAACCACCCCTGCCTGATTTGCAATAGTAGCACTGAGGTTTGACTATTTTGCTCCTCCTCCTCTCTCTCTCTCTCTCTCTCTCTCTCTCTCTCTCTCTCTCTCTCTCTCTCTCTCTCTCTCTCATAATCTGAAGAACGATGGCTGAAATTTAGCTGACGCTTCTGGAGAGACTTAGTTGTTCAGCTGGATTGCTTGTTACCTGTCTGATCTTATTGGAGTTTCACCGTACCGCTTCTTTGTCCAACTCTCAAGCAGAGCCTGGAAATCGAACAATGTTTCTTTTAAAAAAAAAAATTCTTTTTATTCCCCATAGCAAAATTGTCTCACGAAAGAGAAACACCAGCTCGCTATGAAATCATACG
>CM065734.1:35530132-35685132 GCA_033310375.1 Conus canariensis | reverse complement strand
AAGGGTGATGTAGGCGTGACTTGGAGAAAAAAAATGTAATATGAAATACGTACATACGTATGTACACAGCGCGCAATGTTTACGTACAAACACACACTACGTGCATGCATGTATTACGCGTATGCTTGTATACATGTTTTTATATAATTTTAATTGAAAACATGTGGAAGCACACACACGCACGCGCGCACGCACGCACACACACACACACACACACACACACACACACACACACACACACACACACACATACACACACACACACACACACACACACACACACACACACACATCTACATAAGGAGAAAGAAGGAGAATGTGTGTGTGTGTGTGTGTGGGCGCGGCGCGCGCACGCGCGTGCTCGCGTGCAAAAGTCCGCACTTGCAAGCACAGATGCAAAAATTCCAAAACTTCATATCATAAAAAACCCAAAGTGTACACTGGATTCTTTTCGTTTTCATTGATTGGATTTCAACCATTTATTACTTCCAGTAATAACAAGGGATTACAGACGTATATCAAGAAAAAGTCTCTATGTTTGGAAATCCGCAAGGGAGGTAACAATGATCAGATCTCGCGTTCAGCGAGAGTGACGCCGTTTTCGTGGGACAGACGCCGCTGGTGGGCACGACCAAAGTAATGTTGTCCCTGTTGGTCACCTTTACAGTTCAGTCAGAGAGAGAAAATGCCAAGACATGGGTGTAAAACAGTCCGCCTATCATGCACACTGTCGATATCTCGATCGTTATACTGGCGTGAGCTTCAAATCAAGTCTTTTGACTCTCTAGGTCCCTCTCCTCGATTCATATACGTTTCTTTCCAGAGGAGAGGCATGCATTATCTTCCCCTTGCTTTGTTTTGTTTTGTTTTTGTTTTTTACTTTTTTTTCGGAACAGATCACACACACACACACACACACACACACACACACACACACACACACACACACACACACACACGCACGCACGCACGCACACCACACACACACATACACACACACACACACACTCACACACACACACACACACACACACACACACACACACAACACACACTACAAAACAACACACATCACAAAACGACACACACACACACACACACACACACACACACACAGATTGTACAATACGTGTCCCACATTCTACTTTGTGTAATCTTCAGTGCTTTGACTTTTCATACAGTGAAAGAGCAATATCTTTCGCACAATAAAAATGAAGAAAGAAGAGGGAGTGATGGTCGGGGGGGGGGGGGGGGGTGTAAAAACAAAACCACTGTTCAACTGCACTTTCAATTTCAAGCACCTGTGAAGAGAGAAAGTTCGCCAGCACAGCACTTTCAATCATGCAACGTTCTCTCTCTCTTCTCTTCTCTCTCTCTCTCTCTCTCTCTCTCTCTCTCTCTCTCTCTCTCTCTCTCTCAATCATGCAACGTATCTCTCTCTCTCAAACATGCAACGTCTCTCTCTCTCTCTCTCTCTCTCTCTCTCTCTCTCTCTCTCTCTCTCTCTCTCTCTCTCTCTCTCTCTCTCTCTCTCTGACCCAGTCCCAAAGCGTTCTTTCCGTTCAGACAGTGGGTACAGTTAGGAACACACACACAGCCCAGTGTCATCACATCAGCTGTCCACGGCACCTTGTCAGGCCCAGCTGGTTCAGAACAGGCACCCAAGGCTGCAGCAGACAGTCATCTTCTGCCGTCCCCTGCATCCTTTATGATGATGTTCCGGCACCCTTGGGAGCCAGGAAACGCGGTCATGTAGGATCTCACTGCATCCTTTATCGTCCGGCACATTCTGGTCGGCCTCTGGACCGTGGCACGGACACTGCCGTGGACACACCTGTGAACATTCCGACAGGAAAAGAATTATGTTCCGTTGAAGTGAAGTTTGTGGTGTGTGTGTGGATGGTGTATATGTGTGTGTGTGCGTGCGTGTGTGTGTGTGTGTGTGTGTGTGTGTGTGTGTGTGTGTGTGTGTGTGTAAAAACGTTGACATTCTGTTCATAATGTTAGTTTAATGAGCTCTATGCACTCAGCAGTAAAGAGCTGCCTGATTCAGTCCAGGGAAGTGTAAGGCGGCGGAAGGAGAGCTGTGGACTTCACCTTCCATCATGCCGTGCCCTAGACACGGTGAACCTCGGCAGCTTGCTGCCTCGACAGCCGAGAGGCGGTGAGATTTTTCTGTATTGTTTTTAAACTGCATTGACTAGACAATTGCAGTGTCACTCCCCGCCCCCTTCCCTCCCTTCTTCTCCGTTTCCCCGCCCCTTTCCCCTCCTCCCCCCCCCCTCCCCCACTCACAGTTAATGATATTATGTGGATTTGAACACAGGCCTTCTGCCCGGCCACAGGAGAAAGCCTCGCAAGATTATCATTCCACCTTTCTAAGTGTCAAAGTGCTCCTGCCCCACCCCATCTCCCCATTTCCCCTCACCCCCTGCCTCTCCCTCTCTTTCTTTCCACTCGAGAGCTTCTCGATTTTGTTGTTTATTGAAATGAAAGTTCTTTGTTTTAACACACCAGTTTCTGTTTGTTTTACACACGATCAAATATCATGATCCCACAACTGATGACTTTGTAGTCAACATTTAAGTACACTCCAAGGACAAGTACCAACATCGGATGAAGAATATCATCACCCCGAAGAACTCTGCACAGAGCTGCATCTCTTTGATATCTAACAGTATCTACTCTGCTGTCAACAGACAAAGAAGGCCAGCAACGTCCCTCCCCCCCCCCCCCCCCCCCTCCCCCAACTCCCCACTTCCTCTCGATATAATCATCATTTCCATCCATCAACATCTTTCATGACATCAAAGACCTGGACCTGAATGCACCATATGCATCTGAGATGATCAGAAAAGCAGGGAATATCAGGATGGTTTTTAGGTTATTTTTCTTCATGTCATACGATGAACAGCGAGGATGACACTGGTAGTGTGGAAGTTATGGAGAATCATTGTAGTTCCAGACTGTAGAAGGAAGTTACAGAGAGCCAGTGTGGTTTCAGATTGCACAAGGAAGTTATGGAGAGCCAATGAGGTTTCAGATTGTAGAAGGAAGTCATGGAGAGCCAATGTGGTTTCAGATTGTAGAAGGAAGTTTGGGAGAGCCAATGTGGTTTCAGAAGTTTCGGAGAGCCGATGTGGTTTCAGATTGTAGAAGGAAATTTCGGAGAGCCAATGTGGTTTCAGAAGTTTCGGAGAACCGATGTGGTTTCAGATTGTAGAAGGAAGTTATGGAGAGCCAATATGGTTTCAGATTGTAGAAAGAAGCTTCGGAAAGCCGATGTGGTTTTAGATTGCAGAAGGAAGTTTCGGAGAGCCGATGTGGTTTCAGATTGTGGAATGAAGTTGTGGAGAGCCAATGTGGTTTCAGGTTGTAAAGGAAAGTTCTGGTGAGCCGATGTAGTTTAAGACTCCAAGACAAAGTTCTGGAGAGCCGATGTGGTTTTAGACTCCGAGAGAAAGTTATGGACAGCCAATGTGGTTCCGAACTGCAGGAAAAGGCTATGGAGAGCCAGAGTTCGACTATGTGCGGAAATCATGGAGAGCCAATGTGGTTCCAGATTTGGACAGAAGGCTGTAGACAGCTCATAGGATTCCAGACTGTATCAGGTAGTTATGAAGAGACGATGTGGTTTCAAACTGCATCAAATGGTTCTACCGTATCACATCATAAACCAAACTCGAAAGTATAATGGCATGGAGTACCTCTCGAGCAACTTTCTCTAATTCCATCGTGCTTGAGGGTGGACCGTGGCATTGGTTGTCCGAGTTCAATGGTGCCATAACAGTCATGTTTGTAGGAACATCGCCAACAAGGTGTCCACAAGACCGCAGTCTCTGCACCACCGCACGAGTATATGCAGACGTGGCAGCAGTACAACAAGCGAGAAAACAGTACAGATGTTTAGCAAAAACACCGCAGAAGAGATGAGAGAAATGTGCCGCAGTAACCGTACAACGGGAAAGAAACCAGGACAAAAGGATGACAACGTGTAGCAGCAACGATCAAACAGGCGAGAAAACAAAATACTCGATGACAGCAGTAAAGCATGTTTTGGTTATCCAATATCAAATAAGTAAACGTTAACTTATGAGTAAACGCTTTCACTATACGAACACATTCTGTTGGCTTTTTTCTTCATTGTAACTATTTGTGTTTTTTTTTTTCGGTGAACGTTTAAAGTTCATCACCAACTTAGACGTGAACGCAAAACCCATTATATGATTGTCGTTTCCATGAAAAAGTCATTTTTGAGACTAGTTGACAGGTTCTCCAGTGATGGATCAGTTTGCGTTGTATTCCAATTCACATTGGTTTGGACGTGAAAAGGATTTGCTGCACATGTGAGAAGGGGAGTAAGCTGCAGTGCGAGGGTCACTTCACGTACTGCATTTCTCTCCCTTGTCTTTGTTGCAGCCTTCCTTTCTCCCCAACACCCCCACCCCTCCTCCTGTTCCCTCCTTCACCCTCCCCCCCCCCCCCCCCCCCGTCTCTCTCTCTCTCTCTCTCTCTTTGTCTTTGTCTCTCTCTCTCTCTCTCTCTCTCTCTCTCTCTCTCTCTCTCTCTCTCTCTCTCTCTCCTGAAAATATGTGAGCCTGTATAAGCTTTTTATTAAAATCTTAACTTTTAGCTGATCACGCTTAGTCCCTTTCCAGAACAAAGACCGGATGAAAAAGCATGTACTTGCTCGACTTTTACCATTGCAAATAAAGATCATAATCAGCAGCAGCAGCAGCAGCAGCAGCAGCAGCAGCAGCAGCATCGTCATCATCATTATCATTATCATTATCTTCGTCGTCGTCGTCGTCGACATCATCATCATCTCTGTCCCATGCGCACGCTCAGTCGTCTTTCATCTTTCCTTTCATTATATCTTTCAATAGCTGTTCTGTTGTAATGTGTTGGATCTATTGAACATGTGTTCAAAGGTATGATGTTGAGTGTTGTCAATGCCGTGACTACAGCTTTTGTGTGTGTGTGTGTGTGTGTGTGTGTGTGTGTGTGTGTGTGTGTGTGTGTGTGTGTGTGTGTGTACGTGTGTGTGTGTGTGTGTGTGTGTGTGTGTGTGTGCGTGCGTGCGTGCGTGCGTGCGTGTGTGTGTGTGTTGTGTGTGTGTGTGTGTGTGTGTGTGTGTGTGTGTGTGTGTGGTTATTGTTGTTGTTGTTGTTGCTGTTGTGGCGGTCCTCATCAGGTCCTGGTTAGTCGGTTGCGTTTCGAACAATAAGAAGCTTGATGCACCATCCCAGTGCGGCGGTTCCAGAACTGTGAACTCTTGATTCAATTCTCAGAAACAAAACTGCAACGACATGTTCACATGCCCTGTTTTCCGCTCTCTCTCCCACACCACCCTTCCGCTCTCGACTCTACACGCACACACAGACACAGACACACACACACACACACACACACACACACACACACACACACACACACACACACACAACCACACACAACACACACACACACACACACACACACACACACACACACACAGAGAGTTCACAGCTGTGATCAGACAAGCAGTGGCTCATATCCAGCGTATGACCCTCACTGGCATGAAGACCGTGCAGCTAACAGGATTCCATCGCGCTGCAGTCGGATCTCGCTGATCATGCAGGACTGATGCAAATGGATCAGCGAGCTGACTGAAGTGTGCTGGAACACTCCTTCATCTACTTTGATGAGAAGTTGTCAAACGAAATTGCCACACACAAACGCGCGCGCAAGCACACACACACACACACACACACACGCACACACGCACACACGCACGCACGCACGCACGCACACACACACAAACACGCACGCACGCACGCACACATACACACGCTCGCGCCCGTGCGGTTGGGAGGAGGGGGGGGGGAGGGGGGGGGGGCGGGGGAGGATATCAGCAGTATATGTTCTGTGTTGTGGATGAGTGAGGTCTATGTGGCCCTCTTGGTGGAAGGACGTTGACAATCTTCAATTCATTATGTGTGTAACATTTTGCAAATATTAAAAAAAAAATTTTTGTTTATTTGTTCCTTTTGCCTTCCAGTTTCCGGATACGTTTTGCAGCCTGTTCGTATTTTGGCTTTGAGATCTTTCATTGAGACCGATTTGTTTTTATTTTCCTTTGTCCAGCGCCGCCTAAGATTGTCAAGGAAGGCCGCCTTTATGTCCGCATTCTTGTGGCTGGCATGGAGAGAGTGCTAGAATCACATCAAGACTGATATAATTACACAAATAAAGCACAAAGGAACTGTTTATTCTGCAGTCAGCCAGATCGTTGTTCGTAATATTAAAAAAAATCTACATTGCGACATGTTTCTAATAGTAATGTGGTGAATGAATTTACATCCCACCATATCCGGAATAATTAGCCGTTATATGGCTCTACATAATTACAGAGAATAAAAAGGGGGGGGGGGGGGGGGGGGGGGGGGGGGGGGGGGGGGGGGCCGTCATCGCACGTAGGCACAAACTTTTTATTCGTTAGTGGAAGCTGAATTTGAAATAATCCTCAGTTTTGCTGCATCGTGTATGGATGTGAATCTGTTCAACAATTCACTTACCTGGGATCCATCATTACAACTGAGGGATCAAAACCAGAAATCCCCTCAAAGGCAGCAAAGACAACCACAGCGCTGTCCACATTAAAACCTGAATGGAAGGGCAAGAACATCTCCAAGAAGCACAAGATCAGGCCACAGCGTGCACTGGCATATTCCATCTCCCTGTACGCATGCCAGACATAGACCCTCACAGCCATAGACCCTCACAGACATAGACCCTCACAGCCATAGACCCTCACAGCCATAGACCTCACAGACATAGACCCTCACAGCCATAGACCCTCACAGACATAGACCCTCACCGACATAGACCCTCACAGCAGATCCGGAAGGAAGACTTCAAGCCATGGAAATGAGATACTGCTGTAAGATATCAAACATCGGATACACCTGTCATACCACCGATGGACAAGTGCGTCAAATCATCAGGCACCATACAGGACTTTACCAAGATCTACTGACATCAATCAGAAAAAGAAAACCTAGCTGGTATGGCCATGTCACAAGATTCACTGGCCTTCCTGAAACAATCCTCAGGAAACTAGGACACTGTGGAAGGAAGGAGACGGAAGAGGAAACAAGTCTTTAAAAACAACAAGGACTGGCAACTTTGCAGAATGGACAGCGAAGACCTTCGCAAAGACCCAAGCCTTGGCACACAACAGGCGGAACTGGAAGAAACTGTTGAACTGTTCAGTGTGGTGTCCCAGTGATTCCCCACGGAGTTCAGGAAGAAGTAGGACAGGTGAACACCACAAGACGAATGGAAGAGAAAACTGCGGTAGAATTCACCGAACACCTGTCGATGCATGTTACCAGGTATTGCGCGTACATGTCCAATGGATAAAGTTCTCGCCAGGAAAGGAAGAACATTGCCATTCCGTGGCTTGAGTCTCGAGGGGAACTTTCCCCCCTTTCTATACCTACCACGCCATGAGTGTTGGCCTGTGTCCTGGTCTTTCAGATGAGACAATGAAGCGAGGTCCCCTGAACTGCAGGCCGTTACAGCACGTAAAAGAAACCAAGGCGACGCAGAAAGTGTCTGGCAAAATGCTGTGACACAATACACTCAAATAGGGCGGCTCCGCATCGTGGCAACACTTTTTCCTGTGAAAAAGCAGGGAGGATTTCCTACCAAGTAATCTGTTGTGATGGTAACAGCAGACAACAAAAGACAATAAACGGTGGTACCCGTACCGACGTGCCCTCTCACTCCATACATCTCAACGCAGCATCGTTGACGGCGGACGTTCTCTCCTTTATGAACAGAGAAAGGGACAGACAGCTGCACAGTCCCCAACACTGCTGGCGCAGTTCATTAACGAAGATCTTTACAAGGTTTTATGTAATAAGGGTTCGGTTAGGGTTCGGATTAGAGTTAGCTCAATGCATCATCATTGACGGTGGACGTTCTTTCTTTTGTAAACAGAGAAAGGGAAAGACAACTCCATCGTCCCCAACACTGGTGGCACAGATTGTTAATGAAGGTCTTTGCAAGGTTCATTTTTTTATGTATTTGTTTTTAGGTTGAAATAGATTAGTCTGTGGTATAGGTTCAGAGTCTGGTTTGGGTTAGGGTTTGAGTTAGGGTCATGCATTTTGGAGTTGAAGAGTCTTCCGGTTATCTGACCAAAGTACCCGAACGTAATGTAGAAACACACCGGCTGTCTTTGACAGTGTCTCCATGTCTGCTGTGGGCTGAACTCAACAGCCAGTATGGGGGTCACTGTCACTGACAGCTTGCGTCTTACAGTCCAGACAGGGGTAGATGCAGATATGTATTTTTGCTGACCAGAGCAGCCAGGGCCCTTAGTTTAACGTGTATGAGCTACAACAGTAGCCTGTTAGACTCTACAAACTTCTGCGTGCGTTGTTGTGAACGTTTTTAACCGTCTACCTACGTGACGCCGGGTGACCGCATTCTGCTTCGCAGCCTACGTACTCTGAACCGACAACAAAAATACAGTTAGGCAAATGTAGGTTATCGAGTCTCTCAACAGAAAGGCATTTATGTGTGCGACTTTTTTTTTTTTTTTTTTGAGGAAGGGGGGGGGGGGGGTGTCTCCCTAGTCCAGGGGTGATCGTGCTATGGGTTCAAATGAGAAAACTGAAACCACGCAGTCGAGTTTCATTCACATCAAGGATGAATCTCTTGAGGCTGTTTCTCAAATTTCCTGAAAAACGCCCCACCATACGTTTTGAGCCCTGCCATGTTGTTGCACACAGAATGGAACTCCATGGTATGATCTTCATCATCCTAATCCTAACTGATTCAACACAAAAGGGGCTCAAATTTGAAGGCCATTAATGGTTCCATGTCCATGGTGAATTCATGTCGAAGTTGTCAGTGCTAGCAAGTGCATGGGAAACTGTCATTGGATGGACATGATGACGCTCGCAAGAGGGTCCATTTACTGACGTGGAACTAAACAGTTATTGTCCGTCATTTAGGGGGTTACAAAGTGATGTCTTGCACACTTTAAATCAGAACCATCAGTGACTACCACAAAGTGATTCAGCTGCAGTGTTTATAGTCCGTCATTTGGGGGGTTACAAAGTGATGTCTTGCACACTTTCAATCAGAACCATCAGTGACCACCACAAAGTGATTCGATCAGAACCATCAGTGACCACCACAAAGTGATTCAATCAGAACCATCAGTGACCACCACAAAGTGATTCAATCAGAACCATCAGTGACCACCACAAAGTGATTCAGCTGCAGGGCAGTGTCTCCTCTGGTGAGGTGTCTCATAGCGATCTACTATTGATCACTCCCATGTGGTCTGTAATGCTGGGGCTACGACAGAATGAAACTGCGACTGTATATGGGGGAGCCTGGGGGAGTAATGCTGCTATAAGGAGGGGGGGGGGGGAGAGGGAGAGAGGGAGAGACAGAGACAGAGAGTCGGAATAGTTTAATGATTCTGCCCTTTCTACTCGTGTCAAAAAGGATAGGATGGGGGTGGAGCAACGCGTGACATTGATATTCATCTCTGAAACCAACACCAAAAACGACATGAACAAAGGTAAAGGGATGTACATCGAATAACTTTGGTGAAAAATGTATCATTCTCAATGATACATAGATACAAATCATTCGTAGTTTATCAGATTTATCGAAAGACAGACAGACAGACAGACAGACAGACTGACACACAGACACAGACAGAGTGGCAGAGAGACAGAGAGAAGATCGAATCTCATGGTAAAGTGAAACATCAGACATAACATCTTTGGTTTTGTTACGTTGGCGTCCTGCAGCTAAACACTGCTGTGCCAGGGTCTGAGCAATCCCACAAGCAAATGCCATGTCACCGGGAAACTGACTGGAGGATTGCCTGTCTTTGTCCACGGTTGTTTCATTAAATGGCAGGATTTTAAGACAAGAAAGATTACTAACAGGAAGCTATCACGGGTCACTGCAATACCCGCATGACACCGCTATGCAGAACAGCAGCTCAATACAAACCACATCATACGTGCCTCTGAAATTATGGGGAAAGGCAGCCATGGGACCGTGAAAAAGCTTCTTCAGAAACCATGCGTAAGACTTTCTTTGGCCTTTTAATGCTCATAACAGTTAGAACTATTTGTTGAGTACCAGGCCTTGGCATACAAGCGAGAGAGCAGGAAGAACTGGAGAATAGTTCTTTACTGCGGTGCCCTATGACTCTTTACGATGTGGAAGAAGAAGAAGAAGAAGAAGAAGAAGAAGAAGAAGAAGAAGAATAGAACAACAACAACAACAACAACAACAACAACAACAACAACAACAATGCCCTGTCATTGTAGTTTAGTTCAGTTCTGAAGGATTATTTTCAGAAGAAAAAAGGCACGTGGTATGCTCGATCGTTTTTCCGGCCTGTGTCGTTCTTTATGTCTCTTTCTTCCTATAGATTAGTTGTTCTGTGTGTGTGTGTGTGTGTGTGTGTGTGTGTGTGTGTGTGTGTGTGTGTGTGTGTGTGTGTGTTTGTTTGTTTGTTGTTTGTTGTTGTTGTTGTTGTTTTTTCACAGCTGCACAAAGATATGCATTTTACAATACAATGCGAATTTGTGTACACAGCTAACGACAAATCGTGAATTCACACCACATGTGTATCAAATAATCTGTTTCTTCATTCCTTTCCCTTTTTTCAAATAAACATATGTGTTACGTAAACAGGTACAAGGCTACATTCTTGCCATTTCAATGGCCACAATACAGGTGTGTTTACATTTTGTCCACATAAATGAAAAAAAAAGTGTATATAAAGCACATTTTTTTTATTTTACGAGAGACAGACAGACAGACAAACAGACAGACAGAGACAGAGATAGAGGGGCGAGGAGAAGGGGGCGAAGAGGTGGGGGGGCGGAAGAGGGAAGAAGGGTGTGGGGTTTGGGGGGTAAAGGAAGGCTTGAACAGAGACAAGGGAGAGAAGCGCGGTATGTGCAGTAACTGCCGCACCTCAGCTTATTCCCCTTCTCTCACGTGCGAGCACATCCTTTTTAATGACGTTTTCATGGAAACGACAATCATAGGACGGGCTTGCGGTATGTTTGAGTTGGTGATGAACTTCAAACGTTCACCAAAAACAAACACAATCAAACGCAATGAACGAAAAAGCCAACAGCATGTGTGCGTGCGGAGTTTGGGTCCGTTAGTATAGGTGAAAGCGACTACTCAGAGGCTTATGTTCACTTGTTCGATGAATGACCTTTTTAAAAGTTTTACTGATGTCACTGCGTATTTCTGTTTTCTCATGTGTTTTAATGTAACTACTACACGTTGTCATCCTTTTGTTCTGTTTTCTTTCCTGCTGTGCTGGTTACTGCGGCACATTTTGTTTCTCCTCTGCTGTGTGGTTTTTGTTAAATGTTTGTACTGTTTTCTCACCTGGTGTACTGCTGCCACATCCACATACAGATGCTGCAGTCCCTGATCACCTGATCCATTTCCCCATCTCATCACAAAGATGCTGCGGTCCCTCACTGGCCATCATGTCTATAGTGGTCTCTGGTCACCTGATACACCTTTATCTCATCACCAAGCTGCTGCAGTCCCTCACCAGCCATCGTACCAGGCACCAGCAGTCTGATGTCTGACCTTTCTTTCATCGTCATTCCATAAAGACAGCGCTAACAGGCTCAACTTGGAGTCCAATGAACTCCCCTGAAACTACTTTGGAGCATCTCAGTCTCCCATAACCGCTCTTACATTATTCATGTAGATTTACGCGTTCACTGAACTGATGTTCTGGATTGAACTTCAATGTACTACTTTCAAAGATGTTTTCATTCGGTGGTAAGACCACTGTTTCAAGGTTTTCCTGCTTAATCAAAGTAAAATTAACTTTCCAAAGGGGTGCTCAGCACTGATTCTTTGTCTTTCCTTCCAGTAGAAAACCTGGAACATGAACTACTGATAGATGGATCGGAGCGACCCTTGACATCACAGCAGATCCATCTCAAGAACTCTTCTCTGAATTTGGTCCCTGTAAAACAATACAGAAGAAAATTGATGGCGCTGTTCGTGTAGCATAGAAGCATGGCCACAGCAAATGCTAAAGCCTTTCTAGTCCATAAACTGGTGTTTTGTTCTGAATCAGAATAGGCATAATAATCCCAGATGAAATAAATACACACAGGCATGGTCAGAACCAGAAACGTGCAGGAGAGGACTAAAATCAGGACTGTCGTCTTAGAGGCCGTTCTTCTACGACTGTTACTGATGTGTGATGAACTGTTGTTTGTGGCAGCGTACATGGTCGAGGAAATGCTGGAAGAGGCCTTGAACAAGGTCAAGGACAAAACGATATCACAAATGAGAAGACAGAGGGTTGGAAGCAAAGTAAACACTGTCAGATCGACCCACGACCAAACACGCGTGACAAAGTCCTCATAACTAACAGACCTGAAAGTGCACCTGTTGTCATCAGACATCACCATCCCAAACACAAAGTGACAATGGAGAGTACAGCCAAAGGTCACAACAGCAGCTATGACAATCCAGGTTCTTCGCAGGGAGCACATCATCTTTATCTTGTGCGGCCATTTCACCGCCATGGTTCGCTGCACCGTCACACAGGTCAGCAGCCAGGAAGACATAGTAGTGGTCGCATAATTAAGCCACCAACACAGCTTACACACCACAATGTGCAAATCATATACATCCACGTGGAAAAGGTAGTGGAGCCACTGACGTAACAGACCAACATACAACAAAGAGAAGTCAGCCACAGCAAGGGCCATAAGAATGATGTGTTGTGAAGAGTTCTTGTCCTTGAAACGACGCATCACAAAAATGGTGGCAATGTTTCCAAAGCCTCCTAGCAAAAGCAGACACGGCGGCCATATCTTCCACAGAAATATGGCGGCCTGGTTCTCCAGGGATAGAGCATCATGTGTCCACTCTGTAGCAGTGGTGACGTTCTGGATTTCAGCATTGCTGTCTGTAATTTGGTTCATGTTTTTTTGTGTGTGTGTGTTTTTTAACAGTGCTGTCTTCTCTTTTAACTGTTTCTCATTCTGATCTCAAATTAAGATTAGTACACTTGAACGTCTTTATACAAAATGTTTTGAAATAGACACAAACAGTTCTCGGTTAGATGGGTTTTTGTTTTCAGTCTTGACGTTTGTCACGGCTCACTGAGCTGAAAACTGCATGACGATTTTGTCTCACAGTTCCTTTCCAGGATCAACATTGATTACTTTACATTGTCACTGAAGCTGAATGAGAACAATACACTTTACATGTACATCGAAACGCCTATTATAAGATAAGAATAAGAATAAAAGAGGAGGATCTTTCGAGTTTTTTCCCCCTCTTCCCTTCACTCTGACAATGTCCATGATGAAAGCTCTGATACATTTCTTCTCTTAACTCACCTGTGGGTTTTCACTCCACGTGTAGAAGGTATTGATATTGTAATAATGACAATATGAAAAATGTAATGCTATCCAAGATGTTGTCGGAGATCAATCTTATTCTTTTTGTACTGATGAAAGTAACAGTTGTCTGCATGTATTTGCGCTGTGAGCATGTTAGAAGGAAGCGATTCCAGGAGGTTGTTCTTGAGCATTGTAGGCCTACACATGCTTTGCACTTGAAAATTAACTTCTTTTTTTTTGCCTTTTTTTTTTAAAGTTAATTTCGTGACAGATAGGTATTTGATCATATTTTACTACTGGCAAAGGTTTTATATAAACAGAGAATTGTAAACTAGATAACCAGATACCTCAATATCCACGTTTTATGTATTTGAAATAGTGCCATGAAATTGAAAAACATGTGGCTTGTTTTACTATGCCATGGAACTGGTTTCATCATAGTTATTATACAATCTTTTGCTTGAAGGCTGATTCTAAGAATTGTGAGGCTGATGACCGACAGACACACACCATGCAGCAAACTTTTGTCTGATCCTTTTTATTGTCTTTATTTTTTTCGGAATTCATTTTTGTTTGTTTGTTTGTTTGCTTGCTTGCTTTGTTCATTTTTTTCCTGTGTCTCTCCCTCTCCTTTTTTTTTTTTTTTTTTTGCATGTGATGGATAGGTATTTTTCACATACTGACCGAGTTGTTTATTTGTCCTTTTTTTCTGTTAAAGTAATGTATATATGTTGACACGTATGTGGAGCTATTTTTAGCTTTTATGCTAATGAATGAACAATGACGTCGGCAGCTGTGAGGCACATGTAGACACGGACATCTTGCCGTCTTTCCTGTGACCATGGTGATTGGGGAAGGAAAGGGAAAGAGGCGGGGGCGGGGAGGAGGGGGGGGAGAGGGGGGGGGGGTAATAGCGGCTTCTTTGTAAAGTAAGAGGGGAAGGATGAGGGAATCCTTCCCCCCATCCACGATCGGTCGCAGCATGATCAGATTAGCGAAGGAGGGGGAGGGAGAGAGTGGAACCGGCAACCGCACAATACTGATGCCAACATTCCCTGTCCATTGTCTTTGGCACTGTGCCCCTATCACGGCTTTGGTTTATATCAATGTTAGCCAGACAGACCGAGGGAAGAGCCTGAGAGGAGCAGAGGGTTGAGGGGGTGTAGAAAGAGACTGAAAAAATGACATAAACTGCTAAACCTTATGACAGTATGTAAGACAAAGAGAGAGAGAGAGAGAGAGAGAGGAGAGGGAGGGGAAAAAAGGAGGGGGGGGGGGTAGTAGAGGACGGTTTGGCTCTCAATTGTCACTACACACAGTGTGTGAGTGTGTGTGTGTGTGTGTGTGTGTGTGTGTGTGTGTGTGTGTGTGTGTGTGTGTGTGTGTGTTTGCACTAAGTCTGTGTCTGGATGTACGTGTATGACTTCCCTGTTTGGACCGGGGACTGTTTATTTGTTTGATTCTGCTCGCTTACTCAACTTTGCTTTGATTCTCATGTTGGTAGAGGATGTTTCTTTTTTCATATCTATTTCATGTTATATCCATTGTTCAGGTCGATGTGTGGACCCTCACTTGAAAACGTATATTTGTCTTTGTGGAGAAAGAGAGGGAATTAATGAATGAATACGTGAATGAATGAATGAATGAATGAATGATGGTTTATTCACATAGGTCTCAGTCCGTGATGGAGGGGTAAATGTACAATATATAACGCTTCATCAAAATCATTCAAAACAAATACTATAAAAACTATGGCAATTGTTTTATGCAACTCTACCAAGTAGCTATTTTTCTATATTTCAAAGCCTTGTACAAAAACAACAAAAGTTTCTGTATAACATCAGGTTTAGTGCATGCTACTGTAAACTTAGTTCAAATGAACAAGATTCTCGATAATGATTATGTAAAGAGCATGATTGTGTCCAACATTTGGGAGGAGAGAGTTGGCAGGAGTTAACCCTCAAACGTAGGATGGGACTTATTTTGGATCGAAATTAGAGGAACCATCAGCGAGGGAGCTGACCAAAATGCAGCTTCGCCTAATGGATGAGATCGCAGTGAGGAATGCCAGTTAAGAGGCCTGGAGACAGTTCACTCGGCAGACATTAATTTTGGCTACGGCTGGTCTGAGCAGACTGGTTTAGAAGGCTAATTACAGCCCTGGGAGTGTGTGACGCTGCAGTTGGTGTTGTCCTCGCTGAGGAGGGCTTGAACCTTTAGAGAGGTAGATTTTCGCCAGTGGATGTCGTTGGCGACGGAGTTGACAAAAGCCGGATTTTGCCCTAGATACGGAGTCTACGAAGCTGGGTCTTACCTCATTAGCATTAATTCACTCATGAGGTGGAGGAGAACAACTCGATTGCCATGCTAGACACACTCATTACACGGACAGAGGACAGCCTCTCCTTCAGTGTGTACCGCAAACCTACCCACACCGACCAGTACCTACAATTGAAAGCCACCAGCCACTGGAACACAAACTCGGAGTGATACGCACCCTCACCCATCGGGCCAACACCATCTGCTCTGCTCAGGATGCCAAAGACCAGGAAATGGAACACCTCAAACTGGATCTCACCATATCAGGCTATGAGAAGTGGACGTGGAACATCCCGGCTAGCAAGAAGATCACACCGCATCCTACCACCAAACAAGACCAAACCAGGTGTAAAGGACATGTCACCATCCCCTATGTCCGCGATGTGACTGAAGCCTTGAGCTGGAAGATCAGGAAAACCGGCGTCTCCGTACATCCCAAACCTATCAACACCATCCGCAGCCAGCTGGTCGCCCCAAGGACAAAACTGACAAACTGGACAAGTCTGGAGTGATCTACCAAATAAACTGTCGTGACTGTGAAGAGAACTATATCGGGGAAACTGAGAGAAACCTTCGAAAACGCTTGACAGAACACAAAAGGGAATCATCACCAGTAGGCGCCCACCTACACGCCCAGCAACATCAGTTCGATTATGAAAACATCAGCGTTCTCGACCGTGACAACAGATGGTTTCAGCATGGGGTGAAGGAGGCTATACATATTGCCGCCAACAACCCCACACTCAATCGGGACCGGGTAGACACACCTTGCCATCGGTGTACAACACCCTCATTGTTCAGTCACATGACCAGGGTTCGACCCGTGGTCGTGTGCACTGAACGCCAGTTCACCCAGTAGCCACACCACCGCTGAAGAAGACGGACGGAGGTCTGTCGAAAGCTCCCAAGTAAGTGCTATTCCTAGCTGAGTGACCTGTTTAAATCCAGTAGTCGTTACATTAAATGCTTCTAACGGTTCCATTGTGACTCATGCGTGGCAATGGCCACGAAGGGAGTTTCTGGAGATATCTTGCTGAAGGAGGCTGGGAAGCCTATATACTCCCAGCGTCCTGGCTCTAGGACCATTACTTCTCTAAGCAGAGTGTGGTGAAGGCCGTGATGTTGATTCCGTTGCTTAAGTGTTTATGGTTGTGAAGGGCTGAAAAGCAACAGCTGTGCCTTATTGGGCCGGGGTGTAGGCCTAACGGGTGAAACATGAGGAGCCATAGGGTGTAGCACGCACTGTCCTGAGAGATCAGTGAACTTGGCTTGGTCCAAACTGGTCCGTTGGTCCAACTATGATTTGAAATAAAAGAGGAAACCAGCGAGCTGGTGTTGATGTGGAAGATGATGTGCCCACTCGCTCTCTTCCCCGTCTCCTACTCCTTTTCCCTCCTCTTCTCTACTTATCCCCTACATTTTGGCTCTAAAAGTTTCTCTGATTTCTCGCAATCTTTGGCAACAAAGAACGAAGTGTATCTCATCTTCTTTGACATCTGGCATAATGAACACATCAGACCGCAGTCATTACAAGATTTATATCTAAAATGATGTACGTTCAATCAGATATACCCAGCCTAAACTTTGTCATTATACATCTCAGTTTTCAGTCCACATTTACTTGTACGTCATGGGCATTACAAAAAACTCTAAACATAGTAAATCTTTCACTTGTGTAAATCTGGTCATTTTAGGTTTGCCATTTGCAGCCAATCAAATGTTGACAAAATACTGCTGTAAAGTTTATTTTCCTTTCCCGTACTTTGATTCAACCATACATCATCAAAACCATAGCCATAAAAACAAACACGCACATTTAATTGTTACCCATATTTTTTTCCTTTTGCATATAAGTCATACACACATTTTTTAAGCTATGTTAGGTAGTCTATCTTCATCCATATGTGATAGCGTAAACCAATATCGAATACAACTGAATACGGAATTCACATACATGGGAAATCTGTTTCACCATACACTAGATCATCTGTGGTTCACAGATCTACATCTAAATACTTTTTTAAGAGCAAACAAGTGGATTGACTCAAACTTAACAGCAGCTTTGTCTAACCCCCATATTTCTTATCTGTATAACAGAACTGGCTGAACACGCGTATCAGAAAGTTTTATAAACAGTTCAAAGAACTTTTTTAGGAGTATAAAACTTCTGTACTGTACATAACAATGCATTTTTCGCTAGACTGGCAAGATCTTTACAGGCAGCTGTGAAACTGAAATGGATGGAGATGATTATTCCCAAATACTTGTAAACATTAACTACAGGCATTACCACGCCATCATATGCCATCGTTTTCTTACACTTAAATAATCTCCTTTTTTTCCAAAATACAATCATGTTACTTTTATTCATGTTGATCTTCTTTTGAAGTGAAGAAGCAGCACGATCCAAATTGTTTAGATGTGTCTGCAGCCCCATAACAGTCTCTGACAATTAAACAACATTCATCAGTTGAAAGAAGAATGAACAACTCCAATGCAAGATGTGAGAGCACAGCACGATGTCTTCTGTTATTAATGACATGTAGTGATAACTCATTAATAAAAACAGAGAATAGTACAGGGCTTCACGCATCTCCTTGTTTCACTCCTGTTGTGCATCTTATGTAATTAGAACGTTTAGCAACACCTCTTATTCTGCATTTTACATTTTCATACATCACTTAAATACACCTACATAACTTACCGTTGATGCCTTTTTTTTTTTTTTTTTTTTTTTTTTTTTTAATAGGCCATAGCAGATTTCTATTAATCGAGTCAAATGCTTTTTCGTAGTCTGTGAACGCTACATAAAGTTTGCAGTTACATGAAAACTGTTTTGTACGAGTGCTAACAAGGTAAAATGTGATCCACTGTCGAATATCCTTTCTTAAAGCCTGATTAATACTCACTGGTAATATGTTCTCATCTATCCATTCTCCTAACCTGTTATTAATAATAGAACTATAAAGTTTCCTGCTTATATTGCTACAAGAAATATCTCTTTTTTATCATTAACGTCTTCTTTTACAAATAAATGCAAAAATAATGGACTCTGACAGAGAGGAGAGAGAGAGAGAGAGAGAGAGAGAGAGAGAGAGAGAGAGAGAGAGGAGAGAGAGAGAGAGAGAGAGAGAGATACAGAACGGAAAACAGATATACAGACCAAACACACACACACACACACACACACACACACACACACACACACACACACACACAAATATTATATATATATAGAGAGAGAGAGAGAGAGAGAGAGAGAGAGAGATAGATAATAGATAGATAGATAGATAGATAGGGGCCTACACACACACACACACACACACACACACACACACACACACAGATAGGCAGAAAGACAGACGGATTCCGCGCACGCACGCACGCACATATCCACGCACGCACGCACGCGCACACACACACACACACACACACACACAATCAGACGTGCGCGAGCGCGCACGCACGTAAACATTCAGAGAGAGAGAGAGAGAGAGAGAGAGAGAGAGAGAGAGAGAGAGGAGATATGATTGATTTGATCGATAAGTTTCATCGTCGTTAAAACAACGAAGGCCTAATTGTAAATTGTCAGTAGAGAGAGAGAGAGAGAGAGAGAGAGAGAGAGAGAGAGAGAGAGAGAGAGAGAGAGAGAACGATTGATTTGATCAATAAGTTTCATCGTCGTAAAAACAACATAATTGTCAGTAGCGCGCGCGCGCGCGCGCGCGTGTTGTGTGTATGTGTGTGTGCGTGCGTGCGTGTGTGTGTGTGTGTATGTATATGCGTGTGTATGTGCGTGTGTATGCGAATTTGCATGTGTGTGTGTGTGTGTGTGTGTGTGTGTGTGTGTGTGTGTGTGTGTGTGTGTGTGTGTGTGTGTGTGTGTGTGTGTGGCGCGCGCGCGTGCGCGCATTGTTGTGTGTGTGGTGTGTGTGTGTGTGTGTGTGAAAACAATAACAAATGAATAAATACATGCATGTATGAATAAACATAATTATGATGTTTTTAGAAGTAAAACTGAAAGTTAAAGTGGCGTTGCCACAGCTACTGAAAACACATTTTAAATCAGTGCTGCTTTCAAACGCGAGTGCCATGCTGAGTTGTGAACTATTGAGGCATGTCAGCGTCTCACATGCAGATGATCTATTTATGCATGGTAGGCCTAATGGATCTGCTGTACATAAAAGATTCATTAGATGAAACTGCCGGCGTAGTGTTGCGTCCACATTAGTCAAGTCTTACGAACTGGGCATCATAAATCTTAACATGATTTTTTAGGTAGCCTAGACATGGTGCGAAAACTGAAGAAGATAAAAATCAAAACTCTCTCTCTCTCTCATCAGTGTGTGTGTGTGTGTGTGTGTGTGTGTGGTGGTGTGTGTGTGTGTGTGTTGTGCGTGCGTGTGTGTGTTGTGTGTGTGTGTGTGTGTGTGTGTGTGTGTGTGTGTGTGTGTATGTTGTGTGCTGTGCGTGTGGTGTGTGTGTGTGTGTGTGTGTGTGTGTGTGTGTGTGTGTGTGTGTGTGTGTGTGTGTGTGTGTGTGTGTGTGTGTGTGTGTGTGTTTTAAAGTAGCCAAATTCTACTGCCACCTGGAAAATACAGGTACATCCCAAAACTGCTGTAAGTTTCAAATTAAGCCTTTGTTTTCAAACCTTCGCCGTCAGTGTGTCATTTTGATGCCAAAGTATGTTTCCACATCACATTTCTCAAAATTGATTGTCATAAATTGTTGATGAAAATTTTTCTCTCTAATCGCAGATTCTGTGAGATGCTCCAGTAAGGTGACCTTCAGATGCACCACCAGTGTCCAAGTATTTTGTCCACCACGAAATTTTTACGCCAGTTCGACTTAAACATTCATTAAAATGAATATTGTCATTCTTTCACTGGTTTTGTCACACCACCTAACCTGTATATTACTTTTGCAGCCTGCCGTGACTCCAAAGCCAATTTTGTTTCTGTTACTGTTGTTGTAAAATGTCCTGTTCCTCCAGTTATCATTGGACATCTTTTATTTGCTCTTTCGGCACACCATCTGGGTAGTAGGCCTACTTCATGTTCACCTCTTGGTTATTTTCAAGTGTCATTTTTTTAAACGGGGGGGAGGGGGGGGGGAGTAGTGGTGCTCGTGGTGGTAGTAGTGGTGATCAATAATAACTATATGCCATGAACAGCGTTTCCTGCATGTAGTTAAATGCACGCAGACACGCGGGCGTTCACGGGTAATGGCTCCTCTTGTTGCTCTTTCCGATGCTCCTTCTCCTCTAATTCTCATGGTGGCCATCTCTTCTTCCTGTAAACCGCCATTCTGTTGCAAATCTGCCGTTTTCTCGACGGTGACACCACGTCACGAGAGGCGAGTGTATTGCCGTTCAGCTGTCCTGCCGCGTCGTCCGATGTGTAAAACGTCGCTGCTTGAGATACTGGTGGACTAGTGCTTTCTCTGGCAATGCCGACTGCATGTTCGATCTCCTTAAGCACTTGACTCCGTCTCCATGTGTGCCTCACCCGGGTTAGCGCCGCCTTACGTGAACTCGGGACATGTTCCACTGTTTGTTTCCAGCGACAAAATGTGCACGTAAGATCATTTAATTCCCCCCATTTCACCTGGGTTGTATTCGAGGGCAGCAGTATGCAGATCTGAGGGAAAAACTGATGGTGTGAGAGTCCATTTGCCACATTCCCAGCTGGGCTTCTTCGGAGTGCATTACCCGTGTCGTCCAGTGCCCCTGTTGGCCTTATGGACTGCCTTTTGGTTTCCTTTGGTAGCCTCTCTTCATCTTTCTTCAACTCCTATCTGCATCATCTCCTTGCCCCTTTTGCCCGTGATTACCACTCCCATTTCTGTTGATCCGGTCCCCGTCTGTAGGTTTGTATGTATGCTGTCGCTTCCTTGATCTGGAGGTCTTCCTCTGCCATGTCCACTGCCGTCTGAGTAGGTCCTATATCATGTTCTGCCGGTCTTTCGCCTGCGGTAACTGATGTCACCGTTGTTGTCTCACGAGTCCTTGTGCATGGTCAGAAACCTTGCTTTCCTCGTTTTGTCCTGCTGTGTGGCAGCAGGGTTCAACGTCAGTGGAGCCTGGCGGACTACAAGTCATTTCCTTGGACGTGTGTTATTTAGGCCTCCGCCGATTGTGCACACTGCTTGTGCTGCTATTGTATTTCATTATACAGAGAAGCTTCTGGAGCAGCATGTGCCGTGGACACTAGCGGTTTCTTGCATGAAGAAAATAGTTGACAACCGCGCAAAAAGTTTCCAGCTATTAAGTTGTTTACTTTCGTTTTCAGTTGGTTGGACTGCATGAATGCAACCTTTTAACCCTCATGCGTGTCAGGCCGATTAGATCGGTCCTTTTCCATTCCTGTGGTTACGCGGCTAAAAATCATGCGTAGTATGGTCACAAAACTTAGCGGATGTGGTGTAGCGTATATGGACTAGCCCGCACGCAGTGACGCCTCCTTGATGAAACTGAAACAAACTGATTACACGGGCCGATCAAGTCGGCCCTTTATTTGGACGCCTACTACGTTATCCCACTTTGGTTTTCGGCTTTGACACGCCTTCTGTGATTAGTCAGATGGTTGACCTTTCGTAGTGTAGAACCAAATACTAGCTCCAATGAGAATTTTTGTTCTGAGTGTGGTTAGTAATCACCAAGATGGCGAAACGAGGTGCTGGACCTGGGCTTTTTGACATGTTTGCAGCAAATATCGGCGGAGAAGAACCTTTGGAGGAGGGAGAAGAACATGCAAATGAAAGAGATGAACCAGCTAGTGATAATGACAGTGATTTTGATATAGGAAACGAATCAGAAAGTGACAGCGACTCGGGTGAAGCGAACGAATCGGACCGCGTGGCTGAATAGGGGGAGGGTGGTGCTGTAAGCATCTTCTTTCTTTTAGTGTCCACAATCATCATGTTGATAACTTGATTATTCTGACACTTTTTTGTGTGTGTATGACCATTTTTTATCCCACCATGAAGGCAGCAATACTCCAGCATCGGGGAATGTGCATGCTATGTGTAACATGTCATCCATACCAACGGCCAAACTGGCCTTCTGTTCCGAAAGTTGGTGATGGGATTTTACGCGTGTGCAAGATGATGTGCGTGCGTTCACACACGGAACCTCGGTTTATAGTCACATTCGAAGGACTGTATGGAGAATGGAGTCGGAAACCAATGTTAACTCTACATAACGATAATATAATCATCGACACAACGATGTTGGCCGCCTAATGGAAGAAGAATTCCGAGGGAAAAATCCCCCAGTACCGAAACGGCGCGGCGGAGATGCGAACCCGCAACCCCAATTTACGAGTCCGGCGCTCAACCAACCGAGTTGTGCCGATGCAGCCTGACTGTCCAGATTATTATTGAACCACCCGAAAATGAAGCAAGAAATATTCCAGAATTTAGAGTTAGAAATCCAGGACCTCGAAATGCACAGGAAAACGGAGATCCAATCGACTATTTAAGTACGTTTTTTGATTAGGCCATGTTCGTACATTTGGTGAGGGAAACAAACGCTTACGCTCGTTGGTTTCTTGACAGTCCAGAACTTGTTTGTTGGTTGGGAGAGCACCCGAAGTCTAGGTTCAGGCACTGTCCTGAGAATGGAATGACTGTTGTTGGCATGAAAAAATTCCTTGGTTTGTCAGAAAATGGGACTGATTAGAAAGACAAAGTTGCAAAGTTACTTGACGTGTGTGTGTGTGTGTGTGAATGAATGCGTGTGTGTTGTGAGAGAGAGAGAGAGAGAGAGAGAGAGAATTTACAATCAGCGTTCCATAACCAGTGTGTGTAAGCAGCCATTTTATTGGAAATCAGTATTAAAATAACTTTGTGTGTGTGTGTGTGTTTCACAGAATTTACCAATAGCAGCATCCAAGTTCTTTCTTTCAGACTTACTTGTCGGTGTGTGTTCTTTTGTAAAAAATAAAGCTTTAGAAAAAAAGAAAAAAAAAGAAAAGAAAAAGAGTAAAAATATGGGTAGGTAAATTACTGTTTGGCTATGAAATGCTGTTGATGAATTAGCAAAGACATATATTAGGTTTGTTTATTAGTTCAGTTAACACTGAAATGTATACCTATTAGTATTACCTATTTTTTTTGCCAGTTGATGAAGATGAAGATGCTCTTTAAGTTCAGTTCTAATGCTGAATATACACACAGAGAGACACCAAATTCATGATGGATTTCTTCTCAAGGTGAAGTAATGTTGAAATATGGTTCTGTCATTAGAGAAATTTCTGTTCGTTACTGTCACAAAATCATGCAAGCCAAAGCATATTGCAAGATTTTTGGTATTCTAACAAGAGAAACAGTATGTATATGTGTGTGTGTGTGTATATATATATATATATATATATATATATATATATATATATATGCAGTCTCATGCAAACTTGAGAAAAAGGACTTGGGCTGATGTGGACTGGTGATGTTTAGAAAAGCAGTCATCTTTAGCAGAAAAAAAGACACCTGTTACATTTCTCATTCATTTACAGGCACATAGCTATGCACACACACAATCTTTGACACACATTGATCACCTGAGTATATTTCACATTTATTTTCAGTTTTCTCCCGTAATGAACATGGAGATAATCTTTCAAGGGCAAGGACACAATATCCAAGAAGTTCACTCCCAAGGAATAGAAATGCCTAGATATACAAGTTTGGATAATATAGAAGACAATTAATAATTATAATAGTATAAATATTTGATAATTCTTATCTTAGTATTCCTAATCACTGTTGACATTGAGTATCTTGATAGGCATAAGATTACAGTAAGATAAGATAAGATAATGTTGCTTATAGCCCAGCCGACCGCAAGGGGCCACATCAGGGCTGTCACCACGTTAAAATCAACTCACAAGTCATTTAAAAAAAAAAAATAAAAATAAAAAAAAAAAACACCTTTCACACATCTCTTTAAATGACATCGTCTAGAAACGCACCAGAAACTTCGTTAAAAATCTTTCATCCGTAAAATCTTAAATCAGATGAAAAATGTTAATCTCTCTCAAAAACTCAAAGATCACGTCAGGCGGAACATCCCTGAACAGGATTTTCATGGACTCTGCTGTAAAATGTTTGTGTCTCACATCGTGCAAGTCCCAACACTCTAAAAGAATATGTTTCATTGTGAGTGGCACATGACATGGAATGCACCACGGAGCTTCCTCATTCTTTAAAAGGTACGAATGGGTAAAATACGAATGGCCGGTGTGCAGCCGGCACAGAACCGTTTCTTCTTTACGGCCACCAGGCGCAGATGGGAGGAACTCCTTAAGGTTTGGACGGATCTGAAAGAGTTTGTTATCCGTCTGTGTGTTCCAATCCTCCTGCCAGAGGTCTCTCACATAATCATTAATTTTGGGTTTCAGATCTGAGCAAGGGATATAAATGTTGGACAGTTTCTCTCTTGTGGCATTCTTGGCTAAACGATCAACCATTTCGTTCCCTCCGATGCCAACATGACCAGGAACCCAAGCCAGAATAATGTTGTAACCATCCGCTTTCAACTTGCTAAAAAGCTCAAAGAAATTTAAAAGTTCTGGATGCTGAAGGTTGCGGCCAGCTATGGCCTCCAAAGCTGACAGCGAATCCGACAGAACCAGAAAGTCCCTCTTGGTAGATTGTGAAATTATTTTCAATGCCAGAACCAGAGCAGTAAGTTCAGCAGAATAGACAGAGGCATCTGGAGGTATATGTTTTAACAGTATCTGAGAAGGAGCACCAGGGCAATAGGCTGCACAGGCCACTCCATCCTCAGACTTGGAACCGTCAGTGAAAATTTTCTGACAGGATGGAAATTTTGAACAGAGGTCAGCATACAATGCCTTGTATGCCTGAGAGCTGGTGGACTCTTTACGAAAAGCTGCGAGATCAAAACGAATCTCTGGCGTGAAAAAGGTCCACGGAGGCTGATCCGGAAACTTGGAAAAATCAGACACAACTCCTAGGTCTAGACCTGCATTCCGCGCGTGTGGCTGCATACGAACACCAAACGGCGGAATACAGTTAGGGTTGTTTTCGAATTTGTTTTGAAACTGGGGGTCAAAGACACAGTCATAGGCAGGATTCTGTGGTTCTGAGAACAGTCTGATGTAGTAATTTAGAGACATTTTCAGCCTGCGGTTGGACAGTGAGGGTTCACCTGCCTCTGCGTACAGGCTGTACACAGGGGTGGTGCGGAAAGCTCCAAGACAGAGACGAAGCCCTTGATGGTGAATAGGATCCAAGAGTTTCAGATACGAGGGTCTTGCAGAGCCGTACACAGCACAACCATAGTCCAGTTTGGAGCGGACCAGGGCTCTGTAGAGATGCAGCAAAGTTTTCTTATCAGCGCCCCAGTCAGTGTGTGCTACGACCCGCAGAATATTCAGAGCTTTCTGGCAAGAGGTTTTGAGATTTTTAATGTGGCTGAGAAAGTTGAGTTTTTGATCAAAAATAACTCCAAGGAATTTGGCTTCTTTTACAGCTGGAATGGTGGACTTGTCCAGACGAATTTCAGGATCAACAAAAAATTGACGAAAATTGTGAAAATGGATTGACTGAGTTTTGGTACGTGAGAAGGTAAACCCGTTTTCCTCGGCCCACTGCTGGATCTTGTTAAACACAAGTTGGAGTCGACGCTGTACGCTGGGGTAAGAAGCTCCAACTGCGTACAGCGCGAAGTCGTCTACGAACAGAGAGGACTCAGAGCCCTGGCTTACCGATTTCACAATGTCGTTAATTTTAATGCTGAAAAGGGCAGGAGAAAGGATGCTCCCTTGAGGTACACCCAACTCCTGCCCATGGATGTCAGAGAGTGCGGTGCCAACACGCACCTGGAACTGTCGATCAGCCAAAAAGTTCTGTATAAACAGAGGCAGGTGACCACGGAAACCAAGTCTGTGCAAGTCCAGAAGAATTCCTGATTTCCATGTGGTGTCATACGCTTTTTCGAGATCGAAAAAGATAGCGACCACATGCTGTTTATTGACAAAGGCATTGTGGATGGTGGTTTCCAGACGGATTAGATGGTCAACTGTCGAGTGGTATTTCCGGAACCCGCACTGTTGACTGGCCAAAAGGCCATCGGTTTCCAGCTTCCACATCAGACGGGAGTTGACCATCTTCTCCATCAACTTACAGAGGCAGCTAGTCAGAGCTATTGGACGATAGTTGGAAGGGTTGGTAAGGTCCTTTCCAGGCTTTGGAATTGGAATGATCAGGGCTTTCCGCCAGGAGGGCGGAAAGCACCCTGTGGTCCAGATATGGTTGTATACTTTAAGAAGGGTCTGGAGACAGTTTTCTGGAAAATGTTTCAAAACCTGATAATGAATATCATCCAGACCAGGGGCAGAATCAGTGCAGGTTTGTAAAGCTGTTTTCAGTTCATTGATTGAAAAAGGGAGATTGTAGGCTTCAGAGTTGTCTGATGTGAAATTGTATAAAGATTTCTCTCTGAGTTGTTTGTTTTTTAAAAATGCTGCAGATTTATTTGAAGATGAGGAGTTCTGTTGGATGGTGGAAGCCAACAGATTGGCAACAGCTTGTTTGTCAGTGACCAGAGCATCGGCAAATTTCAAGTGATGAATGGAGGGGTTGGTGTTTTTCCCTTTGATTTTTCTGATGATGTTCCAGACTTTTTTCTTTGAAGTTTTTGATGTCAGCCCGGAGCAGAAGTTTCTCCAAGACTGACGTTTACTGATTTTGAAAGTGTGTCTGGATTTGGCGCGGAGTTTCTGATGGGCTCGAGCGTTGGGACCTGAAGGTCGTTGGTATACCCGACGCTGAGCCCGTTTGCGAACTTTTGAAATTTGTTGGCAGTCTGAATTAAACCAGGGTGTTTTGGGCATTTGGAGTTTGTCGGAAGACATTGGAATACAGGTTTTAGCACAGTTTATCACAGTATTGGTCAGAGATTCTGCTGGGTCTGGACTCTGAAGAAAATCGACTTCCTGGAATTCTTTTGAAATATTGGTTACAAAGAGATCCCAGTTGGCCTTCTTATAATTAAAATGTTGTGAGACAGAAGCGCTCTCAGTTAAAACAGGTTTTAAAAGAACAGGGAAATGGTCACTTCCGTGTAGATCGTCATGGACAGACCACTCATAGTCCAGGACCAGCGAGGGGTCACAAATCGACAAATCTAAACACGAAAGTGAACCTGTGGAAGAGTGGAGGTAAGTTGGAGCTCCATCGTTCAGACAACACAAATCAAAGTCTGAAAGGACATCCTCAAGAAGCAGACCTCTGGATGACGAACTGACACTACCCCAAAGAGGATTGTGACCATTAAAGTCACCCAACAGCAAAAAAGGTCGAGGAAGTTCTCCGATCAGACTGACAAGGTCCTGACGACAAACCGGGACAGAAGGTGGCAGATACAGTGAGCAGATTGTAACAGTCTTTTGGAGAGTGACTCTCGCAGCTACAGCCTGAAGGGAGGTAGTCAGAGCGACAGGACTAAACAGCAAAGTTTTGTGTAAAAGAAGGGCAACACCGCCTGACAGTCCCAATGTGGATGGTTGTGCAGGTTTAGAAAGAATATTAAAGCCAGAAAGAGTGAAGGTCTTCTGGCTTTGAATTTTAGTTTCTTGAAGAGCCACGACGGAAGGTTTTACTGTTTGACACAGAAGCTGCAGCTCCTCTAAATTTGAATTTAGGCCACGGATATTCCAATGGATTAGTTTACTACTATCCATGGTGCAGAGGATGAATAGGAGAGAAATCAAGTCATCTCCTCATCATCGTCTGCGTTCAGTGGAGCAAATTTATTGCTTAGTTTCACTGGACTGTTTGGGTCTTCAGACCTGCCGGCAGACTTGCCCACAGGTGAAGAAGGTCTGGATTTTGGAGATGGTGGAGGTTTCTTCCTCATCTCCACCATCTCCACACTTGGTTGAACTCCCTTGCCCGCACGGGCACTGCTCGAGGAAGTTCGAGGCGGGAGGCCTGGCTTTTTCATCTGCCCAGCAGCAGATGGAGTAGACTGCTGGGCAGTCTGAGGGGTGGCGGATTGTTTGCCTCCACCAGGGGCACCCACTTTGGGTTGGGAGGTGGTGGACTTGCTTCCACCCGAGCTTAACAGTCTTCCTTGTAATGTCTTTGAGAAAATAAATTCATCAGTCTGGCAGCAGACTGAACGGGTCGTTACTTTCTTTATTGCTGAAGCATATGAAGACGCTGTTGGTGTCTGACTGCCAACAACCTGCTTACGTGCCTCAAAAAAAGAGATCTTCTTTTCTGTTTTAACTTTCTGAATGTTGGACTCCTGGATCCAGACAGGGCAGTTGCGTGAAGAGGAGGGGTGGTCGCCACCGCAGTTTGCGCAATGAGCCGGGTCTTTACACGGCCCATCATGGGTTGCCTTGCAACAAATACCACACACCTCCTCCCCAGAACAGCGATCTCTGACATGTCCAAATTTCTGACATCTGAAACACCTCAACGGGGATGGGACATACAATTGCACACGGACATTTAGGTACCCTACTTTAATGACCTGAGGCAGCACAGGGTTGCAGAATGTCAGAAAGAGGGTGTTGGTGGGCACTCTTTCTGCACCTTTTTTGACTGTCACCCTATGCACCTCTGTCACACCTTGGGATGCAAGTTCTGTCTTGATCTCCACTTCCGAGACACCTTTCAAATCCGGGCACCGAATAACTCCCTTGGATGAATTCAATTGCTTATGGGGAGTCACCCGAATCTCTCTGTCCACGAGCTTTTTTGCCTTCAACAGCTGTTCCGATTGTTTTTTTGACCTGCACTGGACGAGGAATGATCCGTTCCGTAGCCTTTTCACGGACTGAGGGTCACCCGCTAGACCTTGGAAGCCCTTCTGGATCGCAAAAGGACTCAGAGCTGAAATGGGCTTTTCCTGCTCCGTCCCTTCTATCACGAGCCAGGAAGCCCAAAAACCTGTCCTCTCTCTTATCTCTATATCTGAGTCACTGTCCGATTCGAAATCCCCTGAAATAGGGGCTGCTGCCTTCCTCTTCTTTTTGGGGGGGATGATTTTTGAAGAAGCCATGTTTAGTTTAATTATATTTCGTCTCTCCCTTACCCACCCACCTTGGAGTCCAACTAAGGGGCCAGGGCCAAGAAATCACTGTCTTGACCCCTTCCAGGCTTCAGGAGAGATATACGACAAACAGAACGCCACTACCCCTATCCCCCCTGATCATGCTCAACTCCCGGGAACAGAGAGCCGAGCACTGCAGGGGTTAACTTGGCCAGCGGGAGAACTGCCTGTCTTGACCCAGCCCCAAGAAGGGGGAGCCGATTAGTACACGCGGGCCAGAGTGTACCTCCTGTCTAGGAGAGGTCCGAGCCAAAGTGATGTGTTGAGGGCGTTGGCCCTCTCAATCACCAGGATCTCATCCCCCTCCGTCACAGGTCGCACCGCACGGCAAACGCGGCGGATCTTAAGAAGACCACAGAGAGAAAAGGAGTGTGGAAAAGAAGACTTGAAGGGGAGACGAAGATAGAAAAGAGCCAAATAAGAAAGGCAGAAAACAAGAAAAGGAGAAAGGCGGGTTACTATTAGTCAGGATCCTCACCCTTAGCCTATCTGACATGGGAAGCCCTACCAGGGGCATCAACTCCTTACCACGTTATGTTTAGGCCAGACAGCATCTTGACTTCTCAGGCCTAGAAGCAGTTTTAAAAAACCAGCCTATCTTCAAGTGTTGATGCCCCAGCCAGCAAAGCCTAAGGGATCACAGGACCACGCAAGCCCTCCGACCACGGCAAGGTTGCAACCCCCGGAGGGTAAGATTACAGTGGGAAAAACTGGCATGGTATAAACTGTAATGAAAAAAAATGGTAAAGAATTTGTTAAAAAAAAAAAAAAAAAAAATACACACAAACTCTGCCCCCCCCCCCCCCCCCTTCTCATTTTACTCATTCATACCTATTAAAGCATGAAGAAGCTCCATGGTGCATTCCATGTTATGTACCACTCCCAATGAAACATATTCTTGTAGAGTGTCGGGACTTGCTTGATGTGAGACACAAACATTTTACAGCAGATTCCATTAAAATCTTGTTAAGAGATGTTCCACCTGATGCGATCTTTGAATTCTTGAAAGAGATCAACATTTTTCATTGGATCTGAGATTTTATAGTGGAAAGATTTTTAACAAAATTTGGGTGTGTTTTTAGAAGATGTATTTTAAAAACAGTTATGTGAATGAATGACTGGAAGATGTATTTTAAAAAGAGTTGTGTGAATGAATGACTGGTGAGTTGACTTCAATACGGTGACAGCCCTGATATGGCCCTTTGCGGTCGGCTGGGACATAAGCAACATCACCATTACCATACCCCCCCCCCCCCCCCCCCAAAAAAAAAAAAAAAAAAACGAAAAAAAAAAAACCTCCCAGTGAACGACATTAAAGGTAGAAAAAAACGATTCTTTGTAAAGCAGACTCAAATACAGTGAATGAAAAGAGGAAATATTCTGCGGAAAATGTCCAGAGAGCAGGTATGATTTATACTGAAAAAGCCTATGGTATCCCCACACAAGCTGCTAACATTTGTCACTGGCCGAGATATTCAGCAGGAAAAAAACAAACAAACAAAAAAGACGGCCATTAGATACTCATTGCCATTCACTCTTCTTCAGTGACCAAGTATGGATGAAACATTTTGATGTTGTTGCAGTGCACAGTTCTATGAAACAGATCACTATCACTCCTTCATTCTGGTAAATGTGCAAAGAGTGTTTCATGAAACCTGATTGGACATACTAATTTAACTGATCATAGGCCTTGTTTAAGTTGTTATATCACTGGTATATACAATCTGTGCTGGCATATGGAATCTGACAGTTGATTCAGTGAATCTATTTTCTTTCTCCTTTGGTCAGTCTCTTGATTGCGAAGAAATTTGTATCTGTGCATTGTGTTGATCGTGTGGCCAGTGCCTAACATCCTACAGCGGCAGTGTTTTCAGTCATACTGACTCATAAAAAATATGTTATTGAAATACTTTACACTTCCAGTTTTCAGAGTGTCAGACATTTATCCTATGAAAATTTACTTCATTTGTAGACTTTTTTTTTGTATTCTGCTGGTAACAGAAGAGCTACATTCATGGAATAGACACGGTTGTGTAGTGTTCTAATCATTAAATTCGGTCTTCTTTCTGTGTGACAGAATCAAGTCTTGCAATGATGTTTCCTGCAAATGTCTCCACTTCAAAAATTTACTCCGACAATCAAGTAACAAAACTATTTGAAGATGATGTGCACAATAAATAGCCTTAGCTAAAATGCTTTTTGTAGTTGTGATGTCTCTCTTTTCTGTCAGTTGGGAAAAAGCACATACACACACAATTTACAAACAAGTTTCTGGCCCGAGTCCTGTACAAGCCTCTATTCATGTCCACATCGTTGATTCTGTCATACAATTAATAGGGCAATACCAATTGATTAACAAAGTCAGCGCATAGTAATGAAGTTTTGCATGATCACAAAATGTGCAAGAGCATAGATCAAATCTACCAGAAGATCGATCAGTTGTGTCAATTGTGAGATTGTGCAAGACTAAGATGGGCAAGCCAACCACAAAGGTTCATTTCAGCAGATGTGGAAAAGTTCAGTTGTGAAGAAGAAACAAAAAAGATGCCAAGCTAATGGCTATAGTTCTATAAACTCTAATATCATAGCCCAGCTGACCACTAAGGGCCTTTTCAGGGCCATTACGAATTTGGGTAAAAGTCCTATCTGTAAAAAGGAACAGCCAACAAGGACAGTATTTACATGTTAAGAACCAGTCAATGATATATCTAGACGACTGATTTCTTGAAGCTTGTAAAATTAAAATGTGCTGGAGGTGCCAGACTTTGTTGCCCCCCCCCCCCCCCCCCCCCCCCCCAAAAAAAAAAAAAAAATTTAAATAGTACAGCAAATACAGAGAAAAAAAAAAAGAAAAAAAAAACAAGGCGAACTAGAGTCCAGTTTGGATAGGATGTACAATGTTGTTACCTAATTGCAAGATTACAGTAGTGAAACTGGCATGTTGAAAAGTATGACAAGAGGACAAAAGAAATGTGTAAGACTTTCTATAGTAAAGACAGGAAATGGATCACAAAAGCACAAATACAACAGATAATGGTAAAGAAAGCCCATCCACCCACCTTGGACAATGGGCCACATAGACAGAAATACAACAGATGATGGTAAAGAAAGCCCATCCACCCACCTTGGACAATGGGCCACATAGACAGAAATACAACAGATGATGGTAAAGAAAGCCCATCCACCCACCTTGGACAATGGGCCACATAGACAGAAATACAACAGATGATGGTAAAGAAAGCCCATCTGTCCACCTTGGAGAATAGGCCATGCAGGCACAAAATACAACATGATGGTAAAGAAAACCACCCCTTCACCCACCCATTTAAAAGGGGGGAAAAAAAGCCTTGAAAGTGACAGACAGCAGGAAATTATGAGCACAGAATTCTTGATGGTGCAAATAGAGTTTGTACTGGAAGAAGCACCAGCGTCTGTAAGTCGGACTTACTCACTACATTGTGTCAGAGTTTCTTTCTTCTTCTTCTTCTTCCTCGTTCGCCATCCCGTTAGATGAGCAGCCCGGTGTCCTCGATGAAGGCTGCCGTCCGTCACAGCTCCTCCAGGGTGCCATACAGCTTGGCTTCCACTGCTGTCGGTGTTGGCCAGTACTTTCTCCTGGATGCTGCATACGTCGTACAGACTTGAAGGATGTGGTCAGTTGTCATTGGTCCCTCACTACAAGGGCACTCTCCACTCTGTCCAATGCCAAATTTTGTGTGCATGTGGTGGAGCAGGCGATTGTGTCCAGTCCTCAGGCGGAAGATCTTGACCTGTTCCCGTCGTCCCAGCAAATGGTATGTGTCTTCTGGGTTGTATTTGGGATGCAGGAGGCGCCATTTTATTCCTTGTTGTGCCTTGATGATTGTCTTAATTTCATCGTATGACACCAGGTTGTTGGCCTGCTCCTTCTGTGCACCATCTTTTGCCAGAATGTCCGCTTTTTCGTTGCCTCTGATGCCACAGTGACCAGGCTGCTTCCAATTCAGTAGTGGGGCGACCACCCCCAACTCGGCGGGTCCCCGGGTGGCGGATAGGGGAATGGCCCTCAGATATGGGGGTTAGCTGCGATATAAGTCAGGCTTGCCTGGCAGAATAAGCAGTCCCGGACCAACTGGCGATGTTCCTATCAGGACGGGGTGGGTCAACAGGTGGCACTGTTGTCCTCACTGAAATACCCTATGTGTCCTATGACGGGCTCATCATGCGGTCAAGAGGCGCGGTATAACCTCTAGCCCCGGGGTGGGATCCCCGGAGAAACAATCCCCCCTGTGCTCACAGGGCAGGACGCATGGGCCATGAGCTAAGGGTGAGGCACCCCGAAAGAAAACTCCAGCTGAAGACGGAGGTATCGGGCCACTGGCGCAGCTTAAACCACGATACCACGCATATACGCCTCCATGATGATGCAGAGTTTCTTTCAAAGCTAAGTTTGTTTCAGTTTCTGCCTGCAGTCACCTCACTTTGAAACTAACTATAATTCATACTGACTGCTATCCTTCCTTTTTTTTTTTTTTTTTTTGATTGTTCTTAATGTTATTGATTTTAGACGAGCACTTTTGATCTTTGTTTGTTACTTTTCATTGCTCCTTACTTTGCTTTAAATTCATTTTCAGTAGTGTGCTTGTGATTGTTATTTGGCATTCCTCATTCCTTAACGCCTCTTCATCATTCAACCATCTTAACAATAATAACTACAGTTGCAACATAATGCCAGCCGCCCAGTTCTTCTCTTGCATCCATGCCAACTTTCACCAGTCCATTCATCTTCTTCCACCCAACATCCAACCATTTGCACTGAGATACACTAAAACACAATTTCAGAAAACTGAGTCAGCATCCCATCTCATCTTTCTAAAACAATGCCTTAGACTCCACATTACCCCTCGTGGGAGATACACCAAAACACAATTTCAGAAAACTGAGTCAGCATCCCATCTCATCTTTCTAAAACAATGCCTTAGACTCCACATTACCCCTCGTGGGAGATACACTAAAACACAATTTCAGAAAACTGAGTCAGCATCCCATCTCATCTTTCTAAAACAATGCCTTAGACTCCACATTACCCCTCGTGGGAGATACACTAAAACACAATTTCAGAAAACCAAGTCAGCATCCCATCTCATCTTTCTAAAACAATGCCTTAGACTCCATATTACCCCTCATGGCTTCTCACTTTCTTACACCCCATCCAAACTCCATAATCAATTTCTTACCACTGCCTCTGCAAAGATTCTTTTCCAAGCCAGTGGCAAACTCATGTTGGCACATATTAAAACACTCAGTTCATCCCTGGAATCTCTTTCCCGTCTTCTCCAACATTTCAAACAACAAACCACAATCGCCATGCCCATAGCCACTGCTTCAAGACCCAGGACAGCTCATCCTACCAATTCATTCACAACCACTGCAATGGAATCAAGGAAGACAATCAAAACTGCAGACAAAACACAAGACAAACTTTCCAGATCCATCGGACTTCCCCACACACAACACTAATCCCACTACCACACCGCCACCTTGTCCACTGCATCCCTGATAATCTCACCCTCACCAACGATGAAAGATCAGTCCTGGCAAAAAGTCTAAAATTTATTCCCATTCAGCCTGTCACTAACAAGTACCAAAACCACCTTGATGTTGAAAGACTTCTTCAGAAAACTGTGTTGGATGGCTGCACTTGAAAACATACTCGAGCTCACTACCAGAGAGGTCAGATATTTTCACTCACCATTTCCAAACCGCAGTGCTCGGCTAACCACCTCTCGATAAATCCAGTGAAGTCGAACTATATATCAAAAAGTGCAAAAAGGAAATCGCCAAAAAGAAATCCAAACCTCCCCAGCATTCCAACCTCTCACGGGAAGAACAAAAAGCCCTTGAATTGCTGAAACGAGGACAAGATATTGTCATCAAACCAGCAGACAAGGGTGGCATGGTGGTGGTCTCGGACAAACAGCTCTACATAAAAGAAGCACAACGATGACTGTCTGACACAGATTTTTACACACCACTCACAGTATCACTCCTCCCGCAACACCAAAAACCCATCTCAACCATAGTCAAGCAAGAAATCAAGTATAACAACTTACCAACGACAGCCAAACACCTCATCATGACAGACACCAAACAACCCACCTTCTACCTGCTCCCTAAAATACACAAAACCAACGCACCTCTGGCAGACCTATTGTTTCAGCATGTAGCTGCCGAATACAATACATTTCACAGCTCTTAAGACTCTCTCCTCCAAACCATAGTACAAAGCCTTCCCACATGTCTCAAAGACACAACCCACACACTCAACATGATCAGTTCAAACAACACAGACCCCACTTTCCAGCCCAGCCTTCTCTTCCCCTTAATGTTGTCTCACTGTACACCCTCACGCTGGTGGACTGAAGGCCCTCGCATTCCTTCTTGACAAACAGCGCCCTAACCGGAAACTCCCTCCCACAGCTACACTGGTAAGGTTTGCACTCAGTCCTCACCCTTAGCTCATTTGAATCCAATAACCATATCTTCCTCACTTATCAGTGGGGTTGCTATAAGAACAAATATGTGTCATGGGACACCTGGAACACCGCCTACTAACCTCTTATATAGACCCGTCTGTTCAAACTGAACAAAATCCCCACACTTAAAGTCATCAGGTACTTTCGCCAGCTCTAAGCCCAGTAGCAAAATCTGCCCTCTCACCAAACCAGACACCATCCTTCATGGTCCCAAAGGCTCATTCACAATTAAATGCACATTCTCCTGTCAGAGCTGCAACATAGTGTATGCTATCCACTGCCAGCTGTGTGGTATGATCCATATAGGTGAGACATCCCACACACTTGAGACTCGCATCTCTGAACACTTGGCCGACATCCACACCATTGGCCCAAACCAGTCGCTCTACATTTCAACCATCCGCAACACATCAGCCATGTCTAAACCCCGACACTTTGGCAATCACAGAGTGACAACTTGAAGTTGAAGCACACCATGCAGGAATCTTACTGCCAGACTTGGGACCCTCCACCCATGTCAAAGTCCTGGCACTTTGTCAATCGCAGAGTGACAAACTTGAAGCACACTTATTGCCAGACTTGGGACTCTCCACCCATATGACATCAATATCCAAAAGTAGCATGTACCTATTCACCACCGCAGCGCCAGTCCAAGTACCCTCTACCGACACACTACCATACTTCTGTTTACCTTATGTAGAAGTTACAGCTATCTTCCTTTCCCCTCTCCCTGCACTCTCTCCATTTGCTACATCAATCCATTCTTTACTCACAAACCTATCCACATCCTTTTCTTCATCTGGTTTTCTATACTTCTCTCTTACATAACTTTCCCTTCCCTCTTTCCTGTGCATGTGTGTGTGTGCTCGCACATATGTGCATGTATGTGTGTAGGTATGTGATCTCCCTCTGCCCCTCTGTTCCCCCCCCCCCCCCCCCCAGTTTTTTCTTCCTCCTGTTCCAATATCAATGTTAGCCTTTTAATTCATTGATCATCTTTCCACCCACTATTACTAATATTACTACATTTATCACTACAATCATTATTACTGTCATTGCTATCACCATTATCATTACTGCAATCACCACCCCCTCCCTGTTGAAAGAGTATTGTTGGTTTTTACTCATTGACCATTACTAGCCCTTTCCACCAACTATTATTATTACTTATGTTACTTTTACCAGTATTACTATAGTTATCATCATCATCCAAGAGTACTGCCAGCTTTTTACTCATCGATCATCTCTGTTCCTTTCCACTAACTCTTATTATTACTAATTTACTTCTGCCATTATTACTATCATTATTATTATCATGCATCATTACTATTGTCATCATCATCACTCACCAACGTCACTGTTGTTGTTTTTACCATCATTATTATCACTACCATTATGTTTATAATTACTATGGTCCTATTGTTACCAATCCTATCACCAGAAGCAGCAGCAGTAATAGTAGTACTTAGTGTGTGTGTGTGTGTGTGTGTGTGTGTGTGTGGTGTATTGCTGAACAATTAAGTAGTGGGGGAAAACAAGTGCAGGTTAACAATTCTTCCATACATAGTTTTCTTCCATTATTGTAGTATAATGACTTGGCAAAGATTTGAAATTTTTAAAAATGAAAAAAAAATGGGGGGGGAGGGGGGGGTTGAAGATGAAGAAAATGGGAATATATATATATATATATATATGAAAACCCTTCACTAGCAGCATGACTATATTCGGCAGAACAGTACTTTTTCTTTTAAGTCTGTTAGGTCATCTTCAGGCAAGACAAGCAGCATTCAGAACAGTGGAAACAGCGGAAGTATAAACAATCACTTATTTCTTTGATATGGGTGAAAATGTGGTTTGGCTGAAAAACTGAAACTACAGATTGGAACTGAAGAGAAGAGGGAAGAGGTAGGAGTAGAGAAGATATAAAAAAAAAAACAGATTAAAATAACACAGCAAGCAGCCAAAGTGTTTCAGTTTTTATCAACAGTGGATACCCTAGTACCGTCATCAATTTAATGATGCTGTCACCTGCACCAAAGCTGTGTCCGGAACAGTGCCTTGGAAGCCAAGCCTCTGAAAGAAACAGACAGACCCCACCGCCTGACCCCTCTTCCACCCATGCACACTTCCCATCTGGAGAATCCTCAAGTCTAACTGGTACATAGTAAAAGATCGTAAACCTGACTTTGAGACCAAACCCATGACTGCTTTCAGGCACAACAGAACCTCAAAGACCCACTTGTGTACTCCAAATTGAACAAAATTACCACACCTTAGTCCCCCTGTGCCTTTCCCAGCTGCAAAATCTTTCCTTTTTACCATGCCAAACACCATCCTACATGGCCCCTAAGGCTTGTTCAGACTTAATTGTGTATTCCGTTGTCAGAACCACATCAACCTGTATGCTATCCACTGAACTTTGCAGTAAGATCCATGTAGGTGAGACATCCTGCACACTCAACGTGCATATTTCTGAGCACCTGGCTGACATCCACCATCACTGACCCAAACCAGTCGCTCTGCGCTTCAACCATCCTAAATACATCATCAACCATGTCAAAAACTGCTAGCACTTTGGCAGTCACAGAGTAACAACTTTGACGGTATCATGCAGCAATCCTTACTGCAAGACTGGGGACCCAGTACCCATATGACATCAACATCCAAATACAGCATGTACCTATCCACCCCCACAGCACTGACCCACAGTACTCGCCACAGACACAGTACTTTCATTTATCTCACATATATGTCACAGCTATTCTCTCTTCTCTCCTTCCTTTCCTATCTTCATTTTCTTTATCGCGTGATCTTGATTACTTTTTTTTTCAACCCATTTTCCGACTCTGGTTTTCTTTAAATACATATATTTCTTTATGTACATTTCCTTCCTTTCTTTTTTTTCTTTATTACCCTTTCTTTTTGTCCCTCTTTTGTCTGTTTTAATGAACTCATCTTTTTATGTGCATTTGAGTTTCATCCCTTTCCATCTACTGGAAGTAGTAGTAGTAGTAATAGTAGTAGCAGAAGCTGGTAGTAGTAGTAGTTGTGGTTGTAGTAATTCTTCTCCATCTTAATTTTATTATTATAAGTAGCAGTAGCAGTAATACTAATAGTGATAGTAGTAAGATTAATAACAACAATGTATAATATTTTTCTTTAAATTTTACTCACTACATACCAACATGTATTCAATGTTATTATATAATATACAATAGCAAAGGGCTGCGAGACATAATATCTTTCTGTTTATAGTCATGTTTGCAAAAGAAGGGAACAGTGGGACAAATGTTTTGAAATTCAGAACAAATGAACTTGCCATTTGGAAACAGTAAAAATAAGAACCCTCCCTCCCACCCCCATCTTTGATTCCCCCGTCCCCCCTCTTCAACCCAACCCCCCTCACTACACACCCCATTCACACACTCAAACAAAGAACACACACCACAAGTTTCAACATATATTTCATATAAAATCTACTTTTAATTGTTGTCGGTCAAGCAAAAACATTGTCTTTCATACTCTTAAATGAAATGTACAAGTTTTTCATCATCATTACTTTTGCATAATTCTGAAACACATATTTAAGATTTCCATCTTTCATTTTAATCATATTCATTTGAAGGTTACTCCTCCCACAATACACCAGCCTCATGTAATGATTTTTAAATGTTCCATCTGGATCTGGATATGGATCTGGATGTATACGTCGCTGAGACCAACTTGATTATATTGCGACGGAAAACAGGGAGAGCGCAAAAACAAAAAACAAAACAAAAAAACACACACCTTTTTCCCTTCTTCATTTCTTTTTCCTTCTCTTTTTCTCTTAAAGACTAGCTAGGTGTGGAGCTGCCAGATCGCTACTACTTTTCGCTTTGCACATACAGGCAAGCCTGTACATTACCGGCCCTGACCTTACAGAAGGAGTGCCAAGCCCACACAAAAAAAAAAAAAAAAAAAGGGGGGGGGGGGGGGGGGGACCCGACCCCCACCTACCTAACCTAACTAATGTACAGCATGGGTTTACTGGAGGGCTGCAGAACTGCCCACCGCTGCTGTGAATGTGGTGACAGTATGGCCTGGACTGTTGTTTTTTCCAGGTGGTTCCTCTCCTCAATGGTCTTTACAAAAAAGGAGCATTTGTACTGCTCTGAAGTGCCATCTAATCTTGCAGGTGGTTCCTCTCCTCGATGGTCTTTACAAAAAAGGAGCATTTGTACTGCTCTGAAGTGCCATCTAATCTTGCAGGTGGTTCCTCTCCTCGATGGTCTTTACAAAAAAGGAGCATTTGCACTGCTCTGAAGTGCCATCTAATCTTGCAGGTGGTTCCTCTCCTCGATGGTCTTTACAAAAAAGGAGCATTTGTACTGCTCTGAAGTGCCATCTAATCTTGCAGGTGGTCCTCTCCTCGATGGTCTTTACAAAAAAGGAGCATTTGTACTGCTCTGAAGTGCCATCTAATCTTGTAGCCCTTGGTGTTATCGACAGCATGGCAAGTAATGATGTTTGTGGTCTTGCAGTCCTTAAATGCTGTGGGGCGGATTTTCCTTCTAGTTCTGTTGGCAGGGGTCAGGAATTTCTCTGGCAGCATTGCCTTATGAGACTGTGGCTGATTTTGTAGAGAGTGGTGAGCCATTGTTGTTTCATGCGTTCTTGTAGGGGTGGAAGGCCCAGCTCATGGAGCATCTTGTCGACACAGCCCTCGTCTCTAGACCTGTAGTCTTTTTCGATGAAGCGTGCTGCTTGCCATTGCACTCCCTCCAGCCGATCAATATCTTTCTTTAGGTACGGGTCCTAAATATTGCGCTGTACTCCAGGGTTGATCGGACAAGAGCGATGTAGGCCAGTCAGCAACACTCCTGTGGGCAGTTCCCTAAGTTGCGTCTCAGGAATCCAAGCACCAACCTAGCTCTCTTGCATATGTTGTTGATGTGGGTTGACCATTTCAGATCCGAGGAGATGAGGATGCCAAGGTATGGGTTGTGGTTCACATGCTTCAGAACCTCTCCACAGAGCGTGTAGAAGTAGGAAGATGTGGCCTTGATTGGGAGGACGTAGCACTTTTGTGCATTAAACCTCTTGCCCCAGTCATTGGCCCACACTTCTAGTCTGTGGAGGTCTGCTTGGAGGATGATGTGATCCTGGAAGGAGCGTATTTCTCGGTAGAGCAGGCAGTTGTCTGCGAACAGGCGTACTTTTGATGTCACAGTAGCAGGGAGGTCGTTAATGTGGCACAGGAACAGCAGTGGGCCCAAGACCGTACCTTGGGGCACTCCCGACTTGACTGCAGCCTCCTCAGAGGATTCCCCCTTCAGGACCACCCTCATAGTTCTTTTGGTCAAGAAGCTTGTTAATCCACTGATGAACAGGCCCTCGGATACTGTAGTGCTGCAACTTGTGGAGGAGTTTGGTGTGGGGCACTGTATCGAAGGCCTTGCTGAAATCCAAGATCATGACGTCGGTCTGTATCCCGGCTTCAGAGGACTCAAACAAGTCTCGCATTGTAGTGAGCAGTTGGGTCTCGCAGAAAAAACCAGATCTGAAGCCATGGCTCTTGTCAGTGAGGATGTTGTACTTCTCCAGGTGTTCGTGCAGGAAGAATATCATTTCGCAGTTAGTTTTCTTTTCTCGGTTAGGAAAAGGTAAAGGGAATATGGCATTTCAAGGTAAAGTAGCATCTAGATAAGAACTGAAATAGAAATAAAAACCAAAAAATGTTCATCACACTTTCAAAGCGTTAGGGTCTTTGTCAACTCTTTTTTTCCAGATGGCCATGAAGCCGACACTGATACTGACAAGATATTTTGCCAGTAGTTTTTGATTTTCATTCATACATTATCACTTTAATAGTGCAGCGATTGATTGATAATTCTGTATGGCCATGTTCAATCTTCAAGTTACCATCTCTGTTGCTGTCTTTGACATACTTTCTATTCTCACCAGTTTATTTGTGTCGTGCTTGTGTCCCTTGATTCAGATGAGCAGCGACAACACCGACTACGACCAATCATCACAGGGGACAGCAACGCCAAAAACCACACAGACTTAAGTCTAGGAAACCTTGTCCTTAAGGGCCCTTAGGACGTTAATCTCACCACCCACTTCAATTTAGAAAGAAAATGGGTTAGTTCCCGCCACAGACAGCTGATGAAATGACGAGGCCAATTGGACGATAATCTCACCATCAAGTTCAATTTAGAAAGAAAGTGGGTTAGTTACCACGACAGATACAGCTTACAGGACAAAACAAAGCATTTCCACCTTTTGGGCCTTCTTTAGGCAAAAAACATTTAGGACTGAAAACGAAGAACAAGAAACCACTCATCTCTCTCATATGCTATCCAGCGCAAAATACAAGTTCAAGTCCTTGACTATGGTAATGAAGAATGCGCATGCATGTGATGTAGTGGGGGTTGATGTGAGAGAAGGAAAGGTGAGCTGTCTGTGGTGGTATTCATGGACAACCTGCTGTTGACCTCCAGTTAGTTTTACCTCCAGCGGGTATGGAACCAGCGGTTGATCAGGACCCACTGGTTAGAACGAATTCGTATTCATGAGCCGCGGTCCGTCATCAGTTAGTTACCCGGCCGTCTATTTTTAGACTGACAGGGGATACCCTTCATCTCGCTCTCTGCGCATGCGACCTATTTCCTACATTTCCGGAGTTCCCACGATGGTGAAGACAGAGAGTAAGTCTGGAAGAAAACCAAATTTTCTCTGCTGGAAAATGTTCTCGAACAGAAACATCTGTTAATGGCAGCGCTGTCAAATGATGTCACAAACAAGAAGCTGACTGCGTGGAGGGAAATTGCGTGGAAAGTGTCGGCATGTGGTGCTGTGACAAGAACATTGTAAAGTCCGTGAAAAATGGACAAATCTAAAGAAAGACCATTGAAATCGAGTGGCGGGCTATATGAAAACGGGCAGTGGGGCAGTGCCCTCTAAACCCACAGACAAGCTGATCAACATGATTGTTGGTCGTGACAGTGACCTGATCCAAGGTATCAGAGGTGAGTCAAACATGATGGGAATACTTGAAAAGCCTGCAGTAAAAGCTGTATCACTGTATTACATGTGTATGTTACTGTGTGCGTATGCCACTGTGTGTGTGTGTGAGAAGAGTGTGTTATGTGCTTGCATGTACAAACATCTAAGTGTGTACATGTGCGTGTGCATTAGCATGCATAGCCCAGTGTGGAAGTGCATCATCATATATGTGGTTTGGTGTTCGGTCATTCCTGAGCAAACATTGTAAGGCACTTAGCAAGTGTAATGCATGAGTGTGGAAGTGTATGTCTGTGGGGGTGGGGGGTAGATGACCGAGTTAATGTGTGTTTAATCTACATGCAGCGCGTCATGTGAATGGAATTTTGTTGTTGTTGTTGTTGTAATTAGTTGTGTTGAGAGGTGTGTTTGTGTGTGTTTAACAAGTGTGATGAATTTGTAGGTATGTACATAAGGATCTGTTCTAGGTAGACTTGGAACAGGATTGCATTTCAAGTTGCTCATTATAGTACTTCCAGTCATTGTAAAGCAATTTCTAATGTTGGAAAGCACTCTGTTAATTAGAATATTATGATAACACTATGGTGATACTGAAATAAAAACCTCCGTAGTCCCTGAGCCGTTTTCTACCTGACTGACAAAAAAATAAGCATGTGCGAGAAATTTGTATAATATTGCAACTTTCTATTATTGAAAAAGTACTTACTGACTCAAACTAAATAGATGTCTGTAGATGATGAATCTTGTGTACATTTGTTTGGCTTGTATTATTTGATTATATGAAATATACCTTTTTACAGGTGGTGGTCTTAGCACATTCCGACAGCAGCATCCATCAGCCAGCACTTAAGTGAGCTTGGTAATTTAAATTCTAGATTCCTGATATGCCCTACCCCAAGTGTCTTTCTTTGTCTCGTGTGTGTGTGTGTGTGCACTGCATGTGTATGTGTGCTCTGTGTGTACTATGTGTGAAGGTGTAGTATTGCTGATAGTATATTATAAATTAGCCTTTGGGAAATGAAATGTGTATTTAATTTCATTAGTTGTTTTCCATACATTGCATGTAATTACATATCTCTGAAATGAAAACCAAACTCCAAATGCAGCTTCCTCCTGCATGAAGCTCATTTTACCTGAAGATCACACTAAGACATGTAATGTTCACATTTAATTGTGATTCACAGAAAATTTCTTTTTAGTAAGTGATCACTGATCTTAAGTACAGCAACTTACTGAGCAAATTTTACAAAATACTCAACAGTGCATTAAGTTGTCATGTTTTGCTAAACTGAACATTTCATGTGCTGGATCCATGCTTAAAGTGTATTGTCTGCGTAAGTTGTTAAACATGATAGCTGGTCTGTTTTCAGCTCCAATTATAAATGTTGAGCCTATGTGAATCGATTTTGTGGCACTAGAAAAGCACAAACATTTGTAACTTTAGCTTTCCTGTTGTTTGAGAAAAAGATTAAAACGTCAATTATGTTCCTCCTTTCAGAAAGCTTGAAGCACAAAATATACATGTAGATTCTAGTACAACAATTAGATGATGATAGATTCTTGTACAACGATCTGATGGCTATTACGACATAGATTACTGTACAACAATCTGATGGCTGATACGACATGCAAAACAGTAAATCCTGTGATGTGGAATATGCATTGTGAGTGGGTACCTTTCCTCTGTGAACATTTTCAAACTGTATGAAATGGGTTTTCTAGCAAAGAAAATGTTCATGTATTTACAGGACACTGGCCACATAGCCAAATATTCCCTGGGGGTGTTCACAGGATTACAGGATTAGAAATTGCCATGAACTACACAGTAGCTCCCAATGACGGTGAGGGTTTTCTGACATTATTATCATTCTGTTGTAAATGAACAGCCAGCCGACAATAAGGAATGTGATCTGAATGCAACTGTGCCTGTGGACTCGGACATCCTCCTTCTAGACAGTAAATCATACCAGCAAAATCAGAAAAATATTCTGAAAATGAAAAGAAAATTTGTCTGAACAAAGGGAATTTTCAACACACACACACACACACCAAAAACAAAACAAAAAAAGATGAAAAATTGAAGCCACATAACACCCAAAAGATAATGGCAATACTTGTTCATTTTAACCTTTCTCAAATCTCACTGGCCAACTTACAGACAAGAAAAGGCAGTCTCAACAACATCTAAAACGGATGCACAACATGTCCGAGGTCAAATGAGAACTTTCACCTTGACAATGAAAATATGATTGTGCAGCATGGGGGTCTTTTTTTCCAAACTGTGTCAAGCATGATCCATGTGACTAAAATAGCATTTGCTACCTAACAGCAGAAACTAAGCACTGTATAGTTATGCAAGTCTTGTTGCCTTTATGCATGTTTTTGTTCGGTTTTCCAGGATGGTGTTGTCATGTAAACATATTTTGAAATCAACCTCAGTAATATAGTTTGTCATATGAACATATTTTGAAATTGGCCTCGGTAATATATTTTATTTAGATAAAATAATATGGTATTTTAATGAAATATTTTATCCTTGACCCAGTGAAATTACATCCCTTTAGAAATGTGTGTTCAGATTCTAATATCAATTATCATATATGCAGGGTTTTCATTTTCCTCAAGCATGTTCTAGAGACACTGGTGTATGTCGGATTGTAGTCTGTTGAGGAAAATCTGGTGTGACCAGACAGAAAACCACATTTATATAGTGTCACAGTTTAGACCTGAAAGTTGAGCGGTGTCTTTGTCTTTGTGTGTGTGTGCGCAGTTTTGTTTTATCATAATTAGACTGTTTACATGTATGCCATTTTAATGTCAGGCTGATGTAGGTCTCATCATTAGGATGACTGCGGACATTTGACTTTGCGTTTCATCCAATAAAGACTGGTATGCCTTATGTGCCACAAAGAACAACAGCAATTACATTCTGTACACCACATATTCTTGCAATTGTACTGCTTACTAAATGACTTGATACATTTTTTGAACAGTTGTACTTCATTGCACATTGCCTGACAAGTGTAAAACTGTATGACCATTTCATTGAATAGAAAAATAAAAATTTGAAAATGGGGAAGAAGAAAGAAAGAGCAAGGAAGAAGTTGATACATTATCAAAATTATACAAAAACACATTGTGTGTCACTGGGTTTTTGTTTTTTAAAGGTTTATGTCATTTGTTTGTTTTGTTTTTTAAAGGTTTATGTCATTTGTAATTAAAATAAGTAAGCATTTACATTTCTTTTTCATTTCACATGGCAGTCAGCCAAGCTAACCTCTAAGAGCCATATCGGGGCTATCTCCATGTTATGTCAAGAGCCAAGAGTTGTAACAAAACTGTGCAGCAACTTTCCAAAACTTGGATGCATCTGGAAAAGTATTGTCGGTCATGCGATATATATGCAAAAAGAAATCTTTACACTCAGTGCAAGATACAACCCAAGATTTTATTGCGTGCAGCTTTCCTAGTCATATGTGTTACTAACTGTTAGTCCCAGCTGAGAGAGAAACAGAAGTCACACTGCTACATTTGTGAGCATAAAAATGCAGCATGGTACCGTTGAAGTCACAAAGGCTCATTTTCATATTCATAAAACTGCCATGATGATTTCTGATGCAGAAGCTCCACAAATTGTTCAGGTGTATCAGGTTTAAGTTCATAACGAAGACACGACATACGAGGCCTCCAGTGCAGATGTAGCCCCTGATGTGCGGCATGTACCCCCTGATGTGCAGCTTGTTGCCCCAGATGTGCAGCTTGTTGCCCGTAATGTGCAGCATGTTGCCCCGATGTGCCGCTTGTTGCCCCTGATGTGCAGCCAGTTACCCCAGCACAGCCACATCGGAGGGAAGCCAGTGCCCTGAAAGACAATAAAGACTTAAGTCAGAGGAGACCTGCAAAGAGAAGGTGCTATGAAAACTGGATTCCCAATTGTGGGATGATTTATTGCATAGTGAAATTGAAAAAAAAAAAAAAAAAAAAAATCATTGTGACACTGAAGTAAACAAGGCATTTACTGCTCTAGCCAAGGTGGCAAGATTATGGTTAACAAAAAATCTGGGAACTGAACAGCCAACCACCTCCACAGAAACTGATTAGTTTTCATTCCCGCCCTCCCTCTCCTTGCCCACAATAACATTGAAGCTGCTTCTAGATTACCTCTCTTTAACTGTTTCTAACATTGACTGAAAAGGTAAATCTTTCTCTGTGTGTATATGTGTGATTGTGCTGAGGGGAGGAGTCCACTTACTTGTGTGCACATGTATTTGTGTATGTGAGAGAGAGAGAGAGAGAGAGAGAGAGAGAGAGAAAATTTGTTCTTGGTTTTATTTCAATTTTTGTATGGTCAAAACACTGCTATAATTCAAGACAATGCTAACTGGTAGGTCCCAAGAGGGTAGCCACTTTGAAAGTCAACAACATAAAATGAAGCTTGTTAATGCCATGTGTTTTTGCTATATCACATATGTGTTAATAATGTCTTGAATTATTTATCGGAGACAAAATGTGTGCTTTCTTTAAGATGACTGCAGAGGTCTCAAAGAACACAATGAATTCTGTGAAAAAAAAATCCACCTAAAAAAGGACCACACTGCAGTAAAGTATTTTGATTCTTGTGCCCTGTAATATACCAGTGGTTTTTTGTTCTTTTTATTACAACACAGCCTAGGTATAAACTATGGAAAACAAAAAGTTGTGTAAAAACATCAGCTGTCAACACAGTCTCAATTACATAAATTGTTTACCAAAACATTTTCATGGTCAAATCTCAAATGTGTTGTGAACACTAACTTCACCAGAAACTGTTCAAACCTCTTTTATACTAATAAAAAGAGAATGATGTGGATTTGACCTATTTTGACCAGTGACACTTGTTTTGTCTCAGCAACCATGGAAAAATCTTCCTTTGAATGTCATCAAGTTTTACACAGCTTACTTAAGAGGACAGAAACTGTGGTAATCAGTGAGATATATTCATTTGCTAGTATCATGAAAGTGAAAGTTGAGAAATGTCATAACTATTAGTGAAGAGCTTTCTGCAGCTCTGGTCGACTACATGACATCTACCATTCACGCCATTTGGGCCATTTTGATAGTTATACAGTCCTTGCATATATAGTCCTTGCATATAGTCATTGCATGTGTAACAAATGCAACACTGTAGGGCTATGCTGGGTGGGAAAAAGATGTAAGTAAATCATGTCATTTCTTGCCTTAAACCTGCACATTCCTAACCCATTGCCTCTTTTTGAAATGGTGTATCCAATGCGGATGTTATCTCTTTTGGAACTCCAATTTCAGCTTTCTTTTTTCACTAACTGTAATGTACCCTGCAAACTGTAAATAATACAAAGCACTTGTAACTCTCTGATAGACATTTCAGACAAAAGATTAAGACAATTTATACAACACTGATGTGAATTCCACAATTTTGTCCAATCATACCGTGCAGATTGTACAATGCATAATGTGTGCATTGCATGTTTTGCTCACGACCATTTTTTGTGTGTGTGTGTGTGTGTGTGAACGCAAGATATACGCCAATTATTGCAGTGAGTAGTGCATGCAAGTGTCTTTTTTTTCCCTTAAGGATTTTTTTTCTTCATAATTTATTTTTCAATGTTGGTGCCAAAATTGTACTTGTTAAATATGAAAAAAGTTGAACACCATTTGTCTAATAAACATTCAATTTCAACTGAGAACATGTTTGTGTGCATTTCATGTGTTTTCACCGAAACATTCTCTCTCCTGTTGCTTACTGTTTATTCCAAACAATGCACAGGTTTTTACATTTGAATACATGAGAACATGAACATATCCATTCCACAGGTAACTTCTTGTTTGCACTCTACATTACATTATTGACCACCTTGTTCATAAAAAAATATTGCAAAATCCAACATGGACTCGTACATAACAAATACCAACAATAATACTGATGTGCATAAACTGACAGGGCAGGAATCAAACACTTTAGAAGTTAAATATAATTATATATAATACTTAAAATGAACAAACTGGCAAACAGAGACAGTACCTTAGAAGTATCTGTTGATCAACCGCAGTCTCTCTGCTTTACCCTCAGCAACATGAGCTCGCTCTGTGACAGGATCTGCCTGATCTTCCACATGATAATCCGCATCAGCATCACCATCACTGTCGTCGTCTTCACCACCGTTAGGATCTGGTAACCCAAGCCATCGGGCACGATTGTGCAGCATGCAGTAAACTGTGATGACATCACAGGCTTTCACAGGGGAAAGCTGCAGCATCCACAAACGTTCCAATGTTTCTTCAAACAGCCAAAATTGCGCTCCACAATGCATCTTGTGGAACTGTGGCTGAAATTGTAGGCCCTTTCCACTTCCGTCTGTGGATTGAAGAACGGTGTGAACAACCACGTGCACAGCATGTAGCCACCGTCTCTGAGCATGTAGTCCATGACAGGCCTGTCTGCCACTGGTCTCTCCATGGTGTCAAAAACGCCACACTGCCGAAGAATTCTGGCGTCATGGGTACTTCCAGGTCAGCTTGCTACCACACTGATTATCATATCTGCATCGCGGATAACCTGCAAAATTGCAAAGAATAAGCTATAAATCACAAATTATACTAATTTCAGTTATCAGAATCCCCACAAATGTGACTTCCTTAACTGTCAACATCTAACTAATGTGTGTACAGTAGTCTTTCCATAAAGTTAAAAAAAAAAAAAAAAAGCAATTCAGATTAAGGCTAATGAGATTGGTGCTTATGTACATGGCTTCTGTAGCAGTAGGAGGAGAAAAGGTGATAGACCATGTGGACATGATGCTGCTCAGTCGCTGTGTTACCCCCAGCTATGCTGGTACCAATTTAAGAAGAATCTGGGTGAAGTGAGGAAATGAGAGTAAAGTACCTTTCCTGATAGGCACAAGACACTAGTGGACCCACAATCTTTTAAACAAAGGAAGGGAAGTGAAATTTTAGGTTTCACATTCCTTCCCAGTTTGATATGATTTTGAGACGAAGTGCAATAAGAGCCTAACACATAGTTGGCTTTGAACCGCTGACCTTTCAACCACGCCAATTACTCTACCTACTGAGCTACCAGTACCAGACTTCCATTTATAACTCGCCTCACAACAGCGATATATGTTCAGGTTTGTATGTGTAGATACGATTAAAAATCTTTAAGAGTTGCAACAGTCTGTCAGTTTTGTTGAAATTATTATGATTACCAAGTCTTGTTAAAATCATTACAGTTATTCTATAATTAGAAATCTTAAATAAATGTTAGTGAACCGCCAAAAGAAACGTGGACAAACGAATCGCAAGACAAGACATGATAATTATTCATTTTCAATATTTTGATCATCATCATTACCATTATTAGTATTCCTATCAGTAATATAAGCATCATCATTACTACCTTGACTCGCACATTATCTCCGTTCTGACAGCCTCGTTTTATATTCAATGCCCATCTTGCACTGAAGTGATTGAAGATAAATGATTGCTCGTTCATTTTCGTTGTCCTAATTGTTTTCTATCTTGCCTGAAAAAGACCTAAGAGGTCGAAACGCATCATGTTTTGTCTTGTAATTCATTTGTCCATGTTTTTTTTTGTTTTTTTTTTGCAGTTTGCTAACAAATTTAAGATTTGTTTGGATTTCCGCCTGCAGTCGTCTCACTTTGCAACTTGATCCATTTATTATTAGGTTTATGCATGCGCTTGAGAAAAAACATTCATGCGACTTTCCTCAATTTTGCTCAAGTTGTATGCAGTATTGCACTTCATATCTCATTCACACACACACACACCTCTCTCTCTTTCTACTCAAGCACGTAGGTGCACAGACATCTGCACATACACAAGTACATGAAAATTGAAACATAGCTTCACATGCATGTTGATGGTGTGCACATTCTTGCGATTCACATAGTCATTCTCGATGTCCTGGGGAGGTCGTGCTATTGGAATGTGCGTGCCATCAACACAAGCGAACAGTTGGGGGAAGTTGGCAATGTCAAAGAATTTTTCTTTTTGCCTGTCTGCCGCTGCCTGAGTTGGCCACTGTATCCAAACTGGTGTGGTGCAAGAGACAACAATACTCTTGTCACTAAAATGAATTGTACGGGGTGCAGTTGGCCGGCTGACTTGAACTAGCACTTCTCCAACTGCGTCCTGAAATGTGCCAGTTGCATAGAAACGAAGGGCTAAGCACAGTTGCTGTACTGGCAACAGTGCTACCCTTCGATTTGGGTCTTCTTCCTAAAAGACTGGTTCACTCAAAAACGAGTAGGTCACCAGCGCGCATGTTAAAAAGTAAAATAAAATAAAATAAAGTGCGACTCAGTCTGTTGGCCCCTGGAGCATAATTTGGCAACAAGGGGTCACACACGATATTCAAAAGTTAAAAGCAATGGCCAGATTCAGGCCCAGGTAACCATAAAATATCTGGGGAAGTTAAAATAGAAAAGTCGTCAATATGCAGATCTCAAGACTCGTATCAATTTGATTTTTAAATGAGACTGCATTTGTGGCAATCTTGATGGCACCCGGCAGTGAGTTCCACAGCCGTACAGAACTAGGATAAAATGAATGTAAGTGGCTGTCAATATTTGATGCTGGTATGGCATAACATTGACCGCCACTCCTGGTGCTACTTTTATTCAATACTAGTTGTTCCATTGGGATATCAATTAGTTTAGCTCTGCCTTTGAATAAGATATTAAGTTTGATAAAAGCTCTTCTCTCTTCTAAGGGTTTCCATTCTAATTTCCTCATGTTCTTCCTAGTATTCCCCTTCTCTCTGATATGGTTCCCTGTTATGAACCATGCTGCTCTCTTCTGAATCTTTTCGAGGTTATCAATGTCCTTTAGATGGTAAGAATCCCAGACTGAGCAAACATATTCCAGTACTGGTCTAACCAGTGCTTTGTAGCAGTCGTCTTTAACCTTTTTGGGGCAGTCGTTGATATTCCTGTATAAGAAAGCTAAGATGTTATTTGCTTTCTTACATACTAAATTGTAATGTTATTTCCATTTCAGACGACTATCTATAATCACACCTAAATATTTTGCAGCATTGGTTTCTTTAAGAATAGTATTATGAATAGAATATTCTGATTTAGTTGGCGAGCGTTTATTACATATATGCAACAGTTGGCACTTCTGGGGATGAAATTCCATTTTCCAAGTTCTTTCCCACTCTTGTAAACTGTTTAGATCTTCTTGTAGAATGCGTGTATCATTCTTGTTTCTGATTGTTCTATATATACTAAGCTGTCATCTGCAAAAAGCCTTATAGTAGTTCCAGGTGAGAGATTTCTACTTGTCATTTATATAAATTAAGAAAAACAAGGGCCCCAGAACAGTTCCCTGTGGTACACCTGACAAGATTGGTCTACAATGGGATGACGATCCTTCCACAACTTTCTGCGTTCTCCCAACGAGGAATGATCTAGCCCATTTTCGCGAAGAACCGTCAATGCCGATGTGTTCTAATTTAAGCAGCAGGCCCTCTTGGTCAACCTTATCAAAGGTGTTCAGTGTCCTTGTTTATTGCGACTGCGAGACTCAAAATGTGCTATGACAAAATCAGAACTTTATGAACAGTTCCACGTCGTCAAACGAGTCATTTGGATTATTTCTATCGCGAAACACTCGTTCTCTCCGCAAGGCACGCCGTCGGAGATTTCGCATGTACACGAACGCCGCCATATTTGACCTCTGGTTGGGCTGTTTAACGGCGAGGGTTCCCTCCGTTCAAATAACCACCGGTCAAGACCACCTGTGGCCGCCGGAACCAATGGCCATGAATGTCGCGGATGTGGGAGTTAGGCCTAAGCACCGGCCCGCGCCATCAAGTCGAAGTTCAAATCCGTCGACTATAGTAATGAAGAGTGCGCGTGCGTGTGACGCAGTGGGGGAAGTGCGAGAAGAGGAATGGTGACTGGTTTACAAGTTCGTACACGTATCCGTTTCGGTTAATTATAATTATAGTACTATTAAAACGTTTACACTGCGAGTGTGACGTGCATTTTGAATGCACCGCAAACACTACACATTTGTGACGAGAGAAAAAAAAAAAGCAGATAGTATTCGTGATTTTCAACTCAAATTTCAGCGGTGAAGAAATGGCGATGTCACACACGCACGAAAGCATGATCCAAATTGGACTCGGTAGCAAGTGTTTGTGTGATATCAGGGTTGAAAACGTATCATATCATATCAGTGGCATCTTACGCATTTCCAGCCTTTAGCCTGCTCAATGTAGATAATTGTATGGTTTTAGCGAGAAATATTTTGATCTTTTTCTCGCACTTTCTTAAAGCACGTGCGTGGTTTTAAAAATTTTTCAATCGATGCATGTCAATTATTTGTTTGAAACGTAAGGTGTATCCAGTGTTTATCAAGACGGTTTTTGAAAGTGTTAACTGTTTCTGCTTCAGCAACATTGACTGGCAAGTTATTCCATGTATTAACAATTCTCTTAGTGAAAAAGTTTGCTGCTTTTGAAGTTTTAGTATTCTTTTGTTTGTTCGAACTGGTGCTCTCAATTTGTAGATTCTGTATTCAACTGAAATAGTGTGCCAGTGGTTTTAATGTCATAAAATCAATGTGTAAGTTTCAATCATGTCGCCACGTAAGCACCTGTATTCCAAACTTGGTAATTTTAAAAACTGAAGCATGTTTCGACTACTACTTGGTTGCAAGAGGAGACCTTGCAGATGGACAGAAGCGTGCACTGTTTCTGCACTGTGCTGCATTTGAAGTGCGGGACATTTTCGAGACGTTGACAGGCGCGGGAATGGCATACAGAGAAGCTAGTATGAAACTGAATGACCATTTCAAGCCGGCATTGAATAGTGTGTATTCACTTTCGACATTTGTGTCCTCAGCATGGTGAAACGACGGTGCATATCATGATATGCAACCAGGCTCAAGCAGCAAGCAAAACGTTGTGATTTTGAAAGTGGTGATTTGCTATGTTGGAAAAACACAAGAACACACACTAAAACACATTCAGGACACACAAACACAAACCTCATTCTAGTACTAGTAGCAGGCGAACTTTTGAAAAGAAGTGCTACAGATGTGGGAAGGTAGAATATAATCCAGCATGTCCCGCTGCGGAAAACTTGGAATACGACTGAAAACAGTTCCGCTTTCACTTGTTGCTATTGAAAATGTACATGTCCAAATTATTATGAAAAAAAAGATTGAACATTCCATCTTTTATTACTTAGCTTGTTTGTTCTGTTGAGCGAGGCTGTGAGAATGTGTTTGTCGATGACCAACTTCTTAAACTTGCAAAACGCCTCCCGTGTTAATTGCCGGCCATGGCCGACGTCAACAAGACTGAAAGGTCTTCTGTTTTTACTGGCTCTGTAGGCGAGAAAAATTCCAATAGCTGTTTGCAAAGGAGGCCAGATCAAAAGGTCCGAGTGAGATCTGTACCCCCAATCACATATTTAAAAAAATGCAGCATAAACGGCTGGCTTATGGATCCAAAATTAGCCCAGGTTTTTTTCCCGATTTGAAGCATTTAAACATATATTTTCCTCATAGTGATGGAAAGCTTATTGTATTATTTTCTGCTAAATTTAATGGTTATCGCAACTTAAGGCATCCAGGCGACGTGCACGAAGTGTAGTTGATGAAAAAGACACTTTCCAGTTTGACCTTTCTTATTTGTGACCCAGTTCAATTATGGTGGGGATGGTGAGGTCATACGATGATTGCACTTATGTTACCAGTAATTTTGCCCTTGAAATCAAGTTATCTGGGTAAATACCAATGAACTGTTGAAGTCTATTGTTTATAAATGAATAATATCAATTTGGTGTTTAGGACTTTGGTTTGCTAGAATAGTTGCGATTTCCTGTTTTGTGGTTTCCTGATTTATTATTATTGTTTTTAATTTTCAGGATAGATATTTATCAAATGGAAAGCATTTAGCTGAAAGATAAACCTTTATAATTTGATTATGTTTTTCAGAAACATAGTATCAAAAATACTATATATGGCACCAGCTGTACTATAGTGGCGAAATGGTTAGTATTGCAGACTCCCAACTGGGAGGTCGTGGGTTCGATTCCCATCAGTCTCATGCAGGATTTTTCAATCCCGACCAGCTCCTACCCAGAGTTGAATTTGCTAATGGCTCAGGTGGAAAGACTGGGATCACACAGTTAAGTTTCATCCACTTAATTGATGCGTCACCAAGAGTGTTGCTCAAATCTCCTGACCAACACTGCAGGTGTCTGTATCTCTTGGGCCTGGTTGACTACGGGATATGTTATGAAAGGAAGGGTAGAGTACAGCCCTGTCATGCAGTCTCTGACTGGAATAGTGAAATGGAAATCCTTAGCATCATCTTCATCACCCTCATTCTCATTGATCAGCATAAAAAAAAAGTCTGTCTTTCTTTCTTTCTGCATACGCAGGCCGATACTCCTGCGGACACTGCCTGTATAGACAGTGGAGTTTTGTGTGTATGTTTTTTTTTATCCTGCCATTAGGCAGCCATACTCCATCTTCGGGGAAAGTGCATGCTATGTGTAACGTGTCATCCATACCAACGGCAAAACTGGCCTTCTCTTCCGAAAGTTGGTGATGGGATTTTACGTTTGTGCAAGACGTGCATGCGTTTACACACGGAACCTCGGTTTATAGTCTCATTCAAAGGACTGTATGGGAAAGGGAGTCAAAACCAATGTTAACTCCGGGGGGGAAATCCCCCTGTACCAAAATTCCAACCTGCAACCCCAGGATCACGAGTCCGGCGCTCTACCAACTGAGCTATTCTGGCCCCGCCCCCAAAGTCTTAAATTCTGTGGCCCTTAATGCCCTGTTCTCATGGGACCTCGGTTTGGATGTCCTCTCCACATCGGCGGCCTTGGTTTGATTCCACATCATAGTCACCGGTATCAGAGAGTCCATTGGGACTGTTGTTCGACGGACGTGGTGGCGCCCTTCGGAGGGAGAGCTTACTCACACAAGCTTCGCGACCAAGCAAACATTGTCATCCGTAGGGGGCACAGTAGGTGGTGTCCTGCATATGTTGGATCAGAACAGGCGCTACTGAACACCACCAAAGTCACTCGGCAGCAGTGAGTGTCTCCTCCGATGGGTTGCCAGGTGCCTCTTAACAACTTGATACTGACTGCTCCCTGTGGATTGCTGGTGCCAGAGCTGCGGCGGGACCGACGGCTGTGGGTGGGGTGTCGGAATGAGCGGCACAGCACTGCCACTGAGGCGGCACAGATGGCGAGAGAGAACACCACACAACTGGAAATGTGAAGCTCAATTGTCAACAATCATAGCGGTCTCGGTTCGACAGTGTTCGCAACTGATTGGGTTTATTATGCTGATTTCAGCATATTTCTGGGTTTATAATGCCGATGTTAGCGGACAGAATGAAAAATACCTCTCTGAAGATATATATATATATATATATATACCAATTTAATGTACAAAAACCTTACTATTGACAACATCCTGTTAATGAGGTGGATAAGAAAGGACAGGGTGAGCATGGGGGTAGGCGGTGCACAGAGATATATGTTGGTCAACTTGTGTTTGTGTGTGTGTAAGTGTGCTTTTTTTTCTTTGATTTTTTCTCAATGTGGAACAAAGATCTCACAAAATAATGTATTTCACCTGACGAAGGTCAAAGCACACACACACACACACACACACACACCGGAGAGATCACAGATTGTGACTGTTTTATCCAGCTACAGATGGAGTTCATTAAACAGGTACATGCACATGCACACACATTTAATCACACATATTATTTCACCAAGTCTCTCTCTCTCACACACACACACACACACACAGAGTAAAGCACAAAACCCACCACACAAGCACAGATAGATGCTAGCACGCATGCACTCACACACACACACACACACACACACACACACACACACACACACACAAATATCAAACAATATAGCTTGATAATTGTCATATTTCCAAGCTTAAAATGTTTAATGAAAATAATAAATTCTTTATACTAAAATGTTTCACAGGTCCATGTGTAGAAAACTGATCAAGGAAACAGACTAAAAACTTCAGATTTGGTGTAAAACCTGTATATCACCGCACTGAAGTTTGAATCAGATTTAATGGGTTTTTTTTTCTTTTTTTTAATCTAACAAAGATGTTTCCTGATCACTCACTACCAGATGACTGTCTGCACTGAATGGAAGCAGTGCTGAAAGCATCAGGACGAGGTTCTCCTCCAAAGCTGGTTCCAGTCCCAATGACAAACTACTGCTGCTGGTGTAGTATGTTGGACTTCAGTGTGTGAAGGCATGGGTAAAAATAACTGGACTCTATGGCACAGTAATGGAAAATGGCCCTTTGCTTCATTTTCATTTGACTAGGAAAATGAGGAATATTCATTTGGCATCTTTCTGTTCTCTTGGACTGGAGAATATGTGGCTGTGTTTTATGACGTAGATTTTCACATCAGAAATGTTGCCCAAGTCATTTCTCCTGGACTTGCCGAACTGAACTTTAAAAAAAAAGAAAAAGAAAAAAGCTTGGTGTCTCGGAGGAGATGCTAGAGGGATGAGAGTGGGGTGAAAGGGAAGGACTTCAAGGAGGGATCAGTGTCAGGCTTTGATCTGATTGGCCATTTCATCATGGCGTCTGTATGTCAAAAAGGTCTGTCGCTAAAGCGAAAAACTGAGATCATTCCAGAACTCGAAAGAAATCCAGCAAAACAAAAGAAGATAAAAGTGGAAGAATATGAAATGGCGCTGCCAACACTGGCAACCATCTTGGCTTCTACAGAGAAGTATAATTTTTTAAGTCAGTAATTTCTGGGCAAGGACACAGCAGCACGCCACAACTCGAGTTAAGATGCATGTGCGGAGACCTATCAGAGCGAATCAAATGAGGACTTTCACAGAACTGCTGCATGCACATGCCTTTGTGTAATCATGTGAACTGCTGTGTTAAAGGATGAAAAGCAAAATTGTCCTTTCAAGATCTTTCTCTTCACTGATCATGGGTGCATTTTCTTTTTATTTTGTCCAGTGGTGGCAACAATCAGACTTACCTCTTCCATCAAAGAGTGTGACATTTGAGGGATTTTTTTTTCATCCAGCATGGCAACAGTCATCCTTTTCTGTTGTTTTACAGAATGTGAGAATTTGAGTGGTCACTTTTTCATCCAGCTGTGGCAACAGTTTTCCTTTTCTGTTGTTTCATAGAACATCAAAGAGTGCGACATTTGCATGGGCGAAACTGGAAAAAAAATCGAAAAACTGAAAGGTCGGGTTCCAGGGGCACTGCCCCTGGTAGGGGCCTCAGGGGGGCAAAGCCCCCTGGCCGAAACTGATTTTTTGAAAAATTCAGACAGTTTTCGTGGCCTCTGAGGAAAGGAAATTTGGAACTGAGGCCTTGTTTGAAACACATATTTATTGCTTACTATGACAGTTTCCCATACATGAAGTGGGTTTTTGTGTGTGTGTGTGAAATACAGTGCAGTGAAACCTCTCTATTTAGACCTTCCCTAATAAGACTTCCTCTCTAACCAGCCGCCGTGGCGAAGTGGTTAGCATCGCGGACTCCTGGCTGGGAGGTCGTGGGTTCAAATCCCATCAGTCATGTGGGTTTTTCTGCCCCGACCGGCTCCTACCCAGAGTTGAGTTTGCTGCGGACTCAGTTGGGAAGACTGGGACCACACAGTCGAGTTTCATCCACTTAATGGATGCGTTTCTGAGAGAGTTGCTCAAATTTCCTGACCAACACTGCAGGTGCCTGTGTCTCTCGGGCCTGGTTGACGCCAGGATATATTATGAAAGGAAGCGTAGAGTACAGCCCTGTCATGTAGTCTCAGACCGAAATGGCAATCCGTAGCATCATCTTCTTCATCCTCATTCTCATCGATCAGCATAAAAAAAAAAAAGCCTCAAATTCTGTGGCCCTTCATGCCCTGCTATCATGGTGACATCAATTTCGATGTCCTCTCCACGTCTGTGGCCTTGGTTTGGTTCCGTCGGGGTCACCGGTATCGGCGAGTCCATGGGGGCTGTCGGACGGACGTGGTGGCGCCCTCCGGAGAGCTCACTCACGCGGCTCCGCGACTAAGCAATTATTGTCGTCAGTAAGGGGCTTAGTAGGTGGTGTCCTGCTTATGTTAGATCAGAACAGGCGCCACTGAACACCACCGAAGTGACTTGGCAGCAGTGCAGTGTCTCCTCCGGTGGGTTGCCTCTTGACATTGACTGCTCCCTGTGGATTGCCGGTGCCGAGGTTGCGGCGGGGCCGACCGGGCTGTGGCTGTGGATGGGGTGTCGGAATGAGTGGCGTGGGTGCACTGCCTCTGAGGTGGCACAGAGGTTGAGACAGGAAAAAAAAAAAAAAAAAAGACTTCCTCTCTAAAGTGACTCTAAATTCTGTGACGGTTCCATCAAACCGTCTGTTAAATTACCTATCTTCTTTTTAAAAAAAAATCCATGTTTCATGTTAAGATCACAAATCTGTGCATTTTCTAAGGTCTTAATAGAGAGTTTCCACTGTACTTTCAAAACTAACCCATTTTATTACATGGAAGAAATAGAACCTTCAGTAGTTTTCCCCATCCTTTTTCCAGAAAACTAACCCTCATATTTATTTTTCTTTTATGTTTTTTTATCTTTCTTTAAATATTTTTTTCATACTATTATGTCTCTCTCTCTCTCTGCCTTACATCCATCTGTGTGTGTGTGTGTGTGTGTGTGTGTGTGTGTGTGTGTGTGTGTGCATGTGTGTGTGTCATGGGGGTGGGGGGCATGGAGGGCTGCTGAAAAAGATTTTACTGAAATTCTTACCTTCATGCTTTTAATATGGTCCGGACTTCTGGCATGCTTTGCTAGCCGAGATTTTCCATTGGATCCATACTTGAGGTCCGAGTTGCACACACGGCAGAACGCTACACCAGGTTTGTTTGTTTTCAAACACCAAACACGATGTTATCGTTTTTCATCATCTATTTCGTTCAGCCAAGCCCATCACCACTTACTAGTGATGCCAGCATCGATCTCCTCAACTGAATCACCTTCTTTAAGATAGGACATTCTCACGGTTTCCAAACTCGAAATCTAGATTTCGGCAAATGGTGCTTTATCTTTGTTCCCTAAAATAAAGAGTACTTCCGATTTGGCACTTCCGTTTTATGGTAAGACGCACTCAATACATAATTTGTGCAATTTTAGAGACTGTTTTGAAAACCCTTTTTTTTTTTTTTTTCTTTTTTTTTTTCAGATGTACAAAAACCGGAAAATTCTGTCTCGAATAATTTCATAAAACGGATTCCGTCCTCAGACTGAAGAAGTTTCACCCATGCATTTGAGGGATTTTTTTTTTTCATCCAGCGTGGCAAAAGTCATCCTTTTGAGTGGTTGTTTATTCATCCAGCTGTGGCAACAGCCTTCCTTTTCTGCCGTTTCATAGAAAGTGAACATTCACATTATCAGACATTATAACTGCCATTCCAAAAACTGTACATGAGTGACTTAATCTGTATTGATTATAATAAAGAACTTTTGATTGTAAACACCAAGACATAATAACATATCTGTGACTTTCGCTGCAATGATGGAGAATAGAACAATTATTATTTTCTTTTCAAGACCTTATTCAGACACTAATTATTTTTGGTTACTGCGAGTTCTTGTCAAGCTGTAACAAGCAGGAAAAAAGTTGCTCTCTTGTGCACCACACTGCGTGCATTTCAAAATCAGTTACTTAATTTTTCATTTCCGTACCAGTGCAAACTCTTACGCCCCAACAGTGTGAAAGCAAAAGAACAGTGCAGAAATATTCCCTTCCCCACTCTCACCTTTAAATCATGGTGCTGTGTAATTTCTTCTGACAAACTATCTTTCTTAAATCTTCAGAATAATTCAGTCAATTTTGCTTATTATCGGTTTCTAAGCCTACAAATTGCAATGCAGCCCCATGTGATCTGCTTACATTAATTTACAGCCATATTTCTGGGGGGAAAAAATTTAAATCATTTTTGTTAAAGTATATAATGGCCTAGGAAGTGGGCTTGACTACTGCCTATGCTTGTAGGCGTGCACGTGTGTGTGTTGGGGGGTAGAGAGAGGGTGAGAGAAACACATCACGCCAGACATAACGAACGAATCAGATTGAAATTCTCTATAACTGGCGCATAGGTTTAAGGAAAGCCTGATATAACGAAGCAATTTTTAGCGTCCCCAGGGATTCCTTATAAGCCACTTCGACTGTCTTTATACAACAAGTGAGCTGTAAAAAAAAAAAAAGGTCCATAAACCATATTTTAGACCGTTCAAAGTTCGATTTTGAGAGACAACTTACGCATAATTTTTGTTTGGTGGTCTTCCAAAAAATGTCATGTCATTTCTACAAATTCAGAATGGCATTTCTGCCAAGTTGAGGCTATAGGAGATAAACAATGTTCATTGCTTGGAGATACTAGTTGATATTTATTATTCTTCAAATAAGTACTCCAAGGTGATTTTCTAAGTGGGTTTTTTCCTTCAATTAGCCAAGGCGATAGAAAACTCTAAAAGAAAAAAGAATTACATAACATTTATATCTTTAGCTTAATTAGGAGTGAAGTTGTAAGTTTTTCAATATTTATTTCGTTTTTACAACTGCCAGTATTCCCCTTATTACTTTCGCAATGGGCGCGACAGAGCAACATCACTTCCCATGTGCACCGCATGTACTTACAAGTGTTGCGGATACACAATTTTCGGCCTTTTTTTTAATATCCCCTAATATAAACGTAACAAGCACTTATATCAACAAAAAGGATAAAATGCAAACTTTGCAATGAGCATAGACTTGAATATATTTTGGGTAAAATAGCAACGCTACAGTTACGGAATTAACAAAGCTAAAACATAGGAGAAGACAGCTTTGGTTATGTTTGGTTAGTATGACAACAGTAAATGTGGAAGAAAAAGGGCATGAAATTTCGTTATTACTTTGAATAGATGCAGTGAAAGCCTGAGGTACTCAATATGTGTAATCCAAGTGACAATTTTTTTTTTTTTTAATGAAAATAAATCATTGCACACTGTACACACTTTTCACGGTTTTGGCTTCAAATGATACGATGTAGAAAACTGTTAAATACACAGAGCAAATAAATGAAGCTCAGATTCTTTTCGATAAACTTGTACACCTGTACCCCCCTCATCCTCTGAACCACTTTGCTGAACCAATTCTAACACCTCTCGTTTCTTCTCCTTCCCCATCTGTTGGCAAGGCAGGAAATTCTACATGTACCTTTTGCAGAAATTCTCCGTGTCAGAGGGGTCTCTTTGTTTGGACTACTCTTGGGTCACAAAGGTCATCACTAGTGGAGGTAAACATACCCTTCAAGTGGTTAGAACCCTGTCCTAAATATTTTGGGCAGCTACATCCCCAACACCGTAGACAAGAGAACTGGGGATTTTTTTTTTTTTTTTCATTGTTGTGCCATAATGGAGGCACGGCATGTCCAGGGAGTACAGCTGTGTTGCCTTCACTACTGAACGACTCATCGTGAGCGTGTCGATTGAGCTGCTGTCACTATATAACGGCACGTTGCGAAAAGGTTAAGGGGCATGTGACATGTCTGAAACCGTACGTGATTAATTAATGTCAGCAACTTGTAATGTACACTGAATTTTTTTCAGTCTTGAGGCTCTTATGGAGGCTGAATACAACACTATCAAAAATGCCCAAATCCTCATTTTGACTTTTATTATGTATTACCAACCAAACCAGTCTATACAAGGATATATTTCTGCTTTCAATTGACATACAGGCATGCAGCTTATATCAAAATGATCAGGAAATCAAGATCTATCTTATAAGAAGACATTTGAATATGTCAAAACAACTGTACATCCCCATCACACCTTCACCCTACCCCTTTCACCTAACTTCTTGTGCATCGTAAAAATATTACATACACAAATTAAATATCTCTTCTTCTTGTGATCTTATGGAGACATATGATTGACATTTGCATCAAAAGTAACGCTCATCAGATTTAATTAGAAAGCAATACCCCCCACCCCCTCCCCTCCCACCTTCATCCGCTCCACCATAATTCTCTGGTGCCTACTTTCCACATATTCCTCTTATCAGCAGGATCCCACTATCATCCCGGTCTATGATGTTTCGGTCACCAAACAAAAACAAAGTAATCTTTAAAAATGTGACAATAATGTATTTAGACCGTGATGTAAAACTGTTGGAAAAGGTTGCAACTTACCTTTTAAGAAAGCTGGAAGTTTGAAGATGACTCTTCAGTGTTCGAAAGGTTCTGCTGAGCATTTGCAGGTTGCATGCCGTCTTGTTCCGCCATTTCAATTTTCGAGTTGACTTCAAAGCTGCACCACAGCATATTTTGTAGCTTTGCTCTCTGTGGAAATTCAACGGACAAACTTAAATTTTCCTTAGTTGCAGTTTAAATCCTGAAGATTTGCAAGAGTGTAATTTTGAATGTTGCTCTTTGTTTTATTCCATGAATTTAACATATAAAGTTTTAGAACGATTTCTCACTGTGAACTTTTGAATAAATGCAGACACTTCATGTGGGACACTACCTGAAAGTGACTCTTCTTTCTAAATAGCGTACTATTTTTAGAATTGATCACTATCCCACATAGAACAAAACAGAAAACCAAATGCAGTGATAGGTGTGGCTGCACACCAAATATTAATGCGCCAAGGCCTTGCTTATGGAGTTGAGAATGTATAGACTGGCGCAATTGGATTGTTTTGAAAATTTTTACTGAGATTGAAAGTCGATATTCCTTTTTGTTTCATATGTTCATCAAGGAACGAGCCAGGTGGTTCCAGGCTGACAGATTAAAATCAAAGAAATAGGATTATTTTGTTTCTTGGAGCTGGCACAAACATGGGGTCACAGGTGAGTGCTAAGTCCTGAAATGTGAGTCAACTAATGGAAGGTAATCTATTGAAAGATTTTTTAGAAGAAGTATCATAGATAGAGTTATGATTGTGTGCGTGTGTTGTTCCTATTCTTCAAAGTACTTTTTACAGAGCTGCATTTTAATTCTTCATTCAAATTTCAAAATTTTGGTTGCCGGTATTTACTCATAATGATTATGATGATGTACATGTTGATGCTTAAAATGAAAATGTGCATGTTGGTGCTGACAACGATGATTATGATGTGCATTTTGATGCAAAGGATGATGATGTGTACTTTGAGATGCAGGATGCTGATGAGTTATGATTGTGTGTGTGTGTTGTTCCTATTCTTCAAAGTACTTTTTACAGAGCTGCATTTTAATTCTTAATTTAAATTTCAAAATTTTGGTTGCCGGTATTAATAATAATAATAATAATAATGTATAATACTTATATAGCGCATTTCTTGTTGCACAACTCAATGCGCTTACATCCACCATTTGCACTTATTCATACAATATTCATGCACACAGCAAAAAGAAAATACACAATGGCAGACGCACCTACATGCATAAACTGTCTCACCGAACTAGTTGTGGAGGAATTTAAGAGAGATCTAGTCATCTACAGAAGAGAATAGGCTTTTTTGAAGAGGTAAGTTTTGAGCTGAGATTTAAAAGAAGAAAGAGTAGGCTGATTACGAAGGTCTTCAGGGAGGGAGTTCCAAATAGAAGGTGCTCTAAAACTGAAGGCTCTTTCGCCAACAGATTTCAGAGAACGCTTAGGGATTTTCAAAAGTTTTTGTGAAGAAGAGCGAAGGGTACGAGAGCTTTGGTAGGTGCAGAGAGAAGAAGAGAGATAGTGAGGAAGAGATTCATTGAAGTGGCGGAAAGCAAGAACTGCCAGTTTAAATTGCCACCGATACTGTATGGGAAGCCAGTGCAGTTCGATCAGCATGGGAGTGATGTGCTCACACCTCCTCCTCTTCAAAACAAGTCGTGCAGCGCTATTTTGGACTCTCTGCAGCCGAGCAATCTGTTCTGCGGGAAGCCCAGCATAAACAGAGTTGCAGTAGTCCAATCTTGACATCACCGTGGCACAGACTAGCCTGACAGCTACTTCCCTGGATATAAAGCGTCGGATGGAAGCAATACGTCTCAGCTCTAAAAAGGATGAGCGACAGACTACAGATATTTGATTCTGCATGGTCAGACACTGATCAATGGTAACACCAAGGTATTTGACAGAGTTACTGAAAGGCAATTCAGTACCATCAACAACCATTGACTCTGACTCAACGAGTTTGAGGCAGGAGGAGGTTCCAACGGGCATGACTTCAGTCTTTTCACAATTTAATTTAAGCTTATTACTTGTCATCCATTCCTGCACACTGCTGATACACCGAGACACCCCAGATTGAACAGAAACAAACTCATCAGGTGTGCCACTCTTAGAAAGCTCAGTGTCATCAGCATACTTGTGAAAATCACAATCATGGTCCGAGATAACATCTGACAAGGGCTGTGAGTACAATGTAAACAACACTGGGCCCAATACTGACCCCTGTGGTACTCCATACAAAAGAGGTGACAAAGTAGACCTTACACCACCCACAACCACCGCCTGCGACCTATCTCTGATGTACGATTCGAACCACTGGAGAACTATCCCATCAACACCAAAAGTGACCCTAAGCCTTTCAAGTAAAGTAGTGTGATCTAGCGTATCAAAGGCAGCACTCAGATCAAGCAAGGCTACGAGAGAAACAAGTTTACTGTCGGATTTACACAGTAAACAGTCCAGTACGCTCAATACAGCAGTCTCAGTGCTATGATTCTTCCTATAAGCAGACTGACAGGCCTCAAGAAGGCCATGGTCTGAAAGATGAGTCTGAAGCTGCTTCAGCACAACTCTTTCAAGGATTTTTGAGAGGAATGGGAGGTTGGACACCGGTCTATAGTTCTTTAACTTATTAAGGTCCAGTCCTGGCTTTTTCAAGAGAGGGGTAACCATTGCCTGCTTAAACTGAGGAGGCACTATGCCTGACAAGAGAGATTTGTTTACAATGTTTGTAATCACGGGAATCAAATGAGAGGCACACCGTTTAAGGAGGGAAGTAGGGATGGGGTCAAGGACACAACTTTTGCTGGAGGATTCACTTATGAGATCCCCGATCAGTTTTTCATCCACAGGATTAAAAGTACAAAAAGGTGGTCCACAGTATTTATCGTAAAGAATTGGTTGGGAAGGATTTGCATCAAGATTGTCACGGATGGTTTTGATTTTATCAACAAAGAATTCACTAAATTGTTGAGAGATTTGAGAAGGAGGAATGTTCGTGGGCAAACTTAATTTCTTTTGTTTGCCAAGTAGTTCACTTGAAAGAGAAAACAACTGCTTTGATGAAGAACAAGCGTCAATTTTATATCTCTGGCATCCTGGAGGCAGTCCCCTGCCTCACACCTGTTCGCTGCAAAGATCTGGCGGTGGATGGTCAATCGGCTCTTTCTCCAGCGTCTCTCGCTGCGCCGGCGTTGACGTGAGCAGCTCTCACGTCCTCGGAGAGCCAAGGAGCTGAGGGACAGTCAGTAACACACCTAGTCACCGCAGGCGCGTGTCGGTCCAGGATTTCCTGAAGGCCATCGTTAAGCACTTCAACTAATTGTGTGACATCTGCATTGCTTTGCTGCTTACGCATGCCCTGAGCAAAACTCTTGACCTCTTGGTCAAAAACAGCCACACACAATGCTTTCATGTTCCTAGACGTAACAAGTCTTTTCCGAGGAGGGGGTCTGGAGATCTTCAAACTACACACAACAACAAAATGGTCTGAAAGACCAGCATAGTCACGAACTTCATCCACAGAGAGAACGCTGTCTTCAATGTTTCCCACCACCCAATCAAGGATATGGCCATGTTTGTGTGTTGGTGTTTGAACAAACTGAGACAGGTTGTGATCAGTCAGTAGAGTCTTTAGATGAATCACTTGGCGATCTGAATAGGTATTTACTCATAATGATTATGATGATGTACATGTTGATGCTTAAAATGAAAATGTGCATGTTGGTGCTGACAACGATGATTATGATGTGCATTTTGATGCAAAGGATGATGATGTGTACTTTGAGATGCAGGATGCTGATGCTTACCATATACAACCTGATGTCGACAATACTGAAGTACAGTTGAATCAGAGTGATTTTGCGATCAGTATTTGTCAAGAGTGCACACCGTAAGTCTTAGATCTGAATGTTTGCAGAGTCCCTTTGTCAGCTGTGATTGACTCTGGGACCTGTATCAACATTCTTGATCAGGAAACTTGGGAAATGTTGAGGAAGAAGTAAGTCAGGTGCACATCACAGAAAACACAAGCTAGAAAACTCTTTGCCAGTGGTTATGACAAACCACTTTCTGTACTGGGTACATTCTAAGCCGAGATGTTTGTAGTTGGACATGAACGAAACAAACAGAGGTGTGGGTTTGTTGTATTATTAGTGAAAAAGGGTTGCACTACTAAGGAAGGAAAGTGCAGAAAAACTCAATGTACTCCGAGTAGGCCTGCCCAAGGATATATACATGTTTGTTCTTTGACAGAAAAGCTGAATATGCAGGTGTGTACAGAGGGAAAGGAAAACTGTAGAACAAACAGATCAGATTACCATGGGTGAAACCAGCAAAAAATGAAAAGCAGGAAGGCCATGGGTCCAGGGGACCTCCCTAGGCAGAGCCCCTCATCAGGGTTCAGAGGGCAAAGCTCCTTGAAGCTGAAGGGTTTCTACGCCTTTGATAGGTGTGATGTGACAACTGATGGCTACACCATCCTCACCTCCCACCACCACCCCCCCCCCCCCCCCCGCTTCTCCACCCCTTCCTCTCTCTCTGTCTCCTGAACAACATTCAAGGTTTCTAATCTACATTAATGCCCCCGCCCCCCTCCCCCTTTACCTCGCACCCTCTTCCTGCCGTATGTCAGGCTTTCTTTTGAAGACCATGTAGTACGAAACTTGGCTGTGCGCTTCACTTCTCTCCCTTCCTGGCCATGACAGCATAGCACTAACGCTAGGCCCCTCCTTGCCCTCCATACACCAACCCCACCCATTCCCCCCCCCCTGATTTCTCCATTCCCTTACTCCTTCACCGTGGTCATGAAAAAAAACGGCCAGCTTGCATCTCACACAGGTGCAGACAATGTAGCATTGTCTAATTAGCATGAAGGCTAATAAAATTAGCATGAAGGCTAATAAAATCAGCGCCAATGTTAATTTAAGATAGCGCGTTTTCGAATCTTCTACACATTTACTCGCACTGTACATGGTGGGAAATGATCCGACACCCCCCTCGTCTTCAGTGACACAAATCAAACTGGAAACGGCAATCATATGGGTAGCTTAGCCATAAAAAGAACCCCACTGTCAACAGAGCAACATCACTTCCCATGTGCACCGCATGTGCTTACAAGTGTTGCGGATACACAATTTTCGGCCTTTTTTTAAAATATCCCCAAATATAAACGTAACAAGCACTTATATCAACAAAAAGGATAAAATGCAAACTTTGCAATGAGCATAGACTTGAATATATTTTGGGTAAAATAGCAACGCTACAGTTACGGAATTAACAAAGCTAAAACATAGGAGAAGACAGCTTTGGTTATGTTTGGTTAGTATGACAACAGCAAATGTGGAAGAAAAAGGGCATGAAATTTTGTTATTACTTTGAATAGATGCAGTGAAAGCCTGAGGTACTCAATATGTGTAATCCAAGTGACATTTTTTTTTTTTTTTTAATGAAAATAAATCATTGCACACTGTACACACTTTTCACGGTTTTGGCTTCAAATGATACGATGTAGAAAACTGTTAAATACACAGAGCAAATAAATGAAGCTCAGATTCTTTTCGATAAACTTGTACACCTGTACCCCCCTCATCCTCTGAACCACTTTGCTGAACCAATTCTAACACCTCTCGTTTCTTCTTCCCCATCTGTTGGCAAGGCAGGAAATTCTACATGTGCCTTTTGCAGAAATTCTCAGTGTCAGAGGGGTCTCTTTGATTGGACTACTCTTGGGTCACAAAGGTCATCACTAGTGGAGGTAAACATACCCTTCCAGTGGTTAGAACCCTGTCCTAAATATTTTGGGCAGCTACATCCCCAAGACCGTAGACAAGAGAACTGAGGATTTTTTTTTTTTTTTCCCCATAGTTGTGCCATAATGAAGGCACGGCATGTCCAGGGAGTACAGCCGTGTTGCCTTCACCACTGAACGACTCATCGTGAGCGTGTCGATTGAGCTGCTGTCACTATCACACGGGTCGTTGCGAAAAGGTTAAGGGGCATGTGACATGTCTGAAACCGTGCGTGATTAATTAATGTCAGCAACTTGTAATGTACACTGAATTTTTTTCAGTCTTGAGGCTCTTATGGAGGCTGAATACAACACTATCAAAAATGCCCAAATCCTCATTTTGACTTTTATTATGTATTACCAACCAAACCAGTCTATACAAGGATATATTTCTGCTTTCAATTGACATACAGGCATGCAGCTTATATCAAAATGATCAGGAAATCAAGATCTATCTTATAAGAAGACATCTGAATATGTCAAAACAACTGTACATCCCCATCACACCTTCACCCTACCCCTTTCACCTAACTTCTTGTGCATCGTAAAAATATTACATACACAAAATAAATCTCTCTTCTTGTTGTGATCTTATGGAGACATATGATTGACATTTGCATCAAAAGTAACGCTCATCAGATTTAATGAGAAAGCAATACCCCCCACCCCCTCCCCTCCCACCTTCATCCGCTCCACCATAATTCTCTGGTGCCTACTTTCCACATATTCCTCTTATCAGCAGGATCCCACTATCATCCCAGTCTATGATGTTTCGGTCACCAAACAAAAACAAAGTAATCTTTAAAAATGTGACAATAATGTATTTAGACCGTGATGTAAAACTGTTGGAAAAGGTTGCAACTTACCTTTTAAGAAAGCTGGAAGTTTGAAGATGACTCTTCAGTGTTCGAAAGGTTCTGCTGAGCATTTGCAGGTTGCATGCCGTCTTGTTCCGCCATTTCAATTTTCGAGTTGACTTCAAAGCTGCACCACAGCATATTTTGTAGCTTTGCTCTCTGTGGAAATTCAACAGACAAACTTAAATTTTCCTTAGTTGCAGTTTAAATCCTGAAGATTTGCAAGAGTGTAATTTTGAATGTTGCTCTTTGTTTTATTCCATGAATTTAACATATAAAGTTTTAGAACGATTTCTCACTGTGAACTTTTGAATAAATGCAGACACTTCATGTGGGACACTACCTGAAAGTGACTCTTCTTTCTAAATAGCGTACTATTTTTAGAATTGATCACTATCCCACATAGAACAAAACAGAAAACCAAATGCAGTGATAGGTGTGGCTGCACACCAAATATTAATGCACCAAGGCCTTGCTTATGGAGTTGAGAATGTATAGACTGGCGCAATTGGATTGTTTTGAAAATTTTTACTGAGATTGAAAGTCGATATTCCTTTTTGTTTCATATGTTCATCAAGGAACGAGCCAGGTGGTTCCAGGCTGACAGATTAAAATCAAAGAAACAGGATTATTTTGTTTCTTGGAGCTGGCACAAACATGGGGTCACAGGTGAGTGCTAAGTCCTGAAATGTGAGTCAACTAATGGAAGGTAATCTATTGAAAGATTTTTTAGAAGTAGTATCATAGATAGAGTTATGATTGTGTGTGTGTGTTGTTCCTATTCTTCAAAGTACTTTTTACAGAGCTGCATTTTAATTCTTCATTCAAATTTCAAAATTTTGGTTGCCGGTATTTACTCATAATGATTATGATGATGTACATGTTGATGCTTAAAATGAAAATGTGCATGCTGGTGCTGACAACGATGATTATGATGTGCATTTTGATGCAAAGGATGATGATGTGTACTTTGAGATGCAGGATGCCGACGAGTTATGATTGTGTGTGTGTGTTGTTCCTATTCTTCAAAGTACTTTTTACAGAGCTGCATTTTAATTCTTAATTTAAATTTCAAAATTTTGGTTGCCGGTATTTACTCATAATGATTATGATGATGTACATGTTGATGCTTAAAATGAAAATGTGCATGTTGGTGCTGACAACGATGATTATGATGTGCATTTTGATGCAAAGGATGATGATGTGTACTTTGAGATGCAGGATGCCGACGAGTTATGATTGTGTGTGTGTGTTGTTCCTATTCTTCAAAGTACTTTTTACAGAGCTGCATTTTAATTCTTAATTTAAATTTCAAAATTTTGGTTGCCGGTATTTACTCATAATGATTATGATGATGTACATGTTGATGCTTAAAATGAAAATGTGCATGTTGGTGCTGACAACGATGATTATGATGTGCATTTTGATGCAAAGGATGATGATGTGTACTTTTGAGATGCAGGATGCTGATGCTTACCATATACAACCTGATGTCGACAATACTGAAGTACAGTTGAATCAGAGTGATTCTGCGATCAGTATTTGTCAGAGTGCACACCGTAAGTCTTAGATCTGAATGTTTGCAGAGTCCCTTTGTCAGCTGTGATTGACTCTGGGACCTGTATCAACATTCTTGATCAGGAAACTTGGGAAATGTTGAGGAAGAAGTAAGTCAGGTGCACATCACAGACAACACAAGCTAGAAAACTCTTTGCCAGTGGTTATGACAAACCACTTTCTGTACTGGGTACATTCTAAGCCGAGATGTTTGTAGTTGGACATGAACGAAACAAACAGAGGTGTGGGTTTGTTGTATTATTAGTGAAAAAGGGTTGCACTACTAAGGAAGGAAAGTGCAGAAAAACTCAATGTACTCCGAGTAGGCCTGCCCAAGGATATATACATGTTTGTTCTTTGACAGAAAAGCTGAATATGCAGGTGTGTACAGAGGGAAAGGAAAACTGTAGAACAAACAGATCAGATTACCATGGGTGAAACCAGCAAAAAATGAAAAGCAGGAAGGCCATGGGTCCAGGGGACCTCCCTAGGCAGAGCCCCTCATCAGGGTTCAGAGGGCAAAGCTCCTTGAAGCTGAAGGGTTTCTACGCCTTTGATAGGTGTGATGTGACAACTGATGGCTACACCATCCTCACCCCCCCCCCCCCCCCCCCCCTTCTCCACCCCTTTCTCTCTCTCTGTCTCCTGAACAACATTCAAGGTTTCTAATCTACATTAATGCCCCCGCCCCCCTCCCCCTTTACCTCGCACCCTCTTCCTGCCGTATGTCAGGCTTTCTTTTGAAGACCATGTAGTACGAAACTTGGCTGTGCGCTTCACTTCTCTCCCTTCCTGGCCATGATAGCATAGCACTAACGCTAGGCCCCTCCTTGCCCTCCATACACCAACCCCACCCATCTTCCCCTCCCCCCCCCCCCCCCCCCCCGATTTCTCCATTCCCTTACTCCTTCACCGTGGTCATGAAAAAAACCGGCCAGCTTGCATCTCACACAGGTGCAGACAATGTAGCATTGTCTAATTAGCATGAAGGCTAATAAAATTAGCATGAAGGCTAATAAAATCAGCGCCAATGTTAATTTAAGATGACGCGTGTTCGAATCTTCTACACATTTACTCGCACTGTACATGGTGGGAAATGATCCGACACCCCCCTCGTCTTCAGCGACACAAATCAAACTGGAAACGGCAATCATATGGGTAGCTTAGCCATAAAAAGAACCCCACTGTCAGCACTCACTGCTCTCCGCAGACAGCTGTAAGACCGATCACCCCCAGTCCCCCAGTATAGCCACAAAATTAACAGGTGTAAATCGGAGAAGAGAACCATCATCTCCATGTCCTCTGAATATCCTGTGTACTAAGGTTTTGCCGAGTCATCCCAGAAAGAACTATTCTGGGACCGTGGGCCTGGCTGGTAGTGGACAAGTACCGCAGCCCACCAGATCAGCCAGCTTAGTACTTTCCAGACGGGCGCGGCAGAGCAACATCGCTTCCCTGCATGCGCGTGCACTGCATGTGCTAACAACCATTGCAGACGTGCCATTTTCACACTTTTTTATTTTATTTTACGTCTCCTAATATAAACCTTACAAGCAATTGTTAATGGAAAGGGTAAAGTGCAAACTTTGTAATGAGCATAGAATTAAATTACATTTTGGGTAAAACAGCAACGCTACTGTTACAGAAACAACATAAGTAAAACATAGGAGAACACAATCTTGTGTACGTTTGTTTGGTTAGTATGACAACAGCAAATGAGGAAGAAAAGGGGCATAAAACTTTGCTCTTACTTTGAACAGTTGCAGAGAAAGCCTGAGGTATTCAATATGTGTAATCCAAGTGAATTCTTTTTTTTTTTTAAGGAAATTAATCATTGCACACAGTACACACTTTTCACTGTTTCGGCTTCAGATGATAAGACATATGAAACTATTAAATACACAGAACAAATAAATCAAGCTCAGATTCTTTTCGATAAACTTGTACACGTTTACTCCCTTCATTTACTGAACTGCTTTGCTGAACCAGTTCTAAAACCACATGTCATTCTCCTTCTGCCCGATATATTGGTGAAGCAGGAAATTCCACATGTGCCTTCCAGTGCCAGATGGGTCTCTTTGTTCCGACTACTCTGGGTCACAAAGGTCACCACTAGTGCATGTAAACTTACCATTCCAGTGATCAGAACCCTGTTCTAAATATTTATGGCAGCTGCATCCCCTAGACGGTAGACAAGAGAACATGGGAATTTTTTATATTTGTGCCATCACAGATGCATGGCACGTTTGGGCAGTACAGCAGTACTGCCGTCACCTGGGCACGGCTTGTGAACGGGTCAACAGAGTTGCCGTCCCTATCGCATGGCGCATTGCGAAAAGGTTAAATTAACCCTCTGCCTGTCGCATGACTTCGTGCTACATGACTTTGTGAATACCACGCCAAGTGAGGTAACTCCACAACACATACACACTTGCCATAAAGAAACTTCAATAAAACATTTGTTTTTAACTCATCTATTCTACAAAAGTAATGAAAAAAATTCAAAGACATCACTCCATCCAAAACAGCCATTTGTCCCCATATAAAGTGAACTGCTACACAAAGAGAAAAGAAAAAAATGAACAGACTAACTCTACTTCAGCGTTCTTGGTGCTAAAACAATTTTCCCTAAATTCACTGTACCCACAGAATGTCATGGATTAGGAGCACAGAGTGATTTTCCAAGTCTAAACAAAGTACTGAAACCTGCAGGAACAAGATCAAGTCATTCTATATGGCCTGCACACTAAATAATCAACTTTTGTTGTGAAGGGAAAAAAAAAACCCAAACTTAAACAATTTTGTTAAAGGGGTCTTCACCCATAAATAGCATGTTTGGGTTGTTGAAAAGTATGATCGAGCGTGTTTTGATGTACGTGTTACTTTTCTTCTGGAACTCACTTCTATCCGTGTTTCGGGTCGTGCAAGTAGCCAAATCGTGACTCGCCATGGAGACTGCCGAGCACAGTACGGAAAGAGATGAGAGTTGGGGATTCCGCAAGTGACGTATAAATGCCAAGACTACCGTGAGTGAAAGACATGTCCCTAAAAGCTTTCGCTATGAGGACGTAAAACTCAACTATTTTCCGGCGATAATGGCAGATGCTCCCAGCTACAAGTCAAGTTCCAACGAAGAGGACATCGAACGTGAAATTTTCACTGAAGTGTATTGAGTTCAGCCATACCAGTTTGAACCTACAGCTCCTTGTACAATACCACCTCCCTCGCCATCAGTTGCTTGTGTTTCTTTCCTGGCAGTTCGACATTTTACAGGTTGACCGTATTATGTACATTTACACACATACGCATGACACAGATAGTACATGATATAAACATGCACATAAATACATCTGTTCACACACACACACACACACTACCGTAGTATGTAAATAACTTTAAAATGATTGTGATAAACCACATTTTCCTTCCGTTGTTTAGATCTATCAGATAATGCCTTTTCCTTTGAACAGGAGTTTGTCAGCTAGGCCTGCATCATCACACTAATTCTCTTCCCTGCTGTAGAAATCTTTTCAATAGCTGTTCACTTTCACTGATGCGTGACCTGCCGTACATCGGATCTAAGCTCATTATTTTCTTACTCACCAGGGCAGTTTATGGCACACAGACATACCACACCTGCATATATCTTAAAATGCACACTTAAGTCGCCATCCTGTATCCAAATTCTGATAAATAATTCACTTACTAAAGCATATGGTTGTTGGGCGGATACTTAAGCTTGCAGGGGTGCTTGATGTTCAGCAATGTCCTGAAAAATAAAAACCCGAACTATTATTCACTGGAGTCCAACAAGTTGTTATTTGTGCACATGGACACTTTCTTGTTAATAAGAGTTGTAACTTCAGTTTTGTTGGAAACAGTAACAGCAGGGGAAAAAAATCAATCACAAACATGCAACAGTTTCAGTGGCAGCAGGCAGTGTGACTGACTGACTGCCACTATGACAGTAACAATGTATGGTTCAGTTTGATGCCAACACTCAACAAAAACCAACAACTATCTTTACAATCAACCATACACTGAGAATGAAATGAAACACAAAAAGATCAACCACCCATTCCACAAACCTTACCTTCTTTATGTCTCTGAGTTTGGCTCTCTTGCTCCTGACAGAATCCGTGTCACTGTTGCATTTGATGCTTGCACTTGCCGCTGGCGAATGAACAGAGAGTGCTTTAATACATTTTTCTGTTATAATAGTTGGCACAACATCCTCTTTCAGCTGTCTTTGGACCCGAATTCCAGCTTCCACCTTTACCTTCCAGGTGTGTTGGTCTTGGAAACTGTGCTCTTTGAAGTGACGACCGCAAATGCCATGATAACTGTCCCGAAGAACAAAATCTTTCCTCGTTGGGGTGACAAAATTTATCCACAATCGCCTAAACTGGCTAGAAGCACCTGGAAAAGCATGAACGCTTACTCTTTGCTTATTTCCTGATGAAATTCCGCAACCAGACACAGCACACATTCGCCCCATCTCACTTCAGCGGAACACGAAGAGCGACATGGCTTTTCGATGTCATCAATCGGGAAACCCCCTTTTTATCAAAATCGAGGCTCTCGTTCCTGTTTCAGCCTCTCGCTTTCCCAATCCGCAGGAAATGCTGCTCTCACTGCAAGATGAGAGCACAGGCGGCTGATTTGGGGCTGGGTTTCGCAATACGACCACATACCAAAACCGTGTATTTGGTCAAAATAGATTTGTAAAAATGGGTGAGAACCCCTTTAAACTGAAGGCATCACTGTGATGTCAATGTAAATTATGACGTCAACTTGAAATGACATCTATAGGAACATGACGAAAATAATCAATTTTGACGAGAAGAGAGAGCAAGAACTAACGGCCGAGGCTTTGGTGTCCAGCCTACTTTATTTTGTTTTAATCGTCATTTTCTCCGTAGTGTTACTATGTGGAGAGGCTGACTTTCAAGTCAGTAGTACGCTGATGTTCACTGTATATGTGTGATACTTCTGATGACGGTACCAGCGAAATATGTACCAGGAAATTTATTTGTTATAGAAATGTTGTGAATGCTGTGTCGCCGAGAGCGACTTAAAACTCCTGCAAGAATACTTATGTGCTCTAATTGTACCACCTCATGTGTGTCGGTGGGCTGAATTTATTGATGTGAACATTGTAATATCAATACACGGAGAAGCTAATTAATTTTTGTTTTAGATCAACAATACGTGGAATCGAAGTTTATTGTGTTCCATGGGACTTCGCTGAAATCGTGTTCTCTGGGGATTCAATATTGGTTGCTGTGCCTTGTGAATCTGCAGTTCTATGGTTTACTGCGCTTTATGAATCTGCGGTTCTTCTTCTATGGATTGCTGTGCTTTATGAATCTGCGGTTCTTCTGTGGATTACTGTGCTTTATGAATCTGCGGTTCTTCTTCTGTGGATTGCTGTGCTTTGTGAATCTGCGGTTCTTCTGCTATGGATTACTGTGCCTTGTGAATTTGCGGTTCTTCTTCTGATAGTTTGAGGTGATTTATTATGTGCTGTTGTGTGGAGACTGTTTCTTCTTCTTCATCGCTTGTGTTTGTGAACGGCTGTGCTTATCATGTGGGGACCTTGGTTATCCTTCTTTGTCTTCTTTTAGTGTGTAGACTGGCTTGGGTTCTGCGGAACTGAGTGTGTTGATTGTATGTGAGACACTGTGGACGGCGCCGGCGAGATCTGCGAGTGATATCAAGATATGTAATATGATACGTTAATATCTGATGACTGAAGTTCCTTTGCATTGATATCTTGATCTATATGCTATGTAGTGACATGTATTGATTTGTACCAATTCACATGAATGTATATATTTTGATGGTTCAGGCAGCATAATTATAAAGAAAAAAAAAATCTAACTCGTGTGTTGCCTGGCTATCCATGTGCATATGGTGTGGGTGTGTGTAGGGAATAATTATTACACGCATCCAAACTTTTGAGAGCGAGAGTCAGACAGCAAAACACGCACCGCACACCATCCGTAACATCTGGTGACCCCGTAGTTAAATTTCTTTTGCTATTGAATTAAAAATCGCCTTAGTGGTAGGATTTGTTTTTGTACCCCTATAATTGCCCCAATTAGAAGTGATAGGTCACGTTCACAGACTTTTCTTTTGAACAATCGAGTTGTGTTGTATTGTTTTGTTTTATGACTGTTTCTGTCTACTTTCTTTCCCGTCTCCAGCGTAACGGGGTATCTCCTTTGTATAGTTTCTGGAGATACGAGGGCCTAGTTCCTAGTTCTTCCTTCCTTTGTGGGCTTTATTTTTATTGTCTTCAGTTATCTCTATGATTATTTCTGTTTCTATCTTTTCTTGGGGATTGTGTTGCTTCTTCAGCATTCTTAGGGCTCTTTTCTCTTGAATGAGTGAGTGTGCGAGTGGTTGCCCTGAACCAGTTTTGAAAAAAATTATTAGCCGTTTCATTTTGAATGCTTAGTGTGTGAAAAAATAACAACAATACATTGATTATATTTGTTATTACTCTCATGTCGTTGCTTGATTTATACTTGTTGCTGAAAATTTGGCATTGATTACCGATTGCTTTTCTTTCTCCCCACATCCCCGAATTTCTGTTTCATTGTTTATCTCTATCTTTTTGTTTGTTGGGTTTGATAACACTTAGTCTTTTTAAGAGTGATTTTCGTTAATGTTTGGAAAAAAAAAAAATCTTCTTTGGAATTCATAAACATATTTTAGTGGACAGGCGTTTCAAACCTTTTTTGCTTGTGATAGCAATTGTTTGTATTTGATCCACTAGTGTGTGTCTCAGGTTTGACAGGACATTATTTCATATTTTCATTATGGCACAAAAGGCTAAGGAAGAAAGTCCTGTTGTGTCCTCTATGGACGAGGACAAAGTTTTCGCTAAATATTTACGAGGTAAAGTATGTCGTCTGGAGGGAGAAGATCTGTTGGCCTATGTGGATAAATGCATTGCTCAAGATATGGAAAGAGAGGAAAGAATCAAAATGAAAAGAATGCAGGAAGAAGAGATAACTAAAAGAGAGCAAATACAAGAGGAAACAAAAAGAATGCAAGAGGAAACAAAAAGAATTCAGCAAAGAGAGATTGAGGAAACTAAAAGAATACAGTTACAGATAACTTCTCAGCAGAGTGCGGTCTCAGGACAGGACAGTGAGAGTCAGGGTTCTGGTTTCCCCAGGTTTAACGCCCCTTGTCCTACTTTTCCTAAGTTGCCCCCTTTCAAGGAAAGAACTGATGATATAGACAGTTACTTTTTTCGTTTTGAAACCATGCTCGGTCCTTAGGATGGTCTGAGAGTTTGTGGGTTACATACCTGTCTGCACTACTTGAGGGTTCCGCTTTAACTCTCTATCACAGTCTCGCTGAAAATAATGTTGTGTCTTACGAGCTTTTGAAAGAGAGCTTGCTGAAAAAATTTCAATGTACTCCAGATGGTTTTCTTAAGCGTTTTCGTGAGGCTAAACCTAGCTCAGATGAACCTTTCGAGACCTTTGCAGTTGAACTTAGACGTTTGTTTGACGTTGGGTCTCTTTGTCAAAAAATGATAAGTTTTTTGAAGGTCTGGTGGATCTTATCTTGCGTGAGCAGTTTTTGGAGTGTGTCTCTAAGGACTCGGCTACTTTTTTGTGTGAAAAAGATGTGAAAACTTTTGATGAAATGATCAAGTCTGCAGAGTCATACAGACATGCTCATCCCACTAAGGTGCTTTCTAGGAAAGCTGATGTAAATATGTTTGCTTCTGTTGGATACAAAACTCCTGGTCAATTTGATAGAAATCCGGATCCCGGTCAGTCTGATAGAACTCCATACTGTGGTCAGTCTGACAGAGGAAACAGATACTCTACTTTTCAAAACAGTGGCCACTACTATGGTTCCTCAGCTGATCGTGGAAGTAACTTTGGTGGTAGCTGTTACTGTGGTCATCAGAGCTTTGGTTACTCAGCTGGTCGTGGAAATAACTTTGGCGGTAGCCATTATCGTGGTCGTGGTGCCCATCAAACATCTGGTAGTAAGAGTCCCTCAGGAAGTGCTTCTGATCAGTTTGCAAGTGTTGTGTTTTTTGTGTAAAAAGACAGGACATGTAGCTGCTAGGTGTCCATGGAAATCAGGTAGAAACCCTTGTAGAATTTGTAACCTTAGCCACCCAGATGAATGTCCTTTTGTGGTTAGTAACTCCACTGTTGTCAAGAACTCAGCTGACAGCAAACAGTCCAGTGCTTGTTGCTCTGTTCTTGATACTCCTTTTGCTTGTCTAGCAGCTGGTGAGTTCACAGGCAGATTACATCTGGAGTCTGGTTCTGTGAATGGCACTTTGAGTTCTGTTCTGCGTGATACTGGTGCTACTATTCGTGGCGTTCGCAGACGGTTAGTTTCTGACAGTCAGATGTTAGGAATCACAGTGAAGTGTGTTTCTTTTGGTGGTCGTGTGGATGAGTTTCCACTGGCTGCAGTTTCAGTCAGTTGTCCTTATTTTGTGGGCGATTTGACTTGTGTCTTGGACAGCCCTGTCGCAGATCTCATTGTGGGTAATGTGCCTGGAGTTTCTGTGAGCGGTGAGTTTAGTGATGTATCAGGTGAACCTTTCTCTTTAGCCGCCATTACGAGGGCTAGAGATATGCATGTTGGGAACAAAAAGCCTTTGTGTCAGATCCCTGATGATCTGAACATTTCCCATTCTGATCTTGTTCAGAAACAAAAGGACGAGTCATTGAAGTCTTGCTTTCAGTTGGCGTCTTCTGATGTGTCTGCTGTGTCTACTTCTGATGATGATGTACCTACAGTCGTTCTTTCACAAGGTACTTCAGTGCCTGGGTCACAGATAGCACCTTTGGCTTGTGAGCAAGAACAGGGTTCTTTGGACAGTTCTCCAGGAATTGGTCTTTCTGTGGATCCCTCTCCGGAGTCTGTTTGTACTGTTCGTGAAGTAGTTTGTACAGGTAGTGTCGTCCAGGACTGTGAAGACGCTTTACCCATTCCCACTTTAACTGTTCCGATGGCGTCTTCTATGCCAGATGAAGATGTTCGTTCTGTACAGTTTGATTGCACTTTGTCTGACAAAAGTACCAGGGAGTTGCGTGTAATCTTTGATGATTTTCAGGACATTTTGACCCCCAAACCAGGTTCTTTCTCAGGTGATGTACTACTACAGGTCCCTCTTACAACAGATGTCCCTGTTAGAAAGACCTGTTATGAAATCCTCTTTTCTGCGAAAGAGGTTGTTGAGAGAGAGATTGGTATCATGTTGGGTCTTGGTATCATTGAGCCATCGAATAGTCCACATGCATCTCCAGTTGTGTTCGTCAGGAAAAAAGATTATACGTGTCGTTTCTGCATTGATTTAAGGTCTATTTCTTGGACTCCTGAGTGTGCTGAAGCTTTGAGGAAGATTCAGGGAATCTTGTCTTCTGCACCTGTTTGTAGTTACCTAGATTGGGTAATCCTTTTATTCTCAGGACTGATGCTAGTTCTGTTGGTTTGGGTGCTGTATTGCTCCAGGAGAATGATGATTTTCTTCACCCAGTCGTGTTTGCTAGTCGAAAGTTGCTGAATCGTGAGAAGGCGTACAATGCTATTGAGCGGGAATGTTTAGCCATTGTCTCTACCCTGTTTGGGTATGGAGAGGCTGACCGAGTGGTCAGTAGACATGTGTGGTCTCTACCCTGTGTGGGTATGGAGAGGCTGACCGAGTGGTCAGTAGATATGTGCGGTCTCTACCCTGTGTGGGTATGGAGAGGTTGTCCGTGAGGTCAGCAACGAGCTAGCATGTCAAAGGAGTTCAGAGTTCGTCGGGACGACAACTTGTGTTCTTCTGTTGTGTGGGTGTCCCTGGAAGGACTCTACGAACTGCTGCTGTGAGCGGCTTCCTTTTCCATCATGTGAATGTGTGATTTCTGGGTTTGTGTATTCTGCTGTTTGTTTACTTCTTCTTCAAAAAAACAATTCGGTCATTGTTTTTTGTTTGAGGAGGGGGAGTATTGTGACGTCAACGTAAATTATGACGTCAACTTGAAATGACATAGGAACATGACGAAAATAATCAATTTTGACGAGAAGAGAGAGCAAGAACTAACGGCCGAGGCTTTGGTGTCCAGCCTACTTTATTTTGTTTTAATCGTCGTTTTCTCCATAGTGTTACTATGTGGAGAGGCTGACTTTCAAGTCAGTAGTACGTTGATGTTCACTGTATATGTGCGATACTTCTGATGACGGTACCAGCGAAATATGTACCAGGAAATTTATTTGTTGTAGAAATGTTGTGAATGCTGTGTCGCCGAGAGTGACTTAAAACTCCTGCAAGAATATTTATGTGCTCTAATTGTACCACCTCAAGTGTGTCGGTGGGCTGAATTTATTGATGTGAACATTGTAATATCAATACACGGAGAAGCTAATTAATTTTTGTTTTAGATCAACAATACGTGGAATCGAAGTTTATTGTGTTCCATGGGACTTCGCTGAAATCGTGTTCTCCAGGGATTCAATATTGGTTGCTGTGCCTTGTGAATCTGCAGTTCTTCTATGGTTTACTGTGCTTTATGAATCTGCGGTTCTTCTTCTATGGATTGCTGTGCTTTATGAATCTGCGGTTCTTCTGTGGATTACTGTGCTTTATGAATCTGCGGTTCTTCTTCTGTGGATTGCTGTGCTTTGTGAATCTGCGGTTCTTCTGCTATGGATTACTGTGCCTTGTGAATTTGCGGTTCTTCTTCTGATAGTTTGAGGTGATTTATTATGTGCTGTTGTGTGGAGACTGTTTCTTCTTCTTCATCGCTTGTGTTTGTGAACGGCTGTGCTTATCATGTGGGGACCTTGGTTATCCTTCTTTGTCTTCTTTTAATGTGTAGACTGGCTTGGGTTCGGCGGAACTGAGTGTGTTGATTGTATATGTGAGACACTGTGGACGGCGCCAGCGAGATCTGTGAGTGATATCAAGATATGTAATATGATACGTTAATATCTGATGACTGAAGTTCCTTTGCATTGATATCTTGATCTATATGCTATGTAGTGACATGTATTGATTTGTACCAATTCACATGAATGTATATTTTGATGGTTCAGGCAGCATAATTATAAAGAAAAAAAAATCTAACTCGTGTGTTGCCTGGCTATCCATGTGCGTATGGTGTGGGTGTGTGTAGGGAATAATTATTACACGCATCCAAACTTTTGAGAGCGAGAGTCAGACAGCAAAACACGCACCGCACACCATCCGTAACAATCACATACAAGAAGATTTGTCTTCCGACTACTGAGGAGAAAAAAATAACAAGAACAGATTACTGAATACTTTAGATTGTGATGGAATTCAGAAAAAATGTGCTTTTGTACAAGTGTACTGAGCAATCGCCCTCCCCCCTGAAACACACACACTGTGGTGATGATGCACCTCAGATTGTCCGTCTCCTCTTTGCTTTTTGATTAACGGGCAGTTTTTATTTTAGGCCAGAGTTTATGTTCATCCTTATCTGCTTGCTTTTGTGCAGCAAATAAATTTGTTTCTCGTTAAAAGTCTGCCAAAATTCCTCTGAAATCAAAAGGCTGAAGGTGACGCTCCCACAATCAAATCATGGGACACACCCACAGACTGACCCGGTTTCCTGGTTGTCAAAACAAGCGAAACTTTTTAAGGGCTTCACTTCTTGTAGCCAGCCACTCCAGTCAACAATTAAAGAATCTGTAGCAAGGTTTGTTTTTCAAATTTTCTTTTTTGGGGAGTGGGGCCCAGCTGCAATGGGCTATTCGACGTCGTCATTATCATTGCCCGAATCATTATGATCGATTACGGCCTCAAAATCAGTCAGCAGTCGATGTTTATTAATAACTTGGTCAAAATCGACGTCCGAACTGTCTTCAAATCTTCAAGAGTGTAGCCTGCAAATAAGCTCTCTTCATCAATATCACATCAGAATGTGAATTCTACAAGTTGCATAGTTACTTGATCCGCCATTTTCCCAGAAAATCGGGGGAAAAAAAGCCGAACTTTGAAAATTCACAGCAGCGAAACTACTCCACCGAAACCCTTGCAACAAAAAACAAAATGGTATGTATACAGAAACTTCTGTACCGGAAAATTCTTCTGTTGCGATTGCACTCTGGGATATGCGATGGTGAAAGCGAAAGTCGCTGACCTGGTATTCAGCAGTTGATCCGGTATTCAGACGGAGGAAATCTTGCGGTCGATCCGGTAGGCAGAGGGTTAAAAAGAAGGTGGACCAGTCACTAGCAACTAGAGAGAGATCAACAATCCTCTCCAATATCAGGTAAGTTCTGATATTCCAAGTGGACTCCAACTTATCTCATGCAGAACTTTCTCGCTCTTAATGATGAAAACTAGTGGGGAAAAGTCGGTCAGAACTGAATTAGTGTAATTGATTTGAATATTTCACCCTTGCAAAAACAAGTAAAGATGATGTGTGAAAGTACACTTAGCTTGCGTCAGTTCTGCTGTTCATTCAGTATTGAAAATGTATGTCTGAACTTGTCTCTAATTCCGTCTCTCGGAGCTACAAGCACTTTTAAGTGTACAATCCTAAGGAGAATCATTTCTGAGCCATATGAATAGTTTTAACAGTCCCAAGAAACATGAATATATATCGTAAAGTTGCCTTCCATAACCAGTAAGAAAGCGGGTGGAGGTGAAGTTTTAACCCCTTGGCCGCCCCGTCACGGATTTTTCCGTGACACTTCCGTGTGCAAAAATCTGCCGTACTCACAGAAAAATCCGTGATCGTCATTGTAGGAATTTTCCTATCTTTATCTTTAGTTTGGGGTTTCCCAATTCACACCAATAAGAAAGTCCGATATGTCTGCAATGAATATTCATAAGTGAAAGAATCCAACGAGGCAGACAAGTGGTCAGTTTGGGCTGTTACCGATACCACCCCCTGCAGATTTTCACACGAGTTCAACATGGCACAAAGAAGAACCACGAGTAGGACCAAGTGGTGTCAAAAGAAAGCATGCACCAAAAAGACTACAGCGAGTTTGTTACCACTGATGTTGAGGAAGTTCTTCAACTGATTGAGGACGAAGAATTTGTTGCCTATGACTCCTCCAGTGTGTTTGAAGACTCACTGGATGAGGACAAAGGTGACGAATCAGCTGTTCAGAGGAGTGGGGGTGATGTTGATGTCAACATTGCCAGAATAGCTCATGAGAACATGAACAGAGAGAGCAGATAGCTGGAGGCAGAGTATGACGACGTCACTGACCCAGATTTTGAAGTGGGCGAAGGCCAGTCAAGTGATCACAGCTGAGAAGAGGAGGGTAGTACTGTGAGTGAAGCAGAAGCATCGTCTGCTACAGCTGACACACGCACAACGGGTCAGCTTGCTCGTGGCCAAGCCAGCATGCGTCAACAAAGGCGGCCGGCGCTGGAAGGGGAACAGGTACGACTCATAGTTATTGTCTTGTGCGAGTGTGCTGATGAATGGGCTTTGATCACATGGCATTTATCAGAAAACAGAAGACTTTACATGGTGGGCGTGGTGTGGGCGTGGCACTTTGAGTGTTTCTGATTTCACTCTGTGTGTGTGTGTGTGTGTGTGTGTGTGTGTGTGTGTGTGTGCGCGCGCGCAATCAAATGGTTTTTGAGTAGATACTTGAAACAAGACTGAGTGAGAAGTAGTAATGGTGCATGTGCTGTTTGTGTGTGTGTGTGTGTGTGTGTGTGTGTGTGTGTGAGAGAGAGTGTGTGTGTATGTGTGTGTGTGTGTGTGTGTGTGTGTGAACATGACTTTTATTTTATGTCAACTGGTGTTGGCAGAGGACGGGGGACCAGAGGTAGAGGATGGGGAGCTGCTGCACAGAGGGGGAGAGGGAGAGGTGGTGTGTTGGCCCAGACCCTTGTGCCACCTAACAACACCCAGCCAGACAAACACACACAGCAAGTTGGATTTCCTGACGTTCCAGCTGCAAGTCATCAGCGACCTCCTGTATGGCGACAATCCAGCACCACAAGCAGCTCTACCCCGTTCGGAACAAATTGCATGACTGATGGAGAGGCACTTCCCCACTACCTTAGAAAAGACTGGGGGGAAGCGCTCATCAGGCAGGAGGTGCAAGCAGCAAGAGGGGCATCCGAAAGGAAACAAACTACATGTGTGGACAGTGTCCTTCAACACCATCTCCAGGAGTACCCCACAAAGAAAAACTATTAGTCACTGTCTCCTGTCCTGTACATATAATTATGTAATATATGTGTGATTTTATCATCTTTCTGTTTGTGTCATGTGGTCATAATGTTGGTGGATAAAAGAAGAAGAAAAACAACAGTGACACATAAATTTCTTTCTGAACCTCCTAACAACCTGGATGTAGCTGTGGACAGGTATCTGGTCAATTTGAAAACTTTGGATTTATATTCTTCACATAAGGTAAGGAAATACATTTTTCCTTATGATTCTTTTGTTTTCTAACAATAATTCACTGTTTTATTTCACACTAATATGATAGTATGTTTAGAAATTGAGTGAAAAACACATAAACCTATTTCATTGGACATAAACTTTTTGCAGTGTTCTTGAATGTGATTGCAATTGTTATCAAAAGATAGAGTGTTCAATTTCCTTTCAGAAAAGTATAGGTTTCATATGCTTTTGTTTAATAGTTTTCGAGCCAGAATTTTTTTTGAATTATTACCTTCGCGACTAAAAAAGGCTTGGCAAACTGTTGTCTCAGAGCTTTAAAAGGGTGTGGCAGGCAAAGGGTTAATTTAACTCTATATTCCAAGTCCTTCACCTAGAGGACAACATCGACCCACTCCCAACTCGCATCACATCGAAGTGGGGGCTCGTCCGGTACTTGAAAAATATAATTGCTCAAAATTTAATTTCCTTTGGCTAGTTCAAATTTTTGGACAAAGAACAGAATTAAGACCAAATAGGCTGACTGAGTTACAGTCCTGGGGAAACTTTCATGTTTGTTGTGTACATACTTATTTTACATAGGATAGCATTGCGTTTGGTTTATGATATAATCTATCTTAGTATCGAATTCTGAGATTGTTTGCTTTCGTTGTACTCGGTGGAAATTTGTTTAGACTTGTGTAACAGTCCACTATCATGGCTGAATCAGTGAATCTTAGACAGGCAATCAAGGAGTGGAGAGAATCCCTAGGCCTTTCTGGTCAAGAGTTAGCCAAACTTGTGATTACACAATTTGCAAAAAGAACAAGCTGCAGAAGATGCTCGTAAACAAAAATAGCATGAATTAGAAGCTGAAGAGCGAGACAAAAGTACGAGAAGCTGAAGAGCGTGACAAAGTGAGAGTGCAAGAACAGGCAGAGCGTGACTTAATAGAAGATCAGAAGCTAGAACAGGCGGGGTGTGGTAACGCCAGAGAACATACACACGCTCTCAAAAGCTTGAAAAATCAGCTGAGACTGATAGCTCTTCAGACACAGCCAGCCAAACTTCTCAGCCTCCCATCCAAATCCCAACCATACCATTTTTGTTAGATCCTTTTAATAAGGCCACCGAAAGTATTGACTAGCAAATTAATTTGGCCTTGGCCTGGAAAAGCTTAATATCAAACTTACGAAAGGTCTCGGAGGTGCTGCTTATGATGTTTATACAAAGTTACCACTGAATAATGATGCTCTCAAAAAGCTTGGGAAAAAAGCCGAGATGGATAGCTCTTCAGATATCGCAAGCCAAAATTCTCAGCCTCCCATCCAAATTCATGCCCTGATGTTTTTGTTAGATCCTCAATGAGACCACTGAAAGTACTGACACGTACTTGGACTGGTTTGAAAGTAGCAAAAGAATTCGGCCTTGACCCAGAAAAACCTAACATCAAACTTGTGCGAGGTCTCAGAGGTGCAGCATATGATGTTTATGCAAAGTTACCACCAAATAAAGTAACTGATTATGATGCTCACAAACAAGCCCTCCTCACCAGTTACGAACCGATAGCTGAAGCATACCGTGGCGGTGGCGGTGCCATGGGCCATCGAGATGGCCGTAGTGGCGTTGCTGTACGCCAGGGTGGCTGTAGTGGTGGTTCAAAAAGTTGCTGGCGGTGCCGTGGCAGTCAGAAATGTAGGAACCACGGTGGCGGACCTCAGGGTCGGGGCCAAGAGGGACCACAGAGTAACTGGAACCGGCAGCTGGGCTGGAACTGTGGAGGCTGTAATAATGAATGGCAAGGTGGTCAAGGTGACCAGCTATCGTTAGAAAATGCCAAAGATTGTCAGCTCATACAGGGTTCCCACTTCCTCACAGGAAAAAAGTTCAAGGGTTTCTAAAGGGGATATTTTAATTTTTAAGGGGCAAATTTAGCCATACAATTGAAAAAAAAAAAAAAAGAGTGAATAATAACCTTATACACGTAATCCAGCCATGATGATAAGGTGATTACACTTCTGTAGTCTTTTCCACGCTCAATATATACACAAAATAAAAAATGCAGTCTTTATAGAGAAACTGAGAAATCAGGAAAAGAAAACTTTGTTTCCGGACCAGTATCTGACATGGGTGTCCAGCTGCTTCTGTTTCAAGTCCTTATTCAATGATTCATCAATAAGCATGACATATTCATTAATTCTCTTCTGGCAGCTGCAGCCGAGGCCCCCTCTCTAGCACATTTCAGGAGAGAGCTCAGCAAACTTTACTTTTAAAATACAGCCACTGTATGTGTTGTCGTGTGGAAGTGTGTGTGAAAGGTTGGTGGGCCTGGACTAGCCTAAATTAATGCTTGTTCTGGGGCAGCATAGGGAGCGGGGTAACCCCTTTTGAAAAGGTAAACGTGGGTAGCCTTCCTGCAGCTCTACACTTAACTGTTTTTTTTTTGTTGTTTCAAAATGGAGTGACTGATGGCAGAGAACAAAGCAAAATTTAGAAAGAGAGGGGGTTAGTTACCGCCAAGGACATTGACAAACAAAGCACTGGACAAGACACAATGCATTTCAACCTCTTGGGTCTTCTTCAGGCAAAAAAAAAAAAAAAGATCACATTTAACATTTAGGACAGTGCAAAGAACGAAGAGTGACTTATCTGTCCATGTGGTAGGAAGAATGGCCGTCAGACGGAAACGACAGGGGATTATGGGAGAAAAAAAGGAGGGGAGGTGGGGGGGGGGGGGGGGGGGGTGAAATGATGGGGTTGTGTAGCTGTTTTAGTGGGGTGGTGTGATATATTTGTGACATGGTGTAATATATACTGTTCAAAAAAAGTTAAGGACCAACACTGAGAATGCACGAAAACTTTTTTAAAAAAATTCACAAAAATTCAATTGTACGTCTTTGTGATCCAAACAAATTGAACCACACGCACAAACTGATAGTGAATGCGGCAACTGCAATTTTGTGGCACACATTTCTCACACGCCTTGAAAAACACGTGTCGCGACTTGTCATTTTTGGAACAAATTGGGGCGAATTTCTGATGTGCTTGGGATCCAAGGAGCATGTGCTGAATCAAAATCATGTGAAGCACGAGCTAAATCAGGCTGTAGGTCATAAAGTATGCTCAACCAAATGTCTTTAAAAGCCACCGTACTGGCGAAAAATGCAATGCAACAGCATGCCTCCACATCGAAGACTGAATGAGCTGGATCGAGGAAGAGCAATAGGATGGCTCCAAGGAGGAGTTGCAGTCCGGGAAGTGGCACGGAGACTTGGGGTATCACACTCTGTTGTTATCAGACTCAGACAACGCTTTCAAGACACAGGAAGAGTGCAAGGACGACCGCGCTCTGGTCGACCCAGAATAACGACACCACGAGAGGACCGATACACTGAAAGGCAGGCCACACAAGAAAGAACAGCAAGTGCAAACAACATCAGACGTCGCCTTAGAGATGCCACCAACACTGTTGTCAGTGATCAGACCATACGAAACCGCCTACACGCCGCTAACCTCCGTGCTTGACGACCAGCCATAAGACCTTGTTTGACTGATGCCCACAGAGCAGCACGCCGAGTATGGTGCACGCAGCACGTGAGATGGACAGTGGGCTAACGTGATGTTTACAGACGAGTCGCGGTTCTGCCTGGATCCCACCGATAGACGGAACAGGGTCTGGAGACGCCGTGGGGAGCGTTTTGCAGAAGAAGCTGTCCTGGAATGGAACCGCTATGGTGGGGGATCTGTTATGATTTGGGGCGGCATAAGCACACGCTACAGAACGGTTCTCTACAATGTGGCAGGGAACTTGAATGGTGTTCGCTACCAAACAGAGATTTTGCAACCCCTGCCAGCCCTTCAGCAGCTTGGACCTCAGGCAGTCTTTCAAGACGACAATGCACGGCCCCATCGCACCAGAGCAGTAAACACGTTTCTCCAAGCTGCTGGTGTCAACAGAATGCAGTGGCCCGCAAACAGTCCAGACCTGAACCCCATCGAACATCTTTGGGATGAGCTGGGCCGGAGACTGCAGCAGCGTCGTCCTCCTCCTGCTAACCTGGGTCAGCTGTTTGAGTCACTCCAGCAGGAGTGGGCTGCTGTCCCCCAGGCCTTTCCGCGCACACTGGTGAACTCCATGCGACAACGCTGCCTTGAATGCCTTGCCAATAACGGGGGACACACACGTTATTAACCATGACATTGAACAAACACTCCTCCTGTGACTTTCAAATTTGGGGGTGGGGGGTGTTTGTACTGCGTGCTATTCCAGTTTGTTGATTCCTCGGACTTGCCATTGTCTTTACACACTTTTCACATATTCAATAAATTCATGTTACACTTGGAGATTGATCACTTCCCAATTTTCTTTTTTATAAGTCAGTGAAATGTTGGTCCATAACTTTTTTTGAACAGTATATATAGAAAGGATAGTAATGATAATAATGATAGTGGTAGTAATTATAATAAATAAGTAGATGAATAAAATAAAAGTAAATGTAATAAAAAAAAAAAAAAGTGAATAAAATAGATAAATGATTTTTTTTGGTTGTGTGTGTGTGTGTGTGTGTGTGTGTGTAGGCTAGCTGGCAGGTAAGTTAGGGGGGGAGGGGTGTGGTATGATTGCTGTCTTTTAAACAAGAAGATAAGATAAGATAATGTTGCTTATAGCCCAGCCGATCGCAAGGGGCCACATCAGAGCTGTCACCATGTTAAAATCAACTCACAAGTCATTTTTAAAAAAAAAAAAAAAAAAAAAACACCTTTCACACATCTCTTTAAATGACATCGTCTAGAAACGCACCAGAAACTTCGTTAAAAATCTTTCATCCGTAAAATCTTAAATCAGATGAAAAATGTTAATCTCTCTCAAAAACTCAAAGATCACGTCATCTCTGAACAGGATTTTCATGGACTCTGCTGTAAAATGTTTGTGTCTCACATCGTGCAAGTCCCAACACTCTAAAAGAATATGTTTCATTGTGAGTGGCACATGACATGGAATGCACCACGGAGCTTCCTCATTCTTTAAAAGGTACGAATGGGTAAAATACGAATGGCCGGTGTGCAGCCGGCACAGAACTGTTTCTTCTTTACGACCACCAGACGTAGATGGGAGGAACTCCTTAAGGTTTGGACGGATCTGAAAGAGTTTGTTATCCGTCTGTGTGTTCCAATCCTCCTGCCAGAGGTCTCTCACATAATCATTAGTTTTGGGTTTCAGATCTGAGCAGGGGATATATATGTTGTTTAAACAAGAAAGCAGGATTTTTAAAAAAAAATTTTTTTTTAACAAATGCGCACAAACGAGTCACTGAAAAGTCTATGGAGATGACGTGACGATTGATTTGAAGATTCAGTCTGTGATTTCACTCTTTTTTCAGTTCTGACAGAAAAAAGGAGCAATGCCAAAAGTTGCAAAATATGATCTACTTTTGGTTTCCCCACACCGATAGTTCTTCGCAATCGAGGAATATCGAAACATTACTGCAAACAGTTTCGCATTGTCTTCAGCAGATCGGAAACTGTGATGATTGTTGATGGCATGAATCGTCCACACCACTTCAGCTTTCAACACATCTGTCACACTTACTGTTATTGTGGATTGGCTGACGATTCTTATTGAGGAAAGGGTCTGACCTGATGATGAATTTGATGATTGCTGAACGAAGTCCATAAGACTAACGACCAGCCTACTCGCTTTCTCCAATTCCACATATTTTTTCCTGTTTCCATGACTTGCAGCCGCGGATTCACCCATTGCCCGAACATCAACGGTCTTTTTGCACACTTTACAGAAAAACGCATGTTTGTTGTCTCTGCATTCAGTGATCCAGCTTCGATATTCTTCCTTCTGTAGCCACAACGGATCAAATGCGCGATTTTCCTTAGGCATGATGACAGACGCAACAGTATTGGACTTCACCGAAGATGAGGGAGCATGGCGCTCTTTGTTGGAAGTCGAACTGCGCATGTGCATACGACAATTGACTATTGAATTGCTTCCCTTTGCTTGAAAAGCGGACGACTCACAAAACGATTCGAGAGGCAAAAATCGATGTCCGAAGTCTCGTTCGCGTTTGTTCTCCAATTCGTCTTCAAATGTTACGGTCAGTTTTGGTCCGAAAACGATTTTTAAGGGGATTTCAAGGGACGGTAGGGATATCTGCAGTTTTCAAGGGCCTTTTTGACCCAGCTGAAACTTAAAGGGTTTTCAAGGGTCGTCAAGGGGCGTACAAACCCTGTCATAGGAGCAGACAAGCCAGTGTTGGAAAAAGAAGGAAATAAGGCCCAGCAAGTAGTGGGCAATGGCCATGGCCGGATTCCAACCAAGGAAGTTCCACAGAGGAAAAAGAAAATTGGTTTGGATAAAATGAGTGAGGGATCATCTCTTAGCATTTTGAAAAGGGAAAATGATCATTGTCCCAGTGAACGGGTGCGACAGCCCATTTCACGTGATCCTGGAATTACAGACCCTGAGGCAATGGAAGGCAGGGGCATTGAACGCCAGGAGGGTTTTGCTGAACAAGCTAGCATAAGGTCTTGCAGATTTTCATGCGCTCCTTTAAGGACTAAAATGTGTGGAAGGTGCACCGGACCGCAGACAAAGCCTGGAATGCGCGAACTATCTACCCCAGGTAATATTGGTGAGCCACAAACTACAGTCAAGATTGAGAGGGGTAGAAGTAGGTCAAGAGGAGGAGCAATGCCTCCAGGGTGTTGTTGTGGTGGGGTGAGCAATAGCACAGGGTTCGTACAGAGTCCTGGAAGTCTGGAAAAAGTATGGAAAAATGAAAAAATCATTTCCAGGGCTGGAAAAGTCTTGGAATTTTGTAATTTGTGGCCATGGGTCTGGAAAAGTCCTGGAATTTTGTAAAAGCTGTGCAAACTTTTCATGATGTCGAATTTTGCTTTAAGTTTCTTTACAAAAACATTGAAATAGGAATAAAAACAGAAATTAAATCACGCACAATGATCGTGGTTTTCATATTTCCTCTGGCCGGAGGTTTAGCAGATGACATTTTTTTCTGCTGAGTAGCTCCCCTTTACTGTGAAAAGCGTTGCGCATGCGCACTCGGTACCATTGCTTAACTTCCTTTCGAGTCAACAGCGCTGCAAGGGAAAATAGCGTCAAAGTATTAAAGAAAACATGGGAAAATGTGTGTTTAGCCTGGCCTGGCTAGACAATACAAATTATCGCAAATGGATTGCTCCTGCTGCCGATGGATGCAAGACAAAAGCACGGTGCCTGCTGTGCAAGAAAGACTTCGACATGGGGAACATGGGCGAAGCTGCTCTGAAAAGCCACGCGGCAGGCAAGAAACATCAAGAAATGATGCAGCTTTCAGACAAAACGACTCGGACTCCAACAATGACCGTGACTGATTATTTTCAGCCCAAGAATTGTGATAGGTGATTTTTTTTACTTCAGTATGGGATGCTATCATGCATTGAATGGGGTGGGGGTGGGGGGTAGAGAAAATCAAAGGGCCCAAGGGCGATACACTGGCCTATTTTTAGACACATACATACACACACACACACACTGTCTCTAACGCACTCTCTCTCTCTCTCATCCAAAAATGTCAAAATTTAAATATGGAATTGAATACAGAGCACACTGGCTTGTAACTTGTACTCGGCCATGTTGAACATCCGAATTAAAATGAAAGGACAGTTGCGAGGCCTAGTGTCCTAACTACCTGACCTGACCTGACCTGATCATATATCTCTCTCTCTCTCTCATACACACACATACTCGCACAAACACACACTGTCTCTCACACACCTACACACACACACATGCGTGCGCGCGTATACACACACACACACACATACACATTCACACACACTGACCGTCTCTCTCACATACATACACACACACACACTGTCTCTCTCTTTCTCTCTCTCTCTCTCTCTCACACACTGTCTCTGTCTATATATCTGTCTCTGTCTCTCTCTGTGTCTCTCTGACTTTTTCACGCGCGTGCGCACACACACACACTAAATTTTTTGGTAAGTATTGAATGCCCTGCTATCATTAAATCAGTTCTTTTCTGATGTGTTTAGCATGGTAATCACATACAGAGGTGCACGCACACACACATTCTGGGGTCTGGAAAAATTATGAAGAAGCCCTGGAAAAAGTATGTAATTTTGTTTGGTCACATCTGTGGGAACCCTGATAGCAGTAAGACAATGGTACAAGCAATGCCTACGGGGTGGTGTTGTTGTCGTGTGAGCAACTGCAGTAAGACAATGGTACCAGCAATGCCTACGGGGTGTTGTTGTGGTGGGGTGAGCCACATGGAGGGAAATCACCCGTAACGGAGAGCTTTAGGCGAATTATGTAGCTGGTGAATTACGCAAGTGTGGGAACTGCATTCTTTGTCTTTCTTTCTGCGTACGCAGGCCGATACTCCTGCGGACACTGCCTGTATAGACAGGCAGTGGAGTTTTGTGTGTATGACCTTTTTTTTTTATCCCGCCATTAAGGCAGCCACACTCCATCTTCGGGGAAGGTGCATGCTATGTGTAACGTGTCATCCATACCAACGGCCAAACTGGCCTTCTCTTCCGAAAGATGAGATTTTTACGTGTGTGCAAGATGTTGTGCGTGTGTTCACACACGGAACCTCGGTTTATAGTCTCATTCGAAGGACTTTATGGGGAATGGAGTCAGAACCAATGTTAACTCCGAGGGAAAACTCACCCTATACCGAAATTCGAACCCGCAACCCCTGGATCACGAGTCCGGCGCTCTACCAACTGAGCTATTCCGGCCCCCTGGGAATTGCATAATAGTGGTTTCCTTTTGATTTTATTTGCCCATTGTGGGGCAGGGTTGAGTCTTTGTTCATGTTTAATTTTCATTTTTTGATTGATGTTTATCAGTCGATGTTGCTTTTGTTCATCGCCCATTATGGGGCGGGGTTGAGTACATGCTCACGTGTTACGATTTTTCATTTTTCTGGTTGAAATCTGTTTGGTAATGTTTTGTTCACAGATCGGTAAAGTGTGAAAATGTCTTATTTTGTGACATCAGGATAAATATTTGATTTACATATTCATTGTGTGTGAGACCGTGTGAGCAGACTGTGGCCACACGCCTGAATTTGATTTTGATGTTACGTAGCCTGGGCCACACCTGAATTTGAATCTCAAGTTAATCATGGTAGTGCTATTATTAGAAGTGAATGGAATGATTTAATTACTATGTACGGACATGCCGATACTAATAGCTAACGCTATAGAGAGAGTTCTGGGTAATATGTGAGCCAGCTTAGAGTTAAATGTTGTGCACAGTCGTTTATGACCAAAGAGCGATCTATGGATTATCTGATTGATTTATTGTTTTTAATTGAGAACATTATCCATGTTAGAGATGTTGATGGAAGTGATGTCTTGAAGCATAGGGGCAGTACTGTTATATCGACCCATGCCATTGAGTTGTATTTAATTTGAGAACATTCGTCCTGGAGGAAATGTTGACTGGAACAACATTCTTAGGTACGGGGGTGTCACTAGTCGGTCGAATGTTCTCGAGCATTTAGGCAAATTAAGGGCAGTTTTGCTGTTGTTGAGGGCAAGTTCCTCGGGTTGTTCAAGTGTGCGAACTCATGAATCACCAGTGGGGAATACCCTACGTCGAATACTGAAGGAGGGACAGTTACTGGGAAGTGTTTCGCATGTCCGAGGGATAGTAACAAGTAGTTGCCGACCTGCCGGTCCTGGGTGGAGAGTGTCCACTCCGACCACTGGCTGGCTTTTCACTGGGTTCTCCAGTGGGCCTGAAGGGAAGGAGATCGTGTCAGGTGACCATCATGGGTAGGTGACCGTCGGCCTGCAGGCAGGGTACAGTGACCATTCAGTCGTTCTTGTCCTGAGGAATGAATGGAAGGCTTCCGCCTACTGAATGATTTGCACCTTGTTGTCTATAGAGTGTAGTAAATACTTGAAGCATCAGTCCTGGCTTGTGGAGAAGTCCAGGCTGTTAGTACAATGGGTAGCTTCAGGGAATCGAACATGAGTCTGAACTGGAGGTTATGCATTAACCACTTGGTACCCAACTCATTGTTGGCGCGAGCAGCTGTGGTGTGTGTGTATGTGTAGGTGACTAGTCATTCCATTGGTGGAATAACAACAACTCGGAGAGTTATTGGTACAAACCATTGTGATGTGCGTGTGCCAGTGATTCCATTGGTTAAACCAGTTAAACTTGGGTTCTCTCTTTCTTTGAGAATGGATATATAAGATGCTCAGAAAACCAGGAAGTGTGTGATTCACTTAGGGGAAAGTGAACTCATCCCGTCTTGCTGAGGGCTCAAGAAACTACAGCGAGAAGCAGAGGTTTGCTGTCGCCTCGTTGTCTCCTGGGTGGGGACGTAAGACAGTGGAGGTTGCTGTAGCCTTGGAGCCGACGAGAAGAATTGTCTCCCGTGTGGGGACGGTCGACAGCAAGATGTATCAGCCTGTTGGAGCCTAGGCAAGGGAGCTGCCAAACAACGGTGGGGTGTCTGCAGCCAGAGGAGACCTGACGGAGAGGCCGACAGAAGCCCTTTCTCTGGAGAGGGTGACGTGCAGTGGAGTCAGGGAGATTCGGTCTGAGGGTGCAACTCAAGCTACGTTGCCAGTGTCCCCCAACTGGGAATTGGCCAATCGGGAGGACACAACAGTGTGGCAGCTTCAGCTCGTAGTCGCACAGTGGGATGAGAGAAACTGACGTTCAACCAAGGAATGCTGGCAAGTTATGGGCGTTTCATTTGTTCTTAAGTTTATAAGTGTGCAAACGGAAGAGTGAAATATTGTCTTTCCTGGTTAAGTAAGAATAACTGAAGAACAGGGGATGCGATTTATGCGATTGTCTGCGTGATGTTTACATTGTTGTATGATACAGAGAAGTGTGTTGTGTAGTGACGGGTGGGGGCTCAGAGTCAAGTTAAATAAAAGTTGATTATTTCTATGAAATGTTATTGGTTTCCCGTCACATTTGTGCGGGCCCGATGTGAGTGACAGAGTGCGTGTGCCTATGCGAGAGCACATTTTGGTTGTGGAAGCATAAATACTTCTGTCTATACCCCCCTGCATATGATAATCATATTATAATAATGAGGGGGAGCATCGGAGTCCTGTCACAGCGTAGCATGGGAGAAACATACAGCCAGTTCACAGATAGGTTCGTGACTTTTCTTCGAAAATGGTAGGCCTTGTCCAACCAAGAACAGACTTGACAGACCGACTAAGCTCTCCCTCTGTGGGCAGCTGCATGACACCATGTCCACTGAGCTACAAACCTTCATGGCAGAATAAGGTGCTTCCACGCTAGCTGACCTGATCAAGCTTGCAGATCAGTACACCGCCGCCCATGATGAGGCAAACTCACACAAAAGGATGCATGAGAAGCCACACGGGGATTCAAACCCCTCAGTCACAGCAGTCTCAAAACCAAAACCCCACACTAAGTGGGAAGGCACCAAGTGATAAAACCCAAAGTGTGGGAAACCACAAGATGGAAATTCAGCCCCTGCAAGCCAAAACAGTGCACAGGAGTGTTACTACACACACTGTAAAATGATTTCCCACAACACAGCACACTGCAAAAATATCTTTGGGCCCAGACTCCAGACAATTGCCATTACCAGGTAATTTCTACATCTAAAGGCTGTGATGCACTATCTGTGGTACCCAGCATCACTATGCTGCCCATCAATGAGCAAGTGTTAGTCAATGAATAACACACCAGCCAGAGGTATGTATGACACAGGGTTGTCATCTGACGCAGTAATAAGAGCATCATTTGTTGATCCAACTGCTGTCATCAAGGAGACGGAACAGTCTTTTATGCTGCAGGATTGGTAGAGACCGCACACAACTTGTGGTACCGGCTCCACACTGGACCCAAGTACTGTAAGTGGGACATAAAAACTCCATTCCAAAGGCTATCTGAGGATAGGGCATACCACTCAGTAGGTGACGAATCAACATTATTGGCCAGGGATAGCAGAGGACATCAAGCCTATGTTGATTTCTACCCGCTGTGCCAAAACCTGCCACTCAGTCAGAGGGGCTAATCTTCCCTGATCCCTCCTGACAAACCAGCCACAGGCCGAAAAATGGCAAATCCCACTTTCCGATACTCTACTGGGTGTCTTGGTGTGCCCACAGCTGGTACCAGATTTATAAGGTACCAGGATCAATGTTGGCTGTCGATTAGAATTTCTCTTAAGAGAGGATTTTTTTTTTTTGGGGGGGGGGGGGGGGGTGGGGGTGGCAGCCTATGTGAGGCGACAGCCACACCATCCTTAAACCCCCTCCCCCCTTCTACTCCCCTCCTTCCACCCCTTTCTTTTTCTCTGTCTTGGGAACGACATTCAAGATTTCTTGCCTACATGAAAAAAAAAAAACAAAAAACACCCGCCTTTACCTCACACCCTCTTCCCGCCGTCTGTCAAGGCTTTCTTTTGAAGAAAGCTGAACACACTGCACGGACAATGTTGGACAAAACTTAGCCGTATACTTCACTTCTTCTCTCTCCCTTCAGCCATGATAGCATAGCGCTTAAGCTGGGCACCTCTTTTCCCACCAGATCAGCCAGCTTAAAAAGAAGGTGGACCAGTCACTAGCAACTAGAGAGAGATCAACAATCCTCTCCAACATAAGAGAAAGTCTGATATTCCAACGGGACTCCAACTTAACTCCTCCAGAACTTTCCTCTCTTAATGAAAAAAAAACTAGTGGGGAAAAGTCAGCCAGAACTGAATTAGTGTAATTGATTTGAACATTTTTTTTTTTTTTTGCTGTCTCAACCTCTGCGCCACCTCAGAGGCAGTGCACACACGCCGCTCATTCCGATACCCCGTCCACAGCCACAGCCCGGTCAGCCCCGCCGCAGCCCCGGCACCGACAATCCACAGGGAGCAGTCAATGTCAAGTCGTCAAGAGGCAACCCACCGGAGAAGACACTGCACTGCTGCCGAGTCACTTCGGTGGTGTTCAGTGGCGCCTGTTCTGATCTAACATACGCCGGACACCACCTACTAAGCCCCCTACTGACGACAATAATGGCTTAGTTGCGGAGCCGGCGTGAGTGAGCTCTCCCTCCGGAGGGCGCCACCACGTCCGTCCAACGACAGCCCCCATGGACTCGCCGATACCGGTGACCTCGACGGAACCAAACCAAGGCCACAGACATGGAGAGGACATCGAAACTGAGGTCACCATGAGAGCAGGGCATGAAGGGCCACAGAATTTGAGACAATTTTTTTAATGCTGATCGATGAGAATGAGGATGATAAAGATGATGCTACAGATTTCCATTTCGGTCTGAGACTACATGACAGGGCTGTACTCTACGCTTCCTTTCATAATATATCCCGGCGTCAACCAGGCCCGAGAGATACAGGCACCTGCATTGTTGGTCAGGAAATTTGAGCAACACTCTCAGAAACGCATCCATTAAGTGGATGAAAGTCGAGTGTGTGGTCCCAGTCTTCCCAGCTGAATCCGCAGCAAACTCAACTCTGGGTGGGAGCCGGTCGGGGCAGAAAAACCCACATGACTCTGATGGGATTCGAACCCACAACCTCCCAGCCGGGAGTCCGCGACGCTAACCACTTCGCCACGGCGGCTGGTGATTTGAATATTTCACCCTTGTATAAACAAGTTGATGTGTGAAAGTACACTTAACTTGTTTCAGTTCTGTTGTTCATTCAGTATTGAATGTTTCATCTTAAATTCTGTCTCCCGAAGGCTTGTAAAGATCTACCACGAGTACTCATTCTACATGACTCTGTCGTGAACAAAGTGGACAAAAAGCGACTGGGACCATCCTCCAGTTTGCAGGTGGAGACAAGGAAGCTCCATACCATCGAGCAACACAATATACAGTTCTTGAAGATGCCAAAGAAGATCTGTATTCAGAACCAGACTGCATTGTTCTTCACGCTGGAATCAAAGATGTCAAATCAAAAGAACCAACACAATGTGGCATCAACATGGGCATCAACATGGAAAAAGGCATGAAAACGGTCAGAGAAACATTTCCAACAGCAAAAATAGCAGCGAGTCAGGCTGCGCCAGTGAGAAATAAAGCCCTTGACACAAAGAGAGAATTATTCAATGCCTCAACAAATTCCAGACTCTTGTCTGAGAAAAACATCAGTTCTGTAAGCTACCACAATCTGCATGCTACAGACAACAGGCATCCAACATCCAGAGGAGCAAGCGTGCTGGCCAGTACCACTGGGAGGCACCTGCACCGCCTGTTCTGGGAGAAGCCACAGAGGAGATCAGCCCCCTTTCTTCACCATCACAGCCCAGGGTTCTACCCTCCACCTTTCCTGCCCCCATGGTTCTACTGACTGTGCTGTCATCACCGGCTGGACTCTGTGTTCCCATCTTCCCCCTTCCATAATTAATGTTTGACTCACTTTTGATGTTTGAACTTTTAAAACCGATTTTTGTTTAGCTAGATTCTCATGAAAATGTTCAAATATTTAAACAACATTTTGCTACAGAACTGTGGTTTTAATGTCATAAGTACTTCGTATTTAAATCAGTATTTGAGAACTAAAAATGTTTATGTCTTATTATTCTAATTTCTTAATGTTAACAGCAGCAATCTGCCGGACATTGCTGTTTATTACTACTCACCTACTTCCGCACGGATATAACCAATTATATTTATGATTAAATATGTGTGCATGATAATAAGAGTGTCAAAAATATCAGGAACAATAATAATCTGCACAACTCAGTTATGCCTGTGAATACAGTCTGCTATGGAGTTGGACTCAAACAACCTTTTCACATGTTTCAGTGGAACGCGAGATCTCTTTCCATTAACCCGTTATCTTTTGAAAGTCATGTTCTGGAGAAAAACTATTGTGCTTTAGCATTCCATTGAATGTGGAAAAGAAAAAGCTTCCCAAAGTTAGAATCAGTTTATAAATTTCTTTCTGTGTACTATTCTAATGGTCCTAAAGAGGATGACACAGATTGGTTAAAACATGCTGATTTTACAAAGAGGAAGTGGATTTAATGGCTACCAGACTAAACAGTTCACTCAGTTAAAGAAGGCTACTCACTGTGTGCCTAGCTTTCGTCGGCAATCCGGCCGACTTCTTCAGCGCAACTGCTGGGTTGAGAACTGGATTCAGTGCACACCGCCATGAGCGAACTCACGACAATGCGACTGAATGAGGGAGGCGTACACTGATGGCAGGTTGTGTCGGCCCCGGTCGCGGTTAAGGGTGGGGTTCCTGGCGACAATGTGGACTGCCTCCTTTACTCCCCTCTGGAACCATCTTGCTTCTCTGTCGAGCACTTGCACATTGTCCTTTTCAAACTGAAACAAAAGGAAGTGGATTATTATGGGCCACCTTAATGCTCATGCGCCCTTTTGGGATTCAAGTTGTAATAAAGTGACATCTAACAAGATTTTTTTTTAATAATGTTGATTCAAATTTAATTTTGTTAAACAATGGTAGAATTACAAGAATTCCTGATGTAGTTACTCACCAGTCTAGTGCGACAGATCTGTTGCTTGTTTCCCCAAACATAGCAGTGAACTATAACTGGTCCAAAGTAGAAGATTGTTTAGGGAGTGATCATATTCCCGTTACAACACTTTTTAATGAAAATATATTTGATGAAACGTTTACCACTGAATGCAAAATTCCAAAGTTGAACTATAAACTGGCCAGCTGGGAAGCCTTTCAAACTTTTTTTGTGTCGCAAAGTACAGGGTGTCCACAAAAACACTCTCTGGTTTCAAACAGGTATAATACCTACCTTTATTGTAATAATCTTGCACAGTTAGCAGCTTCAGATGTAGGATTTCATGCAGTTTCATGTGGTTTATGGTAGCATTAAAGACATTCAATGATTTTTGACAGCAGGTTATCATTATCTTCCATTAATTGCTTGATGTTTTCACAAAATACTAATCGCATTGCATGATCTTGCAGGTGCAGTTTTTGGACTAATTGCAGCTTGTAAGGGTGAAATTTAAGGCATCTGTGTAGGATCTTGCCAACTGTGCTTTTGGGAAGGTGTAATTCTCGGTTAGCTCTTCGTATTGACTTTTTGGGACTGCACACAAACATTCCTCTAACTCGATCAACAACTTCCTCTAAGACTGATGGTCAGCCAGAATGTCCCTTTCTCCGATCACAGATACACTCTTTCTGACTAAAATGGTTGTACCATTTCCGAATGGACTTAGTTCTAGGTGGAATCGTATGACACTTGAGCCTGAAAGCACGTTGCACAGTCACAACACTGTTCTTGCATATTCCAGTACACACCTGCTGCGTTGCTGTTGGGTGGCAGCCATTTTTAGATTTCCTTGCACTCCAGTGGTTTTCAGGTAAAAGATGTCTAATCACCTGAAAACAATGAAATAACTGTTGTTAGCGAGTCAGTTCATAACATAATTATCAATGTATTTGAATTACTTTAGATATCATGGCATCATGAAATCAGGGAGTGTTTTTGTGTGACACCCTGTGCATCACTTATTGAGGAAGACAATCTAGACACATTTTATGCACATTTCTCAAAAGTAGTATTACTAGCAGCTGAAAAGACTATCTCAAAATATTAATATAAAAAGATTGGAAAATATGTAGGCAATATGATAGACAGAAGAATGTAGACTTGCTGTACAGTCAAAGTTAAGAAGTTACAAAACATGGATAAGAAATAAGTTAGATGAAAACTTTATAATCATGAAACAAGAAAAGAAATATACTAAAATTATTGCTCAAGCAAAAAAAAAAAAAGAAAAAAAAGTACTTGGTTGAGTTTTGTGAAGCTGAAGTATCAGAATCAAAAGATTTATTTTGGAAAAAAAAGTCAAAGATATGAAAAATTGAGCACTATAAAACTCAGTCATACCCTTTAAAGGTAAAAACTGATTTTCGCACGCTTTGGACAAAGCTGAAGCTTTTCCTGATTTATTTTCAGCTTGTAGTCAGTCTAAAAATCTTCAGCTACAAAACCGTTGTCACAGAAACAATGAGGAACAAAAGAGAAAAAAAAAAAAATGAATACATGGCTCCTCCACAAAAAAAAAAAAAAAAAAAAAAAAAACACGAACATTTCCTAAACTTATCAGAACCATCAGAAGCACTTGATTTTATCCCTTCACATGATTCAGCTCTTGGCCTTGATGGAGTGTCCTATCAACTCATCAGACACTTACCTTCTTCCTGGAAAGTATTACTGCATTCATTATTCCAAAAATGTTGGATTACTGGCACTATTCCAAGAATCTGGGAAAGTTCAGTAGTAGTCCAAGTACTTCAGTAGTAGTCCAAGTACTTCAGTAGTCGTCCAAGTACTCAAGGAAAGTAAACCAAGGACATTTGTACGTAATTACAGACCCATAGCTAGAACATCTCATGATGGTAAACTTTTAGAAAAAATTATTCAAAAACGATTGTTATGTTACTGTAAAAAAGATGGTGTGATTCCTGTTAAAAAAAGATGGTGTGATTCCTGTTCAGCAAGCGGGCTTTCGAAAAGGTTGTACCACAGACCATTTAGTAAAACTGAGAAGTCACATTCAAAAACAATTCTCCCGCAGAAAAAGTACTTTGGCTACATTTTTTTTTTATGTTAAAAAAAGCTTATGACCGAGTATGGCATGCAAAGCTACTGTACAAATTAAAAAATATTGGCATTTCTGGGGAAATGTTTAATTACATTGAAAGCTTCCTAACAGAAAGAAGCATATGTACATGCACTGGAAGAATTTATTCATCTTTAGGAATGTAGATATGGGTATTCATCAGTGATCAGTTATTGCTCCCATGCTGTTCACAGTCCTAATCCATGATCTTCCAAAATCTATGTCAAAAGCAACGCATGTAGTTCAATATGCAGATGATATCGCTATTTGGATTAACTGTAGATTAAGGAAGCATTCCAATAAAGGAACAATAAAGCTTGTACACAAGCTGTACCTAAAGGAATTGGGTTAATTATCTTCATATGAAGAACAACGGATTAAAACTATCCGGAAAAAACATGTCGTGTGTTGTTTAACAATGGTGAGAACCCAAAGATTCTACCCTCACCTTTTGAGATGGTCAGATTCTGGAATATAAACAAAAAGTTAAGTTCCTGGGAGTATTTTCAACTCCTAAGCTGAACTGGAAAACACATATTGAAAATTTGACTGATAAAACAAGAAAAAGATTAAAACGTTCTTAAAATTATATATGATATCAACCAAGGGGTCAGGACTGTCATACCCTTTCACATCTATACATCTCTCTAGTCCGATCCAAATTGACATATGGGCAGGATGTGTGCTTCTCTGCAACTAATTCTCTTTTAAAGAAGATTGCAAAGCTTGGATAGTATGGCCAGAAATTAGTTCTGGGAGTCCCAGTTCATACGAACACTTATAGATGTTATAAAGAAACAAATATATTACCACTAAATCAGAAGCGAATGTTGGATGTATCCAAATGTACTGTCAGAAGTCTTTCTGTTGAAAATTCAGTTACTGAAGAAATTCTCATGGATTCCAGTAAAGATTTTCCTAAGAGGTCTAAAACTATATCATGTATTCAACCAATTAGAAACTACACATCTGACTTTCTGTCACATTGTAATATTTCACATTGTAATATTAATATTACTGCTATACCAGAATTTCCTGCAGTACCTCTAATGCCTGTCTCCTTGGGAGCACCTAAATGCTTCTTTTGATTACAAATACGCTTTGTTAAAGATAAGTGATAATGTAAATATTTTAACAACTGAAGTTCGTGAACATTTAGAAAACAGCTATCCAAATCATTTTAAAGTGTTTACAGATAGGTCGATAATGGAATCCTCTGACAATGGTTCTGGCTTTATAATACTAACTTGTAATCTCACAAAATCATATTATTTAGGAAAGAAGTTTTCAGTCTATACCGCAGAATTATATGCAATACTTAAGGCTTTGACTTACATATACGATACACCAATTGCTTCCTATAAAATTTTACTTTGTGCTGATTCCAAATTTGTTTTACAACCACTAGAGCGTTGGGACTGCAAAGCTTTAAAAGATTTGCTTTTTTAAATAAAACATCTACTGCATTGTTTCATAACTCTAGGCATAAGAACTGATCGTTGTTGGGTCCCATCTCACTGTGGTAGAAAGTGGAATCTTTTTGTTTCTCCTTGGCAATGCTTCTTTTTTGCTTCTCCTTGATAATGGTTTTGATCTCTACCTGCTTCACTTAAGGCTGCTGTCCTTCCTTTGCCAGTTGGTCAGCTTCCTCACTGCCATATATATTGCAGAGAGAGGGTATCCACTGGATGACAGCATTCTCAGTGGACTGCTGCAGAATGGCCAGGGTAGAGACAAGGGAGTTGAGTTCCTTGTTTCGAGGATTTTTAACAGCCAGTCATGTTCGAAAGTAATCTGTGGCAGAAGGAACCCATTTCACCATAGTTGATAGCAGGGTTACTACCCGGAAGAATTCTCTGCTGTGTGATGGCAAGTGAAAACGAAACCTGTTCTGAACACTGGCATCAATTGCAGACATATTTTCATTAGGCTTAACGAACGGTAATGCATGGTAATGTGACTATTGGCCAAAGTAACATCTGCACATTCTTTCAGCAAAATGATGAAGGAATGATCAGTTTGGTAAACAAAAACCAGGATCGGTCGGAGTAATCAGGACGCAGTTTTACCGAAACGTTCGGGGTAAAAAATTTACCAGGACATTTCGTGATTTCATGATCTCTGGACAAACAGCGAGATTGAATTCTGGTTTCTGGCATTTCCGGACATGTGGTTTCATCCATGAATTTCATGTGAAGACAGACGCAAACCAGTCATTCAGAAAGCAAAATGTATCTCATTCAGTCTGAGACAAAAGTCGAGAAGAAAATCACAGAACTGGAAGCATAAGGCATCACTGAACGTGCCGATGGTTTAACTTCTTTTGTGATTCTGATCTTGTTTGTTTGAAAACCAAACAGCGATGTAAACTCTGCCTAGACATGCAACAAGCAAATGACGCTATACAAAGAGAATGTTTTCCAATTCTGACAGTCAAACGCTTCTAGAAACAAATGAGGTCAAAGTGTTTTCAAAACTGGATCTGAACATGGGCTTACACCAGATAGAACTTGATGAAGCTTATCACCCAATAACAACTTTTACTACACATGTAGAATTGTTCAGGTACAAGAGACTAATGTTAGGGGTAAACTGAGCACCTGAAATCTACCAATACATCATCCAACAATCACTTCAGGACAGCCATGGTGGAAAGAACTTGACAGATGACATCATCATCAATGCTGTTTGTCTTGAAGAACATGACAGAAGGTGAAAAAAAAAGTGGACGAAACTAAAAGAAAATGGACTGACGATAAACAAAGACAAAAGTGTGTACCGAATGGATGAACTGCAGCTCATGGGATTTCTCTCTGTGGGAGATTGGACCGACGAGCGAAAAGGTCGAAGCAGTCAAAACTGCAGAGAGACCCAAACCAGCATCTGAGGTCAGAAGTTTTCTTGGTCTTGTGAATTTTAACGCACAGTTCATTCCAAACCTCACGACAAAATTGGACCCTCTTGAGAAAACTGACAAAAACAGATAACCCATCCAAGTTGGAACAAGTGCAAGAAAAAGCATTCAGAACGCTGAAAGGGGGCCTGGCAAAAGCTACTGAACTGGCACATTTCAACCAAAAAGTTCCCAACAAGAAAAGTTTCCAGTGCAAGCCAAATTGGTTTAGGTGCAGTCTTGATTCAAACACAGAATGGAGTAAATTAACCAATCAACTATGCAAGCCACAGCTTCACTGATGTAGAGCAAAGATATTCACAAGCTGAAAAAGCAACACTGACAATGGTCTGGTTTCAACGATACATTCTGGGCAAAGATTCCACTCTTGAAACAGACCACAAGCTGCTCAAATTCATCTACTCAAAAAGATTAGAACCATCATTGTGAATCAAGCGTTGGGTACCGAGATTACAAAGCTGTCACTTCACAGTGAAATACAAACCTTGAACTCAAAGCATAGCAAATGCACTGTCACACATAATAAAACAAAAAGAGCAAAACAAGGCGCAGAAGAATGTGGCAAAAGGAGCTGTTCCAAGTGCACTCGCCCATCTGAAATCAAAGAAGTAGTGAAATGATTCAGTAAAGAGAATGCCATCAAACTATCAAGAGGAAACTGCATAAACCAGGCATACAAAACTGAATAAAAAGATGAACTCGCATGTCTAGAAAAACTAGTTCTACAAGGAAGTAGAATTGTGATATCGGAAAAAACTCGGACAGAAAGTGATTGATTTTGCCCATGAAGGTCGCCCTGGGATTGTAAAAACAAAAGAAAGACTTGGGACTAAGTCTGGTGGTCAGGAAGTGACAGGGATACTGGGGAACGAGCAAGATCATGCCGTCTTGTCAAGTAGTGGGCCAACCATCAAGACAGGAACCGATTACTCAAATTAAATTCCCTGATGGACCTCGACATACGAAGACACAGCAATCGACATTTTGGGACCACTGCCAAGTGGTCAATCGATTCTGGTCACAGTCGATGATCACAGTCAGTATTTTGTGACCACAATCCTGGGAGCAACACAGACGAAACCCATCATCGCAGTATTGGAAAATGTATTCGCAACACATGGTCTACCTGTATCGATCACAACAGATAATAGCCTGCTGTTTGTTTCAGATGAACATTCTCAGTTCTTGAAAGGACAAGAAGTAAATGTCATTACACATCTCTGTTGTGGCCACAAGCCAGCGCTGAAGTTAAGCGACTAAATAGAACAATCATGAAAGCCATCAGAACAGCACAGACAGAAAACAAAGACTGGAAATGAGAACTAAACCAATTTCTGTTGGCATACCATACCACACCACATCAAACATCCAGTGTTAGCTCAGCAGAGTTTATTTATTCACTTATGTCTTTTATATTCTTTATTTACTTATTTTGTTTTATTTCATTTATTTAGTTATTTATTCATTTATTTATTACTATGATTATTTATTTATTATTATTTTTTTACTTATTTGGTGTTATGGGTAAAAATGAATGACTGTACAGCATACGACTCCCCTTTCTACTGGCGGCCATCTTGGAAATTGCTCAAATACACAAATTTTCCTTTTTTTTTAAATAGACTGTATCTGGTTATGTTTAAGGCATGAAATTGTCCTTCTCAGCCAGATTTGGTGTTTGTAGCATTAAATGAACAATTATGCAAAACATATTCCAATTTTTGTGTCAGACATTTTGAAAAATGCCCCCAAAACACGTTTATACAAATTTTTCATGGTGGCTCTAAATCAGGTTTTGTTCAGGACATAAAGCTGGCCATCTCTGCCAAATTTGGTGCTTGTTGCATGAAGTGCATGATTTTTCGACATAGAACCCCCGCTATTTTCCTTAGCGCAGCAGTAGTTTCTGCTAAGGTGATCATGGCTTCTCAAGCATCCGCATCATCTTTGTTTAATTTTCTTAAATTTTCATCTTTCATAAACAAGTTGGCAGCATCTTCAACATTCGCATGTCTGTCTTTTGATTGTACAGACGGTTGTAAAACACTATTTGTTCCTGTAATGTGTCTCTTTGATCAGTTATAATTTCTCCTGACTCCTTACACAATCTAGTAATGATATTTTTCTTACCACGTGCTTCCTCTAGATTGCAGAATCCTCTAGATTGCAGAAATATCTACTGTTCTTTTCTCCTTCAATCCATTTGATTCTAGCTCTGATCTGGGCACCCCTAGTTTCCTCAATTTGTAGAATTTCAATTTTCTGCTTTGCTGTAAGGTAATTTGAGTGTAACTGTTTATTTTGAGGATCAGTCATAAGCTTTTCCTCAAAGTTCTTTATCTGCATATGTAGTGTTAGGAACTTGTTCCATTTTTGATAATGATTTACCGAATTCAGTGCAAAAATTTCTAATTTCCACTTTACGTAACTACCATTTTTCAACACCGCTTAACTCCTCATTTCCCTTGACAAAGTCATCTAAGAGTCCGTTCAATGTTTCAACAAAGGATTTGTTTTTCAAATAACTTTATTGGAAATGAAATGAGGCAAGGAACAGTAAACAATAAACAGTAAACAAGTGGGGTAACTTTTGCTCCCATAAGAAAACCTAACACAGAGTAACTTTTATTCAAGACTGGCACAGCCTTTTCAACTTGAATAAAGTCAGACAAATACAACGACGAACAATCTAATAGTGGGGGAAAAAACAAGCGCAGGCCAACAACTCAACTGTCTTCATAGTAGACTTAGCAAAATTTGGACTTGTGGGGGGGGGGGGGGGGGAGGCTGAAGATGGAGAAACTGGGAACATGAAATTAAGAAAATATATTACAGATATGAAAACTCTTCACTAGCTGCATAAGGGAACCATCGGGATCCCTCTTCAAGGCAGATATATTTGTACTGCCTGCTCCGAGGCCTTTCGTCCGCTGGATCGGAGCTCATCAGGGAGACACGGCTGGTTGTGTCTGCGCTCCCGGCGTCAAACAGAGACACACCACAGTCCATAATACCGTGGTGTTCTCACCACCAAGGGTGCGAAAAAGAATCCAATAGCACCCCAAAGCAGCCAGTGAAGGGTATAGTAAATGAAACCAAACAAAAGTGTGGGGAGGAAAGAAGTTGCTGAAAAACTAAAGACATTTAGACATCCCAGTTTCTCCATCTTCAACCCCCCTCCGGGGGTTGCAACCTTGCCGTGGTCAGAGGGCTTGCGTGGTCCTGTGATCCCTTAGGCTTTGCTGGCGGGGGCATCAATACTTGAAGATAGGCTGGTTTTTTAAAATGCTTCTAGGCCTGAAACGTCAGGATGATGTCTGGCCTAAGCACAACGTGGTAAGGAGTTGATGCCCCTGGTAGGGCTTCCCATGTCAGTTAGGCTAAGGGTGAGGATCCTGACTAATAGTAACCCGCCTTTCTCCTTTACTTGTTTTCTGCCTTTCTAATTTGGCTCTTTTCTATCTTCGTCTCCCCTTCAAGTCTTCTTTTCCACGCTCTTTTTCTCTCTGTGGTCTTCTTAAGATCCGCCACGTTTGCCGTGCGGTGCGACCTGTGACGGAGGGGAATGAGATCCTGGTGATTGAGAGGGCCAGCGCCCTCAACACATCACTTTGGCTCGGACCTCTCCTAGACAGGGGGTACACTCTGGCCCGGGTGTATCAATCAGCTTCCCCTTCATGGGGCTGAGTCAAAACAGGCAGTTCTCTGGCTGGCCAAGGTAACCCCTGCAGTGCTCAGCTCTCTGTTCCCGGGAGTTGGGCATGATCAGGGGGGATAGGGTTGGTAGGTTTCTGTCTGTTGTATATCTCTCCTGAAACCTGGAAGGGGTCAAGACAATGATTTCTTGGCCCTGGCCCCTTAGTTGGACTCCATGGTGGGTGGGTAAGGGAGAGATGAAATTTTACTCCTCTAAATATGGCTTCTTCACCAAACAACCATCCCCCCCCAAAAAGAAAAGTGAATCTAATTTCACGAAGAATGTCCCAGGAGTCTGATGCAGACTCAGATTCCGATATAGAAACAAGGAAGATGTCAGGATTCTGGTCCTCTTGGCTAGTAATGGAAAGCAAGGAGCAGGACAAACCAATTTCTGCACTAAACCCGTTTGCAATACAGAAGGGCTTCCAAGGTATTGCAGGAGACCCAGTCAATAAAATGACTCCAAAATGGTACGTTTCTTATCCAATGCAACACTAAGAAACAATCAGAGCAGCTGCTGAAAGCTACAAAGCTGGTAGACAGAGAGATCCGGGTGACTCCCCATAAACAGCTGAATTCCTCTAAGGGAGTGATTCGATGCCCAGATCTTAAAGGTGTCTCAGAGGCAGAGATCAAAGCGGAACTTGCATCCCAGGGTGTGACAGAGGTGCATAGGGTGACAGTTAAAAAAGGTGCAGAAAGAGTGGCCACCAACACCCTCTTTCTGACATTCTGCAACCCTTTGCTACCTCCGGTCATCAAAGTGGGATACTTAAATGTCTGTGTGCAAATGTATGTCCCATCCCCGTTGAGGTGTTCTAGATGCCAGAAATTTGGACATGTCAGAGATCGCTGTTCTGGGGAGGAGGTGTGTGGTGTTTGTTGCAAGGCAACCCATGATGGGCCGTGTAAAGACCCGCTCATTGTGCCAACTGCAGTGGCGACCACCCCTCCTCTTCACGCAACTGCCCTGTCTGGATCCAGGAGTCCAACATTCAGAAAGTTACAACAGAAAAGAAGATCTCGTTTTTTGAGGCACGAAAGCAGGTTGTTGGCAGTCAGACGCCAACAGCGTCTTCATATGCTTCAGCAATAAAGAAAGTTTCGACACGTTCAGTCTGCTGCCAGACTGATGAATTTATTTTCTCCAAGACATTGCAAGGAAGACTGTTAAGCTCTGGTGGAAGCAAGTCCACCACCTCCCAACCCAAAGTAGGTGCCCCTGGTGGAGGCAAAAAATCCGCCACCCCTCAGACTGCCCAGCAGTCTACTCCATCTGCTGCTGGGCAGATCAAAAAGCCAGCCCTCCCGCCTCGAACTTCCTTGAGCAGTGCTCGTGCAGGCAAGGGAGTTCAACCAAGTGTGGAGATGGTGGAGATGAGGAAGAAACCTCCACCATCTCCAAAATCCAGGCCTTCTTCACCTGTGGGCAAGTCTGCCAGCAGGTCTGAAGACCAACATAGTCCAGTGAAACTAAGTAATAAATTCACTCCATTGGATGCAGACGTTGGCGAGGAGATGACCTGATTTCTCTCCTATTCGTCCTCTGCACCATGGATAGTAAACTAATCCACTGGAATATCCGTGGCCAAAATTCAAATTTTGAGGAGCTGCAGCTTCTGTGTCAAACTATGAAACCTTCCGTCGTGGCTCTTCAGGAAACTAAAATTCAAAGCCAGAAGACCTTCACTCTTTCTGGCTTCAATATTCTTTCCAAACCTGCACAACCATCCACATTGGGACTGTCAGGCGGTGTTGCCCTTCTTTTACATAAAACTTTGCTGTTTAATCCTGTCACTCTGACTACCCCCCTTCAGGCTGTAGCTGCGAGAGTTACTCTCCGCAAGACTGTTACAATTTGCTCACTTTATCTGCCACCTTCTGTCCCGGTTTGTCATCAGGACCTTGTCAGTCTGATCGGAGAACTTCCTCGACCTTTTTTGCTGTTGGGTGACTTTAATGGACACAATCCTCTTTGGGGTAGTGTCAGTTCGTCATCCAGAGGTCTGCTTCTTGAGGATGTCCTTTCTGACTTTGATCTGTGTTGTCTAAACGATGGAGCTCCAGCTTACCTCCACTCTTCCACAGGTTCACTTTCGTGTTTAGATTTGTCGATTTGTGACCCCTCGCTGGTCCTAGACTATGAGTGGTCTGTCCATGACGATCTGCACGGAAGTGACCATTTTCCGGGTCTTTTACAGCCCGTATTAACTGAAACTGCCTCTGTCTCACAACATCTTAATTATAAGAAGGAAAACTGGGATCTTTTTGCAACCAATATTTCGAAAGAATTCCAGGAAATTGATTTTCTTCAGAGTCCAGACCCAGCAGAATCTCTAACACTGTGATAAACTGTGCTAAAACCTGTATTCCAATGTCTTCCAATAAACTCCAAATGCCCAAAACACCCTGGTTTAATTCTGACTGCCAACACATCTCAAAAGTACGCAAACGGGCTCAGCGTCGGGTATACCAACGACCTTCAGGTCCCAACGCTCGAGCCCATCAGAAACTCCGTGCCAAATCAAGACACACTTTCAAAATCAGTAAACGTCAGTCTTGGAGAAACTTCTGCTCCGGGCTGACATCTAAAACTTCAAAGAAAAAAGTCTGGAACATCATCAGAAAAATCAAAGGGAAAAACACCAACCCCTCCATTCATCACTTGAAGCTTGCTGATGCTCTGATCACTGACAAACAAGCTGTTGCCAATTTGTTGGCCTCCACCATCCAACAGAACTCCTCATCTTCAAATAAATCTGCAGCCTTTTTAAGAAACAAACAACTCAGAGAGAAATCTTTATACAATTTCACATCAGACAACTCTGAAGCCTACAATCTCCCTTTTTCAATCAATGAACTGAAAACAGCTTTACAAACCTGCACTGATTCTGCCCCTGGTGTGGATGATATTCATTATCAGGTTTTGAAACAGTTTCCAGAAAGCTGTCTCCAGACTCTTCTCAAAGTCTATAACCATATCTGGACCACAGGGTACTTTCCACCCCCCTGGCGGAAAGCCCTGATCATTCCAATTCCTAAGCCTGGAAAGGACATCACCAACCCTTCAAACTATCGTCCAATAGCTCTGACTAGCTGCCTCTGTAAGTTGATGGAAAAGATGGTCAACTCCCGTCTGATGTGGAAGCTGGAAACCGATGGCCTTTTGGCCAGTGAACAGTGCGGATTCTGGAAGTACCACTCGACAGTTGACCATTTAATCCGTCTGGAAACCACCATCCCCAACACCTTTGTCAATAAGCAGCATGTGGTCGCTATCTTCTTCAACCTAGAAAAAGCGTATGACACCACGTGGAAATCAGGAATCCTTATGGACCTGCACAGACTTGGTTTTCGTGGTCACCTGCCTCTGTTTATTCAAAACTTTCTGGCTGATCGACAGTTCCAGGTGCGTGTTGGCACCACACTCTCTGACATCCATGGGCAGGAGTTGGGTGTACCGCAACGGAGCATCCTTTCTCCTGCACTTTTCAGCATTAAAATCAACGACATTGTCAAATCCGTAAGCCAGGGTTCTGAGTCCTCTCTGTTCGTTGACGATTTTGCGCTGTACGCAGTTGGAGCTTCTTACGCCAGCGTACAGCGTCGACTCCAACTTTGTGTCAACAAGATCCAACAGGGGGCCGAGGAAAACGGGTTTACCTTCTCACGTACCAAAAATCAGTCAATCCATTTTCACAATTTTCGTCAATTTTTTGCTGATTCTGAAATTCGTCTGGACAAGTCCACCATTCCAGCTGTAAAAGAAGCCAAATTCCTAGGAGTTATTTTTGACCAAAAACTCAACTTTCTCAGCCACATTAAAAATCTCAAAACTTCTTGCCAGAAAGCTCTGAATATTCTGCGGGTCGGAGCACACACTGACTGGGGCGCTGATAAGAAAACTTTGCTGTGTCTCTACCGAGCCCTGGTCTGCTCCAAACTGGACTATGGTTGTGCTGTGTACAGCTCTGCAAGACCCTCTTATCTGAAACTTTTGGACCCTATCCACCATCAAGGGCTTTGTCTCTGTTTTGGAGCATTCCGCACCACCCCTGTCTACAGCCTGTACGCAGAGGCAGGTGAACCCTCACTGTCCAACCGCAGGCTGAAAATGTCTCTAAATTACTATATCAGACTGTTCTCAGAACCGCAGAATCCTGCCTATGACTGTCTTTGACCCCCAGTTTCAAAGCAAATTCGAAAACAACCCTAACTGTATTCCATCGTTTGGTGTTCGTATGCAGCCTCACACGCAGAATGCAGGTCTAGACCTAGGAGTTGTGTCTGATTTTTCCAAGTTTCCGGATCAGCCTCCGTGGACCTTTTTCACACCAGAGATTCATTTTGATCTTGCAGCTTTTCGTAAAGAGTTACCAGCTCTCAGGCATACAAGGCATTGTATGCTGACCTCTGTTCAAAATTTCCATCCTGTCAGAAAATTTTCACTGACGGTTCCAAGTCTGAGGATGGAGTGGCCTGTGCAGCCTATTGCCCTGGTGCTCCTTCTCAGATACTGTTAAAACATATACCTCCAGATGCTTCTGTCTATTCTGCTGAACTTACTGCTCTGGTTCTGGCGCTAAGGATAATCTCACAATCTACGAAGAGGGACTTTCTGGTTCTGTCGGATTCGCTGTCAGCTTTGGAGGCCATAGCTGGCCGCAACCTTCAGCATCCAGAACTTTTATACTTCTTTGAACTTTTTAGCAGGTTAAAAGCAGATGGTTACAACATCATTCTGGCTTGGGTTCCTGGTCATGTTGGCATCGGAGGGAACGAAATGGTTGATCGTTTAGCCAAGAATACCACAAGAGAGAAATTGTCCAACATTTATATCCCTTGCTCAGATCTGAAACCCAAAATTAACGATTATGTGAGAGACCTCTGGCAGGAGGATTGGAATACACAGATGGATAACCAACTCTTTCAGATCCGTCCAAACCTTAAGGAGTTCCTCCCATCTATGTCTGGTGGTCGTAAAGAAGAAACGGTTCTGTGCCGGCTGCACACCGGCCATTCATATTTTACCCATTCATACCTTTTAAAGAGTGAAGAAGCTCTGTGGTGCATTCCATGTCATGTGCCACTCACAATGAAACATATTCTTTTAGAGTGTTGGGACTTGCACGATGTGAGACACAAACATTTTACAGCAGAGTCCATGAAAATCCTGTTCAGAGATGTCCCGCCTGACGTGATCTTTGAGTTTTTGAGAGAGATTAACATTTTTCATCTGATTTAAGATTTTACGGACGAAAGATTTTTAACGAAGTTTCTGGTGCGTTTTAGAAGATGTCATTTAAAGTCTATGTATGAAAGTTTTTTTGTTTGTTTGTTTTTTTTTAAATGACTTGAGTTGATTTTAACGTGGTGACAGCCCTGATGTGGCCCTTTGCGGTCGGCTGGGCTATAAGCAACATTATCTTATCTTATCCCCCCCCCCTTAAGTCCAAATTTTGCTAAGTCTACTATGAAGACAGTTGAGTTGTTGGCCTGCGCTTGTTTTTTCCCCCACTATTAGATTGTTCGTCTTTGTATTTGTCTGACTTTATTCAAGTTTAAAAGGCTGTGCCAGTCTTGAATAAAAGTTACTCTGTGTTAGGTTTTCTTATGGGAGCAAAAGTTACCCCACATGTTTACCGTTTATTGTTTACTGTTCCCTGCCTCATTTCATTTCCAATTTCGTTTCGATTAAATTGAGGTTATTTGTATTTGTTTCTGTCCATCTTTGTGTTTGTCTTTTGATCTCCCTTGCATCCTTGGGTGGATCCTCAAGCATAGGCTCAAAGATTGTCCCCTACATTTTATACTATTTGCATAATGTCTTTAGTTTTTCAGCATCTTCTTTCCTCCCCACACTTTCGTTTGGTTTCATTTACTATACCCTTCACTGGCTGCTTTGGGGGTGCTATTGGATTCTTTTTCGCACCCTTGGTGGTGAGAACACCACGGAATTATGGACTGTGGTGTGTCTCTGACGCCGGGAGCGCAGACACAACCAGCCGTGTCTCCCTGATGAGTTCCGATCCAGCGGACGAAAGGCCTTGGAGCAGGCAAAACAAATATGTCTGCCTTGAAGAGGGATTCCGATGGTTCCCTTATGCAGCTAGTGAAGAGTTTTCATATCTGTAATATATTTTCTTAATTTCATGTTCCCAGTTTCTCCATCTTCAACCCCCCCCCCCCACCCCCCAGTCCAAATTTTGCTAAGTCTACTATGAAGACAGTTGAGTTGTTGGCCTGCGCTTGTTTTTTCCCCCACTATTAGATTGTTCGTCTTTGTATTTGTCTGACTTTATTCAAGTTGAAAAGGCTGTGCCAGTATTGAATAAAAGTTACTCTGTGTTAGGTTTTCTTATGGGAGCAAAAGTTACCCCACTTGTTTACCGTTTCAAATAACTGTTTATAAAACACCAGTATTCCAGACCGCAAACAAAACTATTATCATTGTTTAATTTTTAATACTACACCTTTATGTTCCAAGCCTGGGTGTAGTCTGATGACAAACAAAGATGTAGAATATCTTCAGAAGGAAAAATGTAATTTAGTCGACGTGCAATAAACATATTTTATCTACTCCAAGTAAACGGTTTTTCAGTTGGATGATGTAGTCTCTAAATATCAGTTAAACCCAACGCGTTTATTGTTTTATTTAAAGCTTCAGTTTCAAACTTGTCATGGGGTTTACCGGATATCATATCTAGGTTAGTCATAAGTGAACAGTTGAAATCGCCTAAAAGTATCAAGTCTCCGTTCAAATCATTCAAAATTTCATTCAGATATTGAAAACGACAAACCTTTTCGTTACTGTTGTTCAGAGCGCAAGTGTTAGCAATGGTTAAACGGTACGCGTCGTTGCACACAGACACAACCAAAATTCTTTGTTCTGAAAGTACTAGGTCAACTTGTCAAGAAAAATATTTTGAAACTAAGATAACCTCGCCTCTACTTCTATTTGTACTTTCATTGGTGAAAATTTTACCATCCCACTTCTTTTCCCCAAGTTCTTATAACAGACTTAGTAACCTGCGATTTCTTGTAAACATACTATATCAAAATAATTTTTCTTTAAAAACATAAACATAGCATTCAGAGAAATTATATGCAATTTTTCCATTATAAGGAATATTTCAGCTTGAAATCAAGCAGCAAAGATTTGGGGGAAAACAAAACAACAACAAAAAGAAAAAAAAACAGGAGGGGGAGGGGAGAGGGGGTACTGCCAAAGAATACAAGTGGAATCGGGATAGGAGAGGGAAAGTGGGGCTTTAGAAGAAAAGGGAAAGGGGACAACTGGAAATTTTCTTTTCTTTTTCCTTTCTTCCTTTCTCTTCCTCTTTTTTCTTCTCTCTCAAGAGATGAGGGCAGAACAGGGAGGGGAACATTCAGAAATCCTTCCTGTAACAACAAAAGATAGCAAGCCATGAAAACAGTTTAGTATTAATTTCCACGTTACCAGAAACCAGACGTAATGCATTGGTTGTCGGCACGACTGTCCTTATTGCCACAGCTCATCCGTGCAGTGCTCTGGCTAGGGGTCGTCAAGACACTGTGGAAGTTGTAGCCAGGTTGTCCGGGCGTCTGCTGTCACAGCGGCACTGTCTGCCTGTCCTTTGCCTCGGACCGTCTCGCTCTTTGAATCAGTTCCGCTTGGGGGTTGCAGATCTGTCCTGGGGGGAGCGGTCTAGGGTGGAGAGGAGGGTAGACTGCCGAGACAGGGGTCTGCTCCTGTCACTTCTCCCAACAGATTTATTATACATGTATAACATTCTGTTCCCCGTTTTGTTTTAATTGCATCGGGGGGTTTTAGTCTGTGCTAGACTGCACACTGTGTTTCTTGCATTTTTCTGTCTGTCTTTCGTGTGTCAGTTGACAAACTGTATCTCCTCTTTTGTACCCTGGTTGCTCACATTGTCTGCATACAATCTCGTCTGTACATTGAGAGACATGGTGGTTTGGCTGCAAACAACGTTAACAGGAGACTGGTTTGGACACTGATTTCTGTTCTTTGTGAAGTACTTTTAGCTGCGAAAATGTTAATCTTCATTAAGTTGTCGAGAGGAGTTCACGGCACAGTGATATAGACAAATCTATGCCCTGTAAGAAAGCACGTTAATTTGTTATCTGTCTCTCGCTCTCTCCATTTTAATCGAGGATCTCAGTTCACAGCCAGGTTGTTTCAGTGAATGTATAATCTCGGTTTCTCCCACAGATATAGGTATACTGTCAATCCATACATCTGTCGTCGGCTTCTCCTCACTGTGTCGCAGCGAAGGATGAATGGATTGGCATTGGAGACCTGCAGTACTGTACCTCTCAGTTGGATGCCCTAGACAAGGATTTCCAACCGTGCCTCCTTGGTAGCAGGGTAGAGTTGCCACAGGCCACAGATGGACTGCACTCCAAATATGGTGTCTGCGCCAGCAGATCTCTCGGCCACTAGACACATCTTCAGCACCATCGGCCGGTTTTCCTCATGATCTGGAATATCCTTCATCTTTAGAAAAACAGTATTAGTTATTGAAAATGTTGCTATTGCGATACCTTGATGCAGTGGTCGAAGGATAAAGCAATGTGCTGTAAAGCGTAACTCCTGTAAATGTGGCACATGCAGAGAGCTAACAATCCGCGACCTCTTGATTCGAACATTGCTCATCAAATGTGCAGAAAGCCTTTGATACTGTACCACATAAAAGACTAACTATACTAAAAGCTACGGAATAGGCAGAGACATTCTCTCATGGATTACCAATTTTCTAAGTTGGGAATCAAGTTTCTGAGCTTGGGAAAGTTACTTGTGGGGTCTCCCAAGGTGGTGTCCTGGGACCCACCCTGTTTATTTACTACACAAATGATATGCCTGATGTTGTTAGTAGTCTTGTCAAAATCTCTGCTGACAATACAATACTTTACACCCCCATTGAATCAGTTGATCATTCCACAGAATTACAGAAGAGTACTGATGAACTTGTTGCATGAACACATGCCTGGCAGATTAAAGTTAACAATGTGTAAAGTTCTTCATTCATGTAAAATAACCCTAGATATGATTATTATATGGAAGGTGTATTGCTTGAAGAGACTAACGCTGAAAAAGATCTAGGAGTGATAATAGACCAATTTATCATTTCATAAACATGTTAAAGAAATCATTAAAAGAACAAATAGACTAGCAGGGATGGCAGTAGGCAATATTCAGTGTAAAGATAATGAAGTAATGGTTCCACTATTAAAAACAGTAATCAGACCTGTTATTGAATATGGCAATGTTGTAGGGACAATAAATTTGAAAAAACACAGTAATCCCAAAGATATTCAGAGAAGATTTACAAAAGAGACTAGTGGTATGCAGAAGTATTCATGTGAACAAAGGCTTCAGTTTTTAAGATTACCAAGTTTGGAATACAGGTGCTTACGTGGCGACATGATTTAAACTTACAAACTTACACATGGATTTTAGACATTAAAACCACTGGCACACTATTTCAGTTTGAATACAGAATCTACAACTAGAGGGCACCTGTTCAAACTGACAACAAAAATTTTTTACTAAAACAGTTCTTCAAAAGCAGCAAACTTTTCACTAATGGAATCGTTAATACTTGAAATAACTAGCCAGTCAATGTTGTTGAAGCAGAAACTGTTCACACTTTTAAAAACCATCTTGATAAACACCGAGTATACCATATGTTTCAAACAAATACTGACTTACACTGATTCAAAATTTTAAAACCACACGTGCTTTATAAAAGTGTGAGGAAAAAAACAAAACATTTCTCGCAAAAACCTTACAATAATCCACAATGAGCAGGCTAAACGCTGGAAATGCCTAAGATGCCACTGATATAATATAACAGCTGTTCGGCGACAATGCAGAGCGTTCAGTATCCCTGGCACACATGAGTGCTTTGCTTTTTGATTGGTCTGTAAAAGGTTAACCAGAACAAGGCCCGTCGTATCAGACACTAACTCCACAGTTTGGAGCACCTTACAAAAAGTAAAAATGGATTTAGTTAAGGCTGTCATTCATTGCCTAAATCATGATAAATGATCCATTTCATTAAGTCTCTCACTCGCGCGCGCCACACACACACACACACACACACACACACACACACACACACACACACACCACCAGCACCTCTGCCACCGCCAGTGACAATGGAGTGCATTTGACAAATGTTTTTAAATTGCTGCCTAATTCACTTAATAAAGGAATCATATGCAGAAATATTCTGTACATTTTCCTATTGCTACTATTTTAGTTTTAGCTGTTCATTCGACATCGGGCCTCGAAAGCGTCGCTGGGCAAGGTCAGGTAGCCTATTAAAATTTCATATTTAGGTCGAACGGGAAAGATCTGGATTCAAAAAATGGTCAGGAAATAAACCTTGAAGTCATTCAAACTACATCTGTAGCATGTATACAAAGTCTTAGCGGGAGTTTTAATTGGATGTAAAATACTGAACACTTACTCCTCTTATCAGCATGACCCCATCATCATCCCGATGTTAGTGGACATCATCCCGATGTTGGTCGCCAAAGATAGAGAGTAATCTTGAAAAATGTGACAGTAATATGATTAAATCAAATGTTTAAATCGTGACATGAAACTGTTGGTGTGGTGTGTGAAGATGACTGGTTCACCTTCGAAAAATTCTGCTGAGCATTTGGGCCTACCGGTCGCATGCCATCTTATTTGGATTATCAAGTTGAAAACAAAGCTGCAGCACGGCCGCGGGAATTGAACCAACTAACTTGAAATTGCACTTAACTGCAGTTTAAAGCCTAAAGATTTGTGCGAGTGTATGATTCTGAGCGCCGCTCTCAGTTGTATTCTGGAAAATTAAGTTTTAAAACGATTTTCTACTCAGAACTTTTCAACCGACGTAGAGCACAGGACATTATGTGAGAGCGACTCCAATTAGGCCTAGCATATTCTATTTAGAGTTGATAGCTATCCCGCTTAGGACAAAGCCGAAAATTTTAAAAAGAAAGGTTACTAGTACTAGACAAACAGATTACAGGACAAAACACAATAGATTTGGATCTCTCGCCTCTTACTCAGGCAAAATCAAACAACATGTCATAATGAAAAATGAGCAATCTTCTCATAGCCTATTTGGTGCAAAGGTCTAGTGGGAGTTGAATGAAAACGAGGCCGTTAGGAAGGGGACCATGGAGTTAAAAAAAAAAAATGACAACAATAACAACAATAGCAATAAAAGTGATGATGATGAAAATATTTAAATAACAATAAGGAATACTTTTGCTTTCAGTGCTATTGGAATGTCTAAAAAAGAAAAAAAAAAATGAACTACACATTTCCAAGGGATAGGTAACATTTGGGGGAAGCAAAAAGGACGATGGTAGTTCAAGTAGTTCAGTCCAACATGGGCGCCGCCATGTTCATTTACATTGGTTGAATTCAGTTTGCCGAGTGCAACTTGATGGTAACTTGCAATGCCGATGCGGTGGTAAGAAATAAGGTAAATTTACTTTTCAGTTCAGTTCAGTTCAGTTCACTTGGGACTTAGATAGCCTCACGGCTTTTAGTGTCCCAATCATCTTATTCATATAAATCAAAATAACTAATGGTTTCATAATGCATGCATAGCTCAGGATTTATTTTACTCTATTCTGTAAATCAAAATTAAATATTAAAATATTTAACTTTGCGTTAGTATCCAGAAGGTCAAATCTTTTGCTTTTTTAATTTGTGCAGGTGGTTTGTTCCAATATGGTGCCACTCTGTTACTAAAGGAAAATTTTCTAATATCAGAGCGACAATATTTAATCTGGATTTTGTTAGCAGAATTTCTTGTAATTTGATTAGAGGTTACTTGAAAAAATCTGTTAAAATTTGTATTGTTAAGTCCCTTAAATAGCTTGTAAGTCTCAATCAAGTCTCCCCTTTTTCGTCGGAACTTTTACGATGGTAAATTTAACCTTCGCAATCTATCTGCATAGCTTATGTTTAAACTTTTTAATTAACAAGGTAGCTCTTCTTCGCACTCTCTCAATACTCACTGATTGCCTTTTTAAGTAATGGCACCATATCACATTTCCATACTCCAGGTGGGGTCTAACAAATGACTTATTATATAGTATTGTAAAAGCTTCAGGATCCAAATATGAAAAAGACCGTCTAATCATACCAATCATTTTATTAACTTTCATCATCCACTGTTTATGTGCTTATCAATTTCAGACAGCTATCAAACGTTACCCCAAGATCTTTTTCTTATGAAACGGAATCAATATTTGAGACAGCATCATTTTATTTCATAGTATATGTATATTCCGGATTACTTTTTTCCTGTTACTTACCTCTCGTCAACAGGGAATAGGAAAAGGATGAATCTTTAAGTTTACTTTGGACCGAGGCTGAAAAAAAAAAAAATTGAAGAAAGGGATATTTTTTCAGAGCTAGCAAAAAGGCGACTGGTCCCTCGCGCATGCGCAACGTCCCACCCAGATTGCCGAACTTGGAAGACATTAAGATTTTCCAAGTGTATTTTAAAGAAACGCGTGAATGATGTTTTTGTTTGTTTGTTTGTTTTTGATTACTTGCGAGTTGATTTTAACGTAGTGACAGCCCTGATGTGGCCCTTTGCGGTTGGCTAGCAACATTACTTATGTGCATCATCATCATCATCATACTTTAATGCTTCTTTTAATCAGAATTTAGGTGTGACAGTGTTGTTTCTGTTCTAGCAAATTCTGAAAATTAGGAAGTGGTGTGTGTGTGTGTGTGTTGTGTGTGTGTGTGTGTGTGTGTGTGTGTGTGTGTGTGGCACGCGTGTGTTTAGTATGTGTTTATCTACATGTATGAGGTTTTACATTTTAACTAAATTGATTTTGTTGGGTTGTTGTTGTTGAGTTACCCTACTTGTTTATTGTTTATTGCTGCCGAATTACCCTACTTGTTTATTATTCATTGTTTTTCACGTTTATTTATGTCACTAATGTATAGTTAGTCAGCAGCACGAGTGTAATTTCTGAGAATTGAGATAATATTCTTGTGTCTTGTATCTTGTACTTTACCTTACCTTCCTCCTGCACACTCTATGTGCACAGAATCCCTGCGACACGTGGTCGATTCGTTTGCTTCAGTCGAGTCACTGTCACCTTCTGATTTGTTTCGTATGTTAAAATCACTGCCATTATCACTAACTGCTTCGTTTTTCATCTTCTCCCTCCTCCAAAGGTTGTTCTCCGTTATTACATACTTGGAAAGTGTCTACAAGCCCAGGTTCCGCCATCTTGGTGATTTGCATAAAGTGGTGCTCACTAATTATCCAAACTCAGAACAAAATTCTCATTGGAGCTAGTATTTGGCTGTACATGATGAAAGATCAACTATTTGACCAATCACAGAAGGCATCTCAAACCAGAAAACGAAACCACGATGACACAGTGCGCGTTAAAATAAAGGGCCACTTTGATCGGCCCGACACATATGAATGTCAGTTTTAATGGTGGGTTTGTGGAGTGCATAATATAAAGGAATTATGTTGCCTCCAATTGCCCAAAATGTTTACTTGCCCCCTGACTTCCGACAGGGTTGTCTGCCCCTTGACCCCGCCAGAGAGCTTTGGTGGTCACCTGGAGCCCTGGCCTTCCTGCTTTTCATTTTTTCCTAGTTTCACCCATGTGAGAGGGGGGGAAAAAAAAGGAAAAAAGCAGTCATCTGTTACTACTGAATTCACGAAAAGCAGCTGAGAGATCAAAAGCATGCACACATGGAGACAAACACACCCACTCTCTCTCACAGTAACAGAATTTTAGATATTGCTTGAAAATGTATGAAAAGTACATGAAACATCTATCAAAATAGAACGATAACTCACTAAATGTCATTCAATCAATCAAATTTTTTTCTACCTTAGACAAACTGTATCATGCACTCTTGAATGAATGGAAACACAAAAATGATGAAAACCCATCCCAACCCCACACTTCCAATCCTCCCTCTCCTGCCATCCTTTCCAAAAAAAAAAAAAAAAAAAAAAAATCACCTTAACTTTAAATTGAATTCATAACCTTTTTTTTTTTTCAAGTACTGCGAATAGCTAATTTCAATCAAATTTAACATGTTTCAGGTGCTGCCTCTTGTCAGACAACACAATGGATTTGGTCCAGTCACTTCAACTGACAGCTTATTTGCTGTACATGGAGGGATCCCACAACCAGTCCATTACAAGGTTTGATCTAGTAGAGCGAGAATACGTCTCGGTTTGGCTACGGGCAAGTAGGGGAGAGAGGATGGCGTACCTGACGGATTTTGCACACACACAACACACACACACGCACACACAAAAACACACACACACCATGCACACACACACACTTCTTTACTTAAAGACAAAAATTTTCAACTGACCTGTCTCAGTTGATGGGTTATTAATCCGTATACAGTGTTCCCATTTCTGTATGGGTTCTGTTGTAGCACCTCCATTATGAGGAGAATGTCCATCCTTGGTAGAAAGTAAAATTTCTTCTTTTCCCTTCTTCGGCTGCCATCTGAAAACAGAGATACATAAGCTATGTTGAAGTATATGCCAATGTCATGCAGAATACCACACACACACACACACACACCTTATACATGCACGTGTACACACACATTCTCTCTCTCTCTCTCTCTCATGTTTGGATAAATCAAATCAAATCAAAAACACTTTATTATCTCTTTTGAGAAATTAAGAGTGGCCAATGAAAAGGTATGCATGACAGCCACATTACAGATTACAGAATGGTACATATACAAACAAAAATTTATTACATTCACATAGAAGATGCCCCCCCCCCCCCCCCCCCCACCCCCCCGCTTAGGCGCAAGCCCACCTACACATAAAAATGCGCGCATACGCTTATGCACCTCCCTGCATCCATACCCACTAATACATAAATGTGATCATACATACGCAAGCAGTGAAAGCAGGGTTGGGTTGAAATTTACTTTTGATTGATTAGTTTGATCGATACAGGAAGGATCTGTTTGTTTTAAATCTTGGAATCTGAAATCTTCTACCTGATGGCATTAAATTATAATGTTTAGACAGAACATGAGACTTAACTGCAGCGATCTCAGTACCTTTTCTGACAGCAAGACTTTTATACAGTTTATGTAGTTGTTCTTGTTTTTTACCTATAATCTTTCCACATGCACTCACTACTCTGATTAAGACAGATCTATGATAACTGACTGCATTTTAACCCCTTCCCTGCCACAGTATAAGTGTTTTTCTGTATTGCTGTGTGCCGGGGCCAAATTTTGCTTTTTGCAGTAGGTTCACTCATCTGTTCACTACTCATTCATTTATTGAGATATCTCTTAGATTTTTTGCATGTTTTCTTCTTATACCCTCTGCTATGATGTGGTATCATAATAATTTGATTTGGCTGGTCATAAGTATGATAAAAATCAATATAATCAACTATTTTTGTACTAAATTGACACTTTTTCTGCATACGCGCACACACTGCAGCTCATCAAACCAAAGAGAAAAGTGAAAAAACTGGTGTTCTAATTGACTGAACATTATACAAACATCTGGTATTCATATTACTGCCAGCAAATGTTTTTGTGTGTGGTAACACATGCATAATTGGGGGTACCCCAATCCCAGGGTAAAGGGACAGAATTTTGCTTTAGCGGTAGGTTCACTAATCTGTTCAATACTCATTCATTTATGGAGATATGTCTTAGATTTTTTGCATGATTCTTCCTTATTTCCTGGTCTATAATGAGATTTCATAATATTTTGATTCTGTTGCCAAATAGTTTGGTAAAAAGTATTATGATAAACTTTTTTCAAATAAAATAATTGTTTTTGAACAATCACACGCATATTGAAACACATCAAACCGCACAAAACAATGAAAAAAATGGGTGTTTGTATTGGCTGAGCATCATACAAACATCTGGTATTGATATCACTCCAATCAAATGTTCTTTTATGTGGTAATACATGCATCATTGGGGTTACCCCAATTCAGGAGTAAAGGGACAGAATTTTGATATTGTGGTAGGTTCACGTATCTGTTCACTACTCATTCATTTATTGAGATATCTGTTAGATAGTTTGCAGTTTTCCTCGTTATAGCATGAGGTATTATGTGGTATCATAACATTTTGATTTTGGTGGCACTAGTGTAGTAAAAAGTAACATAATCAACATGTTTTGTTATAAAATGACAGTGTTCGAGCACACACATACACACTGCAACACATCAAACCACACAACACATAGAAAAAAATTGGTGTGAGTATTGCCTGAACATCATACAAACATCTGGTATTGATATCATTGCCAGCAAATCATCTTCTGTGTGGTAGTACATACATCTTTGGGGGTACCCCAATCCCAGGGTAAAGGGACAGAATTCTGCTTTTTGCAGTAGGTTCACTCATCTGTTCACTACTCCTTCATTTATTGCTTTATCTATTAGATTGTTTGTATGTTTTCCCCTTATACCCTGTGGCATGATATGATGTTATTACATTTAGATTTTTTTTGGTAAGTAATATGGTAAAAAGTAATATAACCAACTTTTTTGTGATGAAATGACCGTTTTTGAGTGTATACAAACACATTGCAGCTCATCAAACCACACAAAAGATTGAAAAATATGCTATTAGTATTGCCTGAACATCATACAAACATCTGGTATTGATGTCATTGCCAGCAAATCTTCTTCTGTGTGGTAATATATACATCTTTGGGGGTACCCCAATCCAAGGATAAAGGGACAGAATTCTGCTTTTCACAGTAGGTTCACTTATCTGTTCACTACTCCTTCATTTATTGCTATATCTATTACATTGTTTGCATGTTTTCCCCTTATACCTTGTGGCATTATGTGATGTCATTACATTTTGATTTTGTTGATAAGTAATATGGTAAAAAGTAATATAACCAACTTTTTTAGTAATGAAATGACTGTTTTTGGGCACACACACATACATTGCAGCTCATCAAACCATACAAAACATGGAAAAAATTGGTGTTAGTATTGATTGGACATCATACAAAAATTTGGTATTGATATTATTGCCAGCAAGTCTTCTTCTGCATAGTACTATACACATCTTGAGGAGTACCCCAATCCAAGGGAAAAGGGACAGAATTCTGTTTTTTGCAGTAGGTTCATTCATCTGTTCACATCTCATTCATTATTTGAGATATCTCTTGCATTTTTTGCTCTTTTATTTCTTATACCCTGTGGTATGCTATCATTTCATAATATTTATATTTTGTTAGCAATCAGTATGGTAAAAATTGATAATATCAACTTTTCTGTACTAAACTGACTGTTTTTGAGGACTCGCATACACATTGCAATATATCAAACCACAAAACAACTTTGAAAAAAATGATGTTAGAATTGACTGAACATAATATAAACATCTGGCATTGATATGACTGCCAGAAAAGTCTGTTCTGTATGATAATACATACATATATCATTGTAGGTACCATAATCCAGACATAAAGGGACCAAATTTTGCCTTTTGCAGTAGGTTTACTAATGTGATCACTAAGTATGTCTCATTCACTTAGGTAAGTCTTACATCTTTTGCATGTTTTTATCTTGCATCTTTGGCTATAACCTGATGTACTAATAATCATATTTTGTTAGTAAACAGTATAGTAAAATTTGATGAAATCAAATCTTATGACAGTTTCAAAATAAAAAGTCATATTGCTGTATATAAAACCACACAAAACACAAGAAAAACTGATGTTAGTGTTCACTGGATGCGAGAAGAAACATCTGGTACTCACTCAGTACATGTTCATAACCCGCACACTACTTCTTTCTGTACATCTCGCAGGTTTCTGGGGTTGTTCTTGGGTTGAGCAGCCTCACCAATATAACCCAGTCTGATTATTTCCACCAGTTGAACAGTCTGGTCACACTCATGAATAAACCAGAGTTTCAGAAGAAACACCACCATGAAGACAAAAAAAAAGAAAAACATACACGCACTCAAGAATATAAAAACACAGAGATAAAAGCACACACTGACTAACTGAAGAAGATCTATGAAAAAAAAATGCACTGCAAAACTAAGCTGTGCTACAGGATCCACACTACTCCCAGTAGTTGAACTTAGTGTGATAATCCATGTAGCACTGTGGATAGCACAGTGCAGGCTTGGAGGGGCAGTGGGGACCGCACATCACGCCTGATCTTCAGCATCTTGGTGCAGACACTGCAGGCCCTCTGTGGTGCTGCCTTGTTGGGTGTCGGTGGGATGGGGAACATGAAATGCCTCTCCGTCAGCCTCACTTCATCGTCAGACCGGTAGCAGAGGTATAACTTGATCCCGAACCTGGCACGCTTGAGGGGGACGTATTGGCGAAATATAAGCCTACCCTTCAAAAGGAGTAGGCTTTCATCCACACACACCGCTCGCCGTGGCTCATACACCTCCTGAAATTTTTCATGGAGGTGGTCCAGTGCTGGACGGATCTTGTACAGCCGGTCATACTGGGGATGGTCTGGTGATGGCATCGCAGAGTTGTCGTGAAAGTGGATAAATTGTAGGATGATCTGAAATAGGATTGAACAACATTTGATCAGTGAGTGTAAACAAACACACACACACACACACACACACACACACACACACACACACACACACACACACACGCACACACCAGAAACAATCAAGTACACATACACACATTTGTACACACACACAGACACAGACACACACACCACATAGCAGCACAAACACACACACACACACACACACAAACAATGACACACAAATACACCACATAGAAGTATACACACATACACACCACATAGAAGCACACACACACACACCATAAACAATGACACAAATACACCACATAGAAGCATACACACATACACACCACATAGAAGCATGCACACACACACACACACACACACACACACACACACACACACACACACACAAAACAGAAGCGCACACACACCACACATTACAGAGAAGCTCACACACACACACACACACACACACACACACACACACACACACACACACACACATCATCCTCATCTATAATGCTAAAAAGAAAGACTTGGACATAGAAAGGAGTTGGAGAGGGAGGGTGGAAGGAAAATGAGAACAAGTAAACAGAGAGAGACTCAGAGAGAGTAAAGGAACTTACTTGAAATCTGTTTCTTGTCATTACTGAGCTGAAGACTGGAATGCGGTACAGCACCTTCTTCGACCAGTACAGCTCAATTGCAGGCAGTCGCACGATTCCCATCAGCAACACCAGACTGGGGCAAGATTGTCGAGCTCCACGCCCTCTGCCACGCCCTCTGCCACGCCCCCTTATTTGATGCTGTCCAGTGCCTCTAGCTCTTCCCCTGCCCCTACCACGACCTCTCATGACAGGAGGGGGTGCTGTGCTGGTGCTGGGAATCGGCTCTGGTTCTGATTCTTGGTCGAATCATGGCCGGTATCGCTCGCTTGACCAACATCACGTGGGTCGAAGTCCGGGTCTTCTTCTTCGTGACCGCCACGAGTTCCGACAAAAGTGGATGGTGCTGGTTACCATCCATCTCTTCCTCATCACTATCACTGTCACCTGATGCTTGGAAGTCTTCGTCACCACTATCAATATCATTCAACACTTCATCTAAAACTTCCAGTGCGCTATAACGCTTCAAAACAGGTCGCCGTGTCGAGCTTCGTCTCTGATCCGCCATCTTGATGATAATCAGCTCATCCCTTCTTGAATACTAAACCGACAATTTCCTAACACTTCAGTACACCGATAAAGGGATAGAACTGTTATTTAAACACCCCAATAGAGTCAGGGACAATTTGTAGGGTTATTTCCCGTGCCGATTTTCGAAATTTCGATGACGAAAATACCCCGTAATAGACACGGTTATGGGCGTACAGGATCGCGGAAACGACCCCGTAATAGACATGGGGCGGGCAGGGAAGAGGTTAAACTAAAAACTTTCCTCAGATAGAAAAAAAAAAAATCCCGGATGCTGGTGGAATCGAAACTGATGTTGTCTATAAATCGCCCATGTGTACACATTCTTTTCTGATAAAATCGTAATTTGTAAACAAAACAAAACAAAAAAGAAAAAGAAAACAATGACGGCAAACGCCTCTTTCTGCTGTGCGTCTTCTTCTTCTGCCGCTCTGGTGCCTGACAGCTTTGCCTCATCTTTCCATATATAAGAATGTGTAGCAGGGCATCAGTTGCGTTCACTGTGAGCGTGGCATAGTAGTGGACGCCAGGGAGAGTTGGCAGCTCTCCTTTGAGGGACACTGATGTGAGAGATCAGTGTCGGGCGGCGCAGACAACCTTCCAGCCATGTGGGTGACGGCGGGTCTAGCCTGTGTCGCCGGGGGATGGTTCCTGGAGATGTGGGGCGATTGGCGAAGGAGCGCTGCCTGACTGTGACTAACATGGCCTGGAATACTGTGCTGTTTTGTGGGGTGACGACATGGGGGCACTCCTTACGGGGTTGGGCTGAAAAATTGCCCTCTCGGCCGCAGTCAGCAAGTGTCCGCTAAGTTTTAGGGACTCGTGCAGCGCTCCAGCGACTTTCATCCTGCTCCCTCCTTGAGGCGGCCTCACGTGGCACAGGACCATCACCACCCGAGCATGAAGAAGGCCGCCCGGTGGTCCTGAAGACAGCCTGATGTTTGGGGGACAGCAGGCAACACACACCGACGCCCATCGTCGGTCGACCAACAATCTGAAATTGAACCAACGTTCAAGACCAATTCGACCAAACTTGAACCAACATTCAAGAAGATCAGGACCAGAATTGAGCCAATGTTCAAGAGGAACACGAGCTCCGAGAGACAAATGCGACGATCCCCACTGAAACTACCCACTAATGCCAGGCAACAGCAGTTGCCTCAAATATGCAGACCTATGTCTGCAGGAACCTTGTCCTTAAAGGGGTCCTCACCCATAAATAGCATGTTTGGGTTGTTCAAAAGTATGATCAAGCATGTTTCGATGTACGTGTTACTTTTCTTCTGGAACTCACTTCTATCCATGTTTCGGGTCGTGCAAGTAGCCAAATCGTGACTCGCCACGGAGATTGCCGAGCACAGTACGGAAAGAGACAAGAGTCGGGGATTCCGCAAGTGACATATAAATGCCAACACCTCGAGGCGATAATGGCTTCAAAGACTACCGTGAGTGAAAGACATGTCCCTAAAAGCTTTCGCTATGAGGACGTAAAATTCAACTATTTTCGGCGATAATGCCAGATGCTCCCAGCTACGAGTCGAGTTCCAAATTTAGTAAAGTTAGAAAAGTAACAAATTTTATACAATACACAAGTCTATTATTTGAAAGCAGACCTGTTTACTCTTGTTTAGTCCAATGTGTAACATGTGCTATTCAATTGTGTAATTTTTAACTGAAGCCCAAATGTGTAGCAATAGCAAAAAGTGAAATTTTACACTACAAATGTGTAGTTTCTGCATTATTAGTCAAAAATTAGAGTAGCATGGGTTCAAAATGAGGAATATATCATGGTCAATGTGTAGTATATCTAACAGACCTGTGAAAGAGATAAATTGAAGTAGGAAGCGTTATCACATCACCAGGTACATAGAATTAGAAAGCATTATCACATTACCAGGTACCTTTAGTCAATTTACCTTTGCTGCATTGGTACTGACGGAAATTTGCCTTCACTCCACGGTGGTGTAAAACATGAACATGGTTGGCAGAACTCTGTACTCCAGCATCTGTGAATATTTTCCAGCTTGGAGTAAGCTTTTGTACTTCATCAACATGAGCTTGAGACTGCATCTGCACATCACCATCTGCTAAATTTGATGGGACAGCTTGATATTGCTGATTATCCTGCAATCATTAAACGTGAAAGCCTAATTTAGTTTCAAATTTTACTTGAGATAATAATCAGGGTTCCCAATTTGATGAATATTTTAAAGGGTTTCTCCACACTATGTTTGCAGTTTGTTTGTCTGAGTTTTGTTTAACGTCCACGCCCAAATTAAGGATATGCCGACGGCTGGATTGTCTTAACCTGACACCAGCGGGCCAGGGTGGGTATCGGGGGTAAACTATGGTCATTTTAACAGGAAAAATTCCACAGGAAAATTTCCAAGACCAAGCCGGGGTCGAACCACCGACATTTCGGTCATGAGTCCAACGCCTTATCCACTAGGCTGACTGTGGCCTCCATGTTTACAGTTTTAAGAGGGTGTTTTCACCCTCAAGTAGACATTTTACAGGTTGACCATATTATGTACATGTACACACATACGCACGACACAGACAGTACATGATATACACATGCACATACATACATCTGTTCACACACACACGCACACACACACACACACACACACACACACACACACACACATTACCATTGTATGTAAATAACTTTAAAATGATTATGTGATAAACCACATTTTCCTTCAGTTGTTTAGATCTATCAGATAATGCCTTTTCCTTTGAACAGGAGTTTGTCAGCTACTGTATCATCACACTAATTCTCTTCCCTGCTGTAGAAATCTTTTCAAAAGCTGTTCACTTTCAGCCTCCCCCTCCCCCCACCACACACACACTTTTTTTTTACATTCCTCATTTTCAATCTCACTCTCTCCACTTAAAATTCTGAAGTCCCACAATCACAATTAGAATCTGAGGGGTCTTTTATAATACATTGCAGTCAAAGATTCTGGCTTAGTGTTATTTTAAAAACTGATGCGTGACGTGCCGTGCATCAGATCTAAGCTGCAGGTCTAAGCTCATTATTCTCTTACTCACCAGGGCAGTTTATAGCATACAGACATACCACACCTGCAAGTATCTTAAAATGCACACTAAGTCACCATCCTGTATCTAAATACTGATGAATAATTCACTTATTAAAGCATATGGTTGTTGGGCGGAAACTTGAACTTGCAGGGGTGCCTGATGTTCAGCAATGTCCTGAAAAATTAAAACCCAAACTATTATTCACTGGAGTCCAACAAGTTGTTATTTGTGGACATGGACACTTTCTTGTTAATAAGAATCATAACTTCAGTTTTGTTGGAAACAGCAACAGCAGCGGAAAAAATCAATCACAAACATGCCACAATTTCAGTGGCAGCAGGCAGTGTGACTGACTGACTGCCACTATGACTCTGGCATGTGTGACTGAAAGTAACAATGTATGTTTCATTTTGATGCCAACACTCTACAAAAACCAACAACTATCTTTACAACCAACCATGCACTGAGAATGAAATGAAACACAAAAAGATCAACCACCCATTCCACAAACCTTACCTTCTTTACGTCTATGAGTTTGGCTCTCTTGCTCCTGACAGAATCCGTGTCATGTTGCGTTTGAGGCTTGCACTTGCAGCTGGCGAATGAACAGAGTGCTTTAATACATTTTTCTGTTATAATAGTTGGCACAGCATCCTCTTTCAGCTGTCTTCGGACCCGAATTCCAGCTTCCACCTTTACCTTCTAGGTGTGCTGGTCCAGGAAATTGTGCTCTTCGAAGTGACGACCGCAAATGCCATGATACTGTCCCGAAGAACTAAATCTTTCCTCGTTGTGGTGACAAATTTATCAACAATCGCCTAAACTGGCTAGAAGCACCTGGAAAAGCATGAACGCTTACTCTTTGCTTATTTCCTGATGAAATTCCGCAACCAGACACAGCACAAATTCGCCCCATCTCACTTCAGCCGAACACGATGAGCGACTTGACTTCTTGACGTCATCAATCGGGAAACCCCCCTTTTATCTAAATCGAGGCTCTCATTCCTGTTCCAGCCTCTCGCTTTCCCAATCTGTAGGAAATGCTGCTCTCACTGCAAGATGAGAGCACAGGCGGCTGATTCGGGGCTTGGTTTCGCAATAGACCACATACCAAAACCGTGTATTTGGTCAAAATAGATTTGTAAAAATGGGTGAGAACCCCTTTAAGGGCCTCACGCCGATAGGACGTTAAAGGGGTTCTCACCCATTTTTTACAAATCTATTCCAAGATCAACACACCTGGAAGGTAAAGGTGGAAGCTGGAATTCGGGTCCGAAGACAGCTGAAAGAGGATGTTGTGCCAACTATTATAACAGAAAAATGTATTAAAGCACTCACTGTTCATTCGCCAGCTGCAAGTGCAAGCCTCAAACGCAACAGTGACACGGATTCTGTCAGGAGCAAGAGAGCCAAACTCTGAGATGTAAAGAAGGTAAGGTTTGTGGTATGGGTGGTTGATCTTTTTGTGTTTCGTTTCATTCTCAGTGTATGGTTGGTTGTAAAGATAGTTGTTGGTTTTTGTTGAGTGTTGGCATCAAAATGAAACATACATTGTTACTGTCACAGTAGCAGTCAGTCAGTCACACTGCCTGCTGCCACTGAAACTGTTGCATGTTTGTGATTGATTTTTTTTTTTCTCTGCTGTTACTGTTTCCAACAAAACTGAAGTTATGATTCTTATTAACAAGAAAGTGTCCATGTCCACAAATAACAACTTGTTGGACTCCAGTGAATAATAGTTTGGGTTTTAATTTTTCAGGACATTGCTGAACATCAGGCACCCCTGCAAGTTCAAGTTTCGCCCAACAACCATATGCTTTAGTAAGCGATTTATTTATCAGTATTTGGATACAGGATGGTGACTTAGTGTGCATTTTAATATATGTGCAGGTGTGGTATGTCTGTATGCTATAAACTGCCCTGGTGAGTAAGAGAATAATGAGCTCAGACCTGCAGCTTAGATCTGATGTACGGCACATCACGCACCAGTTTTTACAATAACAGCCAGAAGCTTTGACAGCAATATATTGTAAAAGACCCCTCTGATTCTAACTGTCATTGTGGAACTTCAGAATTTAAGTGGAGAGAGTGAGACTGAAAATGAGGAATGTTAAAAAAAAAAAAAATTTTTTAAGTTGGGGGGGGGGGGGGGGGGGACTGAAAGTGAACAGCTATTGAAAAGATTTCTACAGCAGGGAAGAGAATTAGTGTGATGATGCAGTAGCTGACAAACTCCTGTTCAAAGGAAAAGGCATAATCTAAGATGAAAAGGCATAAGATAAGATGAATTTATGATAAGGTTAGAACAGTATAAGCCAGATATCATTGCCCTGACTGAGATTTGGCCGAATACCAAAAATAAATGCGAAAAGGAAATGTTTATACCAAATTATGACGTTTTTATAAATAAGGATAATAAAAGGGGGGTAGCCCTATATTTAAACAAAAATCTTAAAGCTTTTGAATGTGATATTTTTGATTCTGTTGGGTTTGAAGAGAGTGTATGGTGTCAGTTCCGAAGCGAAAATGGAGAGAAAATCTTAATGGGGGCATATATAGAAGCGGTAGCTCAGGAAATGACAATAAAAACAAGTTATTTCAAATTCTGAAATGTAAAGAACTTCATGGTTTTGACAAGGTGTGCATTGTGGGGGACTTCAACTTTCCTTCTATCAGGTGGGATGGCCGGTGGGAAGGAGAGGAAAACAATGAATTTGTAGAATGTATCCGAGATTCATTTCTGATTCAGAAGGTAAAGAATCCAACTAGACACAGACAAGGAGAAACACCCAATATACTAGATCTGATACTGGTAAATGACAGCCAATGGATCTCAGAGATTGAACACGTTGCCTCACTTGGGAAAAGCGATCACGATATACTTTTATTTCTTCAACTCTACAGTAATACCGGAAAACAACGAGAAAACAATAAGTATAGATTCAATCTGAATAAAGGGAACTATAACAGGCTGAGAGTATTCCCAAAATAAAACAAAAACAAAACAAGAGAACTAAACCAATTTGGATGACACTTAAAATACTTAGGAAAATAAAAAGCAAATATAAGTATTTTAAACAATATTTAAAGAGAAAAACTAGTCAATCATACAAAAAATATATTAAAGCCAGGAATAAATGTAATAAAGAAATTAAAAGGGCTCGTAAAAAACATGAAAGAAATGTAGCAAATGGAGCCAAGGAAAACCCCAAAAGCTTTTGGAAGTACGTTCAACAACAAACTAAAATGAATACAGGTGTACAAGTTCTAAAGAACACTGATGGGTCATTGTCAAATACAGATGAACTTAAGGCTAATACCTTAAACACATTCTTTTCCAGTGTTTTTACCAGAGAGGACACATCCACTGTACCTAATACAGACGAATGTTCAAAATCTGGGGGAGCTGCTGTTGCCGACATTGTGTTGACTCCATTGGCTGTAGAGAACCTACTCAAAGGACTGAACCCAAATAAGGCTCAAGGACCTGATGGCATTCCCCCCAGGGTCTTAAAGGAAATATGTAAAGAAATATCAAAACCACTTTGTCACTTATTTAATAAAACTTTAGAAGGAGTCTTACCAGAAGACTGGAAAACTGCAGAAGTTACAGCTATTTTTAAAAAGGGATCAAAAAATGAGCCTGGAAATTATAGACCTGTTAGTCTGACTTGTGTAGTGTGTAAAGTTCTAGAAAGTATAATAAGAGACTGTATTGTCAATCATTTTCAGGACAATGATCTGTATTCAGATTGTCAACACGGGTTTAGAAAAAAAAGGTCTTGTATGACACAGCTCCTTTTAACAATGGAAGATTTTACAGAATATATTGAGCAAAAAGCATCATTTGATGTCGTCTACTTAGACTTCAGAAAAGCTTTCGACACTGTACCGCATCGTAGGCTTCTGGAGAAGTTGAAAGGTTATGGGATTACAGGAAATGTACTGAATTGGATCCAGGCTTTTTTGTCTGGACGAACACAAAAAGTAAGGATAAATGACGTCACTTCACAAAGATTAGATGTACTTAGTGGTATACCTCAAGGCAGTATCCTAGGACCCATACTTTTCACTATATTCATAAACGATCTTCCGGAATCTGTCCAAAGCAATTGTAAGCTTTTTGCTGATGACACGAAACTGTATGGAAATTCTACCAATCATACAAAAATACAAAGGGATGTATACTCATTACAAGAATGGTCAAATGAATGGAACTTACATCTCAACGTATCCAAATGTAGTGTTATGCACTATGGTAAATCAAACCCAAATCATAAATATTATATGAAGGTAAATGGACAAGAAAATGAAATAAATGAGTGTGAAGAAGAAAAAGATCTTGGTGTTATTTTTGACCCACTACTTTCTTTCCATGTTCATATCAATAAAATCATCAATAAAGCAAACCAAATGATAGGGCTAATAAAGAGAACTTTCACATACTTGAATAAAGATATATTATTGAAATTGTACGAAAGTCTGGTACGGCCGCACTTAGAATAAGGAAATATCATATGGTATCCCTTGCTCAAAAGGCAGTCAAAGGCAGTGGAGAAAGTACAAAGAAGGGCTACAAAGCTACTACGGGAATGCAAAAATATAAATTATGAACGACGACTAAGATACTTAAACTTACACTCCTTAAAAGGTAGACGTATCCGCGGTGATCTAATCGAAGTCTATAAAATATTCAACGATATGGTGGATGTACAAATAGAGCATTTTTTTCAAATTATATACTGATAGTAATACAAGGAAGCCAGATGGGAAAATCTTCATTGAACACTGTCAGACTAATAAACGTAAAATGGTTTTTGGAAAAAGAATAACACATCTTTGGAATGATCTACCAACTAACATCAAGTTTGCACGATCTACTAACTCATTTAAAAATCTCCTTGATGCGGATCATAAATTCACTAAATTGTTATTTGAATTTGATTAACAAACCAATATGCGCATACGCAACAAACCAATTCAGAATACTAAACAATACATGGATGGGGATTCAAGAAAGGCCGCGAGGCCTAGGCTACGTATATCAGCCTGTCCCCTTACTACTACTATAATCTGATGGATCTAAACAACTTAAGGAAAATGTGGTTTATCACATAATCATTTTAAAGTTATTTACACACTACGGTAATATGTGTGTGTGTGTGTGTGTGTGTGTGTGTGTGTGTGTGTGTGTGTGTGTGTGTTAACAGATGTATATTATGTGCATGTTTATATCATGTACTATCTGTGTCGTGTGTATGTGTGTTCATGCACATAATATGGTCAACCTGTAAAATGTCGAACTGCCTGGAAAGAAACACAAGCGTCTGATGGCGAGAGAGGTGGTACTGTACAAGGAGCTGTAGGTTCAAACTGGTACGGCTGAACTCCATACACTTCAGTGAAAATTTCACGTTCGATGTCCTCTTTGTTGGAACTTGACTCGTAGCTGGGAGCATCTGGCATTATCGCCGGAAAATAGTTGAGTTTACGTCCTCATAGCGAAAGCTTTTAGGGGCACGTCTTTCATTCACCCGGTAGTCTTGGCATTTATACGTCACTTGCGGAATCCCCGACTCTCGTCTCTTTCCGTACTGTGCTCGGCAATCTCCGTGGCGAGTCATGATTTGGCTACTTGCACGACCGGAAACATGGATAGGAGTGAGTTCCAGAAGAAAAGTAACATGTACATCGAAACACGCTCGATCATACTTTTGATCAACCCAAACATGCTATTTATGGGTGACGACCCCTTTAATCTCACCCTCAATGCAATGCAAATGCATCAGTTGACCCAGTTCCATAAAAACATGGAATACATGCTTTCAAAACAAAATGATAGCAGCAAATGATCAAAAACTCTTTAAAATATCACGATTCGTGTATATTTATTGCTTTATAGTCACAATTGAGCTGATTTAAGAATGAATAGAACTGAAGTGGAACCGCGATCTCAAACCTCGCTCACAGTGACGCGGAGGCCGACTGGCGATACGTGTTAGTAGTAGTAGTAGTAATAGGGACCGGCTTTTTTTTTAGCCTTAGGCCTTACGGCCTGTTTGCGTCCCCTCGTTATTTTTCAATTTAATTTCGGTCTGGTTGCATGCCTATCTTATAAATAACATTATATTCAATCCACACTAAAGAAAAGATCTTTCAATTTTGGGTCTTCATCTAGGAGTTTTTTTTTAAAGCTGTTGATGTCAGGTGCATATTTGGTGTTAGTAGGCAGTGCATTCCAATAATTAGCAATTCTGAAGGTAAAACAAGACTTTCTTTTGTTAGTATGGCAATGTCTGATAAAAATCTTGCCTTCATTATTTCTCGTGCAATCCACTTCTGAGAATTTGAAAAGCGCATGCACATTAACATCGTCATAATTATGGAATATTTTAAAAAATTGAATCAGGTCTCCTCTGATCCTCCTTCCCTTCAGTAAGTATAATTGGAGATAATGTAATCTTTCTTTATAGTTTAAATTACTACATTCTTTCAGGATTAGTAGCTCGACTTTGTACATTTTCTATCATTTTTGACTGTCTCTTGAGATGGGGACTCCAAATTACAAAAGCGTATTCGAGATGGGGCCTAACAAATGCTTTAAATAATTTGACAAATGTCTCCTTTTCTAGAAAGGTAAAAGTTCTCCTGATGAGTCCCATCATCTGATTTGCTTTGTTCACAACTCTCTGGATGTGAGGATCAAAGGATAGATCTTTATCAAAGGTTACTCCCAGATCTGTTTCTTCATCACATGTATTTATTTTCTGCAATTCGTCGTTCACAATCATAGTATATTCAAACTGTTTATTCTTTTTGCCAATGTGCATCACCTTACATTTTACTACATTGAAGTAAAGGTTCCATTCATCTGACCATTCTTGTAGCTTGTTTATGTCCTGTTGGATCTTTGTGCTGTTTGTCGCCTTATCATATATTTTTGTGTCGTCTGCAAATATTTTGCATGTGGTTTGAGTCATGTCCGGTAAATCATTAATGAACACAGTGAATAACATGGGCCCTAGGATACTACCCTGTGGAACTCCACTTAGGACCTCAGATGTCTTGGATCTCTCTTCTCCCACTCTCACTAACTGTGACCTTCCTTTCAAGAAAACCTCTGATCCAGTTTAGAACACTACCATTTACTCCATACGCTTTTAGTTTAGTTAGCAGCCTTTCGTGGGGGACAGAATCAAATGCCTTTCTAAAATCCAAGTACATTATATCAATTGGCTCCCCATTATCTACCAATTCTGTTAGGTTGTCTATTACTTCTAGTAGTTGTGTGACACATGATCTCTTTTTCCTACATCCATGTTGGCATTTAGCATATAAGTCATTTTCAGTAAAATGAGCAACTACCACATCCCTTACAAAGCTCTCTAAAATCTTACATGCAATACAAGTCAAACTCACCGGCCTGTAATTACCTGGGTCTGTTTTGGAACCTTTTTTTAAATATAGCTGTGACCTCTGCAGTCTTCCAATCTCCAGGCAAGGACCCTGTTTCTAAGGATTTGTTAAATATATTACATAGTGGACTAGCTATCTCATCACTTACTTCTTTTAACACTCGTGGTGGAATGAGATCGGGACCTTGAGACTTGTTAGGGTTTAACTCTTTCAATTTGCTTTTAACTGCATGCGTGGTTACCCTTACATCACATATAGATACACCATCAGATCGGGAACACTCTGGTAAGTTTGGGACGCTACTTAGGTCCTCATGTGTAAAAACGCTAGAGAAGAAGTCGTTTAGCGTTTCTGCCTTTTCTTTATCGTTATCTACCAAACTTCCATCTTTCCTTTTCAATGTGCCTATTCCAGTGTTTATTTTTATCTTTTCTTTAACATATTTCCAGAACATTTTGGGGTTACTTTTACTTTCTTTACCTATTTCTCTTTTGTAATTTTTACGGCTTCTCTTAATAAGTCTGTTGCTTAAATTCCTTATTTCAATATATCTTAAGTAATCCCGTCCTGATTTGGTGCACAAGTATCTTTTGAACATCTTATAGAGAGTAAGATGTTTTATTATTGCGGTGTCAGCTACTGAAGAAAACTCAGCCAACAAGGCTTTCCAACTGCCATAGCTTGAAATATTATGACAATATACAATGTAAGATTCAATGTGTGTGCCTAAGGTACAAGCATTGGAAAGGGAATTTTAAACACATTGTGTGCACAGAAGTATGCCAGCTTCTCTGATCAAATTGAAACACTGATGCAATAAGTATAAAGCAAGGATTTTATTACTTAAAACTATACTTTTCATGAGTTACCTCTTCTTTACCAAAATCAAGATCAACCTATTTGAAAAAAAAAAAAAAAAAAGGACAGTACTGGCTGAATAATAAAAAGAAAAGACCTCTTCTGTCTTCTGTAAGCAAGACAAACAACATTCAAGAAAATGAAAGCAAAGAATGACAAGTCACTTGCCTCCTCAAACTGGGCGCAAAATGTGAATGTTGTTTGTCTTGCCAGAAGATGACCAAAGTGCTCGAAATTCATTGTGTTTTGTCTTTTAACTGGCAGAACGGTAATTTTTCTTTTAAGTTTGTTTAATTTCCGCATGCAAACACCTAACTTTGAAATGCACTCGAAGACATAAGGATGAATCTTTGTTATGTAATGTTATGCTTAAGTTTTTAATTTATTTTCCTGTCACAAATTCAAATGTTTGTAAGATGTAAAAACATAAATGCATAGGCAAAGCATGAACGCACACACTCATATACATACAAACATAGGTGCACACACATATATAGAGTCACACACACACACGCCTGTCAGCATGCAGAGGGTACACCAACACGCTTTTGAAAAGGTATATATGTTTGTTTCTATTTCTCTATGATCATATTACTAGTGTCATAAATACCTGTCCCTGAAATTACCATGTTCTTAAACTCACTTCTTGCTGATTTACTGGACTGAGATCAGCTATGTGCTGATAATGCACCCACTGTATCCAAGCATATTAATTTTGTCCAGTGCATGTCAATTTTCCTCAGCAGTGGTTATTAAAGGGCTGGTCTTCAATATTCTATCATCATGCCCATCTTAGATCGTATACTATAGTCAGTCATCAAAAGTGACCCCCCAAAAAAGAAAAAGAAAACCATAATTCACACACCAATCCTATCCACACCATGTTTACATTAAAAAAAAAAAATGTGAACAAGAAATAAAAATTTCTTAATCATAACACCAATTTTGTTCTTGCAATATCACAGAAAAAGTTTTAAGTTTACACGAGATAGACAAATGTTTATGATCTTTTAAAATAAAAGTAAACAAACAGGTGATTTTCTTTAACATTTCCTAAAATAGTAAATAAAGATAAGTATAAGGCAATTAGCAAAAACAAAAATGCACACAAACATGTACAGTCTACATGCATGATGTACTTTGGTAGGATAAGTGCAGCAGTATAGCTTAATTTTGATGATTTACTATATTTAGTTGCACACATGGACACAGCTGTGCACACACACACACACACACACACACACACACACACACACACACTCACACACACACACACACACACACACACACACACACTGATACACAAAACTAACACTGAACAGTATTTTTATGTGCAATAATGGTTAATGATAGTCATCTTTGAATGTGGGTCTCAATGGTTGGTGTGATGTGCTTAGTGTGTTGGCGAAGTGTTTGATTGTCACCTCTTGCTTTCAGCCTCCACCGTTGACTGGCTCCGTTGCTTGCAGCACTGCGAAATGGGGAGCAGAATGCGTCAGTCTTCCCCTGTCAGTATATGGCCACTCCATCAGCAAGCCCTATGTAGTGCCTCCTTGTACATCATGGCGACGCACATCAACTGGGACCTTACAGACTCAGGCAAAACTACAAAGGACTCGGAGGAAGTCTGGCCCCAAGACTTGTGATGTGCAGACCCACCGGTGCGTGGACACACCCTGGTGCCCACGAACCAGACTCCCAGCTATGGGTCAAATAGTTTCACTGCCTTGTGCATGTGTGGGGAGAGACAAAGGCTAAGCGAGTGAACCCTGAAAGAAAATCCGGAGTGGAGCCCCTAAGGTGGTTGGTCGAGACACTGTGCCACCTTCAGGCAACTCCTACAGCTGTGCTGGCACCATACTGTCCTGGCTTGTCCTTTCTGTTGGATCCTGTCATCAAAGCTGAGAGGGGTATTCTGGCGATTTGGCACCCCAGGATCTCCAAACACTTTGCACAGACCTGTTCTTTGGGGAGGTCACGGCAGTGCTACTATCCCAGCGACAGAAACAACATGGGAGACAGCAGTTAGTCAGCAGTTTTGAGTTAAAAGCCCATAGTGAATTTGGTATTAGCTCGGATGCTATGAGTTATCCCCAAGAGCGGAAGGGACCGTTGCATTCCATTAGTCAGCATCCGCCCGCCTCAAGCTGTGCAACCCCCAGCCAATAAAGTGCTGACAAAATGGAAGAGCAGACTGTAAACCCTGCACCAGACAATAAAAGAAAAAAAAATTCAAACTACCAGCCATGCGGCTGGCAGCCTGGAATGTAAGAACGATGTGCCCTGGCCTTTTTGACAATGTCCAGCAAGTTGACAGCGCCAGGAAAACGGCCATCACCGACAGCAAGCTGAAGAGGTTCAAAACTGACACTGCTGTGCTGCAAGAGACAGGACTCCCCTCCAATGGCAGCCTCAGGGAGAAGGACTACACATTCTTTTGGCAAGGACTGGAGCCAGAGGAGCACTGACTGTATGGTGTCGGATTCATAGTGCGAAACTCGCCTATCCTCAGTTGAACCACCTTCCAAAGGGACAGTGCGAATCCACTCTCTCTGGCTCACAACCTCTTTGGGACCAACAAACATCCCTAGTGTCTATGCCCCCAAACTCTGCTCTACAGCTGAGGCCGAGGATGAATTCTATGTAGAACTGGAAGCCAAGATCAGAGAGATACCTGCAAAAGAACACCTGTTCTTGGTAGGGGACATTAACACCTGGATCGGTGCAGACAACAGCTCCTGGCCCTGCTGCATCGGCTGCTTCGGCGTTCGCAAGCTCAACGAGGTTGGACAGCAACTACTTGAGCTTTGCTCCTTCCACAACCTCTGTGTCATGAACACCTTCTTCCCCACCAAGCCACACCACAGAGTGCCCTATAGGTACCCCAGATCCCATCACTGGCATCAACTGGACTTTGTGATCACCCGTAGACCCTTGCTCAACCCTGTGCTTGTCATCCGCAGCTACCACAGTGCTGACTGCAACACTGACCACTCCCTGGTTGGCAGCAATATGCGTCTTCAGCCCAAGTGAATCCACCACTCCAAGCAGAAGGGACGCCCTCGTATCAGCACAGCCATGATGTCAATGCCCTAACAGCGCACATGCTTCACCAGAGCCATTGACAAGGCCTACTAGAGGACTGTCCAACAGACAGCGCTTCATCACAGTGGAACCACATCCGCAATGCCTTCTACTAATCCGCCTCAGACTCCTATGGGAAGAGAGTGAGAAAGAATGAAGACTGGTTTTGGAGCAAGAATTGTGGAAATGGAGACTGCCACTGCTGCTAAGCAAGCTGCACTCCTCAATTACAAGAGAGAACCCTCAAAGAAGATGCTAATGGCACACCATAAAGCTTGCAACAACACCAAGCAGACCACCCGTAAATGCAGCAAGTACTGACTGAACCTGTGCCAGGGCATCCAGGTCTACACCAGCTGGCAACATCCATGCCATGTACGAAGGCATGAAGAAAGTGTTCGGCCCTAGCCCCATCAAGATTGCTCCTCTGAAATCTACATTGGGGGAGATCATCACCAACCACTGGAAACAGATGGAGAAATGAGCGGAGAACTACCAGAAGCTGTACTCCAGGGAGAACTCGGTCACCCACACAGCCATTGAGAACACCACCATTGGGGAACTTGGCAAGGCCATCGACTTGCAAGCCTGTGGTAAAGCTCCAGGTGCAACGGCATTTTGGCATGTCATTAAAGCCGGCTATAACAGTTCTCTCCTCAGTCACCTGCATGAGCTTATGGGAGGAAGGGACCGTATCCCAGGACATGTGCGATGCAAACATCATCACGCTATATGAGAGCAAAGGGGATCGCAGTGACTGCAATAATTATCGCTGAATATCCCTTCATAGCATTGTTGGCAGAGCCTTCACCCATGCACCCTCAACAGGCTGCAGCTACTTGCTGAACGAGCATACCCAGAAGCACAGTGCAGCTTAAGAGCTGTGAGGTCGATGATCAACATCATATTTTCCCTGAAGCAGCTACAAGAGAAGTACTGACAGCAGAGAAGACTTTTGTCATCGCCCTCAATGACCTGACCAAGACGTTCGACTTGGTCATTAGATCAGGCCTCTTAACCCTAGAACACTGGATTGGATGTTCCACCAAGCTCTGAATATGATTGCATCCTTAAATGACAACATGAACGGCACTGTCCAGTATGACTGTTCATCTTCGGACCGCTTCCCAATCAAGAGTGGTGTCTAAATAAGGGTGCATGCTCACTCCGACACTTTTCGGCATCTTCTCCCTGCTGCTGCACTTTGCCTTCTGACAGTCTGAAGACAGCATGCGCACATGTTCCTCATGCTAGGAGTGAGAGAAGCCTCTTCAATCTAGCACGCCTCCAAGAAAGGACAAAGATGCGGAAAGTTCTCATGAGAGGACAAAGGTGCAGAAAGTTCTCATCAGTGTCACTTCACAGACGCTGCTGCCCTCACTGCCCACACCACGGCAGCACTACAATGGGTCATCACCTGCTTTGCTGATGCCTGCACTGAGTTTGGCCTCACTAACAGCTTGAAGAAAACAAGCATCATGGGACAAGAGGTCAGCAGCACTCCCCCGCATCTCCATCGGCGATCACACCCATGAAGTGGTCAACAACTTCACTCTTCTTCAATCTCCAACCTTTTCTTTTTTACTTCTTCTTCAGTCTCTAACCTTTTTTTTTTTACCTTCTTGTTCTGACTTAAGCTTGGCTGCTCTCTCCTTTAGTCTAAATTCACGCTCCATAGCAGAGTCAATATACTCATTGATTTTCAATGGATCTGAGATACCGAGCGACTGTGCTTGTTGCACCAGAGCATCAAATTTCTCTTGTGTTAACTCCATAATAATTAAACTTGCACAAGTTCAAGAAAATGACAAAACAGACTTTTTTCCAAACAGTAAACTCTTGTTTTCACAAGAAAAATTAGAAATTAACACACAACACTTGCTAGTTTAATTCAGATCATTTGAAATCAGCAGCTGTTGATTTAGAGCACTTTTTTTTTTTTTTTAGATAACTGCTAATTCATGATAATGGGGAGCAAATCACAGAAGAAAAAAAATCAATAGCTTTAGTACTAGGACATCACATAAAATGATCCCATAACACAATGAATGTCCCCACAGCTATCAGTATTTGTCAAGGTAAAAAAAAAAACATTTCTATGGCTGAAAGTAGGTAAGAATCTCAGTTAAAAAAAAAAAAATTTAAATAAGACGTGATGAAAATGACAAAGTGAGATACACTTATTCAATCAATATCATTCACACATCCATACTAAAGAAACAGTTGTAAATAGATGCATGTGACAGAAGTGTAACAAGTTTGCGTTTGTGTGAGTGAAATGCAAAGGAAGTCTGTAATTTAAATGAAAGAAAGGAGAAAATGTACGTAATGACTAATGCATATACTTCAAGATTACATTCACACCAATGAAAATGAAAGAGGAGAAGAGAACTGCAAATAGTGAAGATGGATTAATGAAACTTGAAAACAATGGATGCAAGACAAAACTCCTCACTTTGATGATGAGAGAACTGCTGAAGGATAGACAGAAAAAAATAGCAGAAAAGAAAAAGAATTAAAGCAATAATTATACAGAAGAGTCAGAACCTAGTCCTGTATGGTAGCGCAAGATAAGACAAATTTACAATAGATGTACACTGCTACCAACCTGTATGACTGGAGACAGGGCTCAAATAAATGAATTTCTCTTTAAAATTACACAATGAAACTAAAAGAAAACACTAAACAGTCAACACATCCCACTCATAACTGTAACTGAAAAAAAAAACAACAACTGAAAATGAAACAACGGAAGAAGCACAAAAGACTATTCAATTTCAAACACAAAGAGTCAGGGTCACCAAATGTCAAAGAGTGGAGTGAGGGGTGCTTGTAAATAGATTTGTTGAATTTATCTCTTTTTTGTCTGAAGGCGTGAAAGTTGTTTGGGTATTTATCAATTCTTTTTTCCTTCACTCACTCACACCACCCTACAACATAACAGCAATAACAGGAATTTAGCGAGGTGTGTACATTTAATAAACAACGAGAAAATGGAAATGATTTTTTTTTTATAGCACATGAACATCAACATATGAACAACATCAACATGTAATTTTAAACTAATTTAATTATATCAATATGTGTGTACACTCACACTCCCTGTTAGGCTGGAAAAGAATTCATAGCATCACTCATGTCACAATACAACAACAACAACATTCTCAAAGAAACTTATCATTTGAGTCTTTCAAGACATGAATTAAATCCTGCTGGAATTCACATCACTGGTCAGGTGTGTTGCTGTCCCAGCTGGGGTAGACTTGCACACACACACATTAAAAAAAATCACTCTGACCTCAATTTCGGATGCTTTGATGGCAGCCCACACAATACCGCTTCTGAGACTGGGCACAGAAGATAACTGGTATCACACCTGTGACTGGGCACGGGGGAGCGAAGTCAAAAAGCAGAGCACCGGTCAGCCGTCCGGAGGGGAGACACGGCTGCTCAGAAGGTAGGCAGGCCTACTGGCTGTCGAAGAAGGCTCTGTGGGAAGGAAGGGCGAGTCCCGGCCTCGAAGAAGGCTTCCACACCACAGTAGGGGAAAGGACAGCTCAGACACTCTGTCCTGAGCATTCGGCCAGCTGGACCAGTACCTCAGACAAAAAATCCATACGAAGTGAACAGCACCATAAATAACTCAATCTACCGACTATCGAACATCAGAAGTGTTGACAGATTTGTGAGAGTAGAATCGAACGACCAAGCCTGTACTACTCGACAAAAACACTCGAACGGGCATACTGATCTGAGCACGTCCAAAAACAATCATATTACAATGTCTGATATTTTTTTATCGAAAATGTTTAAAGGAAACACTACCAGTTAACTACGATTGTCTTACAACGAATCGACATGTTTAGAAGAAAAAAAAAATCTTAACCGGGCGGGCGGGAGGGGGGGGGGGGGGGGAGATTAAACTTGCAATACCTGACCAATGAGTGGGGACAGAGAGTGTATGGAGCAGGCGTGACTGACTCCAAAGCCTTACTCAGTCTGTGCAAACGAGCTGTCGAATTTGTCAATGCTCGCCTTTGAGTAGTAGTCACTGGAAATAAAAATTCTCTCTGGCTATGTAAACGGCACACGTTCCAAAATCATGCGTGTGACTCCACTATTTCCAGCAACCTCTCTCTGAATATCTAGCTGATCATGCAGATCGGTAAGGCAGCAACGGCACTGGCCTGTCTAGCAAAGAGAGTCTGGGACAACACCATGCTAACGTCAAACACCAAGATGAAAGTGCAAAAAAACTGTGTGCTGAGCACTCTTCTGTATGGAAGCAAAGCATGGACCCTGTACTCTTGACAAGAATACAGACTGAATGCCTTCTATGTGCGCTGCCTCAGTAGACTCCTGGGCATCACTTGGCAGGACTGCATCACCAACATGGATATCCTTGCCTAGGTGGGGATGCCTAGCATGTTTGCCATGCTGATACAGAGACGCCTGCACTGGTTTGGCCATGTCAGCCACATGGATGATGGTTACATCCTGAAGGATTTGCTGTATGGCAAGCTGGCTGGCTACAGGGTATAGACTCCAGATCCACAGGATGCCCCCCCCCCCTCCCCCCATCTACAAAAATGTATGCTAGAGCAACCTGAGGGGAGGCAGCCTCGATCCAGCAGACCTGGAGACAGCAGCTTCAGACCAGGTCAATAGGTGGTCCACTATGAAGGCCGGTATCAAACATGCAGAGCAGAGGAGAGAGGCCCAGTGGGAAAAACAAGAAGTGCTGCAGACAGCAAAGAATTGCATCAGCACCCACACTCATGAACGAGACTTCACGTGGAGCAGAGTCTGCCACTCAAGGATCTGGCTCTTCAGCTACAGCAGGCGCTGCAACTCCACAACTGACTATTCCATGGTGCAACTCCATTGTCTCTTGAAACAGATGGATGCCATCATCTTTGAACAATTAACACATATCATTCTAAAACCTAAAAGTATGTATGTTTGTATTACTTTTTAGGTGTTACTGTCCGACAGCAGCACCATCAGGAAAGCAAACTACACTTTCCATTGGCAAGGGAAGTCCTTGGACGAACCTCGGCAGCATCGTGTTGGCTTCGCTGTTTAGAACACGCTTGTTGCCTTAGAGAATCCATATCCTCGTCTGTCAACATCCTCAGGCCTAGCCAACAAAATGAGTATGTACAGAGGATAAAGATCAGTTCCACGAGGCCCTAGATGAAGTAATATCTAAGATCTCCAGCACTGAAAGTGTTCACCTTCTAGGAGATTTCAATGCTAGAGTGGGAGCTGACTATGAGGCCTGGCCCGCCTGCCTCAGTATTCATGGAATGGGCAAGATCAACGAAAATGGCCAGCGACTGTTGGAGTTATGCTGTTTTCATGGCTTGTGCATGACCAACACCTTCAATTGCAAGGAGATTTACGAGATGACTTGGAGACAACCACATTCCTGCCACTGGCACCAGCTAGACTTGATCATCACCAGGCATACAGAACTTGCCAGAGCCCTCATTCTCAACTATCACAGCGCAGACTGCATCATAGCCAACAAGGTGCGTGTTAACACCAAAGATGTTGCACCACTTGAAGAAGATGGGACACCCACGTACCAACACCTGTTGTGCTAGCAATCCAGAGAAGACAGAGCAGTTCATCAGCAAACTGGGAGAAATCCCCAAGTGGTCCTGCCTCCGTGATGCTGCATACAACTCAGCCATTGCTGCTTATAGGAAGGAGCGCAAGAATGCTGACTGGTATGAGGCCCACTGGGAGGATATGGAGCCAGTGACCGAGGCAAAGATGAAAACCCTCCTGGCTTATAAGGCTGTGTCTAGCCCAAGTACACTAGAAGTCCTTAGGACTGCCAGGAAAAGTGCCCAGCAGACTGCCTGCCACTGCGCCAAAACCAACTAGCTGAATCTTGGCAGAAGTTTACAGGTCACAGTTTCCGAGACAAGGGATGCAAGAGAGATGTACAAGGGCATCAAAAAGGCGACAGGACGCCCCTCAAGTCCAAGACAGGTGAATCCATCACAGACCAGGGAAAGCAGCTGCAACGATGGGTTAAGCACTACCCTGAGTTATATGCAACCCAAAACATCATTGCTGACTCAGCCCTCGCACCATCCCAGACCTGCCTTTCATGGAGGAGCTAGACACACCACCCACAACTGATGAGCTTGGAAAAGCCATAGGCCGCCTTGCTTGTGGGAAGGCCCCAGGGAGTGACAGCATCCCACCAGAAGTCCTGAAAAGCGGGAAACCTACACTGCTTCAACCCCTACAAGATCTCCTCTGCCTGTGCTGGGAACAGGGACACATCCCCTAGGACATGCGAGACGCTAGCATCCTAACTTTGTACAAAAACAAAGGAGATCACACGGATTCCAACAACTACTAGGGCATCTCACAGATTCCAACAACTACTGGGGCATCTCCCTCCTCAGCATTGTCAGGAAAACGTTCATCCGAGTCACCCCAACGCGCCTGCAACTCTAGCCTCCTGCATCTAACCAGAGTTCCAAAGTGGCTTCAGAGCTGGCCAGTCAACAGTTGACATGATCTCTCTACGCCAGCTGCAGGAGAAGTGTCACAACCAGCTGATGCCCCTCTACATTGCCTTCATACGTCTGACAAAGGCGTTTGCCTGGTCAGCCGGAGCAGACTCTTCAGGCTACTGCAGAAGATTGGCTGTCCCCAAAACCTTATTCAGAGATGTTCCACCTGATCTGATCTTTGGGTTTCTGAAGGAAACTAACATTTGTCACCTGATATAAAATTTTACAGAAGAAAGATTTTCAACAAAATTTCAGGTGTATTTTAATGGGTTGCCTGTATGAGGTTTTTTTTTTGTTGTTTTTTTTTTGTTGTTTTTTTTTTTACTTGTGAGTTAACTTCGACAAAGTGACGGGCCTGATATAGCCCTTTGCGGTCAGCTGGGCTAAAAGTAACACTACCCTCCTACCCCCACACCTGTTTGTGTGGTTGTCACCTCGTTCCATGAAAACATGCACAGCACAGTCTGCTTCAACAGTGCAACATCTGAGCCTTTCCCAGTTAGCACTAGAGTGAAACTGGGCTGTGTCCTTGCACCAGCGCTCTTCAGTATCTTCTTCTCCATGCTTTTCCAGTACCCACCTTCAAGGGTTGTAGTGAGTATATTCACACCAGGTCTGACGGCAAGCTGTTCAAGATCGCCCGCCCCCGCACAGAGGTACTCATCTGTGAGACGCTCTTTGCCCATGATGCAACCTTGACATTCTGAGTCCCTCCCTAAGGACTACCCACCCTGAACTCTTGTCACAATGTTGACAGTTGGAGGATGGCCTGCACCCTGCGCCATGATGTTTGTCTTCTTCAGACTGATGGTCAACCCAAACTCCTTGCAGATGACAGAGGCAACTGACCAGCTGTTGCAGACTGTCTTCTGTATATGATGTCAAGGCTGCATCATGGTGAAGAGCAGCTCACAGATGAGTACCTCAGTGAGGGGGGTGGGGGCAATCTTGTTATGCATGATGTGCGAAATTTTAGGCGATGTACAGGAAAAGTTTACAGATAGTATTGAGTACTAGCAAAAATTCATATTGTTGGAATAGAATGTAATCAAGCATCGTAACAGTTTTTACCAAGTTGTGGCAAACAGAATATTACAATAGAATACTCATTCGTCTTCTTGATAGATGTCAGTAACTACTGGCATAAAGTCATACTTTTAGAACATAAGGCATACTCACAAGCAATGCATAGTCTCAAGACATAGAAACTTAGTTTTAACTTACAGGTCTTCTGGGTTGATCAGCAAAACCTTACGTAGGATCTCAGAGCAGGAGAGATGAACCCGTTTCCCCTATCTCGCCAACACCTGTTTTAATACTTGGTTCACAGTTGGTGATAGTCTTACAGCCTTTGGCAGAGCATTGAACTGAGGAGACTTGGTTTCCCCTTTTTGTGTGCTAAGCTACACATCCGGTCTCTGATGCCTGTCTGACTGACAGGCTGTCAGAGAAACATGATAGCCAATAATAACACTGTAGAAAAGAATGGGTGTACGGTATCTGTGCCACAAATGAACTATGATGTACGCATGGGTAGGTAAGGATATGTTGTCACCTCCAGTCATTGCATCACACGCGGGCAGAACGTGTGACGGCCAGGGAGCATGTGGGGTTGAGATGAAAGAGAGAGTGGGATGGCTTCTCTTAAGTACATGAGATGGCCCTTGTCTCAACCACAAGCGATTGTTTGCACAATTAGTTAAGCAAGGGAAGACAGGAGAGATTGAAGCAGGTGAGGTCGGCTTGTATTAAAGGAAACATCCAGCAGACCACAGGGAGAGTGTGAGAGCAGGAGGATTGAGGTAGAGACTGTAAGGGATGTACTGCTTATCTTACTTGAAGAAGTTTGTGAGAATAAGGAAGCAAAAGAGAGCAGGAGGGAGTAAATGTGGCGGGGGAGGGGGGGGGAGATGGTGTGGCTGGTAATTGTCACGTCACAGCCATACATGAGTACAACTTGTAAGCTGTGGAGAACTTCACCTATCTCAGGTCCACCATCTCCAGCTTACACTTCATAGATGCAGAGGTTAACGGCAGAATTGCCAAGGCAGCAGCAGTTGTGGCTAGACTGAACCAGAGGGTCTGGAACAACCCCAGCCTCGCTGTGAAGACCAAGCTGCATTACTACCAGGCCTGCATGCTTAGCACCCTCCTCTACAACAGCAAGCCATGGACCACCAATGCGAGCCAGGAGAGGAAACTCAACAGCTTCCTCCTGAGGAGCATGCAATGCATTTTGCACATCCAGTAGACATGGTACCCAAAACAGATGTCCTAGAACATGCCACCATGAAAAGCATGCTCGCCATTCTCAGCGAGAGGCACAACACCCAAGTGCTTAGGGACAGGGCCAGCCAGTTTTGGAAGATCTAGCTGTGACTGGAGTTCTTCTGTTTCCTGTTGCTTTTCCCACACCAGCTCTGAAAGGTCATGCTGCTCTTTGTGGAAAACACTGAGTGGTGCTGTTTCATTTCCTGGCTCATTTTAAAGAGTTTTTGTCTTCAGCATGCTTTTTTCTTCTACAGCTGCTAGGATCTGTTTCTGTTGGTTCATGAACTCAGAAAAGGCAGCGTCCGAGCTGACTTGTTTCCCCTGGTTTATTAGTGACTGCCCTATGTCTTGGTCAAGGCCGTGGCAGTCCTTTTCCACCAGGTCATGATGTTTCTTGACCACGCCCAGCAGAATATGCAGGTATGGGGGTGCTATATGGGTCACCTCCACATCAATGATGGGCTCCCTGATGACATTGTTGTGTAGTTTGGCGATTTTCTTTTGGATTGTGTGTATTTTCTGCAGTCTGCATGTATGCTCTTCAATGTGAGCTGTGTTATGTTGCCTTCATTGCAGTGTACTGGTGTCTGTATTTGTGACTTCGATGCATTGCAATAGAGGCATGGATGTGTTCCCTGAGCACCTGACAGTCTGTACAGTTTGAGGAGAAAGTCATAGTCCCCAAACAGAAACACTTTGATCCTTTTGTCCTTTCATGTCATGGACTTCAGATATTCCAGTTGTTGGTAGGGATCTATGATTTTTCTCAAATTGTATGAACTGTACTTACAATCCACAGTGGCCAGGAGACAAGTGTTGTGCTTGGAATTTGGTCTGTGGAGATCTGCAATTTGTAGCATGAGTTTGAATGTGCCCCCCCCCCCCCCCCCCCCCCCCCCCCCCCCCCTGATCCCCTCCTATCTTCACCCAGACTTCCATCTTGTGGAATTATTTTGTTATGCCATGTCAGTTTGTGGTGTTTGTCATATTCATCTAGTAAGTTGCTCACAGTCTGGGTGATGTCTTTGATTTTTCCTACTGCATCTCTACCTCCTTTAGCCTCCCTTCTTCATCCACATAGACGAGGTTTGTCTTTTCTATTTCTGTGTCTCCAAAGCATTGCTTCCTTCTGTGCCTCTCTTTCTTTCTGTTCACATTCAAATGTCACCCCAACACTTCTGAAAAATCTCTTCTGCATCCTGTGTGCTGTCCAGCTCATCCACAGGGTTGTTCACAGTGCAGACCCTTGTTTTCTGGTCACTCTCACTGGGCCACACCCAGCTGCTTCCAGAATCTTCTGCCTGTGAGACTGAGCTGGTCTCCTGATTTCAGAGCTCTGTTGTTTGATGACGTCTTCTGTACTACTTCCTGACATGTTCATTTTGATTTTCTGCATCATTTGGGACCACTTTTTCTGCAGTGGAGTTGGTGCCAGAGCAGGAGATTTACGGGGCTGTGTGACCTTTTTCAACACTATAGGCTGACCTCTGGTTTTGCACCTGACTGTCTATTTGTCTTTGGATTGTCGTAGTTTTCTTCTCACAAGCCATGTCAGCAACTTTGATTCTTCTCCGGAGAAAGGTCAATCGATGTCCTCATCATCTGTGACTAAAT
>CM065734.1:35455132-35517632 GCA_033310375.1 Conus canariensis | reverse complement strand
AGCTGGTTCATTGCATAATTTCGTCAGTTTCGGACACCTTCCAGTTTTATGGATTAACATATGGGTCACGTCCCAAAATTCAAAGACACACGCACTCGCACACAGGCACTCGCTGACAAAAACACTAGAAAGTGAAGCACTGTGATAAACTCTGTCTGTCTCTCTGAAACACACACCCACACACCCACAGAGAGAGAGAGAGAGGTTGGGGTGTGTGTGAGGGGGGGGGGGGGGGGGGGTTAACATGTGACATCTGCAAAGAGGGAATGGGGTTTGACTTTCGATATCTGCACAGAGAGAGAGAGAGAGAGAGAGAGAGAGAGAGAGAGAGAGAGAGAGAGAGAGAGAGAAGGGACGGGGGACGTATTCTTCGGCATATCTTTACATTTCAAACGTATGAACATGTATGCGCGTACATGTTTGTTGATCACAAATCAAAATAGCTCGCGTAGACGGATTGGAACAAAGTCGCACAGAAAAATGGAAGACACGTGTGTAATCTACATTTTCAGCACGTTCATCGCCTGTATTTGACCGGTTTATTCTACCTACAGATAGCTAAAAACATCATAATCTCAAAGTCGGCCTAGATGTGATACATTATATTGAATAAAAAAAAAAAAAGTATTAGGAGCAGTAATCCTCCACTATCTTTATGACATTACAGTGAATTGCAAAATAAACGAGTATATGCATGAATAAATAAATGAATAATGAATAGATAGTATTAGGAGCAGTACAAACCAAGTATCTTTATAGATAAGATAACATAGAAATAAAAAATAGCAGTCAAAACATGAATGCATTTATACTAAACGTGTCTACGCCAGTAGCACAGTGGGGAACTTTTCGGTCTAAGGATATTTGCGGTTTGTGACGGAGAAAGCGGTCGCATTCAGCATGTCGGTTACACATGAAATCAAAATCTGAAACAATCGGCCACCCTCCAGAGACCGGTTAAAACGAAATCGCACCAAAAATGGAAGATAGATATGTAATTTAAATTTTCAGTATGTTCTTTGTCTGTATTTGTCCGGTTTGTTCTCCAGATACCTCCAAACAACATACTCTGAAAATCGGCTTTGGTGTACACAAAATCATGATATTATAGTGAATTGCAAACTAAACGAATCAACACGTAAATGAATAAATAAATGAATAAATAGATCATGAATAAATTGTATAGGAGCAGTACAAACCAACTATCTTTATATATAAGATGAACTAAAAAAAAAAAAAAAAAAGTAGCTGTCAAAAAACAACAAGAATGGATTTATACTAAACGTGTCTACGTCAGTAGCTCGGTGGGGAAATTTTCGGTCGAAAGATATTTACAACTTGTGACGGGAAACAGCAACTGCTGCATTCAGCTTGTCGATCACACGTGAAATTAAAATCTGAGACAATCGGCCAGCTCCCATTGACCGATTAAAACGAAGTCGCACCAATAATGGAAGACAGCTATGTGATCTAAATTTTCGGCATGTTATTTGTGTGTATTTGGCCAATTTGTTCCACAGATAGCTCCAAACAACATGGTCTCAAAGTCGGCCCAGATGTGCACACAACATTGACATTATAGTGATTTGCAAAATAAATGAATAAATAGATAAATGAATGAATGGTATTGGGAGCAGTAACATCCCCCCAACTATCTTTATAGATAAGATGAAATAAAAGATGAAAAGTAGCTGTCAAAAAACAAGAATGGATTTATACTAAACGTGTCTACGTCAGTAGCTCAGTGGGGAACTTTTCGGTCGAAAGATATTTACAACTTGTGACGGGAAACAGCAACGGCTGCATTCAGGTTGTCGATCACACATGAAATCAAAATCTGAAACAATCGGCCACCCTCCAGAGACCGGTTAAAACGAAATCGCACCAGAAATGGAAGATAGATATGTAATTTAAATTTTCAGTATGTTCTTTGTCTGTATTTGGCCGGTTTGTTCTACAGATAGCTCCAACCAACATACTCTGAAAATCGGCTTTGGTGTACACAAAATTATGATATTATAGTGAATTGCAAACTAAACGAATCAACAGTGAACACGTAAATGAATAAATAAATGAATAAATAGATCATGAATAAATAGTATTAGGAGCAGTGCAAACCAACTATCTTTATAGATAAGATGAAATAAAAGATGAAAAGTAGCTGTCAAAAAACAACAAGAATGGATTTATACTAAACGTGCCTACGTTCAGTAGCTCGGTGGGGAACTTTTCGGTCGAAAGATATTTACAACTTGTGATGGGAAACAGCAACTGCTGCATTCAGCTTGTCGATCACACGTGAAATTAAAATCTGAGACAATCGGCCAGCTCCCATTGACCGATTAAAACGAAGTCGCACCAATAATGGAAAACAGCTATGTGATCTAAATTTTCAGCATGTTATTTGTGTGTATTTGGCCGGTTTGTTCTACAGATAGCTCCAAACAACATGGTCTCAAAGTCGGCCCAGATGTGCACACAACATTGACATTATGCTGATCTGCAAAATAAATGAATAAATAGATAAATGAATGAATGGTATTGGGAGCAGTAACCTCCCCCCAACTATCTTTATAGATAAGATGAAATAAAAGATGAAAAGTAGCTGTCAAAAAAACAACAAGAATGAATTTATACTAAACGTGTCTACGTCAGTAGCTCAGTGAGGAATTTTCAGTCTAAAGATCTGCGGCTTGTGACGGGGAACAGCAACGGCCCCATTCAGCTTGTCGATCACCCGTGAAATTAAGATCTGAGGCAATCAGCCAGCCCCCATAGACAGATTAAAACGAAGCTGCACCAAAAATGGATGACAGACAGGCCTAAGTTTAAAAAAAAAAAAAAATTCAGCATGTTCTTTATCTGTATTCGGCCGCTTTGTTCTACAGATAACTCCAAACAACTACTGTCAAAGTTGGCCAAGATGTGCACACACAATTATGACATTCTTGTGAATTAGAAAATATATGAATAGATAAGTAGGCTAAATGATTAAGTGAATTAATAAATAGACAGTATTAGGAGCAGAACGCCCAACTATCTTTATAGATGATAAGATGGAAAAAAAAAAAAGCTGTCAAAAGAGTAAATATTGGATGTATACAAAACGTGTCAGCTTTCTCTTTTTCTGTGAAGTTCGTGACTCGCACTCATCTTAAATACACACACACACACACACACACACACACACACACACACCCCTCCACGCAATCTGGGTGCTGATAAAGCTGAGCGGCTGTGCAGCAATAAGTTACGAATTTATTTAGGAACAAAATCGCTGTACGTAGTCGTCATGAAACGCTTAAATTTTTTTTTTTTTTTTAATTACTGCTACGTACTTTTTTTTCGCTACGAACTAGTTCTTATCTCTAAAGAAGAAACAACAACAAGTAGGGTAAATTGTTGTAAATTGTTTACTGTTCCCTGCCTCATGTCATATTTATTTTCTCTAAAGACGGCTTCATATATCTGGCCCCTGCAGCAAACCAAACGCAAAAATGTCCTCTCGTCGGTGTGTGTGTGTGTGTGTGTGTGTACTTTGACCCTGGTTTAGACGAGTTCGTGAAGCCGTGCACTTTAACGAATTAGACACCAAAATGCGACAGCACACGGTGGTTCAATGTAAACAGCGCGAACTACACGCGTTGCCGTGGTGGCTGTGACGTAGAAACATTGTCGCCGGCTGGGACTGGAGGAACACCGCTCCATGACTTGCCGCCTTGGCAGTTACGCGGGCTATCCTCCCATTTCCAGACCTGCCAACCATTACGGATTTCGCGTAATTTATTACGCCCAAGTGATAATTCTTACGCCCTTACGCATTTAGCCAAAAAATTACGCATTGAAAGTTTTCAACAACAACAACAAAAAAACGGACGAAAAAATCGGCTTATGTACAGACACGCACGGCGCCGTGCGTATAACCAGTAATCTTCAAGGAGCGTTTCCGGTCATGCGCAGTTCGTTTCATCATCTTTACTATTCAGCGAAGTCGGCGTCCTTTTGAAGTTTTAGCTGCGAAAATGTCGAGACGTGGAGCAGAAAGTTCTGGACTAGATGCGAAAAAGAAAAAACTTGGTCAAAAGCTCCATAAAGAATACTCGGAAAACTTCCCTGCATACGACCTTCGGCTAAAGGTGTAAATTGTGCACGGTGTACCACTTGCGAGTCGGACTTCACAATTTCCCATGGCGGGATGGTGGATGTGAAGCATCACCTTGAGTCACGCAAGCACATCGATTCCTCTAACGCGCCGAATTCTTCCAGCAACACACACACACACACACACACACACACACACACACACACACTAACACTAACACTAACACACACGCACACACACACGCTAACACACACACACACACACACACACACACACACACATATATATATATATTATATATATATATATATACTGAGGAAGAGTAGGGGGGGGGGGGGGGGGGGACGGCAGTAATCAGGAAGGGAGAAAAACATGTAGACTTCACACAACAGAGAGAGAGAGGGAGGGAGGGAGAATGCTCATGCAAACAAACGCATACATACTCAACAGTATGTGTGTTTCCAGTGTATTCTACATTTTCGTAATTTGTAAAGATTTCTTGTGATACTTAAAAGAAAAACTTGTTTTTGAAGAAAAGTAAAGTTCACAAAAATTGTGCGAACAATTTCATCGCATCGTGTTTGTTTGAAAAAAGTAAGTGTCGCGCTTGATTACTCTTAGCTCTCTGAAATTACACATTTCTGCCTCACTGAGCTTCAATTCTTACTCATTGGTCTCTTAGGGGGTTGGCAGGTCTGCATTTCTCTGCTTCGAAGTCTCAGCCTTCAGCGGGTCACGCTGTTTTAGATGGGTGAAGGTCAGGGATTTCCCCTTATTTTCACGCTCCGCTCTGCGCGTGCGTGTGGTCTGTGGTCCTGTTGAGACATTCAGCCCTGAAGAAGACGGGCGCCCGGATACTTCGGAGAGCACGGCAAGAAGGCCACCATCGATGAAATCTGCCTAATAAGGTGCGGCAAATTATAGTCAGAAAGAGACTAGAGCAACGTTCAAATCGTTCTGTAGACTCGGCATTATCCTCGAAGCTGAATTTGACATAGCCTTGAAGGGGGGGGGGGGGGGGGGGGGGGGGGGGGGGGGGGGGGGGGAACTTGTGATCCGTTATTAAGTTAACGTCACTACGCGACCGACTGACATAGCGAGGAAGAAATGCTGCGATCACTTTCAAGATTGCCGTCTTGAAAGCAGGAATAACGTAATCTTGAATGAAAGCAATCTTTCTGCATCTAGCGCTGAAGTGATTGAAGATAAGTGATTGCTCGTTCATGTTCGTTGTCTAATTGTTTCGTGTCTTGCGTGAAGAAGACTTAACAGGTCGAAACGCGTCGTGTTTTGTCTTGTGATTCGTTTGTCCACTTTTTTTTTCTTTTTTTTTTTTTTTTTTTTTTTTGGCAGTTCGCTAACATTTATTTAAGATTTGTTTAGATTTCAGCATGCAGTTGTCTTACTTTGCAACTAGATCTAACTTCCTGCATTGAGTCTGAAAATTGGATGGTAACAGTGGCTGGCATGATTAGCAGATCGGTGATGCTGCATTCATTGTTGCATTGCTTAATTAAGCTAAATGAGCCACAAAAACTGATTTATTTTTAAGACATTACAGTTTTAAACTGGACTTGCTATTTTCAAAGAAAAAGTTCAGTCTCATTGTGGCATTGCTTAATTCAGCTAATGAACGAGCCACACTAAGACATTACAGTTTTAAAGTGAACTTTTGTTTTTGAAAAAAAAAGTGCATAGATTGAGCTTATGTGCACAGTGTGTGTGTGTGTGTGTGTGTGTGTGTGTGTGTGTGTGTGTGTGTGGAGAAGGGAAGGAGGGGTGGAGCAGTGTACAAATTAGAATGAGTGGTGCATATTTGTAAAAGTGTGGTGTGTGTCAGCTCAAGGAAAGGAGAGAGAGGAACTTGGATTGTATAAGCTGGAAAAAACAATGTGCAAATGTGTGGTATTACATGCAATTAAACCCATAAAGTGGCCTGAAACTGAAAAAAAAAATCAAATCGACATTTTATCATATTTCAATTCCTAGGTTTGTAGAGTCATCAACTCGGCTTACAGTGTACACCACACTGATCTTCCCCAAAGAGTTGTTACAACACTCCCTCCCATTCCCCATTTGCCCAGAGTCCATCATTTTTAGTATAGATACCAAAGGAAAACTGCATGAGTAGGCTTGTCATCTCCATGCATGTTTAATTCGAGTGACTTGGTCTGCATGTTTTCCGGTGTGACCTTGATCTAAAAGAAAATGTAACACTGAACCTTCTAAGTGAAATACAGGGAGAGAATGTATGTGTGTATGCGTGCATGTGCGCAAGGTTAATCAAACAATTAGTAACAGGGAGTGTGTGTATGTGTGCGCACGGATATGCTCAAGGTTAGTCTAACAACTAGTGAGAGAGTGAGTGTGTGTGTGTCTGTGTGCTTGCAAGGTTAATATAACAATTAGTGAGAGAGCGAGCGTTTGTGTGTGTGTGTGCTCAGACACGCACCAGATTAATGTAACAACAGTGAGAGAGCGAGTTTGTGTGTGCGTGCGCGTGTGTGCAAGGTTAATCTAACAAAAAGTGGGAAAGTGTGTGTGTGTGAGCTACAGGAAAGGACAGAGTGAAACTTGGATTGTATTAAGTTGTAAAAAAAAAAAAAAAAAAAAAAAAGACAGTAAAACTAAAAGCCTGCTTATCTCTTAATTCAAAACTGATTTAGTTTTAAAAGTAGTAGACTGTGACGAGCAGTGGATGAGTAGTAGGCGGGTCCTCTAGGGGAAGGACTTGGGATAATTTCTCTTTGAGAATTATCTTAACATTTCACCTACACCCTCTCTCTTACTAGTGGTGGAAGGAGCAACTTTCCGGTACTAGTCATCAAAAGGAATTTATATTTGTTCCGGGTCTTGTTGAAATATTTGATAGTGGCTCTGAGTTAGTTTCCTTAGGCCTGTACTTTTAAAAGTACTTGTAGCTCTGAGAGACAGAATTGAAGAGAGAAGCTCAAACATTCAACATTGATTGAACAACAGAGAACTGACACAAGTTAAGTGCAATTTCACACATAAACTTTACTTGCAACAGCAGCAACAACAACAAGAATGAGGTCAGTATATGTATGTCTATTCTATAGGCTTAATATTAGTTCTCATTGAATCACAACAATGAAGGGCACTTCCTCACTCCTTTACTTGCTTACACTCCATGCAGCCGCTTAAGTTGGAATACAGTGGGCCTGTCAAAGTTACTCTGAATGCATACTTTTATTACACATCCACTTCGCTTGCGTACACCCAGTGCAGTAGCCAAAGTGGTACTCATAGACAGGTTCTCACTGTTTCATCATAAAGTGAGGGTAAGGTTTTGATGGATTTGAGTCCAGGGGGGTTGCTATCTTAACTTATATCGGAGAGGGTAGTTGATCTCTCCTGTGGCTGGTGACTGCTCCTCCCATGTAGATCTGTTGTATGGTGTTGCCCCAGTTTAGAATGTAGCCATGGTGTATGGCATTCCCCCGGTTTCTGGCGTAGCCACGAGTATGGTTTAGCCACAATGTGTAGCGTGACCAGGATCCCAGTTCTGCGATAAAGAGAACTTGGTCTGTAGGTGAGAAGCTGATGGCTGGTGTGTTGAGTGCACACATTTACCCTTTTATCTTTCAGAAGAGGTGTGAGACTCAGCCAGCAAAGTTTTCTCTATGGTAGAGTTTCTACAATAACTATCAATCTCCACTTTTGTTTAAAGGCTGAGTTAAGCTTACAAAAGGGTAGGAGACAGTAATACAATGCTACACAGTTTCGAAAGCTCTTCCATGTTTCTTATGAATTAAATCACATTGACTTGGGCTACACTTAGTCCAAATACACATGTGGTGTAGACTTAAAGTCATACACTACAAATCATTCCAACAATCACCAATATTTACAAAATCAGCTTAGCAGTTTTTAACCTAGCACAGGCATACTGTTTTGTTTTTTTTTAAATCAAAATTTATCATTGAATTATCTTAACAGATAGAATTGCATACTGGCAAAAGTCAGCGTGAACACAAAGAATAGTGGTCAGATTGTTAACAAAGAAATATAACACATCAAGGAATTTCATTCAAGTCTCAAAATGTTGAATACCTCCTCTCTCTGCCAATGCAAGACACAAACCGAAAAACTATCCAAGAAACTGAATATAATACAATGGCTCGTTAATCAATGGATGTGCAAGCACACACACACACACACACACACACACAACACACACACACACACACACACACACACACAGCATTTTTTTTTTTTAAAGAATGTATCAACATCATATTCTTACTGTTACATTTGTTATGATTTGACCAGGTACACATGTGACTTATCTGTGACTGCATGCTGCCAGAGCAAACCATTCATAGATCTCTTTTGAAATAAAATGGGTATTTCTCCACCTACCTTCCCTGCTGATTCAGTATGTGTGTTTATTTTATTTTATTTTTCTTCTGACCACTGTTCAAAGCTCTCCTTTTGAATATCTTTGCCTGCTGAGATGGGAGGGAAGAGAAGGTTGGAGAGAAAGGAGTGCAAATGGCAATCTTTCCTTTCAAAGGAATCAACATTTCATATTAGCAGTTTGCTGTCCTGTGTCGGTCAGCCTGCAGCTGGCGAACATTTCATCCCTGTGTGTAAACATTCGAATAGTTTCAATGCTTTAACATATGCTTTTGTGAACCCATATTTTTTTTTAAGGTCTGCTACATGAAATAACTGAATTTCGAAATTTAGGCCTGTGGTCTGTTCTGTTTCAGTCACCAATCTCTGGACCCATCACAGAGGACATCATACCTGGTCATACCTTGGAGCAGCCGTGGGCGATTCGGGTACACCACTGATACAGTTACTGACTTCACTTGGGTAACAAGTTGAAGGGAACAATAAGAGGCTGAAAGGCCAAGTCGCTGACCGCCTTACTGTTTATACCTGCCCTTCACATTGTCGCCTTTGGCTTTCAAGATTTTCACCTGGGCTTCGTGACCTCGCCTTGTCTCCTTCGGTTTTCAAGATTGTCACCTGGGCTTCGTGACTGGTCAAAACTCCAAGATGCTTATCACATGTACGTGTTCAGAACTTTGGGACAGCAACACTTCGCCTTGTAACCCAACAACTGATTTATGCATGATTTCCGCCCTCGCCCCTCCTTGATGAATCTTAAGTTTCCCCAAAAGTCTGTCTAATCGCACATCCGTTGACAATAATAAATCGTGCTAATATTTCAGCTTTTATTCTTTTTTATCAGATGAAGTAAAAAGTGGATATGAAGGGTAGAGATTTTTTTTGACTATTTAAAAAGTATAGAATTAGGAACACTTGTTCAGTCTGTGCGATATGTGATGAAGAAAATACAAAAGTGAAAGACAGAAAAAAAAGATGTTTGTCTGGTATTGAGGGGAAGAGCCGGGGGAGTCGCGATATCCTCTGTAACTAAACTAGCCATGCTTTTAAAGATTTCCGTAGGTACCCTCCTTCCGTACTCTCCCCCCTTTCCGTACAGTAGCTTCATTCCTACAAACTTTATGTTCTGTTTGGTTGTAGAGAATTCTGATGGCTAAGAAACGGAAAGCACCAAAAATGGCTATCCCTTGGTCGCGCATCGTCCCTTGCTTTGTTTTCAAACAGTTCTCTCTCTCTGTCTCTGTCTCTGTCTCTCTCTCTCTCTCTCTCTCTCTCTCTCTCTCTCTCTCTGTCTCTCTCACTCTGTCTCTGTTTCTCTCTTTGAGCGTTTGCATGTGTCAGATAAATGAACCTTTAAAGAAAAAAAAGGGATGGTGATCCTATGAGAGATGTCCAAGGTGTTTGTGAGAAGTCGTACACATTGCTTAGTTGCCCACATCACCTAGCAAAGATAATTACAAAGTTGAAATTGAATACAAGGAACACCAAGTTTCCTCTTTGTTGTGTGTATCTGTGGGAAACCTGTTTCAGTTCATCTGCTGTTGGATTACCCTTCGTTAACGGAAATTTAAAGGGAGAAAGGTATTACTGTCGGAAAATATATAAATGGAAGTTGTATTTTGTGTGAACTATGCATTACTGATATCGCAACTGTTATTGTTCAATCAGGGTATCATGAGGATCAAAAATATGAGTGTTAGAATCTTTATGATAGGTTTCAGGTATATGGTGAGAATTATTGACAAGTGTTTTTAATTGTTTATCGTCTACTATAATCTGTGAAGAGACGTTGAATACAACTACAGAACTGAACTGAACTGAACTGGCAAAAAAAGAAAAAGAATGCTCGTGAATTAAAGGAAACTACTATAATTTCAAGCAGAAGAAAGAAACTTCTGAATCCCTCAGTGGTCTGGTTTCCGTTAATAGCCTATCTCCTCTTAACGGGAGTCGTATAGACATCGGCCCGTTTACACCTCCCTGTCACATGAAGCAGGTAAGTTCAGACACATGCCCATATTCGCTCCTTAGGGTGGTTCTGGTCAGTGCCCCAAATCGCTCTTTGAAGAAAGGTTTTGGAAGTGGATGGGTTGTAGAGCTGGCTCAGGTTTAGGATCCCCATCGTATTTAGGCTGAATTACACCCAACTCGGATTAAAATCTCGATCTATATACCCCCTTTGAGTGGGGGAACAGGCCGATTAAATCGACTTTTCCCACCTCTCACTATTCGTTTGTCACCTCTCTGTGCACCTTGGCCCCTGGCTGAGCTCCCAGCAAGGTAGGTTTGTGGTTAACAGTACTGTTTATGCCCATCTATGTTGGATATATTTTAGGTATGTAATCCTATCCCCCATGCCAGCATTTTTTTTTTTTTTTTTTTTTTTAAATCCTGATTCAAGTCAAAAAAGCGAGTGTCTCATTGGACAGAGGATGGACATGTCGCCTGATCCCTATCCCCTTCCCTCCGCTGACTCACCTGTGGTCTTTTCTGTTTCAGTCGCCGATATCATGGCCAGTCTCGAAGGACGTCATCGTGACTCATCCCACGGAGAATGTGTGGGAAATATTTGTGCGAATAATCCTTCCCCAGAACGCCCGGAAATATCAAACATCCCAGGAACTCCATCAGCACCAACTTCAGATCCTGATCTTCATGGGGAAGACGAAGCTAAGGGAAACTGTGAGCAGACAGGAGGTAGCACGGGGCAGGAACACGGGAAGAATTTCCGTATCCGTGTACTGAAGCATTGGGGGCCTGCGCCCGAACAATCGCTGTTGTTGCTTGCTAGAAAGGTGAAGATTTACAGTATTGCCGATTGGTTTGACGACCCGTCCGAAGTCTTCGGTAAACATGATAAAGACGAGCATCCTTCTGACGTCTTCACCCGGCCGGCATCTCTAGCAGTCAAGTGCAAGCTCTATCATCAGTTCAGAGTCCGTTGTGCCGGAGATGAAAAGCCGGCGCACATCACTGTGTTGCAGTGGATGGATTCCGATCTGGTGTTGGGGGTGGATGAGGCCAACGGCTGTGTGAAAGCGTTTGACCTAACATTTTCAAAGACGTTCAAGCTCACGGAAGCGATCGGTCCTGTTGGCCTGTGTTTATTAGGTAACTGGGGATTTGGTCTGTCTGTGTGTCTGTCTGTCTGTCTCTCCCTGAAAAGATGTTAGGCTTTATGTGCATATGGGACAACTACGATGTTAACAATATAGGTGAATTCATCAAACAGGAGCCACCAGTTTCAGAAACTTTTTTTCGTAGACAGTTTAAACATCAAACGTTTCTGATTCATGTTTGCTACCATGTTTAAATAGATGTTAGGCGCACTTTAGCAAACGTTCATTTGTTGGGTTTGTTTCGTATTGCTATTAATTCAAGGAGCTAATGCAGCAGATTAGCCACAATATTTTGTCTGGTAACGTGGTTCACTGTCCAGGGTTCATAAACATTTCACTTGAAGCAAGCAGTCAGACAGACAGAGCGCTCGTGCGCATGCATGTGTGCTCCTGCGTGCGCGCGCGCGCGCGCGCGCGCGTGTGTGTGTGTGCTACAAATTGTCCGTTTATAAATAGGGAACGCGAAAGAAAGGAAAAAGTCCGTTTATAACAACGCAAGGTCGTGTGTTTTTATGCGTATCTCGCATGTTATGTGTGCACATGTAGGTGTCCGTACGTGAAAGAGTCTGCTGTGTGTGTGTGTGTGTGTGTGTGTGTGTGTGTGTGTGGTGTGTGTGTGTGCTTGTTCTTTACAATGTTTACATGTGAATGTGAATGGGGGACATTGATGGACGGGGTGGACCCGTTGTTTAATGAAGGAGGTGATGGGAAGATCTGTAGCAGTGGGATGAAAAAAGGGGCCTGAGGGTGAGGGGGAATGAGGGAAGAAGCGTGGGAAAAGTATGAGCCATGCATGTATGTGCAATGATTTTGTCTTTGCTCTCAACAGCTAATGTCCGTATATCTGGGATAATATGGTCTCTGTCTTCTATATTTCTTTTCCTGTTTTATGTCATTTTACCTTCCCTCCACCCAATGATCTGCCCCTGCCGTCCCCTGCCTACCCCCACACTGACTCAGACACCCCGTAAAATCTTGTGCAGGGTCAGACATCGTGATGGTGAGCTGTATAGGCTGTCGGCTGGCAGTGTACTCAGTGTGTCGACGTAACACTAGACTGATTAACGACATCAAGACTGATCATCAGTATTATGGACTGGTCAGTATCCCACGCACCAGCATGGTCGCTGCCTCCTGCCCCAGTACCCGGAGTGTCGACATTCTGAATTGTGACGGCCTTGTGCTGTTCAGCCTGCGAGCTGTGGACTTCGTCAATGGTGAGTGGTTTGTGGGACTGTTTGAAGGTTATCAGCCGATTGCCGATGGGCACATACTATGACCGTGCAATGTTGCTTCTTAATCACTTCAAGATTGCTGGTTTGGGTAAAGATAGCTCCATTCCCACTTTTGTTGGAACATCTGGGTAGTTTCAGATGGCCACCAATTGCCGACGGATTGTTGATATTGCAACAGAATGTAACAACAGCAATCTACTAGAGAAGTGTTCTCTCACAACACAACTGGAATTGAATATATAAAGCAAACTTTAATAACAGATGAAGGCCTACATTGAAGGTACATCAAAGTTCATCGACCAAACTTATACTAATGTACTAATCCATTCAAAATCTTCAGGGGATTCTTGTTTTGATCAGTGTGTTTGTAATGGCTGGCATGTGTCCCTGTTGCGGTACAATTTGACCAGCCTGGTACAAATTGACAAATTGTATCGGGTGGTCAGTTTGTACCGCAAAAGCTGGTACAAATTGACCACCCCTGGTGGGTTGTCAATTTGTACTGGGAAGTCACATATTTTTTAACATTGCGGAACAAGTTGTCCACCCTTGAAAATAAATCAGTTCAAGTCTAGATAATATGCACGTCTCGAGGGGTGTGTGTGTGTGGGGGGGGGGGGGTTGGTGGAGGGGGTGATGTGTTGTTTGTGTGTGGGGGGGGGCGGCGCTATTATTGGTAGCTACTCTTGTGTGTCACTGCCTTCACCCCCCCCCCCCCCCCCCCACACACACACACACACACTGTCCGATAACATGCGCCTTCCTTTGATGTCAGGCCATTCTAAGATTCTTCGATCATCTTGTATGCCACCATTTGTCGGTCGGCGCATAAGGTTTGAAAGTTCTGTCCGTGAATAGGCCAAGTTAATTGTTCGGCGATGGTAGCTTTCACCATTGTATGTCACGAAACTGTTCATTTACAGTAAAGGCATATTCTCTCTCTCTACCTCCCTGCCTACCTATCTTTCACTGCTTTCTCCCAACCACTTAAATCTTTTAAGTATAGCACTGGCATGTGTCCCAAATTGGTTTACGCAGAAGAAATTATGTATTTGCCCAAATTGTGTTACCAACTCATTAAAAATGAAAAAAAAAAAAAAAAAAAAACCTGCAATATCATGAAAACAGACAAATTATGGAGGAACAAGACAGAGTGGGTGAGAACGGAAAACCAAAATGAGACTAGAACAGAAATCAAAACGATACAAAACAACAGACAAGATGAACCAATTGTTTCCCTTAATCAGGGGCATATCCTCTGCCCGCACACGTCACGAATGCCCACAAGCAAGCACACAGACACACAGTCATACACAAACTCTGCTTATCCCCATTTTGAACACGCCTACGACAAAGGACTGAAGGCAGTGATACGCAAGAGCAGTCACCAACAGCTGCCGTGTCTGGGAGGAGAGACATTTTAGGCTGAGGGCTTATGGGAGTTTCCAACCACAGACATTCTTCATCTTGCTATGATCTGGAGGGCACTGAGCGAACAAGACAGCACGCCAAATTTCATGCACATACTTCAATGGTTACAAAGTTATGAAGGAACCAAAGTCCAGGCTGAGCGCATATGGGCGTTCCCAATCACAAATATTCTTTGTATTTATATGATCTGAAAAACACTGTGGTAATGAGCCACCATGCAAAATTTCATGCCTGTGGCTTGAACGGTACGATTAGCAAAAGATATCCACACACACACACACACACACACACACACACACACACACACACACACACACACACACATCTAAGTTGAGCCCTGAACTGAGTGCTCAAGGGTGGACAATTTGTTCCACAATGTAAAAAAAAAGTGACTTATCGGTACAAATTGACCACCCGCCGGGGGTGGTCAATTTGTGCCAGCTTTTGCGGTACAAATTGACCACCCGGTACAATTTGTCCGCGGGTGGTAGAACCGCTAGAGAGAGTCGGACAGAGTTGTCACTTTCCAACCCACCCCCACCCCCTTCTCCTTTTCGTCGGGTGTTTTGGCTCTTAACTTCTCACGTTCATGGGAACTGGACCTCAGTAATCGTGAGTTGGGTTAGAACTGCATGCAGGAATCCAGGGGGGCTTCAAAGACCCTTGGAAGCGTCCCAGAATCCCCAGTGCTGGTCTTGAGGCAATGTCTCCAGATGCATTTTACAGAGAATCAATTTGCCTTCCAGACTCACAGGTGATGACTGGGCCTTTGGCCTGATGACACTGAGCCTTGATGGAAACGAGCATCAGTGGTTCTGAACCCTGACGTACTGGGTCATTAAAGAGCTGGATCCTGATGTTGCTGCAGGTGGGGTAAGGGCTTTCATGAAGCAAGGTCCTGATGGAACTGGGACCCTATGCCATTGGGTCTTGACAGGACGATCACAGTAACGGAGTCTGAGCGATGGGGAGCAAATGTCTCCTTTTCCTATGCACAATTCTCCATTGCAAGGGATGCGACCTGCCCACTCTCCATCCATACACCTTTTACTCGCCTCTCTCTCTCTCTCTCTCTCTCTCTCTCTCTCTCTCTCTCTCTCTCTCTCTCTCTGTGTGAGTAAGTAAAGCCTCTCTCTCTCTTTTTCTTCTTCTTCTCGCGGTCTCCCTCCTCATTCTCTCTCCCCTTTCTCCTCAGCTCCCCCAACCCCTCCCCCGCCACCCCTACACACACACCGCTGCACGCACGCGTTAAGTACAGGCGCGCGCGCGCGCACACACGCACACACACACACACACACACACACACACACACACACACACACACACACACTCTCACCCTCCCCCCTCCCCTCCCTACACACCACCCACAACGTCACACACACACAAACGCTACACGCACGCGTAAAACACACACACACACACACACACACGCATGCACGCACGCACGCACGCACCACACACACACACACACACACACACACACACCAATCATTCTGCAAGCTCTTCCCTGTATCTTTCCATCCACTGTTCTTCACGCAGGTCCCTACATGGTCGGGGCGACAAAGGACGGCGACCTGCTGGCGGTGGATCGCCCTCAAGGCTCTCGCACCACCATTGTCTGTTTTGGCCTGGACGACCAGGTCAAGTGGAAGCATCCGGTGTCCAGTACGTTGAAGCAGGTGACCTGCTCTCAGCTCGTGGGGGCGGAGAACGGTGACATCTACTTCGCTGTCCAGAACGACGGTCTGGTGTACAGGATGCAGCGCACGGAGCTTGGGTGGAAAGACAGCCCCGTGTCGAGCTCTGGGAAAGCCGTCGGCGTGAGAAACCTCTCCCTCTCTCTGTCTCTCTTTCTCTGTGTGTGTGTGTGTGTGTGTGTGTGTGTGTGTGTGTGTGTGTGATTTGTTCGTTGTCACTTTCCATTCATGTCTCTCTTTGAATTCATTTTTGTAGGAACACATGCAATGAATAGAGAAGCGCTGAGGAATGTGGTAAAAACACACACACACACACACACACACACCACACACACACGAAAGTGAGTCATATGTTTGTACGACAAGCAGAAAAGAACGAGCCATCTTGAGTTTTTAAATTTTCACAAGATTCTTGCATGAATACAATTTTACTCAAAAATTACATTGAATATTTTCTGTAGATTTTGTCATCTCCCGAATTTCATTAGCTCTTAATCTTCCACAAAGCCTTTTCGTTTTAATTCACTATATACTTCTAACTGTCTTTAAAGAAAAAAAAACAGAAAAAGAAAGAAAAGAGAAAGAAACCCGATTAATGCTTTGTTCGGCTTTTATCGTTTCTTCATTTTCAGCAGAAACTGGCTCAGTTGAATGTTCATTTGCACCATTTCTGGTTCTTCATTATCGTATTTGGTCCTCTCCAATGACCTCGTTACCCTCGTTTATGTGTTGGGCAGTTCCAGCACCCGTCCGCGCTGGCCTTGACGGAGAAGGGCTACTTGATCGTGCCCAGGAACGTGCCCATCAGGGAAGGCCAGACCACGACGTACCGCACGGTGTCAGTAGACGTCTACACCCAGCGGCCCTACAGCACCGAACCTGACGGCTCTGAGCAGGCTAGCATCACTGACCTGGGTCCTATTGGAAGTGGTTCCCCGCGTGTTCTTTCCCTGGAAGTTGCGGGAAAGAAGATTGCTTAAAAAGATAAAGGAGGAAGGGTGGGGGGATACAATGCCTCAGAAAATAATGGGAAGAAGCCTGGCGGGATAGAATGCCTCAGAAGATAATGGAGGAAGAGTGGCCAGTGTTCTGTGAAGCGGTAACCTTTGATTTCTGCTGACAGCCTCTGGATGCATAGTTCGCCAGAAAGAGGCGTCGGGAGTTTCGCCCAGCGCTCAACCAGGAGCACGTGCCTTTCTGAAGCAGTGTGCACGTGAAACGTACAGCGGTGAAGCAGAGTAGTCGTTGACCTACCTATACATTGCAGGGGAGCACCAACGAAGACCTGATGGGGGACAGAATAGATGCTTTGGGGGTTTAAATAATAACTTTTAAGGACTGTCTTTTGACAGTGGCAGTGCTTTTAATTTATGCAAGTCTTTTTAAAAGTTTAAGGCACGATACATTCGCAGTCTTCAACCTGTCAAAAGGATCTGAAGGGATATGTCCATCCTGTGTGACAAGTGCACTTGTAGTATACGTAGTATTGTTTTGTGTCGATTGTAACCGTTCAAGAAATAAATGGAACGTGCACACGCTAAGCGTAACCGGGTGATTTTTGTTACTCTCTCTCTCTCTCTCTGCATTCGTTTGCATTTTATCACATAATGGAAAATACTGAAAGTTATGGCATATCTGTCGTAAAAATCTCCTTTGAACTGGAATCTCCTTTGCAAAATGCATGGATTTCATATTTGTCATATCTGGAAAATACTGATCTTTATGGCATATCTGTCTATTAATAAGCTCCATTGAATCGTGAACTCTTTTGCAAAATGGATGGCCCTTCGGACCATTTCATATGTGATTCTGTCCGTACATAGCCGGTGCAAAAACCATCTTGTCGGTGTCGGCAGTTAAGTTTGTCCGGCGCACTCCACAGATGCAGCTTCAGCGGTGGTAATGTTTTTCTTTCCTTCGACTTTCAGTATTTGTATCTTACATGAATGAGAAAAATCAAACTTGATGTATTGCTTTTTCTTCTCACCGTGACTTTTGATTTAAAAGAGTAAAAGCTATAAATGAAGATTCAATCGCAGTTAACATTATCCCGCAATGCTGTAAAGCGGCGGTTCCTTTATACAGCTTATTTGAATCATTCTAATTGTGATATGATTTTAACTCGATATGACTCAAACAAACTGAAGAAATCTGTTGATTAAAATCCACTGTTTAGTAAAAGACTGGAAATGGTTGCGAGCATGGTGCAACTATTCTATTTAGCGAAAAGGCTTTTTTCCTATTGCTTCTTTCACAAATCAGCTGGGAGCAGGCAATGCGAATAGATCTGTCTTCAAGGGAGAGTACGATGGTTCCCTCGGGCAGCTAGTGAAGGGTTTCTCATATTTATAGTATATTCCCCCCATTTTCTTCATCTTCAATTTTTTTTTTTAAATTCAAATCTTCGCCAAGTCATTACTATAATGACTGAAGAATTGTTGGCCTGCACTTGTTTTTATATATATATATATATATATATATATATAAATAAATATGCGCGCGCGCGTGTATGTACGTGTACGAGTATGATTAATCGAAGTAGAAAATCTTTTCTCACAGAGATAAATTCAAGAAATATTCAAGCTTTTGCTACAAGTGCTTCTTCACGAATTAAAAACTTTGCAATCAAGTATTTTCAACATCACCTTTATTTATCATCTTGTCCAAGTACCCATCATAGGCATGAACAAATACATAACACCCACGCGCACGCACATTCTCTCTCTCTCTCTCTCTCTCTCTCTCTCTCTCTCTCTCTCTCTCTCTCGCTCCTTCTCTCATGCACACAGGCACACACATACGAGTGCACATATGCACACATGCACCCGCGCGCACACAAACACACAGGCACAAACATACACGAGCGCGAGTGCATAAACACACATCGTAGGAACGTACGCACACACTTGGAACACACATATATGCTTGTACAGACAGACACGGACACGCACGTACGCATGCACACAAGCGTTCGCGCGCACTCCCACAGACATAGGCGCACATACACACACGCGCGCACGCATCTGAACGCACTTAGGTTGATAGCCGTCGGACACGTAGAATGAGTGGAGAACTGTTCAATGACCAGTAGATTGAATTGTTGTGATAACTGTCACTGTAATAGATGTCATTGCTGTTTTAGAGTATATTTGTGTTTGTGTGTGACGATGGGTTTGTGTACGTGCATGTGAGTGTGTGTACGTGAATGCGTAGATGGGTATGTGCGCACACGCGCGTGTGAGTGTGTGTGCGGGTGTGGGTGTGCGTGCGCATAATCGAGGCAGTTTTGGTCATATATTGTCAGAATATGGGAACGTACATCTTAACACAATGTTTTTTTTTTCCCCCGTTTATTTCTTTCGTTTTTGTTGTTAGTATTGTAAGTTAGTGTGTGTACGCGCGAGCATGTTTGTGTGTAATGGATGTATGTGCGTTTGCGTGTGTGTCCAGTTTTTTCTTCTTTTTTTTTGGGGGGGGGGGGGGGGGGGGGGGAGAGGGGGATAGTTTGAAACCATGTATTTTCTGTTATTGTTCGATTGGTTATTCATCGTGCAAGGGCTAAAGATATTCACAATTAATATTTCTGTCCATTAAATCCTTTAAGTCCAATTTCAAAATGATCTCTGTGGAATATTTTTTTTTTGCTTTTTCACCTTCATGTGGTAAATTTCACGATGCATATCACAGTATGTCTGTTGAAAGTCGATTTACAAAGGCTATTCATTTATCTAGTAATATGAAGGGACAATCCTGACAGCAGATTTGACACAGCCACAATCGGTTGCATTTGATAGTGTCTGGATCATCTCTCAAAGTGAATGAATGAGAACAGTTACACGCTTATCTCCTCATCCTCTGCCCGGCCAATTCTATGCACAACCTATAGTTAGCCCCTACCCCCCAATCCCCATCTCTTTTCCGTCATTAGCCACTTCAACCCGCTTTCTTCCTTCCCTCTCCCCAAGCTTTTAGATTTATTTGTTTACTATATGTTATTTTTTTTTAATCTTGTATATTCAAATATTCATCTGATTTTTTTTCAATTTCTTTTCCTTTTTTTTCGGGGTGGGGGGTGGGGTGGTGGAGTAATTTAATTCATTAGTTTCTTTTATTTCGTTTTAACCTATAGTAATCGACCCGTCCCGTGGAAAAGAATCAGGGGAAGAAAACACCTGACTTTCCATTGCATATGGATTTATCTTTTCTTAATTTATGGGTCAAGATCATTACGCGACGTGCACTTACGTCATTTGGTAAACAAACGCCTCGTGAAACCCAAGACATGCAGAACATAATCGATGAATGATGATAATAATAAGTGACATCAAACTGTTCGTACACAGTGTTGCATTACAGGCGCATCGCTTCAAACCCATGTTTTGATACTTTCTCACCATGATTGAACTGTTAATCTGACTGCTAGGGGGAAATAGACCTGTTCCTGAAAAGAGAAGGAAAAAAAAACACGATAAGTGGGGGAAAATATACCTCTTTCCTCTGCAATTAGAACTATCTTTTTTTCGTTTTATGAACGACGCAAATAGATGTAGACACCCAAATATCTGACTTGAAAAGTACGCGAGGATAACGATCGGGATATCCACTGTCTGTATTTGAGACGCACCGTTCAACACCGATGTTTTGACATTCTCTCTGCCTGTCTCTGTCTGTCTGTCTGTCTGTCTGTCTGTCTCCTCTCTCTCTCTCTCTCTCTCTCTCTCTCTCTCTCTCTCTCTCTTTGAACTGATAAGCTGACAGATGGAGATCAACTGCTTTAGGCTTGCCCACCAGTGCTGTTTGTCAGCTTTGAACACGAGCTCTAACACAAGCGGATTTCCGAACATTGTCTGTTGTTTGAAATATATTTGTATACTAATCCTAAAATACTACTACTACTACTACTACTACTACTACTACCGAAAGGAAGAAGAAGAAATTATCATTATTGTTGTCATTATTATTATCATTATCATTTTTAATTGATTTTGTATTGATTGATTGATTGCTGCTTTTGCTGCTTTAAAAAAAACAACAACAAAAAAACAACTTGCATCGCTTTCACATGATTTCATAACTTCATGATACTAAAACGACAATGAAATCATTGTTATCATTTGTTTTTTTCTTTTATCATCGAGGTATTCAATTTTTTTAACATAACTTTTCTCTCGTCTTATTTGTCAACATTATTACTAATATTAGGATACTAATGATGATTTGTTTAGTTAGTTAGTGTGTTGTGTGTGTGTGTGCGCGCGCGCGCGCGCGCGTGCGTGTGTGTGTTTGATCTTCTTGTAGTAGTAGACCAAAGGTGGTAAGGGTTGGCAGGGTAAGGGGAAGAGATGATGGAGTACAGGAAAATAGGATGAAGTTGGTGGATCCCACTCGGAATAGGAACATATTGGCAGATCCCTGTCAATGTCATTTCTTTTTATCTACATAAGATTCAGCGAAGAGAAGACAGTGCCTGAAAAGGGGTTGGAATAGCTCAGTTGGTAGAGCGCCGGACTCGTGATCCTGGGGTTGCAGGTTCGAATTTCGGTACAGGGGGATTTTTCCCTCGGAGTTAACATTGGTTCTGACTCCATTCCCCATACAGTCCTTCAAATGAGACTATAAACCGAGGTTCCGTGTCTGAACGCACGCAGACCATCTTGCACACACGTAAAATCCCATCACCAACTTTCGGAAGAGAAGGCAAGTTTGGCCGTTGGTATGGATGACACGTTACACACAGCACGCACCTTCCCGAAGATGGAGTATGGCTGCCTTAATGGCGGGATAAAAAAAAAAACGGTCATACATACAAAATTCCACTGCCTGTCTATACAGGCAGTGTCCACAGAAGTATCAGCCTGCGTACGTAGAAAGAAAGAAAGTAAAAGTGCCTGAAAAGATGCACAATTAAAAGATAATACATACAATGGCGAGCAGCGGTACAGCAACAGAATATTTATTGTGGTAAATATGAAACGAGAATATCAAGAAGGTTCTAGCCATCTATGTCATGTAATGCTTACTCTTACCCAGTGAAACTTTTTATCAACCATTCAGATTAACTTGCTTTATTCGGAACAATTGAAACAAAAATGGTGGCTGAACAGAATCTAGGCAGATTGTCTCTCTGGCATCCCGCCCTTCAATTCAACACTCACCCCATCCGCCTTGAAGGCCAATGGGCCCAAAGGGAAAGAAGCGGAATCAGAAACCGGACTGCCTAAAGTTGGTCTGTTTGGTATCTGCCTGTTTGACTCTATGACTACCACGTGTCAATTCTGACAACCCTCCCGCAACTGGGCCACGAAGCCCGCGCCCCCACATCTGCTTATACTTCCTACCACGGTAGAGACGCGACCCTCTTCCCCTGCCGCAATGACACAGTCCGAGTGCTTCAAAGATGGCGGCAACCTTGCTCGGGGCCGGCTCACTACTCCCCCACATCAACAGACCGCCAGTACTACACCACCCCCGCCCGACTCTCCACCTCCCTGCCCACGACAAGTGTGGCCCCGTGTGAGCGTGCACACGCATGGCCCCTACGTGCCGTGTGTGGGAAGACCCTCCCCCCACCTTCCCCACTCTCCCCCCCCCCCTCCCACATCCCCCTCTCTCAGCTAGTGTCCACCCCGGGCAGTGAGGTGAATATTCACTTCCTAAATGCCAGTTAGCAACAAAAAATATGCTGGCATGACATAAAATATAGCGAACAAGAACTGTAAAAGTTTCCAAACCCAGTAAAACTTTGTAGTGACTAAGTAAGCCAGATACACAAAATTCTTTAACAATCTATTTGAAGTAATACTTACTCTTACCCAGTAAATTTTGTGGTGACAAAATGTAAGTCAGACACACAAAATTCATGCCTATGACAGGCTAAGAGTTCAGTCATTACCACAGGTCGTTATTCAATAATACTACTACAGCTATTAAATACTATTAGACTAAACACTGTAAACAAAGTGGGAACAATCCAAAATAAAGTTCTGAGGCCACACTCTTGAAGTACCTTAGTGGGGATATAAACACATGACTTGCAATACTGAAAGCCCCATTTGAAGTAGCGAAACGAGATTATCAATTAACAATTATGAATTAATGATAATACTGAGAGCCCACACTTGGCAATGGCTATGTGAGGATATGAATACACATACCAGCAGTAATGTAAGTAGCAGCCCAAACGTTTATGAAATGGCTATATGCACATCAGACAGACAATAATTTTTGTACAACATGGTCATCCTAAGCAGTGGGACAGTAATAAGAACAGAAGAGCCTAACAAGTAACATAGCGCCTGTGAAAGAGGCGCAAATGATCAAAACAACTCAGTCAACCACAGACTGTATGAGACTGATGCGATAGACTGATGGCATAGCTTACACACGAAAAACTAAAGCACCAAGGCTTTGATTAAGGTGTCGAGTTTTTATAGACGAGGCAAAATTAGATTGTTTTGAGAATTTTCATTGTGTCTGAAAGTTCATTTACCTTTTTTCCCTTTCATATGCCCATCAAGGTACATGCCAGGTGAATCCATGCAGACAGATTAAAATGAAAGGAATGGTAGTGTTTGAGGGACACGGTTGGAGCAAAACTTGGGTCACAGGTGAGTGAGAAGGCCTGAAATGTTACGTCAGCTAAGGGGAATGTCATGTTTTTGAAGATTGTGAATGAGGCTGTCACACTGTGGAGTCTGTTCATTTGAGTATTTTTGTGATGTGTGCTATGGGCATGATGACTCTCAACAGACAGACATACAGACTGACACAGGACTGGTGAAAAGCTGACAGGTTGAGGATTGGTATGGCCTGCCTGTTTGAAGAAAGGGGGGTCGGTGTCATACGGGGAGAGTTGTGGTCAGGTCACTGGCTGGGTTTCTCTCTCTCTCTCTCTCTCTCTCTCTGGCTGGAGATGTGGTCACTTTACGCGTGCACAGGGCACGTTGGTTGGAAGTGAGCTGTTTGGCAGTCACTTACGTTGAGGCCACTGGTTCAGCATGTAGCAGCCTGGAGAAGTTTGTATGGGAAAGATTATTGTCTAACCCAGCGTAGGGCAGGTGTATAGTCAGTGTGAAGATTATTGCTTAACCCTGCCGTAGGGTCAGTGTGAAGATTATGGTTTAACCCAGCCGTAGGGTTGTATAGTCAGTGTGAAGATTATTGTTTAACCCAGTTGTAGGGTTGGTGTCTAGTCAGTGTGAAGATCATTGTTTAACCCAGACGTATGGCTGGTGTATAATCAGTGTGAAGATTATGGCTTAACCCAGCCATAGGGTCGGTGAATAGTCAATGTGAAGATAATTATTTGACCCACTTGTAGGGCTGGTGTCTAGTCAGTGTGAAGATTATTGTTTAACCCAGCTGTTGGGCTGGTGTCTAGTCAGTGTGAAGATTATTGTTTAACCCAACTGTTGGGCTGGTGTCTAGCCAGTGTGAAGATTATTGTTTAACCCAGACGTACGGCTGGTGTCTAGTCAGTGTGAAGATTATTGTTTAACCCAGACGTACGGCTGGTGTCTAGTCAGTGTGGAGATTATTGTTTAACCCAGACGTACGGCTGGTGTCTAGTCAGTGTGGAGATTATTGTTTAACCCAGACGTACGGCTGGTGTCTAGTCAGTGTGGAGATTATTGTTTAACCCAGACGTACGGCTGGTGTCTAGTCAGTGTGGAGATTATTGTTTAACCCAGACGTACGCCTGGTGTCTAGTCAGTGTGGAGATTATTGTTTAACCCAGACGTATGGCTGGTGTATAATCAGTGTGAAGATTGTTGTTTAACCCAGCCGTAGGGTGGTGAAAAGTCAGTGTGTCATCGTTTAACCCAGCCATAGGGCTGGTGTCGAGTCAGTTTGAAAATTATTGTTTAACCCAACTGTGGGGCAGGTGTATAGTCAGTGTGTTATTGTTTAACCCAGATGTAGGGCTGGTGTATAGTCAGTGTGAAGATTATTGTTTAACCCAGGCATAGGGCTGGTGTATGGTCAGTGTGTAGAGTTAGTCTTTGCCGGAGGGTAGGTGAAGTTGTGCAGTGATCACTGTGTGATGGTAGTAGTCCAGTGTTGAGCTAATGGACTGATGTTTGTCAGTATGTGCTGACCTTGTTCAGCAGTATGGGTACGCCTGCAAGTCTGTAACTAGCCTGCAATCCAGTGGAAATTCTCTGTTTTGTCATCCTGCCTGACCAGTTCCTGGGTTGACCGCAGGGTTCAACGTCAGTGTTTGTCTGGTAACTGTTCAGGGTTGTTATGTGCCGGCACTGTTTGTCCTGTGTTCGTCTGTTCAGGGTGTCCTTTTATCATGTCCTGTGTCAAGTGCTTGTCATGTGGTTGACCTGGTGTGTGCGTGTGCGTGTGCGTGTGTGTGTGTGTGTGTGTGTGTGTGTGTGAGTGAAGCCAGTGTCGAATAGAGATTAAGTTTTTCCTTATCTGTTAGAAGTGTGTTTTGAATTGATGGGTCTTAATTATCTGCGCGAGGGGGTAATGTATGTGCAAGGGGGAGACTTGTACATAAACAGGGAGTTTTTTGAGAGAGGTGTAAACCAAAATCTTGCCAGCACCCAGTGACAAATTAACTATGAATAATATTATGATTTGATAGTAACCATGGGAAATGCTGTGTTGCTAAGCCTATGATGATTATGGTGAAGTGGGCACATGTATATTTCAAATGTTTAACACATAGGAAGTTTGTCTGTTTATGGCATGGAGATATAGCTATTGGGGTTTGATATGAGTTGTTCACCCCCTTTATGGCAAGCATAAGACTGAGGCGATGGTATGAGCGACAGTGATATATTGTGGTTGTAGGCCTTTGAACATTGGGCAAGGGAGCTCACCTGGTGGAAAACTCTAACTTTGTATACTCGTGCAAAGTTTTCCTGATTGATAATATATATATATATATATATATATATATATATATATATATATTATATATATGTATGTATGTATGTGTATATATATGATGATGGAAAAGGGTCATGCACTGTGTTGTCGGTGACTGTGGGGTCTGGCCCCACTAAGGAAAAGAATTCCATGGGACAGTTATTGAGATTTTACTCTTTACTGCGATGAGGTTGAAAGGGGAGGGGGCAAACTGAAGTCACAGTGCCAACAGTGTTGTGCCGCATATTTTAATAAGGGAGAGTATGGAAGTCGTGATGGCAATACATGGTGACACACATAACAATTTGTCGTGGGACAGTGTCACATTGTGACGAGAGTTGGGAGTGTATCGTGGGTCCTCTTGGGAAGGGTTTGGAATATTTTCTCATGAGAATTATGTTAAAAATTCACCTCCACCCTCTCTCTTACTAGTGGTGGAAGGAGCAATTTTCCGGTACTAGTCATCAAAAGAAATTTATATTTGTTCCCGGGACTGTTGAAGTACTCAATAGTGGCTCTGGGATAAGTTTCCTTAGGCTTGAACTCTTAAGAGTACTTGTAGCTCTGAGAGAGAGAAGTTCGGACATTCAACACTGTCTGAACAACAAAGAACTGACACAAGTTAAGTGCAATTTCACACACCAAGTTTACTTGCTTACACACAGGTAAGTAGCTAAAGTTAATTAACAATAGACATGTCTGTCCTATAGGCAGAGTTTTGGTTTTCACTGTTTCATCATTATGTGAGGGAACGTTCTGAATGAGTTGAGTTGAAGTCCAAGTGGAGTATCAGACTTAACTGATACTGGAGAGGATAGTTGATCTCTCTCTAGTGGCTAGTGACTGATCCTGCTATGTAACCCTGTTGCTGTAGTGTTGGGCTGTGGTGTGTCTTCACCACCTGTCCCGCCCAGAGTATGTAGCGTAGCCATGGTTTGTAGCGTAGCCATGGTCCCAGGTCTGCGAGAAAGAGAACCTGGTCTGTAGTTAAGTAGCTGAGAGTCTGGCTTGTCAAGTTCACACATTTGCCCTCTACCTTTCAGAAGAGGTGTGAGAATTCAGCCAACAAATGATTACTCTAGGGTAGAGTTTCTACTATAATTATCAATCTCCACTTTTGTTTAGAGGCTGAGTGGAGTTTACAAAAGGGTAGGAAACAGTAATACAATGCTAAACAATTTTAGTCAAATAACTCTTCAAGGTTTCTTATGAGTTAAATTACAATAACTTGGAATACACTTAGTCCATGTACACATGTTGTGTAGAATTAAAGTCATACACTACAAAGCATTCCAACAATCACCAGTATTCATAAATCAACTTAGCAGTTTTCACCTAGTACAGACATACCGTCTTTTTTGATCAAAGGTTGTCAGTCAGTTACCATATTGACAGATAGAATTGCATATTTGCAAAAGTCAAATGGTACACAGAAAATAGTGGTCATATTGTCAACAAACCACATGGTGATAGCTTTTATCACATGGTGGTAAGTAAACTACTTTAACAGAATAATCATTCATCATTTTGATAAATGTCTCAAAGTATTAGACAAAGTTACACTGCTAAACCACAGGATGACATACAATCAATGCATAGATTTTAAATGTAAAAACATAGTTTCAACTTACATTTCTGGGAGAATAGTGAACCTTAGACTCAGAGATAGAGTAGAGGAAGGTAAGCATTCACTCTCTCTGTTTACCCCTTCTCTGTGTTTCCATGTTTCGCCTACAGCTGGTCTAAGGAACAGTGAGTAGGAAGGGCTCAGTTTCCCTATTCTAAACACTAGATTGTGTATTCTAGATTATTCTTTTGAGACAAGCTGTCACTCAAGGCGATGAGAGGGAGGTGAACTGTCTATCATCTCCCTCCCCCAATCGTGGATTGAATCAGTTGCAAGCAATTGAAACTACATTTGTGCCATACTGAAATCAACGTATGATAATTCACGAATGCATCTGGAGAACAAATGTTAATTGACCATGCACTGGTTAACACAAATGCATCATCCACCAGCTGTGCATGATTGTTGACGTGCAGGTGGGTGAATATCAAAGAGGGGGAGGGGGGGGGGGGGAGGGAGATGGGAGCAAGGAGAAGGAAGGAAGTTTGCTGGGTTTTCTTTGCTCTAGTAGTGCATGAGTGCACATTCAGCATTCTCTACGAGAGAGTCGACCAGCAGTACGGCGACGTAAACTTATTTTGCCATGATTGTCTGTCACAACTTAGCCCAGACTGCAGGAGGAGTGAGTGGGGTGAGGGGTTGATACAGGATAGGAAAGATAGGGAGAGAATGGCGACATAGTCACGATGTGACATAAACTTTTCGTGCGATACTTTTCGCTACATCAGGGAAAAAAGGAATGAGAGGGGGAAGGAGGGACAAGGGTTGAGAGGGAAGAGTTGGTAGTTTAGAAATGTATACTGCCATGTGTGAGACAGATGGGACAAAAAAAGGGGTTAGGTGGGAGAATGGTACTGGGTTTGTACAATTTGTACAAGAGGGTGGCTGTTCAGGACCGATCGGGTGGACTTGTCAAGTAACTCGTCACATAGCCCCCCCCCCCCCCCCCCCTCCAAAGATTCCCAAGAGAGAGAAGGTCCTACTTGACCATCCACACCGATCCTGGTCCATTATACATTTGGCACCAGTTCTGGGTCCACCAAGACACCGATGGAGCCTTGGAATGTATCATTTGCCTTCTGTTGGCCTGTGTCTGGGTTGTCAGGATGGCCTGGGGATGAATCGCCCCCCCCCCTCCCCCCCGCCCTCCCCCCGACTGGGTGACCGATTTTGGGACAGGGGGCAGGAATCAACATTTTTCGTGATGTCCTCTGCCATCCCTGGCCAATAGTATTGATTCATCACCCATTGCAAGGTAGGCCCTACACCTATATGGCCAGTTGAGTAGAGTGTATGTCTCAATTCCATTACTCGCGTCCGATGTGGAGCCAGGACCACATGTTGAGAGTGGTCTTTATTCATCCTATGATATACAAGACCGTTCTGCCTGAAAAATTCACCCATGTGAGTGGGGTGACAGGTTTTGTGCTGCTTCTCAAAGCATGCAGCTAATGTTGGGTCAGCTTGCTGAGCTGCTTTCATCTCCTTTTGAGGAAATTTGAATTGATTTGGAGCCCTCCCCTGAAGTGTGGATATAATTGCAGGCTTGGACGGGTTCCTGAGGATGACATGAAGGCCCCCAAGGATGAGGTCATGGATCAGATTGTCCATGACTGTTGCCTTTGTCTGTCCTGACATGTACCTACTGTCGACCGTAATTGTGGCTACAGGTAAGGATGAGGAGGGTAGAGTCAGGTCAGCCCCTTGTAAAGGCACTGTCTCCTCTGTGATACCAGTTGGCTGAACACGTGAAGCTCTTACTACTGCATCCTATGACAATCCTGTGTCATACAAACAGGTGGCAGTCTGTTATTTACTAACACACCTGCTCACTGATGGGTGGTGTAGTGATGCTGGGTACCAGAGATGGTGTCTAACCTCCTTTAGGTGTAGACACTACCTGATACTTGGCAATTGTTGCGAGTCTTGGTCCAAAGAATATTCTGCATTCTGCAGTGTTGTGAGAAGTCATTTTGCAGTGCGAGGAGTAACGCTTCTGTGCACTGAGTCGGCCCACTGGGGCCAAATTACCATTTTGTGGTTTCCAAGTGTGTGGTTTGTCACTGGCTGATGGTTTCCCACTTGGTGTTGGTTTTGGTTTTGAGATTGCTGTGACAGTAGAGGTTTCTTTTCTTTTTGTTCTGTCTGCATACGCAGGCTGATACTCCTGCGGACACTCCTTGTGTAGACAGGCAAGTATTAATTCCATCTACCCAACAAAGGGAGTGGAGTTTCGTGTGTATGACCGTTTTTTTTTTAATCCCGCCAATAAGGCAGCCTTACTCCAACTTCGGGGAAGATGCATGCTATGTGTATTTGTCATCCATAACAACGACCAAACTGGCCTTCTCTTCCGAAAGTTGGTGATGGGATTTTATGTGTGTGCAAGATGTTATGTGTCCGTTCACACACCGAACCTCAGTTCATAGTCTCATTCAAAGGACTGTAAGGGAAATGGAGTCAGAACCAATACTATCTCTGAGGAAAAATCCCCCTGTACTGAAACGGCCCGGTGGAGATTCGAACCCGCAACCCCAGGATCATGAGTCTGGCACTCTACCAACTGGGCTATTCCAGCCCCCAGTGGGGCGGAGGGGGGGGGGGGTTCAAATCCCTGTCTTGTTTGTCTTGCATCCTTTGTGTGTTTGCTTCATCATGCAGTGGTGTACCTGTTTGCTAGCTTGATCAGGTCAGCTAGTGTGGCAGCACCTTGTTTTGCCGTGAAAGTTTGTAGCTTAGTGGACATGGTGTCACGCAGCTGCTCACAGAGGATGAGCTCAGTTAGACCATCAAAAGTCTGTTCTTGGTTTGACAATGTCAACCAGTTTTGGAGATAGGTCACTAACCTATCTGCGAACTGGCCGTATGTTTTTCTCCTGCTACGCAGTGAGTTTTGAAATCTCTTTGGGTACACTTCACCTCTCAGTTCATAAGTGATGAGTTGGGCTTGTTTGAGAGCATCATAATCAGTTACCTTGTTTGGTGGTAACTTGGTATAAACATCATACGCGGCGCCACTGAGACCTTGAGTGAGTTTGATGTTACGCTTTTCCGGGTCTAGGCCAAATTCATTTGCTAATCTTCCAAACCGGTTCAAGTATGCATCAATACTTTCCATACTCTGACTGAAAGGATCCAAAGAAAACGACGTTGCCAGAATTTGGATGGGAGATTGAGAATTTTGGCTGGCCTTGTCTGAAGAACTATCATTCTTGGCAGATTTTTCAATCTTTCTAAGCGCAAGTTCATGTTCTCGGGCTTTGTCGTGCTCTTCAGATTCTCGGATTTTGTTGCGCTCTTCAGCTTCGCAGGCTTTTCTCGTTCTGCAGCTTTATGCTGCCTGACTTTTTTATAATCTTCCGCATCTAATTCAAGCTTTTTTTCATTTCCTAGTCTCTTCTGTGGCTTTTTCTGTTTCCTTTTCAAATTGTGTAATCACAAATGTGACTAAGTCTTGACCAGAGAGGCCTAGGCATTCTCCCCACTCTTTGATCTCCTGTCTAGGTTTCACTGATTTAGCCATGATAATAAACTGTTAAACAATTCTAAACAATCAAATATCCACTAAGTACAACAAAAGCAAATAATCCCAGAATGTAATATCAAAATGAATTAATTATAACATCAACCCACACACTGTCATCATTTGTCATGCAAAATAAACATTCACACAACAAACCTAAAAGTTTTCCTCCTGGACTTCAACTCACTCATCCTGTTTACTCTGAATTCTGCTCTTTGTCCAATTTTTTTTGACTAGCCAAAGGAAATAACATTTTGAGTGAATTGTATTTTAACAATCCCGAACGAGCCCCCACTTTGATGTGACAAGAGTTGGGAGTGGATCGGTTGGTCCTCTAGGGGAAGGACTTGGAATATTTTCTCATGAGAATTATGTTAAAATTTCACCTCCACCCTCTCTCTTACTGGGGTGGGAGGAACAACTTTCCAGTACTAGTCATCAAAAGAAATTTATATTTGTTCCCGGGACTGTTGAAGTACTCAATAGTGGCTCTGGGATAAGTTTCCTTAGGCTTGTACTCTTAAAAGTACTTGTAGCTCTGAGAGACAGAATTAGAGAGAAGTTCAAACATTCAACTCTGATTGAACATCAAAGAACTCACACAAGTTAAGCGCAATTTCACACGTCAACTTTACTTGCTTACACACGGTTAGCTGAAGTTAGTTAACAATAGACATATCTGTCCTACAGGCAGAGTTTTGGTTCTCACTGTTTCATCTTTAAGTGAGGGAAAGTTCTAAATGGAATGGGTTGAGTTGAAGTCCCAGAGGAGCATCAGACTTAGCTGATATTGGAGAGGATAGTTGATCTCTCTCTAGTGGCTATTGACTGATCCTGCTATGTAGACCTGTTGCTGTAGTGCTGGGCTATGGTGTGTCTTCACCACCTATCTTGCCCAGTGTATGTAGCGTAGCCATGGTTTGTAGCGCAGCCATGGACTCAGGTCTGCGATAAAGAGAACCTGGTCTGTAGTTCAGTAGCTGAGTCTAGCTTGTCGAGTTCACACATTTGCCCTCTACCTTTCAGAAGAGGTGTGAGAATTCAGCCAACAAATAATTGCTCGAGGGTATATTTTTACTCTAATTATCAATCTCCACTTTTGTTTAGAGGTTGAGTGGAGTTTACAAAAGGGTAGGAAACAGTAATACAATGCTAAACAATTTTAGTCAAATAACTCTTCGAGTTTTTGAATGAGTTAAATTACATTAACTTGGAATACACTTAGCCCATGTACACATGTGGTGTAGACTTAAAGCCATACACTATACACTACAAAGCATTCCAACAATCACCAGTATATATAAATCAACTTAGCAGTTTTCACCTAGTATAGGCATACTGTCTTTTTTTTTTTTATCAAAGGTTATCAATCAGTTATTATCTTGACAGATAGAATTGCATACTGGCGAAAGTCAAATGGTACACAAAGAATAGTGGTCAGATTGTTAACAAACCACATGGTGATAGCTTTTACCACATGGCGGCAAGTAAACTACTGCAACAGACTAATCATTCATCATTTTGATAAATGTCTCTAAGTATTAGCACAAAGTTACGCTGCTAACCCACATGGCTGACATACAATCAATGCACAGATTCAAAGTGTAAAAACATAGTTTCAACTTAACATTTCTGGGAGAATAGTGAAACTTGGACTCGGAGATAGAGCAGAGCAAGATAAGCATTCACTCTCTCTGTTTACCCCTTCTCTGTCTTTCTGTGTTTCACCTACAGCTGGTCTGAGAAATAGTGAGTAGGAAGAGCTCAGTTTCCCTAATCTAAACGCTAGACTGTGTATTCTAGATTATTCCTTTGAGACAAGGTGTCGCTCAAAGCGATGAGATGGAGGTGAATTGTCTGTCATCTTCCTCCCCAACCGTAGATTGGATCAATCACAAGCGATTGAAACTACATTTGTGTCATACCGAAATCAACATATGATAATTCACGAACGCATCTGTAGAACGTATGTTAATTGACCATGCACTGGTTAAAACAACTGCATCATCCACCAGCTGCATGCGACTATCCGCATGCGGTAGGGTAAATATCAAAGGGGGGAGGGGGGCTGGGGGGGGGGGGGTATGGGGGAGAGGGAGAGGGAAGCAAGAAGAAGGAAGGAGGTTTGTTGGGTCCTCTTTGCTCTACTAGCACATGAGTGCACATTCAGCTATGGAAGTAGAGCGAGAGGGACGACCAGCTGTACGGTGATGTAAACTTATTTTGCCACGATTGTCTGTCGCGACTAAACGAGACTGCGGAAGGAGTGAGTGGGGTGAGTGTTTGATAGAGGGGAGGAAAGGTAGGGAGAGAATGGTGATGTAGTCGCAATGTGACATAAACTTTTCATGTGATACTTTCGCTACCTCAGGGGAAAAAGGAAGGGGGGGGGGGGGGGTGTTGAGAGGGGAGAGTTGGCATATATTATAAATCTATACTGCCAGGTATGAGACAGATGGGACAGAGAAAGGGGTGGGAGAGTGGCTCCTGGGTTTGTACAATTTGTGCAAGAGGGTGGCTCCTTGGGACCAGTTGGGTGGACTTGTCAAGTGACTCGTCACACACATAAGGGGTGCTGTATTTTCAGAAAGCACTATGCCCCTTTTTCCCGGTGATGTCTTAATGCGGAAGTACCGAGCCAGAGTGCCCACAGCGGTGTGAGAGGCCTGCTACCAGAGGCGGACTCTATGGCCTGCAGCACCTGCAATTTGGCCTTCCCTAGCCGCAGTCCAGTGGTGCCTCCCATCAGTTGCCAATCCAGTCATGTAACCAGGTGTCCCCTGCAGGCCCTTGTCACACCCAAATACCTGTCAACCTGTTCACATACAGGGAGATGCCTCAAGAGTATCTCTGGCAGATGAGGATCTGTGGACCCCTGATTGTGCCTGGGTGAGGCAGCAGGAATCCAGCCACTCACTTTAAGTGCTTCGTGAATCGTCCGGTGCCCGGTGAGGTATCGGCTGTTCAACAGCTGCCCTGTTTGTACCAGGGTGGGGCAGCGAGGAGCACCAGCCACTCACCTTAGTGCCTGTGCATGAGATGTGACGAGGAGAGATTGATGAGTTGAGTCTCGGCTCAGTCAGTTTAAGTATTAGCACAAGTGTGGTGCTCTGTGTAATTCCCTTCAAGGGTTGATAGTGGTCCAGTGATGGGCAGTGAGTAGCACCACTGGGAATTTCATCTTCATCTTCATTGCCATCTTCATCGTGTTCAGCTTCGTCATCACCAACAGTCGGCTGCATTTTAATTTTTTTTTTAAAGTTGGTTTGTTGTAAATACATGCCTCTTTTGCAAATTTTATTTTATTGGTAAATTTTGATGATGTCACTGTGTTGATGTAATTGTGAGATGTTCGGTCATAGATGAATTTGGTGTGCGTGCAGCGACATATAGTCAGTGTAGTCAGTTAGGGAAGCATACAGGAGGAAAGGATCATTAGAGTCCGTCAGTCGTCTCTCTTCTTTTCCCCCTTTCTAGAATCCCACCACGTCATGTCATTCATCCAGCTGTGTCCCAGTAGTTGAGGGATTCAAGCTCAGTCATAGGGAGCCGGGCCTGGCCCCTTTAGCCCATTTTTTTTTTCTTGCGCAGGTGGTGGTACTGCCCTGGTGTTGCAGTGTCATTCACTTTTGGGTCAACACTCCAGGTCCCTAACCCTTGCACTCAGTGACTGGCCTCGCCTCCCTGATGTGAAGCCAGACCTGAGTGTTCCCATTAGTGGTAAGGAAAGCCATACCCTAAAGGTCTCGGGGTGCTCGCACCTTCGTTGTACTGTGAAGGGAGTCGATCGCAGTTGTTGTGGGTTGTTTCCCATCGGCTATGGCGCTGACAAGATTGTTCATTTGTCGTTATTGTTTGCTTCCCCCTTGTTTTAAGTGAGGTGTGTGTAAATAAAAGTGCTTGGAAGTGTTATTTTTTTGTTTTGTGTGTTTTGTCCAGGGAAGATTTGTTAAGAGGGGTAAGGGTAGTGGGATGTTAGGCTTAGCAACCATGACAGATACCATCGGTGGAAAAAAAGTAAAATGATTGAAGGGGGGGGGGGGGGGGGGGGGGGTCAATTATCAGTTTGATAACAAATGCTGGTTCAAACTTATGCTAGGCCTCAAAACGCTTTCATGGATTATGTAGTGATGAAGAGCAGAATCCTCATTGTGGTGTGTGGCCACATTTCAGTGACTAACAGATTGAGCCCACCGTGTGTGAAGCGACTGAGACCGTCACGCGATTAGATCACTGCCTGTCTCGACTTAAGAGAGAGTTTGGCCCATGGCAGTAGGTGAAACACCGATTTCAAAGACACTGATTTGACAAATTAGATCAAAACAGTCAATTCCTACAAAGCATAGGATAAAGAACCTGGAACAGTTTGAAATAATATTTGCTAATAATAAAAAGCCTTTACTTTTACGTAAAAGATGAAGATTGACGACGCGCATCTTTGAGGTGTTTACAAACCAACAATATTCCTGCAGACTGCGATGAAAAGAAAATGAAATAAACTAGGAAATCCAAGGTCATTAAAAAGAGAGAAACCAAGAGTATGTGAGAATCATGTTTTCCACAATTCCAAGACCTATGCAAACAAACAGTGAACTCACTACTAAGTCAGCACTAAACGATACAATGTCATGTATTTACAGCATAACAATGTAGGCCTACTCATGGACACACTGAACACTAACATCAACACATGACTTCGGCATGGTGACCGTCAAGTCATCAGACAGCCATGACTCGCGAACTGGCTCGCGGGGAAACAAATTTTGGCTGATTTGTGCTAACTGTCCATTGATCAGCACTAGATTTCTCCCGATTCCTTCACGGATCAAACTTCAAAATGTCGCGAATCAAAGAAGCTCAATTCCAGCTTTCTCTTGATTCTACATTCAGTTTAAGGATCTAAAGAGTTTAGCCTATTGAGTAAATTAAGTTTGATTTAAAGTGCTTTTTATGGGGCAGCTTGAACTGACCTTTATCAGAAAAATGTAATTTTCACAAAAGTGAATGAACCCGATTAAATTATAATAGTGCTTTATAACAGATGGATTTAGGACAAATCTGTGGGTATGCGACATGTTTTCTTCCTCAATCTATGCGAGTAAATAATTTATCAAAAAGGTCTAGGCCTAGAAGTGTTAGAAAACACGCGACTGGTGAGACAAACCGGTCGGCCACTACCGAACACGTGTGTAAGCGACTGTCGGACAATGGAAACAGCTTTAATCAATAATTTACTTCGATTTGTTGGTCGGAGCCTTGAAATAAATGTCTTACCAGTTGACTGCAGTGATGATAGGCGGAGTACGCTATAGGCGTAAGAGTTTAAAGAATTTTGACGTGAGCGAAAAAACAAACAAACAAAAAAACAAAAAAAAAAAAAAAAAAAAAAGATGCAAAGCATATAAACGTACTCCCAGTTTATCCTGAATACGCGTGAGATATTCCATAAAGAGGAAAAACCATCTTGTGCTGGTGTTACCGTTAGTAATGGCTATTCTGGTAAACACAGGCCATCATCTGTGACCTGTAATGAACATATTTAAAAGTTTTCAGAAAGATCGGCCAAGAACTTTCTGAGATTTTCCATAGAGAAGAAAACCATTATGGGCCGTTAGTAACGGCTATAACGGTAAACTGAAACATCGGGCATCATCCTTGACCCATAATGAACATACCTGCTAATTTTCACAAAGATTGGCTAAGTACTTTCTGAGATATTCCATAAAGAAGAAAAACCGTTACAGGCCGTTACAGCCGTTAGTAACGGTTTTTCATCTTTATGGAATATCTCGGAAAGTATGTGGCCGATCTTTCTGAAAATGTGTAGGTGTGTTTATTATGCGTCGTGGATGATGCCCGATGTTTTTATTGTACCGTTATAGCCGTTACTAACGGCTATAACGGGGTAAATTAAAACATCGAGCATCATCCGTGACCCATCATGAACGTACCTGCTCATTTTCAAAAAGATCGGCCAAGTACTTTCTGAGACATTCCATAAGAAAGAAAAACCATTATTGGCCGTTACAACCGTTAGTAACGGCTACAACGGTAAACTAAAACGTCGGGCATCATCCGTCGCCCATAATGGACAAACCTACAAATTTTCAGAAAGTTCGGCCGCGTACTTTCAGAGATATTCCATAGAGACGAAAAACCATTATGAGCCGTTATAGCCGTTAGTAACGGCTATAACGGTAAACGGAAACATCGGGCATCATCCGTAACCCATAGTGAACATACCTGCTAATTTTCACAAAGATCGGCCGAGTATTTTGTGAGATATTCCATAAAGAAGAAAAACCGTTACAGCCGATAGTAACGGCTATAACGTTAAACTAAAACATCGGGTATCATCCGTGACCCATAATGAACATACTACTAATTTTCACAAAGACTGGCTAAGAATTTTCTGAGATATTCCATAAAGAAGAAAAACCGTTACAGGCCGTTACAGACATTAGTAACGGCTATAACAGGTTAAATTAAAACATCGGGCATCATCCGTGACCATTAATGAACATACCTACAAATTTTCAGAAAGATCGGCCAAGTACTTTCTGAGATATTCCATAAAGAAGGAGAACCGTTACAGCCGCTAGTAATGGCTATAACGGGGTAAAACTAAAACCGAGCGCGATGTGTTTGTGTATATTACTTGAAGAGTTATCTCATTCGTATCATTGCTCGATAGCTCCATTCTCTACTTCGAGCCAACAAAACGGAACCTAAGTCTCATCATACTAATTCTCTGCAAAGTGCAGAAGAGCAAAGTGAGGTTTTCTCGTGTGAGCGTGCTTAATTTTCTTTTTTTTTTCTAACATGTCTTTTTCCTGTTTGTCTCGCCTAAAGAAGAAAAACAAGTCCAGTCGAGTATACACACACACACACACACACACACACACACACACACACACACACACACACATGTGCGCGCGCATGCGAACTTCTTTGTACAAAGCCGTTCCAGGTTTGTCCTGTTTTTTGTTGTTTGTTTTTTGTTTAAAAAATGTAAGTGAGAAGAGGACGAGGCTGGAATGTCGTGGGGAAAGGGGCATGGGAGGCTGGGGATGGGGTTAACATAATACAGTGTGTGTGTGCGAGCGCGCGCGCGCGTGTGTGTGTGTGTGTGTGTGTGTTTAAAAGACAAAGAGACCTTTGCCTTTTCCACAGCTCGCTTATTTGGGGAAGGGGGGGGGGGGGGGGGCACCTCTCTATCCTTCTGGGCAGTATTCAAATGTTGCACAATTCAAATGTTTTAAACTTCTTGTCTATGGAATTCGCAGCACGTTGAATCAGCCTGTGTGTGGGCGTATGCGCGCGCGCGCGTGCGAGTGTGTGTGTGTGGTGTGTGTTGTGTGTGTGTGTGTGTGTGTGTGTGTGTGTGTGTGTGACGTTGTCAGCACAGCATGAATTTTCGCCTGTTGTCAGTTTTCGCCTCCTCGCTCGAAAACGTGCTGTGCGGCATGCTTTGGGGTTATCCTGTCGCTGATGCCAGCCTGTGGCCTCCCACAGCAAAACAGCAGGCGTGGCCTGAGGCCCCTCCCACCCTTCCCTGTCCACTAGACTGCACGCCAACAGTTCCTATCACATGCCGTCGTCTCGTTGGCGTTCTGCCAGAGACTGTGCCGGTGATGGTACAATGTCAATCACTTGGCCTGGCATCCTCGGATCGGCCTTGCTTTTTTTTTTTTTCTTTTTCTTTTACTTCTCTCCATGGCCCGCCTTTGCGTTCCACTGGTGGGGCAGTGAGACTTGGTCGATTTGTGTGCTAAGCAGCATAATTATTCGGTCGCTGATGGCCATCTGATTGGCTTGCTGTCAGAAAAATTATCGAGAAGGGAGGGGGGGGGGGGGGGTGTTAGTATTCTGGGGAAGGGGGTGATCGAGAATGGGACAGTCACCCCCCACCACCTGCAGTGTGAGGTATTAGAACTGAGACGAGAGTGCACCATCTCTAAGATGGAGGTATTTTTTTAGCTTTTATGCTAATGAGCAAAGCCAAAGTGCACGGACATCGGATTGGTCGGGTCGTCTCTCCCGCCGCCAGAGTGAGTGGGGAAGGAAAGGGAGAAGAGGGTGAAGCCGCTTCTCTGAAGTTGAGGGGACAGGATGAGGGAATCTTCCCCCCCCCCCCCCCCCCCCCCCCCTTCTCGATCAGTGGCTACATGGTCAGATAAAGAAGGGAAGGAAGCGGGTGGAGAGTTGAGACTTGTGATTTAGCACGTGAAAGTTCTCTGCTCTTTTAACGTCAGACCGGCATGCTGATCATGGGGTCGACTTACATCAAACATCAGTCGGACAGACCTGGAGACGAGTGAAAGAGGAGGAGGAGGAGGCAGATGAGGAGGTGAAGGTATGTGGACTGAAAAATGACGTACACTGATAATCCTAAGCGGCGAGACAGAGAGAGAGAGAGAGAGAGAGGGGGGGGGGGGGGAGGGGTGTGGATTGTAGAGGATGGTGTCTCTGGCAATTGTTACGTCACACATGGTCAAGTTTACCTGCAGCCCTCCTTATAGCTGGCCAGCAGACCGTAAAGACACGATCGACCTCATACTGCGGCGACAAACTTGTCCCTAAAAGCTCATGCTGGAGGACGTAAAACTCAGCTATTCAGCGTAAAGATAGCAGGCAGCCATCACTTGCAAACTGGCTTGCTGGGTAGCAGATTTGGCTTCTTTGTATTAACTGCTCGTTGTTTAGCACTAAATCCAACCCCCCCCCCCCCCCCCCGCCCATCACCACCACCTTCCCAGATTCCTACACGGATCAAACTTCAGAATGTCACGAATCAAAGAGCTCAATGTCAACTTTCTTATTCTACATTCAGTGTAAGGATCTAAACAGTTATTACCTAAATCAGGTTTTAAAATGATTTTTATGGGGAGCTTTAAACAGTTTTTTTTTTATGTCAGAAAAATGTAATTTTCACAAAACTGAATAGGCCTCATTAGATTATAATACATTTTAATTGCTCGATTCAAGACAGATTTGTTGATGTGCGACATGCCTGGTTCCCTGTTCTAGGCGAGTAAATAATTAATCAAATAAATCACGCCTTGAATGATGAGACAAACCGGCCGAGTAGGCCTTCGCCGAACACGCGTCTGTCAGACAATGGAAATAGCTTTAAAGTCATCAATTATTTTCGATTTGTCTGTCGAAACATTGATATAATTGTGTAATGAATCAACAGTAGTGTTGATAATGTGATAGTCTAAATAAATTGACGTGAGCAAAACAAACAAACAAAAAGCTACGGTATGACACAACCACTAAGACTGATCCACGACTGAGTTTATATCAAACTTGGGACTCTGGTATGTACTTCTATACTTTAAGAAATCAGTGTTCAATAAAGTTTATCTATACGATCGCTACACATATGTGCATAGATAAGGTGACAGAAAAAACAAAGGAGCTTCCGTTACTGCGGCGGCAAATCACAAAATTTGAATGGCCGTTGCGTCATTATTTCAGGTAAGTAGGTCACCAGGTCTCTGGTCACCGTGTCGTGGTGGGGGCAGGTAGCCTCAGTCTGCTGTGACAAGTGAAGTGTGCTCGGTTACACATGTAACACTACAAAAGCTGTGGAATTGTTATCAAGCGAAAATAAAGGGCATGTTATATAAGAAATTCAGATAAACTGCATCGAACTAATCTTTAGCTCAGAAAAGCAAAACGCCAAAAAGAAACCTTTTCACAGAATATGCGGAATACAATTTATTTGAAACGTTTTCAGATCGGAGGTCTTTTGCTGTGGATCAATCATTTCACTCGTGATTGCCAAGTATTCCAATTTTAAAAGCAAACGTATGAAACACGCACACATACACACGTATGCACACATACGCGAAAGCAAATGTGGATGCGCGCTCGCGCGCGCGCGCGACACACACACACACACACACACGTATGGGCACAGGTTGGCATACGCGCGCGTGCCCGCGCACGCAGGCTCGCACGCACGCACGCGTGCACACAAGTGTTTCATCTGAAAATCCAAAAGTACAGCAGTCATATTTTAGATCCAGTAAAATTAACATGACCTTTGGGTGATGTACATGACAAAGGGCGCGTTTACATTGAGCTCGGGGCCAGCGCAGCGCAGTGTAGCACGGCACGACCCGCGTACCGCTTTTCTATTTACACGGCAATAGGCCTATACAAAAGCTGGAACCAGGCTACTGCACGTCTGGCCCCATCATGTTATGTTTGAAATGCAAGATGGTCGCTTCCAGAATAAACACGTGGTGGCTGTCCGACTGAAAGCATAGCTGTTGGAAAGGCCAAGGTGAAGGTTACAACCGCTTTGGTCACTGTGAGCATGCATGCATGCATGCGTGCGCGCGCTTCCTTATGTGTGTGTATATGTGTACGTGTGTGTGCGCGCACGTGTGCGTGCGCATGTGTGTGTGCGCGCTTGTGTGTGTGTGTGTGTGTGTGTGTGTGTGTGTGTGAGAGAGAGAGAGAGAGAGAGAGAGAGAGAGAGAGAGAATGCAAACGCACAGCCACTCCCTCTCCCCTTACTTTTCACGCCGAGGCATGCGCGCGCGCGCGCGCGCACACACACACACACACACACACACCACACACAGGTGTGTGTGTGTGTGTGCACACACAACTGAAATTAAAGGGTGTCTCCATTATGAGTCCGATCCAGCGGACGAAAGGCCCAGGAGCAGGTAATACAAATATATCTGCCTTCGAGAAGGATTACGATGGTTCCCACATGCAGCTAGTGAAGAGTCTTCATATTTAAAATATATTTTCTTAATTTTATGCTCCCAATTTCTTCATCTTCAACCCCCCCCCCCTCCCTCCACCCCCTTAAGTTCAAATCTTTGCCAAGTCATTACTGTGATGACGTGTGTGTGTGTGTGTTGGCCTGCGCTTGTTTTTCCCCCCACTATTAGATTGTTCGTCTTTGAACTTGTCTGACTTTATTCAAGTTTGAAAGGCTGTGCCAGTCTTGAATAAATGTTACTCAGTGTTAGGTTTTCCTATGGGAGCAAGAGTTACCCTACCTGTTTATTGTTGACTGTTCCCTGCCTCATTTTATTTTCAACTCAGTCAGTGGAAGAAAAAACAAAACAAAACAAAAAAAAAACTCGACAGTGCGGTGGTCATTCCCCTTATCGGACTTAATATTTTAAAAAACTATCATTTATAGCCGTCAGTAACGGCTATTCTGGTAAAATAAAACATCGGGCATCATCCGTGACGCATAATGAACAGACCGACAAATTTTCAGAAAGATCGGCCCAGAAGTTTTGTCTGGAGCGAGTAGAACACATTTTGATCACGGACGGACGGACAGACAGCATTCCTTCGTTCCCATTGTAAAGTAGTCCCTGTTCTATAAGAACTGGGAGCACAAAAAGATAATTCTAATTGCAGAGGAAAGACGTATGTTTTTTCTCCACTTATTTTTTAACTCTCTTTTCAGGAACAGGTCTATTTCCCCCCTAGCAGTCAGATTAACAGTTCAATCATGGTGAGAAAGTATCAAAACATGAGTTTGAAGCGATGCGCCTGTAATGCAACACTGTTACGAACAGTTTGATGTCACTTATTATTATCATCATTCATCGATTATGTTCTGCATGTCTTGGGTTTCACGAGGCGTTTGTTTACCAAATGACGTAAGTGCACATCGCGTTATGACCTTGACCCATAAACTGAAAAAGGATAAATACATATGCTACGTTAAGTCAGGTGTTATCTTCCCCTGATTCTTTTCCCCAGGACGGGAGGATTACTATAGGCTAAAATGAAATAAAAGAAACAAATGAAATTAATTTAGCCCTCCTACCCCCACCCCCACCCCCCCCCCCAAAAAAAAAAAAAGTGAAAAAATTCAGATAAATATTTGAATATACAAGAAAAAAAAGTAACATACAGTAAACAAATAAATATATAAATCTAAAAATTTGGGGAGAGGAGAGTGTGACGAGATGAGCAAGTGTTAGGTAGGTTCTCTAGGGGAAGGACTAGGGATAATTTCTTAATGACAATTACCTTAACATTTTGCCTACACCCTCTCTCTTACTAGTGGTGGAAGGAGCAACTTTCCGGTACTAGTCATCGAAGAAATTTTTATTTTATACCGGGACTGGGTAAAATACTTAACAGTGGCTCTGAGATAGTTTTCCTTAGGCCTGTACTCTTATAAGTACTTGTAGCTCAGAGAGACAGAATTGAAGGGAGAAGTTCAAACATTCAACATTTGATTGAACAACAGAGAACTGACACAAGTTAAGTGCACTTTCACACATCAACTTTTATTGTTTACACATAGGTAAGTATTGGCGGGTCAGTTCTATAGGCTAGGGTTTAATTCTCATTGGACTACCACAATGAGGGGCCCTCCCTCACTCCTACTTTACTCGCTTGTACTCAGTGCAGTAAGCTTAAGCTGGCATACAGCGGGTCTCCCTGTTTTTCTTCATCAAGTGAGGGCAAGGGTCTGATGGTTTTAGTCCAGGTAGTAAGCTAACTTAGCTTTGCTTTGGAGAGGGTAGTTGATCTCTCCTGTGGTTGGTGACTGCCCCACTGGTGTAGATTGGTTGTCTGGTGTTGCCCTGGTGTTGGGCGAAGTCCCAGCTTCTGGTCCAGCCGCAATGTGTAGCGTGGCCAGGATAGCGTGACCAGGATCCCAGTTCTGCGATAAAAAGAACTTGGTCTGTAGGTGAGAATCTGATGGCTGGTTTGTCGAGTGCACACGTTTACCCTGGTTTACTTTCAGCACAAGTGTGAGACTCAGCCAGCAAAGTATTCTCTATGGTAGAGTTTCTGCTATAACTATTAATCTCCACTTTTGTTTAAAGACTAAGTTAAGCTCACAAAAGAGTAGGAGACAGTAATACTATGTTACATAGTTTCAGTCAGAAAACTCTTCTATGTTTCTTATGAATTAAATCACACAGACTTGGACTACACTTAGTCCAAGTACACATGTGGTGTAGACTTAAAGTCATACACTACAAATCATTCCAACAATCACCAGTATTTATAAATCAGAGTAGCAGTTTTTCACCTAGCACAGGCATACTGTTTTCCTGATAAAAATTAATCAATGAATTATTTTCTTAATAGACAGAATTGCCTACTGGCAAAAGTCAGGGTGAACACAAAGAACAATGGTCAGATAGTTAACAAAGAATCATAACCACTGGGAGAGAGCTTTTGCCATATGATGGCAAGCAAACTCCTACACAGAATAATCATTCATCAGTTTTATTACATGTTGCTAAGCATTTGTACAAATTTACAATGTTAACGCACACAGCATACATAAAATCAATACATAGATTCGAAAAGGTAAAACAGAGTTCCAACTCACTTTTCCTGGGAATGAACAGTGAATGACTGGAGATCGAGGTTACCGAGATTTTCTCACGCCTTCTCTAATTGTCTCTTTGTCTTCCTCTGGTCTGGTCTACAGGTAGTCTTGAGGGGTCAGTGAAGGTGCACCCTGTGCGGCTAGTATATATGTATTCTAACTGCGGAATTCGATTTTGACAACCTGTCACTCACACCTCAGGGGTGAGAGGGGGAGGGATCTAGTCTTATCACTACTCGCCTTGGGAACCGTTTGATCCTATTCGGCATAGCTCACCGACATCCGCGGCCAGTTTAATTTATGCATCCTTTAGATACATACTATAGTGGAACAATCCGCCAGTGACATAAGTCACCAGTTCAGCCAGTCACGGACTGTAGAAAAGAGGGGGGGGGGGGGGGGGGGGGGGGGGGAGTGGTGGTGGGCGGTGTGCCGAGCGGCAACAGGCCTTTGTTTCACAGGATAGAGGGGGGAGGGCGTGTGAAGCTAGCGCCAGGAAGGGGAGAAGGGGGGGGGGGGGGGGGGGTGTCACCAAGAACGACAGGCATCACGCATTTCCCGTGACCCGTTTTCTTCGTCATAGATCGTGTCAGCCCTGTGATTTGCACTGAGCGGGAGAAAGGGGGAGAGGGGGGTTGGGGGGGGGGGGGGTATAGATTTGAAATCTATTTTTTTTTGTTTGGGATTTTAGGTGGGAACGATCAGATGGTTTTGTCAAGCGTTTCATCACATAGGCCCCCCGAAAAAAGATTCTGTCTCGGAGAAGCTCCTGCTTGACAATCCATTCCGATAGTGGTCCATTAGGCTTTTGGCACTAGCTCTGGAGTCACCAAGATACCGATGGAGCCTTGGAATACATTACTGGGCTCCGGTTGGCCTGTGTCTGGAGTGTCCGACTGGCCTGGGGACGAATCGTCCCCTTGGCTGGATGACCAGTGTTGGCACAGGGGGCAGGAATCGACATATTTCTTTATGTCCTCTGCCATCCCTGGCCAGTAGTACTGGTTCATCACCCATTGCACTGTCTGTCCTACATTGATATGTCCTGGCGAACAGAGTGTATGTCCCACTTCCATTACTCGGGTCTGGTGTGGCACCGGGACCACAAGTTGTGAATGATCTTTATTTAGCCTACGATACAAAAGACCGTTCCGCCTAAAGAATTCACCTTTGCGAGTGGGGTGACGGGTGTGGCGCTGCCTCTGGAAGCATGCAGCTAATGTTGGGTCAGCTCGCTGAGCTGCTTTCATCTCCTTTTTAGGAGGTTTGAATTGCTTTGGGGTCTTCACCTGCAGTGTGGATACAATGACAGGTTCAGATGGGTTCCCAAGCGTGACATAATGGCCTCCAAGTAGGAGATCATGGATCGGATTGTCCATGATGGTGCCTTGATCTGTCCCTTGACGTACCTGCTGTCAACCATAATTGTGGCGACAGGTAAGGTAGCAGGTGGCAGAGTCAGGTCAGTCCCTTGTAAAGGCACGTCTCCTCGGTGATAGCAGTGGGCTCCACTAGGGAAGCTCTTACAACTGCCTCGTATGACAATCCTGTGTCATACAAACAGGTGGCAGGTTTGTTATTTACTAACACCTGCTCACTGATGGGTGGTGCAGTGATGTTATGTACCATAGATGGTGCGTCACCGCTTTTGGGTGTAGACACTACCTGGTACGCAGCAATTGTTTGGAGTCTTGGTCCAAAGAATTTTCTGCATTCTGCAGTGTTGTGAGAGGTCATTTTACAGTGCGTGCAGTAACGCTTCTGTGCACTGTTTTGACTCACAGGGACTGAGTTACCACTGTGTGGTTTACCAGTTTGTGGTTTCTCACTTTGTGGTGGTTTCCCACTTGGTGGTGGGTTTTGGTTTTGAGATTGCTGTGACTGTGGGGGGTTTGAATCCTGGTTTGGCTTGTCACGCATCTTTTTGTGTGCGTTTGCTTCATCATGGGCGGCGGTTTATCTGTCAGCTAGCTTGATCAGGTCAGCTAGTGAGGCAGCACCTTGTTCCGCCGTGAAAGTTTGCAGGTCAGTGGACATAGTGTCACGCAGCTGCTCACAGAGGATGAGCTCAGTCAGACCATCAAAATCTGTGCTTGGTTGGACAAGGTCAACCATTTCCAGAGATAAGTCGTTAACCTATCTGCTAACTGGCCATAGGTTTCTCCCCTGCTACGTCGCGAGTTTCGAAATTTCTTTCGGTAGGCTTCAGCTGTCAGTTCATAACGGGTGAGTAGGGCTTGTTTAAGAGCATCATAGTCAGTTACTTTGTTTGGAGGTAACTTGGCATAAACATCATAAGCATCACCTCTGAGACCTTGGGCAAGTTTGATGTTACGTTTTTCCGGGTCTAGGCCAAATTCATTTGCCAGTCTTTCGAACCAGTCTAAGTATGCATCAATACTTTCTGTATTCTCATTAAATGGGTCCAAAGAAAATGACATGGCCGGAATTTGGATGGGTGGCTGAGAATTTTGGCTGGCTGTATCTGAAGAGCTATCATTCTCGGCGGATTTCTCAATCTTTCTGAGCGCAAGTTCATGTTCTCGAGCTTTATCGCGCTCGGCCCGTTCAAACTCTCTTAATTTCTCACGCTCTTCAGCTTCGCGGGCTTCTTTCCGCTCTTCAGCTTCGTGGGCTTCTTTCCGCTCTTCAGCGTCGCGGGCGTCTTTCCGCTCTTCAGCTTCACGGGTTTTGTCGCGCTCAGCAGCTTCATGCTGTCTAATCTTTTCACGCTCTTCTGCAGCCTTTTCAGATTCCTTTTCAAACTGTGTAGTCACAAATGAGACTAGATCTTGACCAGAGAGGCCCATGGATTCTCCCCACTCCTTGATCTCCCGTCTAAGCTTCACTGATTCGTCCATGATAATGAACTGTTATACAATCCTCAACAATCAAAGATCAGTTCTTAGCAATCAAAGATCCACTGAAGTACAACAAAAGCAAAGAATCACACAATGTAATACCAAAATGAATTGATTATAACATCAACAATACACACTCTTATTATTTGCTATGTAAGATAAGCATTCACACAACAAACATAAAAGTATTTCCTCCTGGACTCAACTCGATCAGCCTATTTGCTCTTAATTCTGCTCTTTGTCCAAAATTTTGAACTAGCCAAAGGAAATAAAATTTTGAGTGAATTGTTTTTAACAATCCGAATTGTATTTTACAATCCCGGACGAGCCCCCACTTCGCAGTGACGAGATGAGTGTTAGGTAGGTCCTCTAGGGGAAGGACTAGGGATAATTTCTAAATGACAATTACCTTAACATTTCACCTACACCCTCTCTCTTACTAGTGGTGGAAGGAGCAACTTTCCGGTACTAGTCATTGAAGAAATTTTTATTTTATACTGGGACTGGGTAAAATACTTAACAGTGGCTCTGAGATAGTTTTCCTTAGGCCTGTACTCTTATAAGTACTTGTAGCTCCAAGAGACAGAATTGAAGGGAGAAGTTCAAACATTCAACATTTGATTGAACAACAGAGAACTGACACAAGTTAAGTGCACTTTCACACATCAACTTTTATTGTTTACACATAGGTAAGTATTGGCGGGTCAGTTCTATAGGCTAGGGTTTAATTCTCATTGGACTACCACAATGAGGGGCCCTCCCTCACTCCTACTTTACTGCTTGCACTCAGTGCAGTAAGCTTAAGCTGGCATACAGGGGGTCTCCCTGTTTTTCTTCATCAAGTGAGGGCAAGGGTCTGATGGTTATGAGTCCAGGTGGTAAGCTAACTTAGCTTTGCTTTGGAGAGGGTAGTTGATCTCTCCTGTGGTTGGTGACTGCCCCACTGGTGTAGACTGGTTGTCTGGTGTTGCCCTGGTGTTGGGCAAAGTCCCAGCTTCTGGTCCAGCCGCAATGTGTAGCGTGGCCAGGATAGCGTGACCAGGATCCCAGTTCTGCGATAAAAAGAACTTGGTCTGTAGGTGAGAATCTGATGGCTGGTTTGTCGAGTGCACACATTTACCCTGGTTTACAGGTCTCACAGGTGTGAGACTCAGCCAGCAAAGTATTCTCTATGGTAGAGTTTCTGCTATAACTATTAATCTCCACTTTTGTTTAAAGACCAAGTCAAGCTCACAAAAGGGTAGGAGACAGTAATACTATGTTACATAGTTTCAGTCAGACAACTCTTCTATGTTTCTTATGAATAGTCCAAGTACACATGTGGTGTAGACTTTAAGTCATACACTACAAATCATTCCAACAATCACCAGTATTTATAAATCAGAGTAGCAGTTTTTCACCTAGCACAGGCATACTGTTTTCCTGATAAAAATTAATCAATGAATTATTTTCTTAATAGACAGAATTGCCTACTGGCAAAAGTCAGGGTGAACACAAAGAACAATGGTCAGATAGTTAAAGAATCATAACCACTGGGAGAGAGCTTTTGCCATATGATGGCAAGCAAACTCCTACACAGAATAATCATTCAGTTTGATACATGTTGCTAAGCATTTGTACAAATTTACAATGTTAACGCACACAGCATACATAAAATCAATACATAGATTCGAAAAGGTAAAACAGAGTTCCAACTCACTTTTCCTGGGAATGAACAGTGAATGACTGGAGATCAACGAGGTTACCGAGATTTTCTCACGCCTTCTCTAATTGTCTCTTTGTCTTCTTCTGGTCTGGTCTACAGGTAGTCTTGAGGGGTCAGTGAAGCTACACCCTGTGCGGCTAGTATATATGTATTCTAACTGCGGAATTCGATTTTGACAACCTGTCACTCACACCTCAGGGGTGAGAGGGGGAGGGATCTAGTCTTATCACTAGTCGCATCGGGAACCGTTTGATCCTAATCGGCATAGCTCACCGACATCCGCGGCCAGTTTAATTTATGCGTCCATTTAGATACATACTATAGTGGAACAATCCGCCAGTGACATAAGTCACCAGTTCAGCCAGTGCACGGACTGTAGAAAAAGGGGGGGGGGGGGGTTGTGGTGGTGGCGGTGTGCCGAGCAGCAACAGGCCTTTGTTTCACGGGATAGAGGGGGGAGGGAGTGAGAAGCTAGCGCCGGGAAGGGGAGGGGGGGGGGGGTGTCACCAAGAACGACAGGCGTCACGCATTTCCCGTGACGCAATCTTTTTCTTCGTCATATATCGTGTCAGCTGTGCGATTTGCACTAAGCGGGAGAAAGGGGAAGAGGGGGGGTTGAGAGGGGAGGGGGTGGGTGGGTATAGATTTGAAATCTATTTTTTTTGTTTGGGATTTTAGTGGGAACGATCAGATGGTTTTGTCAAGCGTTTCGTCACAGGGAGGAAGAAAGCAGGTTGAAGTGGCTAATGAGGGAAAAGAGATGAGATGGGTGTGGGGGGGGGGGGGTGCTAACTATAGGTTGTGCGTATTGGCCTGGCAGAGGGTGAGGAGATAAGCGTGTAACTGTTAAGGGAAAAAAGGGGAAAAAATACAATAGGCAATTAATTATCCAACATGTTTGTCAGACCTAAAGTATCCAAAGGGTTCTACAGAAACATAAGTTCCAAACTTCGCTTTTGAAACAAAGTTTGTTTGGCAACTTTGCCCCTTCGTCATCTGTGTGTGTGAAGACATCATTAGCATGTGGAATGACTGAACATACTAATTAACATTTGTACTACCGTGAAAACTGTGACCGCGGAGCGAGGTCCAGGGAGCAAAACTCCACGCCCTACTGCTAGATAGCCTCCGCACACCAACAATTACTACGCCAAGGCCTTGCTTAAGGAGTTGAGTATTTATAGAGAGGCAGAATCAGATCTGAGAATTTTCATTGTGTCTGAAAGTTCATTTACCTATTCTTTCTTAAGCCAAACAAGGTATTTGCCAGGCGGTTCCAAGCAGACAGAATGAAATGAAATTAATGGGACTGTTTAGGGGGAAACCAGCTGGTACAAAGATATGGTCATGAGTGAGCGCGAAGGCCTGACATGCGACGTCATGTAAGGGGTAGTTCATATATTTCTAGATTGTGAATGATTTCATAGGAGGAAATTCCTAAAAACAAGAGAAATGAATTGGTTGGGGGGGGGGGGGGGGAGGGGGGGAGGGGGAGGGGAGGGGGGGGAGGGGAGAGTTTGGGAGGGGGTGTGGTGGTGTTAATTTGATCTGTTATCACTTTAATATCAATTTTTGGCTCAAATTTATGCTACACCTCAAAACGCTTACATGGATTTATACTGATTTGGTGCAAAATCCTAATTTGTACTGTGGTCTATACCCCCCCCCCCCCCCCCATCTCCTCCCAGGTCTCTCCTTACTGCCACCACCACCACCCCCTCTTCTATACCCCTCCCATATTGTCAATCCACCATCCACTCGTCCACACCAGCAGTACGAGGGCATGGCTTGATTGTCCTCCCCACCTTCTCCATCCCAACCCCCATGTTTATTGATAGCACTGTCTTGACAGCAATCCGCAGAGACTCATGTAGTGACTGTTCGGCCAGTAGCAACCGGAACAGTCTTTGAATGACGTGTGATTGAGAGCCATGGCCAACAAGACATCAATGTCATCATTCATGTAAGGCCGCTGAATCGGACGCCGACAGAGATTTCAGACTCTAAGAGTACGCTCACACTAAGCACGGATGGTCGGACATGCACGTTTTACGTTCGCCTGTGGCCGTGTCGTGTAAGCATTCATACTGCATTGATCGCGCAAGTCTTGAGCATCTTTAATATATGTACGTGGCCTGTCACCCGGGCAGCTAACCATTTATCAGTATCAAAGACGAAAAAAAACAGTAACTTAAATGTGAATTTTTGTTTTGGAGTGTTTCTCATTGACGTTGAGAGATGATCCAGACACTATCAAATGCAACCGATTGTGGCTGTGTCAAATCTGCTGTCAGGATTGTCTCTTCATATTACTAGATAAATGCATAGCCTTTGTAAATCGACCTTCAACGGACATACTGTGATATGCATCGTGAAATTTATCACATGAAGGTGGAAAGAAATATTAATTGTAAATATCTTTAGCCCTTGCACAATGAATAACCAATCGAACAACGACATAAAAAATACATGGTTTCAAACTATTCTGCATGTAATAAAGTAACCCCCCCCCCACAAAAAAAAAAAAAAAAAAAAAAAAAACCCGGACGCACACACGGACACACTCGCAAACGCACACACATCTATTACACACAAACACGCTCGTGAACACACAAACATATGCGCGCACACGCGGCTGCGCACACGTGCCAACACACAGACTTACAATACTAACAACAAAAACCAAAGAAACAAAATGGGGAAAAAATGTTTTAAAATGTACGTTCCCATATTCTGACAATACATGACCAAAACTGCCTCGATTATGCACGTTCTCTTATTTCTTTTGGTCGCTTTTTTTTATCACTGCTCACACACACACACACACGCACAGGCGCGCTCACATGCACGCGCACGTACCCATCCACGCATCCACGTACGAGCACCCATATGCATGTTCACAAACCCATAGTCACACACGAGCACAAATATACTCTGACATGCAAGAAAAATACTTCAGTATGAAATCACAGGAAAAGTCATGTCCCTTGAAATGGACGACAGAAAACGTACTGCTTGCCCTAAACTAAACGTTGCGTGTAATAACGGCCATGCCCGCATCGCGCACAGTATGAGCGCTTTCTAGTCGCAGTGCAAATACAGAGCAATCAGCTGGCTGTGCACGTCTTCTCTAGTCGGTACCGACGGACAACGTCCGCGGACGTCCATGGCAAGTGTGAGCGTACCTTTAATCAAACATAACACCTGCAAGTTGGTACTGTGACTTCGCTTCTTATAACTTGACATGTTCATACTTGTCCTTATGCAAGGTCCTATCCCAACTCTCCTGTCTCTCCCCTCATCGCCCCCCCCCCCCCCCCTCCCCCACCCGCCAGTCAATTTTAACAGGGGTCCTCCGATCCACTACAACGGCACTGACAATTATCACAATTAAATCTATTGGTCATTGAACAATTCCCCACTCTTTCCACGTGTCCTACAGCTATTTACGCAAGAGCTCGCAGATGCGCGCGCGCGCGCGTGTATGTGCGCGTATGTCCGTGGGAGTGCGCGCAGACGTGCGCGCACGCATGTGCCTACAATATGTTTATTTGTGCACTCCCGCGTGTGTATTTGTGCCTGTGGGCGCGCGTGCATATGTGCACATGTACACTCGCGCGAGTGCATGTGTGTGCGTGCGTATGTGCATGTGTGCGCGCATGCATGAGAGAGAGAGAGAGAGAGAGAGAGAGAGAGAGAGAGAGAGAGAGCATGCACGCGCGTGGGTGTATGTGTTTGTAAATGCCTATAATGGGTACTTGCAGAAGATGGTGATTAAAGGTGATTTTGGAAATACATGCCTGTAAAGTTTTTAATTCGTGAAGAAGCACTTGCAGCAAAAGCTTGAATATTTCTTGAATTTATCTCTGTGAGAAAAGATTTTCTGCTTGGTTTAATCATATTTGTGCACACACACACACGCGCGCGCGCATTTTTTTGTTAAGGGTAGGGACAGGGACGAGGAAGCATCTGTCTTTAAACGACAAATGTAAACATGAACTATTGTCAACGTCTCTACAGATCTTCATGGAAGAAATCAAATCTAGTCTTTTCATTCTTATTGAAGACCTCTATATTTTGGATCAGTCACTCGAGGGAAAAACATTAAAATTAACATTGAAATGTTGATTTATGAAATAAGCAATAGGAAAAAAAGAGCCCTTTTGCTGAATAGAATGGTTGTACCGGAACCATTTACAGTATTATGGCCGTCTTTTACTAAAACGGTGGATTTTAATCAACAGATTTCAGTTTGAGAGTCATCTCGAGTTAAAATCACATCACAATTGGAATGATTCAGATAAGCGGTATAAAATGAAAACCTGCTGTTTCACAGCATAGCGCGATAATGCTAACGGCGATCGAATCTTCATTTATATACTGTTCAAAAAAGTTAAGGACCAACATTTCACCGACTTATAAAAACGAAAATTGGGAAGTGATCAATCTCCAAGTGTAACATGAATTTATTGAATATGTGAAAAGTGTGTAAAGACAATGACAAGTCCGAGGAATCAACAAACTGGAATCGAGCGCAGTACAAACACCCCCAAATTTGAAAGTCACAGGAGGAGTGTTTGTTCAATGTCATGGTTAATAACGTGTGTGTCCCCCGTTATTGGCAAGGCATTCAAGACGGCGTTGTCGCATGGAGTTCACCAGTGTGCGCAGAAAGGCCTGGGGGACAGCAGCCCACTCCTGCTTGAGTGACTCAAACAGCTGACCCTGGTTAGCAGGAGGAGGACGATGCTGCTGCAGTCTCCGGCCCAGCTCATCCCAAAGATGTTTGATGGGGTTCAGGTCTGGGCTGTTTGCGGGCCACTGCATTCTGTTGACACCAGCAGCTTGGAGAAACGTGTTTACTGCTCTGGTGCGATGGGGCCGTGCATTGTCGTCTTGAAAGACTGCCTGAGGTCCAAGCTGTTGAAGGGCTGGCAGCACCAGGGGTTGCAAAATCTGTTTGGTAGCGAACACCATTCAAGTTCCCTGCCACATTGTAGAGAACCGTTCTGTAGCGTGTGCTTATGCCGCCCGAAATCATAACGGATCCCCCACCATAGCGGTTCCTTTCCAGGACACCTGCAAAACGCTCCCCACGGCGTCTCCAGACCCTGTTCCATCTCTCGGTGGAATCCAGGCATGAACCGCGACTCGTCTGTAAACATCACGTTAGCCCACTGTTCGTGTCCATCTCACGTGCTGCGTGCACCATACTCGGCGTGCTGCTCTGTGGGCATCAGTCAAACGAGGTCTTATGGCTGGTCGTCGAGCACGGAGGTTAGCGGCATGTAGGCGGTTTCGTATGGTCTGATCACTGACAAGTGTTGGTGGCATCTCTAAGGCGACGTCTGATGTTTGCACTTGCTGTTCTTTCTTTTGTGGCCTGCCTTTCAATGTATCGGTCCTCTCGTGGTGTTATTCTGGGTCGACCAGAGCGTGGTCATTCTTGCACTCTTCCTGTGTCTTGAAAACGTTGTCCGAGTGTAATAACAATAGAGTGTGATTCCCAAGTCTCCGTGCCACTTCCGGACTGCAACTCCTTGGAGCCATCCTATTGCTCTTCCTCGATCCAGCTCGTTCAGTCTTCGTGGAGGCATGCTGTTGCATTGCATTTTTCGCCAGTACGGTGGCTTTTAAAGACATTTGGTTGAGCATACTTTATGACCTACAGCCTGATTTAGCTCGTGCTTCACATGATTTTGATTCAGCACATGCTCCTCGGATCCCAAGCACATAAGAAATTCACCCCAATTTGTTCCAAAAATGACAAGTCGCGACACGTGCTTTTCAAGGCGCGTGAGAAATGTGCCACAAAATTGCAGTTGCCACATTCACTATCAATTTGTGCGTGTGGTTCAATTTGTTCCGACCACAAAGGCGGTACCAATTGAATTTTTGTTTATTTTAAAAAGTTTTTGTGCATTCTCAATGTTGGTCCTTAACTTTTGAACAGTATATGTTTCACTCCATCTTAAATCAAGTCACGGTGAGAAAAAAAATCAATACAGCAAGTTTGATTTTTCTGATTTAGCCAATGTAAGATACAAATACTGAAGGTGGAAGGAAAGAAAAAATTCCGCCCCGCTGAAGCAGCATTTGTGGAGTGCTGCCGACACCACCAAGATGGTTGTTCCACCTATGTACGGACAGAATCACATATGAAATGGCCCAAAGGGCCATCCATTTTGCTGAAGAGGTCACGATTCAAAGGAGCTTATTTTTCGACAGATATGCCATAAATATCAGTATTTTCCAGACATGACAAAAATGAAAGCCATGCATTTTGCAAAGGAGATTCCAGTTCACAGATTTTTTTACGACATGTATGCCATAACTTTCAGTATTTTCCATATATGATAAAATGCAAACGAATGCAGAGAGAGAGAGAGAGAGAGAGAGAGAGAGAGAGAGAGAGAGAAAAATAATCACCCGTTTACGTTTAGCGTGTACACGTTCCATTTATTTGTTGTACGGTTGCAATTGACACAAAGCAATGTTACGAATACAAGTGCATGTATTGTTCTTGTTTTTCCCCCTTCTTTAGCTTGCTTTAGTTTACGGTAATAGTATTGTGTTCACGGCACATTATCGGAACATGACTTTAAGAAACAAAATGAAACTTGCATGGGCGAAAAGAATCACTCGCAGTTTTGTTATCCAGTGCGACAAAGACTGGCAGACCATGGAGATCAATTTGTTACTAAGCACCCCATACCACAATTTGAATGCAGAAAAATGTATCTTAAAAAAAAAAAGAAAAAAAAAGTCACATTTAAAAGTCCTTCACCCCTTTCTCCTTCAACACAAAGATCGAAACGGTTCACATAGACAAATATTCAGTTTAAATCCAATTGCTTATTTTTATGCTTGAGACAATAGAACCAACTACTAACAAGAGAAGTTTAGGCCAACTAAATTTCCGCATCTTTATCACCGTTGCACTAAACATTTAATATTAAAATACAGCAAATGATTTTTCTCCAAGATGCCACAGTCTTCAAAATGGAAGAGAAACTCCAAGACAGTTGACTCAGATTCTGTAAAAGTAGCACGGAAAAAGAAAAGTTACAGCTTGATTAATACACATATCATTACTACACGTATCATCATACAGGATGGACATATCCCTTCAGATCCTTTTGACAGGTTGAAGACTGCGAATGTATAACTGCCCACAAACTTCTGTTCGAAGAACCGTGCCTTAAACTTTTAAAAAGACTTGCATAAAAGCACTGCCACAGTCAAAAGACAGTCCTTAAAAGTTATGATTTAACCCCCCAAAGCGTCTATTCTGTCCATCAGGTCGTCGTTCCTGCTCCCTGCAATGTATAGGTAGGTCAACGACTGCTCTGCTTCACCGCTGTACGTTTCACGTGCACACTGCTTCAGAAAGGCACGTGCTCCTGGTTGAGCGCTGGGCGAAACTCCCAACGCCTCTTTCTGGCGAACCATGCATCCAGAGGTTGTCAGCAGAAATCAAAGCTTACCGCTTCACAGAGCACTGGCCACTCTTCATCATCTTCTGAGGCATTCTATCCCGCTACTCTTCATCATCTTCTGAGGCATTCTATCCCGCTACTCTTCATCATCTTCTGAGGCATTCTATCCCGCTACTCTCCTCCATTATCTTCTGAGGCATTCTATCCCGCTACTCTCCTCCATTATCTTCTGAGGCATTCTATCCCGCTACTCTCCCTCCATTTATCTTCTGAGGCATTCTATCCCGCTACTCTTCATTATCTTCTGAGGCATTCTATCCGCTACTCTTCATTATCTTCTGAGGCATTCTATCCCGCTACTCTTCATTATCTTCTGAGGCATTCTATCCCGCTACTCTTCCTCCATTATCTTCTGAGGCATTCTATCCCGCTACTCTTCATCTATCTTCTGAGGCATTCTATCCCGCTACTCTTCATTATCTTCTGAGGCATTCTATCCCGCTACTCTTCATCATCTTCTGAGGCATTCTATCCCGCTACTCTCCTCCTTTATCTTCTGAGGCATTCTATCCCGCTACTCTCCCTCCTTTATCTTCTGAGGCATTCTATCCCGCTACTCTCCCTCCATTATCTTCAAGGCATTCTATCCCGCTACTCTCCTCCATTATCTTCTGAGGCATTCTATCCCGCTACTCTCCCTCATTATCTTCTGAGGCATTCTATCCCGCTACTCTTCATTATCTTCTGAGGCATATCCCGCTACTCTTCCTCCTTTATCTTCTGAGGCATTCTATCCCGCTACTCTTCCTCCTTTATCTTCTGAGGCATTCTATCCCGCTACTCTTCCTCCTTATCTTCTGAGGCATTCTATCCCGCTACTCTTCCTCCTTTATCTTCTGAGGCATTCTATCCCGCTACTCTTCCTCCTTTATCTTCTGAGGCATTATATCCCGCTACTCTTCTCTTATCTTCTGAGGCATTCTATCCCGCTACTCTTCCTCCTTTATCTTCTGAGGCATTATATCCCGCTACTCTTTCCTCTTTATCTTCTGAGGCATTCTATCCCGCTACTCTCCCTCCTTTATCTTCTGAGGCATTCTATCCCGCTACTCTTCCTCCTTTATCTTCTGAGGCATTCTATCCCGCTACTCTTCCTCCTTTATCTTCTGAGGCATTCTATCCCGCTACTCTCCCTCCTTTATCTTCTGAGGCATTATATCCCGCTACTCTTCCTCCTTTATCTTCTGAGGCATTCTATCCCGCTACTCTTCCTCCTTTATCTTCTGAGGCATTCTATCCCGCTACTCTTCCTCCTTTATCTTCTGAGGCATTCTATCCCGCTACTCTTCCTCCTTTATCTTCTGAGGCATTCTATCCCGCTACTCTCCCTCCTTTATCTTCTGAGGCATTCTATCCCGCTACTCTTCCTCCTTTATCTTCTGAGGCATTCTATCCCGCTACTCTTCCTCCTTTATCTTCTGAGGCATTCTATCCCGCTACTCTTCCTCCTTTATCTTCTGAGGCATTCTATCCCGCTACTCTTCCTCCTTTATCTTCTGAGGCATTCTATCCCGCTACTCTTCCTCCTTTATCTTCTGAGGCATTCTATCCCGCTACTCTCCCTCCTTTATCTTCTGAGGCATTCTATCCCGCTACTCTTCCTCCTTTATCTTCTGAGGCATTCTATCCCGCTACTCTTCCTCCTTTATCTTCTGAGGCATTCTATCCCGCTACTCTCCCTCCTTTATCTTCTGAGGCATTCTATCCCGCTACTCTTCCTCCTTTATCTTCTGAGGCATTCTATCCCGCTACTCTCCCTCCTTTATCTTCTGAGGCATTCTATCCCGCTACTCTTCCTCCTTTATCTTCTGAGGCATTCTATCCCGCTACTCTCCCTCCTTTATCTTCTGAGGCATTCTATCCCGCTACTCTCCCTCCTTTATCTTCTGAGGCATTATATCCGCTACTCTTCATTATCTTCTGAGGCATTCTAATCCGCTACTCTTCCTCCATTATCTTCTGAGGCATTCTATCCCGATACTCTTCCTCCTTTATCTTCTGAGGCATTCTATCCCGCTACTCTTCCTCCTTTATCTTCTGAGGCATTCTATCCGCTACTCTCCCTCCATTATCTTCTGAGGCATTCTATCCCGCTACTCTCCTCCATTATCTTCTGAGGCATTCTATCCCGCTACTCTCCTCCTTTATCTTCTGAGGCATTCTATCCCGCTACTCTCCCTCCATTATCTTCTGAGGCATTCTATCCCGCTACTCTCCCTCTATCTTCTGAGGCATTCTATCCCGCTACTCTTCATTTATCTTCTGAGGCATTCTATCCCGCTACTCTCCTCCATTATCTTCTGAGGCATTCTATCCCGCTACTCTTCATTATCTTCTGAGGCATTCTATCCCGCTACTCTTCCTCCTTTATCTTCTGAGGCATTCTATCCCGCTACTCTTCCTCCTTTATCTTCTGAGGCATTATATCCCGCTACTCTTCATTATCTTCTGAGGCATTCTATCCCGCTACTCTTCCTCCTTTATCTTCTGAGGCATTCTATCCCGCTACTCTTCCTCCTTTATCTTCTGAGGCATTATATCCCGCTACTCTCCCTCCATTATCTTCTGAGGCATTCTATCCTGCTACTCTCCTCTCATTATCTTCTGAGGCATTCTATCCCGCTACTCTTCCTCCATTATCTTCTGAGGCATTCTATCCCGCTACTCTTCATTATCTTCCGAGGCATTCTATCCCGCTACTCTTCATTATCTTCTGAGGCATTCTATCCCGCTACTCTTCATTATTTTCCCGAGGCATTCTATCCTGCTACTCTCCCTCCATTATCTTCTGAGGCATTCTATCCCGCTACTCTCCCTCCATTATCTTCTGAGGCATTATATCCCGCTACTCTCCCTCCATTATCTTCTGAGGCATTCTATCCCGCTACTCTTCCTCCTTTATCTTCTGAGGCATTCTATCCCGCTACTCTTCCTCCTTATCTTCTGAGGCATTCTATCCCGCTACTCTCCCTCCATTATCTTCTGAGGCATTATATCCCGCTACTCTCCCTCCATTATCTTCTGAGGCATTATATCCCGCTACTCTCCTCCATTATCTTCTGAGGCATTCTATCCCGCTACTCTTCCTCCTTTATCTTCTGAGGCATTCTATCCCGCTACTCTTCCTCCTTTATCTTCTGAGGCATTCTATCCGCTACTCTCCCTCCATTATCTTCTGAGGCATTCTATCCTGCTAGGCTTCTTGCATTATCTTCTGAGGCATTGTATCCCCCACTCTCCCTCCTTTATCTTTTTAAGCAATCTTCTTTCCCGCAACTTCCAGGGAAAGAACACACATGGAACCATTTCCACCAGCACCCACGTCAGTGATGCCGGCCGTGTCAAGAGCCATCAGGTTTGGTGCTCTAGGGCCGCTCAAAGTAGTCGGTAACACTGCCTGTCTTCACCTCACTAACAAGCGACCACAGCGGTAGCGAGGACGACTTGTAATCAATCTCAAATGATTGAGAGAACTCGTGTAGCTTTTCCATCAAAACGATTTGAGGGTTGGGTGCAGGGTGGCAACGAACAAGTTCAGACCCGTCATGCTTCACTTCACGGATAGCGACCCCCCACACGGGTTCCTTCCCCGTGCTATCTCTTGTCTGCTCACAGCCTCCCCGATCTTCCCAATGAATATCAGGATCTGAAGTTGGTACCGATGGAGTTACTGGCAATGGGGCGAGATCTTTCACTTCATTGTGCCTTTCAGTCGCCTCAGTGTCGGCAAATAGAGCCACGCAACTCGACGCTGTGTCACGACACAAGTCCAGCATGTAAGGTTCCATTACCACTTCTCTTGCAATATGCAAGACCTTATCAAGCAAAGGTTTTAAGCCTCCTTCACAGATACGCAAGAGCTTCTTGCCGAGGTTCCTTCTGCATAAAGCACCGAGAAGCTTTTCAGTGAACTCCAACAGATCAAAAGTCACGCTGATTGCATTGGTGCTTTCTCGAATTTCTGGGGTTGCCTCGCCTTGACGCTCGGCGTGTTCCTTGCCCCACAATTCCTGAGACTCTGTCAATACTTTACGACCAGAAGCAAACAAGAGACGGATACATGTGCCAATGTAATCTTGCATTTTTTTCAGTTCAAGAAGAAGGTGCTCAAATGCCAAATACAAAGGCTTTACCCAGCTGGGGTCATCATAGTTTCTGAGGCACGTCGCACATAACAGCTTCCATCTGAATGTGCAGAAACTGAAGGCTGCCTCACGATGTGCGCTGCACCGGACAATGAGTCTTGGACTACCGTCAATGCTGCAGATGTTCAAATGGAATGGCTTTGATGCGATAGGTTCCTGCAATTTTGTGGGAGCTGCAGCGCCTGCTTCGTCAAAGTCACAGCCGAGTATACTCTTAATTCCATGACAAATGGAATCATCAGTCGCTATGCCATTCACGTTTGTTCTGGCATAACCTGCCTGTGCTTCTGGAACAGAACCAGCTGAGGTTGGCCGTAGCTTTTGAACACGTGGGATTTTTTGGGGTGTGCTACATCCAATGGAAACATTCAATCGTCGCGTTGTAATGGATCTAATCATGCCTTCATAGTCAGAATCTTCCCCACGCAGTTCTTGCTGCAAGTAGAAGCATTGCCCAGACGGATATAAATCCAGAGTCTGAATTTGGAAGGTGCAGTTCCCTCGTGCTTTGGCTAGGGTGGCGTTTGGAAATGTATCCGTTGTGCTTTTAAGACCTACCGGGAATGACTTCTGTGCAATGGGTGTGGTTTCGAATCTTGAAGTTACAACGGGATTCCGTTTTCCTTCCGTGGATGACTCCTGCTTCAAGCCATTTTGCTTCACACCATTCTGTTTCACACCATTCTGCTTTACCTCCTGCTGTGCCTCATGTGCAGCCACTGAGTGCTCTAAGCACGGGTCCTGCAGCATGGAAGAATGGACGGAGCCGACACGTGTTGCCGAGTAGCATCGCGCATCATCTACAGTCATAAGATCCTCTGGACAGCAACTCTGTGCCGTTCTCTCAGTGAACGAATCGCACATCGGAGAGGTGTCCTGTCTGGCCCCAGCTTGGCCAACATGGTACCGTTGCCTGGTTGTGTATCCGAATCGCCTGATGTCTCTAGGGTGTTTGATATTTCCGGGCATTCTGGGGAAGGAGAATTCGCACAAATATTTCCCACGGCTGCTCCATGGAATGAGCAAGGATGATGTCCTTGGTGACTGGTCACGAGATTGGTGACTGAAACAGAACAGACCACAGGTGAGTGAGCGGAGGGAAGGGGATAGGGATCAGGCGACTCGCCGACATGTCCTCTGTCCAATGAGACAATCTTTTTTTTTTTTTTAAACTTGAAACAGCAGGATTAAAAAAAAAAGAAACTGCTGGTTTGGGGGATAGGATTACATACCTAAAATATATCCACCATAGATGGGGCATACAGTACTGTTAACCACAAACCTACCTTGCTGGGAGCTCAGCCAGGGGCCAAGGTGCACAGGGAGGCGACAAACGAATAGTGAGAGGTGGGAAAGTCGATTTTATCGGCCTTTCCCCCCCTCAAAGGGGGTATATAGATCGAGATTTTTTAATCCGAGTTGGGTGTAATTCAGCCTAAATACGATGTCGTTAACATGAAACTGACGATTGAAATTTCAAAGATAAGTACAACAGAGACAAGCGAGTGTTGTGATGCCCCAAACACAGTCCCATAGAACAAACGAACGCTTCCGTGCTAAGAATGTATACAGCAGATTTGCTTTTTCCCCACGTGTTACCAATGCCAGAATTCAGCTTGTAATGTCTTGGTGTTGTTTTGTCTGTCTTTTAGTACAATATGATTATTCAGGCAGCCCGGGAGGGAAGAAGGAATGAAGCTAGTGGACGAACTCATGAAATTTTGGTTCAGATCCATGAATGTGGATCAGGATCACACGATGGATCCGGGATCGTCCAGTAGGATTATATCCGTTTTACACGACCTACTGAATAAAGTTGGCACGCGATTCACGACTCGTCCAATTCCGTTGAAGATTTGTGGTACAAAACTGGAATAACTTGCTGTAACCACTCCGCGCCCGAAAACTCTTCGGTGGATGAGAAATTGCATGTGCACTCTGGA